>AP028266.1:6706250-7317500 GCA_030269945.2 Trilocha varians
ACGAAATAAAATACCTAGAACTTAAATTACCTACTTTGCTGTAAAATTCCCTCTTAAATCAGTTTTTTTTTATTTATTTGGAAAAAAAAACAGCTACATATTATCTTACAATTAAACTTAATGTTAACAAAGCACATTTTACTACTATGTAACCAACACCGTTTACCTCAGATAATATAACAATATTGTGTGAGAGTAGGTTGCAAATTAATATTAAAATAAAAAGTGTGGTTCAGCTTAGCTATCTCTTAGCAAGTAGTGTAAAATAGAATAAAGTATAAGTAACAACAAAAACAAGAACTATAATGAAAATCACTTAAAAATATAATATAATTTTATGCATAATTTGGCTGGTTAAAAAGAAAAAAAAGGACTCTAAAAAAGTTCTGTAAAAAACTGACTTCAAACTAGAAAAAGGTTAAATCAATGATTTCAAGTATAACCATAATATTTTATGTACTTTATTGTACACTACAGAGAAACACATCACATCTTAAACATTGGCTATAATAACAATTTAACTTACCAAATCATTATTACAAACACCAAATTGTAATCACGAAGGAGAATTAAAAACATAATCACTAGGAACGATTACAAAGTTGAAGGTCGCAGTGATTATGATAATTATTTCTTACTGTGAATCTGTTTATCCGTGAGGCCATCTTAACCCGTTAGTGCTACTTAGTACGACCTTGAGGAATGTAAAGGGAGTGACAGACAGGTTGTGTTGCTTTGAAGGGGGAAAATATGATCGTTGGCGGTATGTTTTAGGGCTATTTTAAGACTATAATAAAATGAATTTCTTTAAACACTCGCGGTTATCTACTTCACTTACACTGTTACTAAACTTATATATCGGGACCTCTCAATTAAAAATAATCGTGGTAAGAACCCGTTTAGTAATAGTGTAAGTGATATAATAAATTGTATTTTTTGGTGGTAATTTCATTGTAAAGTAATCAATACTATAAAAAAGAAATACCATTTTTTAACGAATAAACTCAACAGTTAGAAGTGATTTCAAAACATATTAACCATTATTAAGATCAATGAACAAATAGTTTAAAAATATTTTCATTATTCAAAAAATATTCGAATCTTCTTTAAGAAAATACCAAAGTAGATTAATACGAGAGAAAAGGTCTTGGAAAGTAGCTTCGAATATGAATAACATTGATATGAAAATATATTCCATATAACTCCGGTTCTCAGAGATCCGGTAAGTGATAGCCTGATTGAGAAAGTTGAGATGATTTTGATTATTGCCGGATTAGACGTGATTTCCATAATGTTCTTAAAAACGAAAGATTCAAAAAATATTAAAAATAACTCTTGGGATACTATGCCATGGACACAAAACAATTACTTCTTAGTCCACCACGCTTGTCCATTGGAGATTTTATATATCTTTAAAGGATTTTTTGAATCCTTTTCCGATTCTAAATAGTATAACAGCTAACCGCATAGGTCCAATAAATTTAATAAAATCAATGTCCGTGGTGCTTTTCTCAATTCTAGCGTAATGCTTTTTCAATCTTATTTTATTGTCTTCCCGCTTTGCGAGAAGGGAAGTCGAAACTCATGTTTTCCTACTTCTTTTATCATCTTCTGATTAAATCCGTTGCGAGGTCCAAGGCAAGTTAGCTTTCCCTCGGGTTTTCCTGGGCTTCACTGCTCAGAGTCATTACGATGGTCGCCGCTGTGGATCCTGGCTACACAGGAGTTACAGAGGTGGGAGTGAGACGTGGGCCAATAAAATAAATCCGTTTTCGATATGCAGGTTTTCTCGTGTTCACCAATTTTAGCCAGTAGTGTTTCAATAATCTATGACTCAAAAATTATAATAGTATATTAATTGTTGTTCATCGTGAATTCAGATTTATATCAAATACTACTTAGTGTAGTTACGTAAGTTAATTTATAGTTAGATGTAAGATAAAACTGTAGTTGTGGTTGGTATGTGGTATTGGAATGTAGGGACAACATAACTGTATTGCAATTTAATAAAAGTTTGATTCAGGCAACTAATATTTTGTTAAAAATAGATTTTGTGTTAAGTTTCAACAAAAACTACTGCTAACTAAAAATAATTATCGAAATCAGTTTATCCAAAAAACAGTAACACGTAAACACGCAAGCATGCACAGCAAAATGGGAACGACTCAATAAGAATCATTAAAATCGCTTCACTCAAAATATTTTTATTCATATTATCTTTTCTCAAATATAAGTTAGTTGGTTGTTTTATTTAAAAAATGTAGTGCTAAAAACTAATGTTATTGTAAGTGTCCTAAATCAACATAATATTTAACAATAAACACGTCTACTTCGTATCAAAAAAATACATTACATAGACATAGTTCAAGGATCTTCAAGATGCTCGCTAACAATTTATGAGCACATCTATTTTAATGTAATTGTTTGCACTTTGTCATTGACAACGTTTGTGAGACTACCGTGTGAATTATTTTATTTTATTGATTATTTTGCTGACTAACTAACTTCACTAAGGTCTTCGGCTGTTTTGTAGATTATCGCTGAACTGTGGCCTGAGTAAACCTGGATGAGTCTTTATTTTAATGATTGTAATGAGGTTCCATTGAAAATGTATTACAATCTTATTTTAGTCTCAAAATATATATAAGTCCAGGGAAAATTTACGAGAACGCACTTTTTATCCCGTCTTATGCGACGCACACGAAGTTGTGTGAGCCAGCTAGTCGTGTATATTTTTTTCTGAATTATTCGATTTCGAGGATAATTAAAATATGTTCTTTATTTTGTGCAATTTTAATCAGAAAGAAATACGGAAGACAAAAGAAATATAACCCATAAACATACTTTTGAAAAAAAAATGTCTTTAAGTTAAATCGACTTCCTTATTTTGAAGTTAGTCTAAACCGACATAACAAAGTAATATAAACTATAATTATTCTTACCTGTTTATGTTAATTTCTACATCATAATATTCAACTAATTCTGTCTCATTTATGTCACTTTCTAGAAACTACTTTATTGTTATCTGAGCAATAATCTCCTCACAAACCGTCAATAATAAAATTAACTTTAGAAAGTTACCAAAATCGGTTGAATTATAAAATATATATTATCATAGAATTATCGAAAATTTGATAATATAATAGATTATTTGATATAATATATAAATAATTTGATTCTATGTTAGTTTTTGAGATTGTGTAATAGGTATTCACCCTTGGTTCTGGTGGAAGATTTTTAATTTTTTTTTATTTCGAGATAGATAAACGAATATAAATTAAGATTAACTGTCGGTTAGTGGTTTAATGGTAATAAAGTTTAATCTTAGATTTTATATAACTTATATTACTATTTAAAACTAACAGAAATTATTCATTCGAATTTTAAGATTTACTAAAAGTTTATTGATTTAAGGATCGTCAACGAAGAATATTTTATTATTCATGCATTTTGAACAGGTTCTTACCACGATATTTAATTAATTGAGTTGTCTCGATATTTAAACGTTGTTGCAAACGTCATGATCACAAGAAGACTGGATACTGCGGGTCGATTTGCAGGAAGAATATTATACTTCAATACATAGTATAAAACAAAGTCGCTTTCGCTGTATGTCCGTATGTATGCTTAGATCTTTAAAACTACGCAACGGATTTTGATGCGGTTTTTTTTTAATAGATAGAGTGATTCTTAAGGAAGGTTTGTATGTATAATAAATGCATAATATAGTAGAGAAACACTGATAAATTTAAAGGTTTCTAATGTGATGTCGTAAATAAGCACGTTTTTTTGCTCTTATATTGCAAACGCTAATGTACTACAGTATTGTTCACCTTAAAAAGTTCAACAAAAAAGTCCGCGATGGTATATGTCTATCTCTTAGGGATAACCCAGCATAACCATTTTTATTCTTTACTAAAAAATGGTTATTTACGAAGTGATTTTAAACAATACAGCATTAATCCTTATCCAATTAAGTACCTTAAATAAATTGTGCATTTATTATAGATCAATATGCTTTTTACAGCATGTAATTTAAGTGAATATTACCGAAGATATTACAAATTTAAAATGCAGGGTCGTAGTTGTTTGCGCCGGGCGGCGCGTGCCTATATAGGCTACAATTTTTGAACCCCTATGTAACGCAGACGAAGTTGCGCGGGTCATCTAGTAAATTATAAAAAAAACATTGTATTGGAAATAACTGGATGTAAATCGCACACTAACTTAAATATTAATTTTAAATGTTTCCAATGCAAGTTTAATAGCATTAAAACACAATAAAGTAAAAAAATATAAATCTTTAAAGCAAAAACATACAAAAAGTATCAAAGACGATTTTTTTAATTACAAGGAGAATTACCACAACAAAATTCTTCGCTTTTAAAGTTTTAAAAGTGAAAAATTACTTTCAATAAACTTTATCTTTCTTATATTTTCTGTTATACTATCCATTGTAAAACACTTCGTTTGCAGTTATAATTATTGTAAAAACACTGTTAATTAAAACTGGTTTCTAAAACCAGAATTTACAAAGAAAATTGGATTGTACCACTTGACAATTAAACTCAAAGCTTCGGAACTATTATCAATTTGAAACACTTCTATATTCAGATATTTATGGCTTTAGAATTATCCTAAACTGTTGCTAAAGTGTTGTTCGAAATTAAATTTCTCTTAATTGACTTTTAAGGCAAACTCCTAAATCTATCTCTCGAATAAACTGTTCCCACGATTTCATTTTAAAACTATAAAAACTAGATAAAACTAAATGCTAAAAAATCTTGATGGGATTTGATTGGTAAAGTATAGGAGATGGAAAGTCTTTCATGCATTTTCAACGGGTCCTTACAACGATATTTAATTAATTGAGTTGTCTCGATATTTCAACGTTTTTGCAAACGTCATGATCACGAGAAGACTGGATACTGCGGGTCGATTTAACAGCAAACAAATCTGTCTACCCTCTTTCTCGTTCGCTTTTCGTGGTAAGAACCCGTTGAAAATGCAGGAAAGTATTATAGAAAACCGCGAGTGTCTGAATAAGTTTATAAGAAAGTCTATTCATTTATTTCAGTTTTTTATTGCCTTGTAGGCAGATGAGCTACTGAGCCACCTGATCGTAAGCAGTTATCGTTACTCATGGACCGCTGCATTGTCAGAGGACACCGCGTGGTCACTACCTACGGCCTACCTTTAAGCTAAGCGAAGAAGAAGGACAAGTCATAGAAGTGATATGATGCTTATGAAGTTTACCAACCAGTATTAGATTTACGTGAATACCTTCTTTGCAATAAGATTGTCAGCCCAAAATCAACCTAAAAACAACACAACATCCTCCAACAACAAAAAATATGTATTCAGTATTTTTTAAATCCATTTTGAAGTATCGTTGGTAACTAACTTAATTTAGACTACCGCTGCTACCTACCGTTAGATCGAATAAGTACTTTTGGATCTGTGTTTAAAAATGTATATTTTAACGGACAAAATTGCACGATTTGCTGTGCGTTTTTGCATGTATTTCTTTTCTATATGAACTGATTTCGATGATTCTTTTTTTTAAGTAACAGATACTTTGAAAATGATCGTATATAAATTTGATAAAGTTCTGACTGAAAGTTTTTGTGCTATCCTAGAGAAATAGAAGACGGTCGTTTTCATTTTGTTATAAAAATATTATTGATGTAACTATTGCATCTTATGTCCCCAAATTACGTGCATTTCAACGCATTTCATTATGCAACGTTGACAATGGGCTTATTCATAAAATTTCGTTTTTTCTCGCTTCATTACATGATAGGCATTGTTGTGACCACGCCTACATACTATTGTGTGTAATGTATGTTGAGAAATGAGGATGCATGTTGCATTTGGGAGCGGTTGGATTAATCCTAGGACTATTTTAATAGACTAGATATGATACAATAACGATTTTGAATTTTCGCAAAAATGATGCGACGAAGTTTGAGTTGATTTGGAATGTAATAGAACCAAAAAAGGTATTTTTATGCCCTTTCAAATAACTACCGTTCAACCTTCTTATTTCATGGGAGAGAAGAAAAAAAAAACATAATCATATCATTAATGATCATCTTGCAGTATCTCTGGCAGTGACAGTATTTAATAGAGGTGACCACTTAATATCAAATGGGCCGCTTGTTAAGGAAATAAAAAAGGACTTTCTCTTAATATTATTCCACATTTGAACTAGAATGAAACATTATTATTCTTTCAATCAGCATAATTCGGTGATCCAATTATTACAGCATTGAACATTAAATAAATAAAGAATAAATTGCATAATAAATAAAAAAAAATAAACAAAAAATAACTTTCGCTTATTAAGCTTTCAAGGAAGTCGTAATATTTTAGAAATTTTAAGACTGTTCTAGAAACTTCTTAACATTTACAACTCATAACTATTGGCATAACATATCTAAGTTTTAAAATCAGTTTAAGTGCTAAAAAATGGATGGAACCAGTCGGACGAGTTGAAAATTGCTTAGTTTCGCAAGCTGAGTGAAATTATAAAATCCCTGGAAATTATTACACGTTACTACACATTATTGTTCGATACAGTTATAAAGCTTATCTGTGTAGATAGGATCATTTAAAAATACAGACATATTCAGGCAACATTTATCAAAACAAAAATGAGAATATTTTAATTTTTTGGACAGTTTGAAATTGCCGGTTTTCTGGTATGTGGGAGTCGAACACTAAAACTTCCTGCTGTTAGTGCTCAGGAACCGTACTCGTAAGGCCAGAACTTAAAGTAACTATCTCCGTTTCAAAAGTATGATTTGAAATGTGATATAGATTAAGCCCTGAAAGTATTGTTTCACCGGGCACCAACACCCTGTATACTATACAACTTTAGCCAAATCAATAATTTAATTCTGAAGTCTGCAAAATATCATAAGATAAAGAGGTACCCAGATACCTAGTTATGTTAACCTTTCCCACAAACAAAGAATAACCTAAAATCACTTACATTATTACTAAACGGGTTCTTACCACGATTATTTTTAATTGAGCGGTCCCGATATTTCAGCACTGTTTCAAGCGCCATGATCACGGGAAGACTGAGGAACTGCGGGTAGGTCATTTAAGAGCAGACAAATCTGTCTACCCTCTTTCTCGTTCGTTTGCCGGTACCACTGGAACTCGAACTCACATTTCGACATACCACATTGATAGAATAGTGTAAGTGATGTAGATAACCGCGAGTGTTCAAAGAAATTTAATAACCTAAAATCACTTAACCTGAAAAACATACAGTGAAAAATGCAGTCTACCTTTCAGAAGTGGGGGCGGCGCGACGGGAAAGAGTGCCGATGGCGTAACGCGTCGCGTCGTCCCTCATAACCCCGTGCTGGGTTCTGGCCTCAGCCGGGGTTCGGACGCTGAGTGTGAGCGGTTGGAGGTTTTAGTGCGGTTCAACTCACACATACATACATCCGGCGATTTCCATTTCCAACTAAACAAAAAAAAACCTTTCAGAAGTGGTCTAAAATTCATAAGGAAGAGAATGGCGCAAATTCACCTTGCAAATTCATAATGTTACAGTTTCCTCAAACCGCAATAATTACTGCGTCCAATCGTGCAGCTGATTGGCTCCGATTATTTAGTTTCCAATGACATACTGGAAATTATTGTTTTTTTTAATATTTGAATACTTCCTGGCCTAGTTAGTGCCGGGTTTTGAAGTATTAAATGCTGTAAACTGTCTAATGATCTAAGCTATTTTTATTCACATAAGGAAATTTTCTCACCGTTTAAACCTTCCCTGGACTTTTACGAATATTTCAAGATTAAAATAAGCCAAATCGGTTCAGTCTATCTCGAGTTTTAGCGAGACTAACGAACAGCAATTAATCTAATATATAAAATTGTCGTGTCACGGTGTTCGAACTTGAACTCCTCCGAAACGGCTCGACCGATTTTGATGAAATTTTTTGTGCTTATCCGGTACCTATGAGAATCGGCCAACATCTATTTTTCATCCCCTAAATGTTAGGGGTAGTCCACCCCTAATTTTTTTTTTCGGCGCAGACGAAGTTGCGCGAGTCAGCTAGTTTTTATATATAAGAAGACTAGCTGGCCCACACAACTTCGTCTGCGTCACATAAGGAAATTTTCTAACCGTTTAAACCTTCCCTGGACTTCTACGAATTTTTCAAGATTAAAATAAGCCAAATCGGTTCAGTCGTTCTCGAGTTTTAGCGAGACTAACGAACAGCAATTCATTTTTATATATAAGAAGAAGATTCTCAAAACTGTTCTGGCTTCGATAAAATTAGTATACAACTACATTTTAGGCGTCATCAATCAACACGCACAATTGGTTGTTTTTTGATATTACTGTGCAAATTGCGATATATATTTTTAGATATATCACACATCTGAAATGCTAAAACATGGATAACCTGCCTCTCAAAATGTCAGTGAAGATGATAATTTAAGATGATAATAATATGTCCAAGCGGTAGGGTCTAAGTTCTTCAAGGCCCACCATACAAACAGAACCAAGAGACTGTCGGACTCTACCCTGAAGCTGATGGAACAACGCCGTGAAATGGCTCTGCAATCCTCAGATGATGCCACTAAACATCGGCACCTCAATAGACAAATCTCTAAATCTTTAAAACGAGACCTGCGCCGATTCAATACTAAGCGTATTGAAGAAGCCATTGAGCGAAACAAAGGCACCAAAGTATTCGCGAGAGATTTGTCTATTGGGCAGAGTCGGTTGGCAAAACTGAGGACCATTGATGGCAGAGTTGTTTCATCGGGTCCTGAGCTTCTGGATGAGATCGAGAGGTTCTATGGACAGTTGTACACATGTACTCGGCAACCCGTGACAAACCTGGCAAAAGACCCAAGAGCCAAACTTACCCGACACTATACCGAAGATATTCCGGACGTCAGCTTGTACGAGATTAGGATGGCCCTCAAACAGCTGAAAGACAACAAGGCGCCGGGTGATGACGGTATCACGGCTGAGCTTCTGAAAGCGGGAGGGAAACCTATCCTCAAGGCTCTTCAGAAGCTTTTCGATACCGTCATACTCGAAGGGAAAACGCCACGGGCATGGACCAGGGGTTTGGTCGCATTGTTCTTCAAGAAGGGTGATAATACCCTTCTGAAAAATTATCGACCCATTACGCTCCTGAGCCATGTCTATAAGCTGTTTTCGAGGGTCATCACGAATCGTCTCTCACGCAGGCTTGACGACTTCCAGCCTCCCGAACAAGCCGGTTTCCGAAAAGGCTATAGTACCGTAGACCACATACATACGCTGCGACAAGTTATACAGAAAACCGAGGAGTATAACTTGCCTCTTTGCTTGGCGTTTGTGGACTACGAGAAAGCCTTTGATTCTGTCGAAACATGGGCTGTATTGCAGTCTCTTCAGCGGTGCCAAGTCGACTACCGGTATATCGAAGTGTTGAAGTTCCTGTACGAAAACGCCACTATGTCAGTCCAACTCCAAGGCCAGACCTCGAAACCAATACCTCTAGAGCGCGGCGTGAGACAGGGTGATGTCATATCACCAAAACTGTTCTCCGCTGCACTGGAGGATGTCTTCAAGGTTCTGGATTGGAAAGGGCTAGGCATCAATATAAATGGCGAGTACATAACTCACCTTCGATTCGCCGACGATGTAGTGATCATGGCTGAAACCGCGGAGAAGCTCTCTGCAATGCTCAATGATCTCAGCAGAGTTTCCTTGGAAGTAGGTCTAAAAATGAACATGGACAAGACGAAACTTATGTCGAATGTCCATGTCGTACCTTCTCCAATAACTATCGGAGACTCTGTGCTTGAAGTTGTTGACGAGTACGTATACCTGGGACAAACTGTCCGGTTAGGTAAGTCCAACTTCGATGCAGAGATCAAGCGACGAATCCAACTCGGTTGGGCAGCGTTCGGGAAGCTACGGAAAGTTTTCTCGTCCACAATACCGCAGTGTCTCAAGACAAAAGTCTTCGACCAGTGTGTGTTGCCAGTGATGACCTATGGATCAGAGACTTGGCCGCTCACGATGGGTCTTATTAGACGACTCAGAGTCACTCAAAGAGCAATGGAGAGGGCTATGCTGGGTGTTTCTCTGCGTGATCAAATCAGAAATGAGGAGATCCGCAGAAGGACTAAAGTAACCGACATAGCCCGAAGAATTGCATCTTTGAAGTGGCAATGGGCAGGACACATTGTGCGAAGAACGGATGGCCGGTGGGGCCGAAAAGTTCTGGAGTGGCGGCCACGAACCGGTAGGCGCAATGTTGGTAGACCCCCCACAAGATGGACCGACGATCTGGTCAAGATTGCGGGAGGTCACTGGATGCAGACGGCGCGGGACCGGTCGATGTGGCGAAGTTTGGGGGAGGCCTATGTCCAGCAGTGGACGTCTATAGGCTGATGATGATGATGATGATGATGAATATGTAAAACACTCGATATGTAATTTGTTTGAAGACACTATTATTATTACCTTGTTTTTCGGTTCAGAAATAATATTAGACCGATGATATGATGTGAAGGAAAAGAAAAATAGTGCTTTGTAGGCAAAGGTGCTAACGGGTCACCTGATCGTAAGTGATTACTTATTTTTTCGATTTTGTCCATTTTCAGACAAATCAAGAAATTTACGAAAATACTTTCATGCATTTTCAACAGGTTCTTACCACGATATTTAACTAAGAGTTGTCTCGATATTTCTTCTCGTGATCATGACGTTTGCAACAACGTTGAAATATCGAGACAACTCTTAGTTAAATATCGTGGTAAGAAACTGTTGAAAATGCATGAAAGTATTATAGAAAACCGAGAGTGTCTGAATAAGTTTATAATTTACGAAAATTCTTTGAATCGCATTATTAAATGTTAAAAATAAAATGATGTTTACTTTCAGGCACTTCCCTCTTCTGAGGAGACCTGAGCCCAACAGTGGGCAGTAATGGGTTGGTACAAACAAACAAACAAAAAAAAACTTCCCATTCATGTCGCGTAGTTCTGGGACACCCTGTATACCTTACTCGTATACCCTTAAATATAAATTCTTGGGCTTATAATTGTCCAATAGCGGTTGACCCTGAGCATTCCCGGGTTAATAACCTCCAGGACTCGAAGTCCCAGGTCATCAAAAACAACCGGTCCGGCCCGGTGTAAACTTATTTTAAGACATATTAAAGGTATATATTGAGCAGGTTTTGCACATTGCGGTATTTAGCATTTTAATCAGAATGGTGATAAAAGTGAACTAACCACGTTTAACCCGTTTGCTGCGTACGGAGTCGAAGTGACCTGACATGAAGATCATTTTTTTAAAATATAAATAGTAAATTCAAAATTCCTGTAAATTGTGTCGATTAGTGATGACTTTATTTATGACTAGCTGACCCGCGTAATTTCATCTAGGTATATCACGAACAGTGAATTCAATTAGTGCAGAACAATGTTCTTTACGACATCATTCATCGATGTCGATTTACAAATGAATGGTCGTGGTGGCCGAGTATAGTCGTGGTGGCCGAATGGTTGAAGCGCTTCCTTCTGTACGGGGGGTCGCGGGTTCAAATCCAGTCAGCTTGTACCTCTAAATCTAAATTTGGAAAAGATTTATGTGCAATTTTTCACAACACCACAGGCTAAAAACGGCGAAGGAAAACATCGTGAGGAAACCTGCATATCAGAAAAGAGTTCTAAAAATCCTTTGAAGATATGTGAAGTCCCCAATCCGCACTGGGCAAGACGAGACCTGAGCCCAACAGTGGGCAGTAATGGGTTTGTACAGAGTTATTTTAAAAGGTAACATTGTTGGCTTTATAGGACTCATGCGGACGAAGTTTCTATATTAATAAATCTAATATTTAAATCAGAAAAACAACAAAGTACCTAAAACACTTTTTGGATGCAAAGTTGCGCGTTAGTTAAAATTATTCGAATACGTTTAAAACTGGCTATAACGGCTCATGATGGCGTGTTCGCAATGATCAGTACAGCTTCGCGCGTGAAATTTAACGTGCAAGTTTTAATTTGAACCGATTTTTACCGTAACTATATGGCATAACCATGGTAATGTTTCACGAGTAGGTATTAGAAAAATATCGTTTAATTCTGGTAAGATAGGGTTAACCTCTTTAGTTATCTATTTTTGATATTTTTTTTTTTAAAAAAAGTAAGTCTTATGTTATCATTTATATATTTTTTTTATTTTATGTTTTCGGTATGGATTAATTTACTGTCGTTCATATTATTTTATTTCCAAGTATCAGTCGGCTGGCGTTTTGTATCCCCTCCTATTTGAAACACGGCTAAGCATCAACTCATCATCGTCATCGAATTCGGTTGTCTAACAGTAAATCCATTAGATCTAGACATGTCTGATGTCTGAGTTCAATGACGCATGCACGTGACTAGCGGTTTGGTACATGACCACAACCGTCTAGTCAATCGGTAATTTTGGGGTTTCTGCAATTCAAAGTATTGCACATTTTTAATGGAGAAATATGTTTTTCTTGGACATGTGGGAGTCGAACCGCAGTATAACTTCCGGCCGTTCTTACTCAACGTACATACCCCGGCTGAGGACGTATCGCCCCGTCACCAAAAATACCTTAGAGACTGATGGTAGCCGATAAACCATCAACCAGATGTAATACTTACTTGCTATTAATGTCAAAAAAATATATATTTTCAAACAGTTTCCGAAATCAAAGCTTAGCCCTAATTTTATAAAAAATTGCTTACATATACATTATTAGAAAAATCGAGCATACACATACATTTGTTAAATTTTTTGCATAATTTATGAAGAATGTTTTTACAAAAAAAATCGTAATTACAACATGGAACTAAATATAATAGAAATATTAAGATAACAGAGAGAATGTCTTACATACAACAATACTTTATGCTCTGATTATCACAATAATTACGTTAACATTCGGGACATTTTGTATTTTAAAAACATATCTAGAATCATCATGTTTTCACTTGTTATAGTCTTTACAGAATTTTTTTAAAAATCTTTTTTGTTATAGTCAAATAGTTCGCAATTTTTGTGTCAAAAGTTTCTATGTTTTACGGGATTCCAATGCACCTGTTACTTCAGAATGGTAGTTAAAAAATTACGTATCATCAATAATCACATATTCTATAATATTTATTTCAAAAAATAAATTCACTACCTCTCTGTACGATATCATATCTGTTTTTTTTCATGGGTTTGCTGTAAGAAAACTCATATTTGAGTTGTCACTGTAATTTTCTTTACCTGGTGTACAATAAAGTATTAAATAAAAATTGCATAATACATTCAACTGGGCTCTAATTTACTAATAAGTAAACATTAGCAAACGAATACATTGCTTGCTTTCAATTTTATTTTTTTTAAATTTTATATTATGTAGGCAGGCGAGCCAACGGCCCACCTGATAGGAAGTGGTTACCGTCGCTCATGAACCTCTGCAATGTCAGGGGACACTGAGGGGTCGCTACCTACGACCTTAAGAATAAATTAAGGCTTAATCTATTCCAATGTAGAATCTCAACAAATTCACATCGTAGTTATTAATTGGATTATCACAAATACGTCTAACTGGATTCAGTATTAACGGATTCCGAATAAGCGTGAAAGCCTTCAGTGTATTTTCAATTAAATTAGTCCCAAAACGAATCGAATAGACCATAACAAGACCAATAAAATCATTGTCATTGAAAACACAATGCATACAATTTTATGCTTTATTTGCTAAAGATTAAAGCATACAATTGCGTGTAAGTTATGCAACGAATCGTGACCAAATCATTTTAAAATGATAGAATTGTAATAAAAGTGCAAATGTATCCGTCAAACTGTAATTTTGCAATTTCCGGAAATTATCGAAAAAGTATAATAAGATTATGGTCTATTGCTTTTCTTAGTTTATTTTAAATTTCTTGGTTGTTTATTTTAAGAGATAACAGGTTATAACATTACTATGTGCTTACACATAAAACTAGAAGTGTAATTATTTTAATAAATACCTAAAACTAAAATAATAATATACTTCAATTACTCTAAAACGTATTAGTTATACTTTCGATCCGTAGATATGAAATGCTGCTTTATAGTAAAGGTAGGTCAGGTCCAAAAAATCGCCATTACTAATACCCATCTAGTATGAAAATTGCTGTCATAAACTCTACAATTCCATAAAAACGCTCTATGTAATAATCTACCACAAAATACTTGCTATACAAAAGTAAAAATCGTTGTACTGTTAAATCATGTGAGTAACAGAATAATTCGAACTCATAATGTAATTTATTAAGTATCATGTTTTTGTTCTTCAAAAATTCGCTTGAAAAGTGGCAAGTTAAATTTGACTAACTTCCCGGTTTCCGATTGATCTCAAATTTCGTACACATTTCATATCTTGTGACAATACGTTGCATTGGAATGAAAAGTCTATTTTCGACATCGACATATTTGGCTCACCCCGTTTGTTTTATTATTATTTACTAGGTGACCCGCGCAACTTCGTCTGCGTTACAAAGGGGTCCAAAAATTGTAGCCTATGTGTTATTCTGATGTATAAGCTATATTGTGGTAAAGTTTCATTCAAATCCATTCAGTAGTTTTTACGTGAAAGAGTAACAAACATCCATACATCCATCCATACTTACAAACTTTCGCCTTTATAATATTATTATGATTCTTGGGTCAAATTTAGTAATTCAAATTTCACCCTCTTCCTGTCAACCGATTTTGTATATATCTGCAATTTTGTATACACTTTGGATTTTAGTGACAATATAATAATGTTTATTCATTGTCATTATAAATTCAAGATGGCCGACGTTACAAAATGGCGGATAATTTATGTTTTATTAATCCCATCAATATGGGTATCAAATGAAAGGGCTCATAAAGAAGAATACAATTTACTATAAAAAATTTAAATCCAAGATGGCCGCCTCTACCATCATAATTAAGACAACAACGATTATAGACAATTGACGTGCCCCAACGGTTTTATAATTCCCACAAATGTATCTATTTTATTATTTTTTGGTTTTTAGTACATTTATCTTAAACATTGCAATATATGTTTAACATAAAACCGTTTAACTTAAAAGTTTTTTTTACCTATTTTTATTTTAATAGTATACTCAAAAACATGTCGTGTCACTTAACCACTTGTATGTGACTGTCAGAAATCAACTATAGATATCTTCCATAAATAGACCTAGACACCACCTGACAAATGCCAATTTTGGTTCCCAGTTGAGCGCTAACGATATTTTAGTCATACCAGCATGTAGATTTTCTTCTGTAGGGGTACTTTTCTGTGGCCGTACTATAAGCGTTACGCATCACCGAGCCTAAAGCCTTTCTTTATCACAGTTTCCAGGGAAAGTGTCCATTTTGAAACGGTTGCGCACTTGTCTTGTTCTGTCGCTATTATTTCCTTATTAGCAGCGGAAATTTGTATTGTTTTGCACGTGGCTATTATGTGTGTATTAGTTTGTAATATGCGGACGTAATGTGAAAATTGGCTTGGTTGGTTTTTCGCACGTGCACTGGATGTAACTATGTAAGTTTGAGTGGAATCTTGCAAGCTAAATTTGATAAACTTCCCGGTTTCCGATTGAGCTGACATTTTACTATGCAATAATATGACAAAATAGCGCTGATCTGATGGTGGATTAGGAAGGTGGTAAGAACTCTTGTGCTAAACAAGATAGACCCGTCGTGTTTGGGCTCGTTTTACTTGTATTAGTTAGCACTCTACTGATACATAATATTCAAGATCTTAAAAGCTTATTTTCAAAATGTTTTCTTTTGAACAGGATATTTAGTTTGGTTTTTTGATCGTCACGTTTGACGATCCATCAAGATGACCTTGAAATAGTAGTTAGTGACCTTCTCTAGGAATCAAAGTATAAAACTATGTGAAATAAATTATTTTATTTTGGCAGTTTTTAGTTTTTTTTTATTGCCATGTAGGCAGACCAGCCAACAGGCCACCTGATCGTAAGTGGTTACCGTCGCTCATGAACCTCTGCAATGTCAGGGGACACTGAGGGGTTGCTCTCTTCAACCTTTTTTTTTCAGTTGGAGGAAATCACCAATATGTGGGAGTTGAACCGCACTAAAACCTCCAACCGCTCACACTCAGCGTCCGAACCCTGGCTGAGGCCAGAACCCAGCACGGGGTTTGGAGGGACGGCGCGACGCGTTACGCACTCGGCACTCTTTCCCGTCACTCCGGCTCCGCTCTCTTCGACCTAACCTAAATTTGAAGAAGAACAAGTTGATCCCATTCTTTTGTTTACAATATGTATATATGTATCCACTATATTAATTGATCCAAGTTATTGACATCCTTATAAGCTACCATCGACAACTATAGAATAACTAATAAAATATTCAGGTTCGAATATATTAAATACAGAAGATGTTTAATTTGATGACGTAGAGTGTGAACGACCTGCCGGTGACCGCGTAGTGATGTGACACCGATAGTCAATCTTATCGATTTTAATTTGTTTTGAGTATCGATTGTTGTCATGACAACGTTGTCAAACCTAATATGTATTAGGTTTATTAATGTGAAAATGAATTATTTTGTGTCATAGATAAAATGTGATAAGGTTGTCCAATGTACTTGACCAAGTGTGAATCGAGAATAACTATTGAAATTGAAAAATTATTTGTTCCTTTAAATGTTATTTATATAATTAATTTTACCTAATTTATTAAGTAGTGGTAGAAAATTATACGATTAATGATAACTTCTAATACAAATAAACATGAAATAACTTAGACAGGATCATGTTATCATAAAATTAAATTATCGATAATAATACAATTATAACTTTTCCCATCCCTAGTTCAGGTAACACGAGTCCGTTCTCCGAATAGGTGTAAGCAACGAATATGGTTCTTCAATCAACTTTCTTATTTAATTGCTTTCGTTTTTATATCAAAATCTTGTATTTCGTTTCCAATTTAACTATATTAGAATTGAATTACGATACAGTTAAAAGACTTGTAAGTAAAATTAAGTAAAAATTCATGTTTTTAACAAAACAAACGGATATCCATTGAAAATAGCAAAAGTTGATGTGATTTAATTTAATTTAAACACTAAAATATTACATATTGTTAGTGTAATAGTGTGCAATCTTTTTATTAAAGTATTAACACATAATCTATAGTAATATTATAAAGCTGAAGAGTTTTTTAAAATTGATTGAACGTAATAATCTCGGGAACCGCTCGCTAGTCAGATTTAAAAAGTTATTTCAGAGTTGGATAGTTCATTTATCGAGGAAGGCTATTATTATTTCCATTTGTGACGCAGACAAGATTTGTGACATTGCAGAGGTTCATGAGCAACGGTGACCACTTACGATCAGGTGGCACGTTGCCGCCCGCAATAAAAAAAAAGACGGGTCACCTATTTACTAATAAATAAACAACTACAATAAAACAAAAAAAACAGCCGTAAAATTTAGCATTCGATTTATTTCACGCTAATTATTGTTTTTTTTTCCACGTAAAGTGACAATTCATTAAAACTACAAATCTATAATACTAAGAATCGAACATAAAAACTGTCGCCAATTACATTTAAAACAATAATGCAGCTTGAAATTAGATCGAATTATAAATAATTATTATTTACTTCCTCGGATGATTCATTCGATAGTTTTAAGTATCGATTTTTAGCAATAACATCACTATTTAGTAGACAGAGCGTGAATTGTACCAAGTACTGTAACAACCCATTACTGCCCACTGCTGGGCTCAGGTCTCCTCAGTAGAGGGATTAGGCATCCACCATGCTTGCCTAATTGGGGACTTCACATATCTTCGAAGGATTTTTGGGATCCTTTTCCAATATGCAGGTTTCCTCACGATGTTTTCATTCACCGTTTTAGCCAGTGCATACACCATTCCTAAGTTTGTCGAAGTTTTTTATCTCTCTGTACCAACCCATGACTGCCCACTGTTGGGCTCAGGTCTCCTCAGAAGAGGCGTTAGGCATAGTCCACCACGCTTGCCCAGTGCGGATTGGGGACTTCACATTTCTCAAAGGATTTTTAGAACCCATGCAGGTTTCCTCACGATGTTTTCCTTCACCGTTTTTAGCCAGTTGTGTTGTGAAAAATTGCGCATAAATCTTTTCACATTTAGATTTAGAGGTACAAGCTGGCCGGAACTTGAACCCGCGACCTCCCGTTCGGAAGGAAGCACTTCGACCACTCGGCCACCACGACTTTTTTATCTATCTTGCATTAAAAAAAATAGTTTCTAAAATGCCTATATACGTACTTTAAAAAATATTGCAGTCAATTCACGATCATCTTTCAAAACTTTAGACAAAATCATTCATCTACAGATTCGATTCTTTGAACAATCGATTTACAATATTCGAGTGAAATTTAATGAGTGACGTCACGGTTGTGTAATTCTATTTTCGCGGTGAAAGCTTCATATCGATACTAGTTATCGATACGTAGAGATGGGACACGCAATCGATACCACGACATGTAGGTCACTCGGTTTGTTATGAATTTCTCCAATGTGGTTTCGTTCTAGTTAACAGGTTTGCCTTGAGGTTTCTTTTTGACCGACTTCCAAAAATGAGGTACTCAATTATGTACGAAGTATTTATGTACGAAGGTAGTAACGTTTTAAAAATGAACGAATATTATCACCAAAATCACTGAAGTGTAAAAAAGTAACAGTTAACATCAGCGTTACAAAGAGTGGGGTCAGGCTATGACTTGTCCTTCTTCAAACGAGGCTTGAGGAGTGTCCTTAAAGTTAGGTCGTAGGTAGCGACCCCTCAATGTCCCCTGACATTGCAGAGGTTCATGAGCGACTGTAACCAGGTGGCCCGTTGGCTCGTCTGCCTACATGGCTATAAAAAAAAAGGTGGGTTAGTGTTATCCGTGCAGAAAAATAAACTTATTTAGGACGTCACATCAAAACCCTCTAACAAACGGGGTGAGTTAAAAAAATAGGTGTTTCTCTACTATGCTGTGTATGTATTAGGTATACACATAAACCTTCCTCTTAAATCAATTACAATAAAAATCTATCAAACATTACATAGAGACAAAGGGGGCGGCGCGACGGGAAAGAGTGCCTTGGGCGTAACGCGTCGCACCGTCCCTCACAACCCCGTGCTGGGTTCTGGCCTCAGCCGGGATTCGGATGCTGAATGTGAGTGGTTGGAGGTTTTAGTGCGGTTCGACTCCTACATACCCACATCCGGTGATTTTCTCAAACTAAAAAAAAAAAACCTAGAGACACACAACATAAAACTTTGTTTTATACTAGCAGTGATTCTTGTAGACAGTTGAGAAAGGCGTAACACATCATTACAAATACCTATTGTTATTTTTCAACTGTATGACAAAACATAACATACAGACTTTTTTGTTTGTTACAAAAGAAATTTTGCATGTCCAACCGCGAGAGTTACGATATTGACATTTAGTAATTTGTAAGAAAATTGAGCAAGTTTTTTAATTGGGAGGAAACACGACATGAAACGTGGCTGGTTTTTGATTTAAATTTTGAGCAGTTTTTAAATATTTTGTAAACGATGTAGTATTTTGGTTGTATTTTATGACGTGTAACAGAATTTTACTGAAATGAAATTAAATGAAATACTTTATTTTCAACATTGATGACGTGCTCATTCTTGTTGATGTCAAAATTTAAAAGCTATCACCAGTTCGGACACAAAAAATAATAATTGTAGCCACCGTCCTGATAAGAACTGGCAAGAAACTCAGCGGGCATGTCTTTTTTGTAATATGAGCATATATTTTTTTAAAGTACTTTAACAGTATTATACAATTTTACCTTAAATATAAAAAAAAAATCGATTATGATAATGAAATGACCTTGGCGAGCAACTCATTATTCCCACTTTGTGCAATCGTCCAGGTAATCATAGACCTTATAGTGGGCTTAACTATTTATTTATGACATCTAGAGCAGCCATTTTTAAATACTTTTCAAACGACGAAGTATTTTAGTTGTAATTTAATTGTTAATCCTTTATACACAAAAATGCATTGCACATTCTATGTACTCGTAGTCACCTATGAATATTTTTTGATCAACGATTGATGATACAAAGGTGTGGATTGTTTTGTCAAAGACCTGTTTGTTTAAAACCTGTGCTTGTTCATTTAAAATATTAAAACTGACTGAGTTTTTTAAGTAATCTTACCTAAAAATATGAGACTAAATTGAGTACTTTATTTTTAGAAATAGATATAAGATTACAAGCAATTCCTTTAAGATTTTTTCCTACAATTTCAATGTTTCCCACGATCACCCTCCGTGACCATTCCCAGGATAATTCATGATAAAATCTATGCGGTTTTATTTTATTTACATCCTTTTCTACGATGTATGATATTACCTAGTTTTTATAGCGACGAAAGATTGCTGTAGTGCGTAACTCCACACGCCGCCTCGCATAACCACGTGCTGGGTTCTGGCCTCAACCATGATTCAGACACTTAGTGTGAACTATTGGAGATTTTAGTGCGGTTCAATTTCCATTTATTTATATTCTAGTCTTTACGAAGTATCTATTTGTATGCCTAAAATACTTTTCAGAAGAATCATTTTAATTAAAATTCGTATTAAATCGAAAAAGTTACACATAAATCATTACTCATTGGATCTTTAGGAATTGGATCAGAATAAGAATTCATCAGTTGTCTACAAAACAAGTACACAAAAGTTTAATTCTAAAACTATCATCAATTTTAGAACAGGCAGTAACAACTTTTGTTGTAGTATTTCTAAATATTATTTATTTATTATAAAAGCCACGTACTTGTCCGTTATCAAAAATAAATACCTAAATAATAAAAAATTGTGTTTCGTATCCTAAAAAGATTCAGTTAAAACTTTTTACAATACTTTATTTATCATTTAATTTCTTCTGTAATAATAAATTATTATGAGTTCTACTTGATAAATATTCTTAACGCTTCGATGAAGGTACCTAGTGTTTTCCGGTTCACCGCACAATTCTAAGAACAAGGTGATCACTATGTAGGTTTTATTTGTTAATGCATGACCAACTATTATTCAAGAAGAATACAATTATTATTGACAAATTTAATATTTTTTTATATATGAGGGAAAATCGCAAATAATTAATGTCAAAGAAATTTTCTTCAGATCCTGATTATCATGTAGAAGTAAAGTGCTACCATTGACCAGTAAAACTAGACCAAATAACGATGGGTCTATCTTATTTAGTCCAATAGGATGTAAAAGGAGAGGAAGGCCTAAGAAGAGATGGTTGGATTGTGTGAAAGAAGGTAAGAAAATTTGCGGCGTGACAGAGGACTTATTCCAGAATAGAAATGAATGGAGAGAAAAAACATATTATAGAGCGCCGACCCCATTTGAATGGGATAAGGTTAAGCTAAAGAAGAAGAGGTCTAATGGCTGTCTTCCGAATCTATCAGACAGATTAAGTCCATGGCACCACATTATTGCATTATCACGCGATAAACACGTACAGTATAGTATTGAGTACAGGTACAGCTCAATCGTAAACTGGGAAGTTGGTCTTTAACAACAAGATTTCACCTAAACTTTTATGAATAAATACATTGTAACATCTGGATGTTAAATAAAAACTTAAAAATGAACTAAAAAATATCATTGACCTATCGAATGATGTCATCATTTTAAAATGTGCAACACATGACAAAAACTACATAAAATTTTTCAAGAAACATTATGATTCAATTTTTAAAGGTTCTGTGTTGATTAATTTTATATCTTCATATTGCTAAAATTATTTAAGTTTAAATGTTTTGATAAAAAAACCAAAGTACTAAATTTATAGGCCTCCCCAGTTTTTTGATACATTTAAATATCTATTATCTACTAACGTAAATGCTATTTAAAGTATCTTTAAAAAACTCATTTAGATAATATTTCAAAAATACGGTTTTGTAACAAAATTCAAAGTAAATAAAAAAATAAAAGCGCAAATAAATTCAACTTGTGACGCTAAAATAGCCCTCATCAACTATTTATTAATAAAACTCCAAATTATTTTTTATTTCCACGCTATTTAACTTCAGACAAGGAAATAACAATTATCTGAACAGCCGTCACTAATCGAATCTAGCATAAACAATACTTTGTTACGTGCAAGGTAATTTACACCTTAATGCTATTGTTATAAGTCTGAAACTAGTGATATGCATACGAATGCAATTGGAACCCGGATAATAAGGTTGCTGATTCATGCATTCCCAAAACATCACGTTATCTGAGCAAGGGCGTGACCACTGGAGTGTGATTGTGGCCTAAATTATAAGCGGGGTGAACAAAGAATATTGTACCTACGTACTGTACTGTACTAACCCATTACTGCATAATCCACCACGCTTGCCCAGTGCGGATTGGGGACTTCACATATCTTCAAAGGATTTTTAGAATCCTTTTCCGACATGCAGGTTTTCTCACGATGTTTTCCTTCACCGTTTTTAGCCAGTGGTGTTGTGAAAAATTGTACATAAATCTTTTTCACATTTAGATTTAGAGGTAGGTACAAGCCGGCCGGATTTGAACCCGCGACCTCCCGTTCGGAAAAAGCGCTTCGACCACTCGGCCCTGCAGATTCTAAAAATCCTTTGAACTATGCCTAATCTCTCTTCTGAGGAGACCTGAGCCCAACAGTGGGAAGCAATGGGTTGTTCTAGTACAGTACAGGTAGGTTTCATAATGCATTAAGTAGGGATGTCAAATCTCCAATCGCCCAATCTCGGGTCTGTCTTGAGCCGGGCATCGGACGGAAGGTCGGTGGGAAGTTTTAGTGCAGTTCGACTCCCACATACCTCACGATCGGGTGGAAACCCAGCGATTTCCTATTACAAAAGTGTCTTATTAAAATCATTTTATTATTTTATATTTAACTATAAGATTGTTGATATCACTGCTAACTATAGAAGGATATGTCATAGCTTACGAAACATTGACATGCCGCATTACTTCTAAATCAAATATATATTTTTTGTCTTTGTCAACATCTCAACACTTACACCACACATGCAACACACACGCACACAAAGCGGTCAATGTCGATGAAAGCTGAAGCGTGAGTGGTTTTCTAATGTCTTCGAGTGTATTTCTTGTCTGCACTTTCGAGTTGAGCTCTATTATATACAATACTAGCTATTGCCCGCGACGTCGTCTGCGTGAATGCTATGTACAGCGCCATAATAATATACCAACAAATGTTATCTTTTAAACTAACATTAATTTACTGGTTTTCTTCTTTACCTTTCATATCTACAATAAGCAGAGTAACAGAATAAAACTGTTTTTTTTGTAAAATTGAAGTGCAAAAAGTGCTAATTTCGACCCGCTTCGAATAAATGACTTTAAGGTGATTTTGCTGAACTAAGGCAAAAGTTGTGACTAAAGCAGATGTAGAAAATAATCAAATTAAGACAAATATAAGATAAGATTATAAGACAACATGCTTATAGAACTTCTCAATGAACCACAATAGTGGTTTGGCTCTCCGCAGCCAAAATATAAAGAGACGTACCGGTGCCCGTGTGAGAAGCAGCCAGTCCTGAGGTCGACACCCGCTGTCCCCAGTGTCTGCCCCAGCGACTTATTGATAGTTATCGCGAAGTAAACACTCACAGGGAACGCGCTTGAACTGGAACGGAAAGTTCGGGAACATACCTCATGGTATGAGACGAATGAGTGATATAAATACTGCGTCGCCGACGCCAGAACCCGTAAGAATTTCCGCCTCAATTGTGTGTTTGTGGAGCGAGATGACTTTAAGGCGGGTCCCGTTACACAACTTCGGAGGAGATAGGTTCCGAAGAAACATAATCGGGACACTGACCTTCAGCTTGACAGTATGCGCTGGAAAACCACTTGCTGACAGAGAGTTCAAAAATTCTACAGGATAATGTGTAGCATCATCTTGCTCGACGACAGTTCATTTCCCTCAATTTCTGAGAGAATTCGTTAATTGCTGTAGCTTGGTCATTTTAGGGTGTCAAAATGGCTCGCTCACACACCCAAGAATTCTGCTGGTGTGATATACGACTGATGTCGTTGTACACACAGCGAATGAGTTCTTCTAAGCTGGATACAACTCTACCGAGAGACATTGGAAGCAACACTTGTCCACCTCTCTCTTCTGGTAGAGTACCTTCACTAAGACTTAGAAGAACATCGGAGAATTCTTGAGTCTAAATTGGGGATGAATCTACTTCGTAGGTTTGCTTGTTCTTCAAAATCACTCACAAAATAAATTTGCAAAAATTTTGAAATATCTGTAGGTAGCAGCGAACCAATTTGATGGTAAACTTGTCCCTGGATCTTGAATGTCGGCATGAACCCGGTTTCAACGATTTGATTTGCACCAAACGAAGTCATCTGTAAGGCGCTATTATAGGCTCGAATGTTTTTTAAAAAATGGCTGGGCCCGGATGTTCGCCGCTTAGTAAGAGTTTCAACAGTTCTGGTGGGTCTTGCATAGACTCCAAGCGTACCTTACCAGATGCACAACACATCCCATTGGGCTCCCCTCTCCATTTACGGGCTCGACAAAGGGCGCACACTTCTTCTAAGTTTGCTAATATCTCCGTGTGCGGCGTAGTTAATCGCAACATTGTACATGAATCCACTTCCCTCTTTATTTAGCCACGGTTGCTCTTGCAACTCTTGCATTCCGTCCCAGTCTTGCGATACATGAGCAGAAGTATCGTCACGTACGTCCTGATAACTTTGCTGAGCAGCTGTACTACGCTCTTCAAGCTGCTCATCAGTCTCCAACGACCGTGAAAGAGCAGGCTGAGAGTGATCTCTGCTTAACTGAGTATCCTGCTCTTCAAGATATTCGATCGACTGACTTTCCGCAATGTGTTCTTAAAGATTAGCCAATAGCCAACCTAGCTTCATGCTCAACGGCGGTTTCTAGACATCGAGCTAACCTTTTCCTTCGAGTATCGTTTGAACATTGGGATAAATTAGATCGTTATCCAGGCATTTTAAGTAGAAACTAAATAATAATATAATGATAGCTAAAGAGTTCAATTTGACTAACCACACGATGACATATAGCAAAGCAGGTAACCTCAGTTTTGACATTTGGTGTACGAAATGATAGCGCGATTCAGAATAACTCAAATTTATACGCCAACGCCATCTAGTTAGCAAATAGGAAACATTGTCCCACAATGACATAATCAAATTTAAATTATTTATATCAACAAAAAAATGCTTCCATATGTAATTCGACTTGAAGACCAATAGATGTCGTTGCTCTAAAATTGCTTAATGAAATTTATTTATATGTATAGATCTTGCTAATCTCTGAAACGAATTAATATATTTTTACACATTTTTTAAGGAGGAACAGAACTCTTTGTATCTATGACAATTAAAAAAATAACCATTGACAGTGCCAAAAATGACACAATCAAATTTAAATTATGGTATAAGAGCTAGCAACGTTTTTGACAGAGTATTTACCGATACGGACTGTCTAGTAGTAGCCTCCAGCCGGTAGTTTTAGTTTAAATTTTTTTTAAGATATTTCTTTAAATATGTATGTATTCATTTATTTACACTTATTTTTTACATTATATTTTTAAAAAAATTAACAAAGGAATAAAATTTAAAAATACAATATAAAAAACAGAGGCCCACTGAAGACGAGGTCTACGACCCAAGCCATCAGTGGTCAGGGCTCAAAAGAGAGGAACCTCCTCACAATACGTGTCGTGTCAAGAACGACCGCCTTCTGAATCAAGCCCTTTACCCAGCTGGGGAGCGAAAGCTTCTCAAGATGACGGTCGAAGCTTTTCGCTATTAGACCGTGCACAGATACAACGATCGGAACAATGATGGTCGATTCAACACGCCACATGTCGGTCACCTCGTGGGCCAAGTCCAAATATTTTAGCTGTTTTTCTTTTTCTGCCTTCACAAGGTTCTCGTCATGCGGAATGGTGACATCGATCAGCACTGCCCGATGCGCGTCCCGATCTATTATCACTATGTCAGGTTTATTGGCAACAATAGTCCTGTCAGTGATAATAGATCGGTCCCAGTAGAGCGTTACATGACCATTATCGAGAACCGGCTGAGGCCAATACTGGTAATAAGGTACAGCGGCTTCAACAAGGTCGTATTTCAGAGCAAGTTGTTGGTGGATAATCTTAGCTACCTGGTTATGCCTGTGCAAGTACTCGCCGTTAGCAAGACGAGAACAACCGGAAACGATATGTCTAATAGACTCTCCCGGACGGTGACATGCCCGACAAATGTCGACCGTCCCATCCTTTAGAATATATTTTCGGTAGTTGTTCGTCATGATAACTTCGTCCATAATTGCAAAGACAAAACCTTCAGTCTCTCCGAAGAGGTTACTGTACCGTAGCCAAGATACAGAGGCTAACTGATCTACATCGGGGCTCATAAGGGCCCGGTAGAACCGTCCGTGTAGTTCCTTGCTCTTCCATACGTCCGTGCGATCCGTCACACTCATTACCTTTAGCGTCCGCCAATTCTCGTTCGCTAAGGACAGCGGAGTGAGTCCCTTATCAACTGCTGCTACATTACGGTACATACCCACGCTTACCTTAAGGAAATATTCCCGAAGGTTGTTTACCTCTCGGTTGTGTAGGTCCTTGACATTTAACATGCCACGACCCCCACACTTCCGAGGAATATACAACCTCATAACAGATGAACGTGGGTGGTGCATCCTGTATGCCGTCAGCAGTCGCCGAACTTTTCTATCCAGGGCATCTAGTTCCGATTGCGTCCACTTTAGAATGCCAAAGGAGTACGTCAGTACAGGCATGACCCAACCATTGAAGGCTCGGATCTTGTTTCCGCCAGATAAGAGGCTTTTCAAAACCTTTACCAAGCGGCCGAAGAAACGATCCCTCACCGATTGTTTCATATCTGCATCGACTATACTCAAAGCTTCGAACATTCCAAGGTATTTGTAAGTTTCCGACTCAGAAAGAGATCTGAGCACCTCACTTTGGCTAAGTTGCAAACTCTCAGAGTTTACAATTTTTCCTCTCTGTATATCTATGACCGCACACTTATCTACTCCGAATTCCATTCCAATAGCTTTACTAAAATTGTCGGTTATTTTGAGTAAAGTTATTAGGTCAGATTTTTT
This sequence comes from Trilocha varians, assembly GCA_030269945.2. Taxonomy (NCBI): domain Eukaryota; kingdom Metazoa; phylum Arthropoda; class Insecta; order Lepidoptera; family Bombycidae; genus Trilocha; species Trilocha varians. The sequence goes on from AP028266.1 coordinate 6,733,481, forward strand.
AGAAGCAAATAATTTTAGATCATCCATGTACAAGAGATGTGAAATGGGCTCACCCCCTCTCTTGAGTCGGTAGCCTAGCGTTGAATCTCCAAGCAACGTGCTTAGAGGATTAAGCGCCAGACAGAACCACAAAGGACTCAGACTGTCACCCTGGAAGATACCCCGCCTTATCCTTATCAAGCTCGGGGAGGCCGGAGATCCAATATGTCCTGGTTGACGAAGAAACGTAGACCACTGACCCATGCATGAGCTAAGAAAGGAGCGTAGAGTGGGATGTACTTTATAAAGCTCTAAAACTCTCATTAGCCATGAATGGGGCACCGAATCATACGCTTTCTTATAGTCTATCCAAGCCATATGGACACCCTTTTTGCCTCGACGAACTTGTTGCGTAATAGCCATGTCAATGAGGAGCAAATCCTTTGTACCCCGAGACCCTATCTTACACCCATTCTGAGAAGGTGACATTATGTTGTTTGCCGAGATATGTATTTGAATTTTGTTTCTCAGAATGGATGTAAGTAGCTTATAGATGGTGGGTAAGCATGTTATTGGTCTATAGTTTTTTGGGTCCGAGGTATTGCCAGATTTGTATATCAGATGAGTGACTCCTGATGTCATGAAATCTGGGAGGGTTCCCGACTCAAGGGCTTGTTGAAACTGAGCAGCCATGCGCCCGTGCGAGTTGCGTATCCATTTCAGCCAGTAGCTGTGCAGCCCATCCGGTCCCGGACTTTTCCAGTTCGGGGCCGAACGCACCGCACAAGCTACGTCAATCGGCGTGATCGCTACGGTGTTCATGTCTGTAATAGACTCGCACGAGCGCCCGACCGTCTCAGTCCACTCCCCCTCGGAGTGACCGATGGGCACCGACCAGATATTTTTCCAAAATGAGGTCATGACATCCTCATCAACTGGTGGGTGTCCATCGGTAACTCTTCCTCGAGAAGCCTCCCAATTTCTGTAGACACTCCTCTGATTACTCTGGAAGACTCTATTCAAGCGGTACCGCTCCGATCTTATTCGGTACCGACGAATACGGTTCGCCCACGCGCAAACTTTTTGCTTCCAGTAGTCAACACGCTCGACGACACGAGCCAGGTAGTCGTTCCTGCTGACACCGGTGTCAGCGAAGGCTCGGTCGACGAATCGCATTACGCGCGGGCGCGTGTTGCCTGCCTGGAAGCAAATAAGCTTCGCTATAAGGGTCCTGGCTGCATCTATGCGCTTCTCGATTCTGCACTGCCATTGCGGCTTACCATCATGTCGGCGGTATGTCTGGTTCGGGTTTGGAAATTTTACTCCTGCCACACGACAGACAGCAACCGCACCGCAGTACAGAACCGAGTGGGTGTCGATAACGTCTTCAGTCGACTCAAAGTAAGGTTTTAATATGCAGTCCAGGGCCAATACTAGCGAAACATTGCGTTTACACATGGGCAACCGCGGTAAACGTGGCCGCGAGCATGGCGAGACAAACCTAAACTCTTGCATAGAGTCCTCCAGAGCGCTCCTCAAACGCTCATCATCCTGGATATTTGCACATGCCTGCACCTGAAGTTCCTCCGCTGGTGGTGTAGGTTGGGTGACGGTGACATTTACCACATGTGTTGGTAGTGGTTCAGGAGGAGCAGGCAGTGCTTCGTTGCGCAATCGGTCAAGTAGAGACTCGTCCAACAACTTTAGTCGCTGAATGGCCCGCACCTGATCCGCTAATCGTTGCACCGTGACGTCGACAGCTGGGCACAAAACCTGAAACAGAGGCACCATTCTTGAGCGATACGCAGTGAGGTTAGTTCCTCCCTCCGTAGCCCTGTAGTACGCCCGCATGACATTTTTATTGATTTCTTGTGTCCATCTCATGCGTGGGCGCACTGCACCACTGGTAGCGGGGGCCGTAGACGGACCATTTCGATCCGCTGGTCCCAAGCGAGCCGGTGGGCGTCCCCGCCGCGCAGTTGTTGTTGGCGCAGCGGGAGTCTCGTCGTCGGGTGTTCTTGGTCTCGTCGTGTGTTCACTCGACGATCGCGACGAGTCTTGAGTAGGTGGTAATCGTGCGCTTTTCTCTCGGCACTGGCACTGACGTTTCAGATTTCGTCTCATAACTAACTTTCTTTAAATTATTTTTATTGTACTTTTTGCTGCATGAATTTATTATTGCTAGATATTTTTTGTTGTTTTTCTGTGCCAGACGCTAACTCTGAATGATTTTTTTTAATGAATCTTTTTAAGCACTTAAAAACCTAAAATTAATTTGCCAACTGATATAAAAGTGAAAGAGTATGAGAGATAGCATATATAAAAATAAAAACTGGCTTTACTGAAATGTTTGTTTTCCCGACGTTGCTAGCTCTTGTACTAATAAAAAAATGCTTCCACATGAAATTTGACTTAAACGCCGATAGATGTCGGTGCTCTAAAATTTTTGAATGAAATTTATTATATTTATATCCCGTTCCTCGGAAATGATAGTACCATAATATATAGCCTATGTGTTGACCCGACCTCTAAGCAATATTCTTGCCAAATATGAAGTAAATCCGTGCAGTAGTTTTCTAGTTTACCCCGGACAAAGCTGAATTTTGTACCATACTAAATGTATTGATTCTGCATCGCGGTGACTTTATGTGCAACGGTTGTATGACTTGGGGGAGTGTATTTTGAAGTTTTGACTTTTCTATCATTTTATTATATGTATAGATATTATATTGGGTATAGTTTGTTTCTTATTAGATCTAGCCTAGTCTTAGAGAATAGTCATATAATTATTTATTCCACGTTAAAAACTATCTGTGGGAATTTAAAATTAGGCTATGTTTTTTCTGACTACTGACAAAAGAATTTACAGGTATTTTATAATAATACTAGATGACCCTCGCAACTTCGTCTGCGTCACAAAGGGGATCAAACAGTACTCGCAATGTTGTCGCGACATTATTTGCGCGGCCTGCGTTGGGTTCTGCGTGGTATTCATTGCGTTTATACTCGTAATAACTTCTCAACGAAAAGTCCGATTAGAACAAAACAAACAGTAATATACTTTTAAATTAATACTCTTGATAACATTATATTTTATTTGGATAAGGATTAATATAACAATACTAATTTAACGTTAAATTCATTCTTAAGACGAATTAAATTTTTTTTTGAACATAAAAGTAGTTTTTGTGACTAAACTATTATAGTTAGATATATGCTCTTGCGGACTTTTTTGTTAGTCTTACTGAGACCTAAAAACCCGTAGTACATCATTTTGTTCTATTGTCAATAGTTTTTGCAGCGTACGCATAAATAGGTTAACGATATTTCACCTTGGCTTACAAATTCGATATTTTCATACGGATCCTTAATTTTTTTCAAAATAAAATTTAGCTTATAACCTTCCTCGATAAATGGACATTCTAACAGTGAAAGGATTTTTAAATCGGACCTGTAGTTTCTGAGATTAGCGCGTTCAAACAAACAAACAAACAAACAAACTCTTCAGCTTTATAATATTAGTATAGATTGGAATAGCTATTAATGTCTCGCTCCCATATTGGCTCGCCAAAGTCCAACACTCGCAAAATACAAATGACGATGACGATTAACCAACACGTAAACAGGGAAACTATGTGAAACACCAATTGACTATTGACCAGCTGTCATTTGCGCACATTGGAAGTTGGCCATCTAGTATGGAAACGAGGTATTAGGTAAATTAGAAGATCTACGAGCTGATGATAATTATAATAACTTCAAACTTCACGAAGATTAGGCAAAAATGATCTTGTGGTTTATTCATATATTTAATTTATTTATTTCGTGATTTTTCGACCGGTTTTAACACGATCAACAAATGACCTTTTAAATGTTAATTTATATTTTTAAAATGTCAATGTAAAACTGTGGGCCATTCCCAAATATGCATTTTTAAATTATAATGACATTGTGTTTTGGGCTAGTTTTTTTAAATTTATTTAATTAGATGTTAACAGAATAGTTAAAAAACACAGTAAAATTAGTCAATTCTTCGATCAAATATTAATAAGATAAACCGTTGCGAAAACTGCGTCAGAAAATAATATATTTACATTTTATATTTTTACATTCATAATTCCAGTCGTTGTTTCACATAATATTGTATTATTATAATAGCAATCATTATGTTTTAAAATTAAGCATATTATGTTGTCATTCAAAGTCAATACCTATTAATTTAAATATACATTACTGAACTGTACTGTACCAACCCATTACTGCCCACTGTTGGGCTCAGGTCTCCTCGGAAGAGGGATTAGGCATAGTCCACCACGCTTGCCCAGTGCGGATTGGGGACTTCACATATCTTCAAAGGATTTTTAGAATCCTTTTCCGACATGCAGGTTTCCTCACGATGTTTTCCTTCACCGTTTAAATATACATACTGCATTGTGACTATTAAATCGTTAAGCAACAGAACAAAGTTTTAAGGAAACAAAACTGCGGTAAAATTCAAACTTCTCGACAACAATATTGATTAAATTTCAGAATTTAAAGAAGATAATAAAATCTAAAATAAAATAAAAGTTATTAAAATCAAAAAGGGTTGTCAGTATCACAGCATAGACATAACAATATCACTGACAGTTTCTCTACAATATAGAGTTCCCATTACCTATTCCCATGATCTCATTCGTCATGCGCTGGAATGTAGAGACGCACAAATAGGCTGTGGCGCCCGACAACAATTACCTTTGGGATCCATTCATAAAAAGTAATATAAAAACACGTCAGGTAGAGTCCATAGAGAGAGACGGAAGACTAAGAAAACTCTACGTGGATTTCTATTGTTGTTTTGGATAAGTGTAGGAAGTTGGTGTGTTGTGACGATTTCCGGTATGTGGTTCTTCGTCTTGATTTTGGATACTAAGAATTTGGATATTTTGAACTTCTCAACTAGTTTTACAGTGTATAATAACATAATTAAAAAGATGAAATATTCAACATGCAATGTTGTTCGGTATTTTCCGCAAGATGAATAGTCATCGAAAAAAATACCTTAGATGGACTTCACCTCGTCTAGACACTTTACTTTTATGATTTTACCGAAACTTCTCTCAAACATTATCTATTGATATTTTTTTTTAATCAGTAGTTATATTCACAAACCATAATTAACCCAATCAAATCATACGAACAGTTTAAATATCTTCATGCAAGTTTGACAGCAAGCTTGATCGTACAGTTTGAAGATTTCTCAAGCAACTCACGACCTCGGTCGACCTTGACTGCGTGGCTTCTAAATACCGACAGACAGTTGAACACAGCCATTACACGTAATATTATATTATAAAGACCTTGTTATATTATCCTGTAGTATATTAAACAGGTTAAATAGTTTTAAGTATATTATGTACCAAGGATTGAAATACTTTTTTTTAACAAGTTTTAAATATACAGGGTGATTTCCTAGTGAGGGTACATATTGAAGGTCATTGTAGCTGATGGTTATATACGACCAGTAAAAATATTATTACCAAAGAATATGGCTTAATGCCTTAGTAATCGCAACTTAAAAATATCTAAAATTCTTGCAAAATGATGGTTTTTCGACAGCTGATGGATGTGGCGGAGGTGTGGGGTGCGTGAGATCACTAGAGGTCATTAGTCAACACTCGTTAAGCCGAAATTGTTTATTTTTGAGGTAGTTTTGTCGAATTTAGATTTAAAAATTTTTTTTTTTTTGTAATTTTACCTATTTTTTTAATATTCCGTTTTAGAACAGAGTACTCATCACCCTCCTGCAATATATACCCTCTCTAAAAAATCACCCTGTATACTTGCACTGGATGTAACTATGTATCTATATAACTCTGTATACTCACTGTATGTTTTATTTTGGGTTTGCTGTAAGAAAACTCAGTATTGAGTTAAGCTCGCCTTTTGTGAACATTTTTTAATATAACTTGTTTTCTCTGTCGTGTCCAATAAAGTAATAAATAAACAAAGTTCGGGTGGAATCTTGCAAGATAAATTTGACAAGCTTCCCGGTTTCTGATTGAGCTGAAATTTTGACAGTACAATAATATTCACCACGCACCACGGTACCATGGAGCTGATCAAAATCTGACGATGAAGTAGCGAAAGAAACCCCTATACTAAACAAGACTAAACCATCGTGTTTGGGTACTTGGTGACGTCACTGCCAGTTGAGGCTGAAAACCAGCGCTCGGTGTTGGTTGTTGTTAATCTTCAATTAACACCTAGCATTTAGCTGAGTCTCGACTGGTTTGTGGTGGAAGCTATATTTTATTTTTTATTTTTAACACGTGTTCAATTACTTTGTATTTTGTTTTTATGTAATTTTTCTTAAATTTATTAAAATGTATGTGTGTGTTTCCGCCATAAATAAAGCTATGTCTATGTCTACTTTTACTTGTCTTGGCTAAAAGTCTACTTCTGCAGCACATGATCTTAAAAGCTTGTATTTAAAAAGTATATTTTTCGTTGTGTATTACAAATTTTTTTGTTTTTTTTTGTATATGTTTGAAGTTGTGTGTGTCATCTCGTATTATTACTAAATGTAGTACTACACTTAGGTATAGTTACTACGTGCAATCTCACATGTGTAATCACATGTAACTTATATGATAACAGTATTATCGCGTGGGAATCAGGTTATCTACGTGTGATAAAATAGATATTGCAAAATTCATCACAGTTGAAGAAACTGTAACAACAAGGTGTCTCAGAATTTTAAGGTTAAATATTGAAGCTAGGATGTTTTGCTCAAAGGAAACATTATTTTATTTTCCACATAAAATTAATGATTCTTCACAAAATTAACATCCTTCATTTTTAAAATAATTAATTACGAATAAGTTTTCTAATTCGTGGTCGCCATTCTAGAACTTTTCTAGCGTAGGCAGACCTCCCACAAGGTGGACCGATGCCCTGGTCAGGATAGCGGGAGGTCACTGGATGTAGATGGCGCAGGACCGGTCGATGTGGCCAGGTTTGGGGGAGGCCTATGTGCAGCAGTGGACATCTATAGGCTGATGATGATGATTAGCTAGTACATTCGACTGCACATTTAAAACCCACTACTTTTCGCCTACAAACACGAACTTTTATTTATAATAGGATTACAATTACGTAAATTACGTGCAATAATAAAAATAGCACAAATATTATGAAAACTTAGTCGTGTGTTGTGTCGTAAATAATTTATTGCGAATCATGTTTTCGACACGTTTGTGCGTGACAAACCGACGTTAGCTATTCGGCATAGTTAGTATATATAAAACCTAGAATTGTTTTTGATAATATCAGGAAAATTCTAGAAAATATATTTAGAAATTGTTGTTATTGTACCTTTTTGTCAGCAACACTCGTTGTGTGTTACTGAATTATATGGTATGAGCTCCTCGGTATTCTCCAAGCGCTATGACTTGTCCTTCTTCGAACGAGGCTTAAGGAAGCCTTTAACTATAGATCGTAAGTAGTGGCCCCGCAGTATCCCCTGACATTGCAGAGGTCCATGAGCAACGGTAACCACGCTCGATCCGGTTGGTCCGTTGGCAATAAAAAACGACTTACGTCTCAATAACTTAACTTAATGCATGACGATAAACAAACCTACAGTCCACATGATTGTAAGTGACTTTGCATATGAGCCTATAAAATACCACAGCTTTGAACTTCTACCTTCTTTTCTTAAACCTCGTTTAAAGAGGGTATATACCTAAACCATTACAATTAGATACGCTCAATTCTCAACACTTTCATCACATTAGGCAATAACTGCCCACGTGGTGAAAGTAATATTTATTGTCAACAAACTGGTAATTACGTAACGGTATTGTTGATTTTGTTCATTGTATCAAGTGCTTGATTTTTTTGAGGTGACAGTCCACTTAGTGGGTGAGCTTTAAGATGTTATGTAACTATGGTTTGTGGTCCGGATGCTGGCTTGTTTTAAATGGAATGGTAAAACTTGAAGGAAAATACGTAAAATAAGTGTAGAATAAAAATATTACAAAGTTTGACGAAACAGTGCTTACCGAAATTCAAAAGAAATCGTTAGTACTTAACATGAAAAAGCTGGAACGTTGGCAAAATCATTTCTTAATACAAAAATATTACAACCATTTTTCTTAGTATATGTCCATCTCTCACCTCTACTATTGAACACCTGTGTACCATAATGACTCTAAACAGGCCCAGGAACCCGAAGAAAACTCAACTTGTCCCCAGTAATTGATAGAAAGATAAGGTTACCTAAAGTTTATTGTAAATACAATCGAATAAAAATTTCCGTAGACAAAAAAACAACCTCAAAAAATAACAAGTAGCACTTTATTACAGGTAATTTCACCAATACTAATAATTGACGAGGAATGACGAAACACACTTAGTTCGAAATCAATATTACGAATGACCTAAACGGCTAAAATCAGGTTCTAATTGACTAACACTAACATTCGATGACCTTAAACTATGTTATTTTGTAGCAATCGGTACGTACATTAAATGTTGTAAAAATATGTGCTATTGTAAAAATTCGGTATTTATAAAGTCTTCTAGTAAATGCATAGAGTAGGTACCATTTTGTTATCTAATATGCTCCGAAATTCCTTTATAAACCTTTCTTTTAAAAGGGGACTATTTCAGTTTTTTTCGTCTGCGTCACAAAGGGAGGGTTTAGGGAGCAGAAAAATGTGTTTATCTACGTCATCACTTTAAAAACGTCATAAAAATAACTCTACTATGTAATGCATGTAATATATATCATATCGAGAAAAGTTCCATCGAATATAAAGTCTAAATAATTTTCAATTTTACCTAAAAGGCTGCCTATGTGGCATTACAGCGTCATACCATAAACCGTAATGGCATCCGAGGTGACTTTAAAGAGCGTCTATGAAAAATGTTACCACATCAAAAATGTTAATTTAAAATATTGGCACTAAAAATCTACACATGTTATGTTTAATATATTATTATTCAAGTTTTATTGAGAAACAAGCCCATTTACAAGAACATCGCTCATTTACTTTCGAAATTTAGGAGCGGCGCGTAATTTATTGAAAATTATCCTTTAAATTGCAAAAAAACGCATATAAAATTCTAGTTTTAAATAAATCATTTCAATATTGATGATTGTGTTTCAAAATTTGCGAATTAGTTTACACAACTATGACAAGCGTAAGTTTATTGATTTTTGATTTTAGTATCTATGTTTAGAGTCGATTTCAAAACAAATTTTATAGGAAGTCTAAAACTGGATATGTGAAAAATAAATCTAATAAAATTTTATTTTAAAACAAAGAAAAGGAACTATCGAAATTGTTCGGAAATCGTAAGTGTCATTTTTATGAAAACTCAATAAAATCTCATGTTACATTTCAGACAAAAAATGTTTATAATTTCCGTCCACAGTTACATGAATGCCTCCTCTTATTGAAACTCAGTCAAAAATTACTTAACAGCAAATAACAAGAATAACGTGTTTTAGCAGAAAACCTTCTGTAGTAATGCCGGAAAATGCAATTTAGCATAACCTCAATCAAGATAAACTAGCTCACTTTACATACCGTTTAAACAGAGTAAAATTTCGGAATTCAATCTCTAGGAAAAGTATAATAAATAGTTGTTTTTTTCGAAGTAGTTACATCTTCAAAGATTTTACAAAACACTCATTGAATTGTTGATTTGAATTGGGCTCAATGTTCCAGCTTATGTATACCTACTGTACAGGGTGATTTCTTAGTGAGGGTACATATTGGAGGTCATCGTAGCTGATGGTTATATGGTCATCATAATAACCACGACCGCTCTGACAAGATCGTACCGACAGAGAAGAAGATATACGACCAGTAAAAATATTATTACCAAAGAATATGGCTTAATGCCTTAGTAATCGCAAGTTAAAAATATCTAAAATTCTTGCAAAATGGTGGTTTTTCGACAGCTGATGGGTGTGGCGGAGGTGTGGGGTACGCGAGATCACTAGAAGTCGTTAGTCAACACTCTTTTAGCCGAAATTGTTTATGTTTGAGGTAGTTTTGTCGAATTTAGAATAAAAAAAATATAAAAAAAAAATTTAATTTTTCCTATTTTTTGTAATATTCCGTATTAGAACAGAGTACTCATTACCCTCCTGCAATATGTACCTCCTTAAAAAATCACCCTGTATAAGCCCGTTACTGCCCATTGCACTAGAGTCTCATCAGAAGAATAAGACTAGTGGTTCACACTAATTTTTGCCTTACATGTAGTCGGGAGTTTAAACTGATCGGCGTGTACTTCTAAATCTTAGTTTGTAAAATATCTATTTATGTATTTATTATACCAATGACTATAGTAAACGGTGCAGGAAAACATCGCGAGGCAACCTGCACATTGCCAAAGGATTTAAAACTCTGCGAAGGTATTACAAAGTCCTCAACTCGTATTACTACTGATTAATTGATGTAAATTAATAAAATGTTACAGTATACACTAAAATCAAAACTAATATCATAATTTTGTCTTCATCGTCACAAAAACAAAATTACATACATCAATTACAATCTTTTTATACCCAGCAATTAAAATCGACAATTAGTAATCGCGATCGCTATCGCACGTAATATTATAAACAAGAAATCGTCTTCAAACGCAATAAGAGAGAAAGTGCTTTCGTCTCGGTATTGCACCGGCAAACGATTTGTAAGATTTTGTAACTAGCCGTAATTGAGATGGCTTGCTTTAATAGGCTGGCGTTGCAAAATCAGTTTTAACGGGAAATTGAAGTATTAAAGTGACTGCAATTTTGTAGGCTTCTTACTTCTTCATTTAAACGTGTACATAATAGTAAGGGGCGGGCCATATAAAGTTTGCTGTGTGGCATGTTGCGCCATCCTGTTGAAACCAAATGTCGTCCATGTCATACTCTTCAACTTTTGGAAACAAAAATTTGTTGAGTATGGCACGGTAACGCTCGCCATTGACCGTAACGGCGGCTCCTTGCTCACTTTTTGAATGATGCCGCCGGACCAAAACCCACACCAAACCGTAACTCTTTGTGGGTGCATTGGCTTCTCAATGGTGACGTGTGGATTTTCCGACCCCCAGATGCGACAATTTTGCTTATTGACATAGCCTCCGAGGTGAAAATGGGCTTCATCTGAAAAGACGATTTTTCGGTAAAAATGCTCATCTTCGGCCAAACGATCTTCTGCCCATTGGGCGAACCAAAAACGTCCCATTTCCTAAATGTCAAACTTTTAACTAAATTATGAACACAAATTGAATGACATTTGAGCTGTCATTCTCTAAATAAACAGTAGTTCAAAATACAAACGTTAGATTGGCCCACCCTTTGTAAACATTATACTCATATGTAACCACATCATACGTCTCACATAAGAATTTTGGTACCTAGACCAATAGATCGTGCTACCAACAGTTTTCAATGACGCGCAAAATCAAGTGGCAATGATTAAGGGCATTTTTATCTTACAAAGTTAAAATATTTTATTTAAACTTTGAGCGGCTATAAACTGCTAAAAACTCACACTCCAGAGCAGCTGATCAACACCGAAAAATATTATAAAATGCCCTTAAGCATTCCTACAGGGATATTTTTAAAGAATACTCAATAATTACTGCTTCGATCTTGATGATACGATAGGACTATATGTTTCTCTGCGTGATCAAATCAGAAATGAGGAGATCCGCAGAAGGATTAAAGTAACCGACATAGCCCAAATAATTGCATCTTTGAAGTGGCAATGGGCAGGACACATTGTGCGAAGAACGGATGGTCGATGGGGCCGAAAAGTTCTGGAGTGGCGGCCACGAACCGGCAAGCGCAACATTGGTAGACCCCTAACAAGATGGACCGACGATCTGGTCAAGATCGCGGGAGGTCACTGTATGCAGTTGACGCAGGACCGGTCGATGTGGCGAGGTTTGGAGGAGGCCTATGTCCAGCAGTGGACGTCTATAGGCTGATGATGATCATGATGATATTTTACGGGTGGTAGGGCGATACGTTTACTAAAAGTTTAAAGTGGTTTAGTTAGAAGGTTTTATTGTGTTCAAGTGCCGCATAACCCACACGCGGGGCAGATGAAGGTCCACAAAGAAAAATATTCAAAATCTGTATTTGTATTTAACAATATTATTTCAAGCTTCAATTAGCTCTTAAAAGTACCGTATTTTATCAAAAACTTAAATATTGCGTTACGTAAACTTTAATTTATTTCACGGAATACCTCATGTCGTAACGATACGTGACATTTTCGTATTGAGTATGTAGGACAGACAATAATGAGATAACATGAGGCTGCGTGCGATAACGCATAGCATGCGTTCATATAGGTTATTCATATTAAAGATTTCTCTCAGAAACTGTAATAAAATTGAGTTTTCGATACGAACTGTCAATTTCGAAACATAACTTACAAGTGTATATTGGTGTCATTACTGGTATCGAAATAGATTGATTTCCTTGCAGTTCAAGCTAGACCTAAATTTGTTGTATTCTAACAGAAATCATTACTGAAAAGTAAAAGTGTTTTAATTTTAGAAATATTTACACTCCAACTTAAAATTAATACGACAATACTAACTTAAACTATTTGTTTCCAGGCACATCGGGAACTAGAAAAAGTCAACGTGGATCGTTGACCCAGTCACGGACGGACACCGGAAACATTATGCCTTATACATCCACTATCTGAACACGGACCTGACAAGCATAGCAGTCGCACCGTTAATTATGCCAATTCACTAAACAAAACCAACATGGAAGAAGTAGCAACTCGTCCCAGTTTAGAATATATCCCTCCCCTGCCCCCAAAAACTAAACCAAGGGGCTCCACAACATTTACACAAATCAGGACAGAAGAAACAGATCGCAACATCGATTCTCTGAGTTCGATGCACTCGCTCGTCCTTAATTCTAAGACGCCACCCACAACGGTATTCATAGCGGCGACCCAGTCAGAACGAGCCGAGAACACGCCAAGCACAGACGCTCTCAACGGCCCCCACGTGGTCACAATCAGAATCAACACCGATTCTAAACCAAAAGCACCCAAAATATCCAGCGTCCACCTCAAAAGTGACGCCGAATTCGACCACTTCAAAACCGGTGACGTCTGCAGGAAAAGCAACAACAGCCTCGTTAGATTAAATGTCGACGATACGGTACCCAAAATAATTGAAGAGGAAACCAAGACTGATAAAGCGCCGTACATTTACTGTAACTCGTTTAGTTCGATGACCAACATGGTTATGTCGAGCGGTCAATGTTCTCCGAGCGACACGCTAGACTCAGGGACATGTAGCGACCTTGACGGTACCCCGCCTCCGCTCCCTAAAAAGAAATCGTTCAAATCCAACTCCACCAAGAAAATAGTTTCGGTGACTATGATCCGGAACGGTGGCAGCCAAGGTGAACTAGATTTTGAAGACAACGACTCGAACATATCATGTGATTCTCTGAATAGTAGCGAATTTAACGGGAGCGTGCACACAGATGAAAGTCACAACGAGTACGGCAAAAAAGATAAGAAACTCGAGACACCTGTCGCGCCGGTGATGACAGCGTTTGACAAAACAAGCAAAGACAGCTTTCTACCGCAAGGTCTTCTCCAAGATATCAGGGAGCGCTCGGCGAAACTGAGCACGATCGAAATTGAAAGTCAAAAGAATGACGAATACGAAGAAACCAGCCAGAATATTAATGAGCATGCTAATGTCCCCGAAGAAAGTGCACAGCTCACTTCGTTCCGTCTGGTGTCGCAACTTGATAGTCAGACAAAGAACGCCAGCGAATCATTACCGAATTTGTGCTCAAGGAACGTCAGCGAGTCATTACCAAATTTGTGCTCAAAGACGCCCCTAATAAACGAAAGTACTTACGAAGAGAGAAAGAAAGAGGACAAAATAAAACAAGATCAAATGTTTTACAGCAGCCATTATTTCGACACGGACAAGTTTTACGATTTCCATTTAAATGAGAAACAATTTGATGATAATGAACCTGTGAAAAGTGTGAGTGTGGGTAAAGTTGATAGTGAAGTGAGTGATTTGGAGTATTTCGCTGGTGTCAAGGACTTTAAAAATGAGGATATGCAGTCGACCATCAAGAGTTCGAAAGGCACTATTCGAGGTGTCAAGAACCGCGTGCGAGCTGGCATCGCGACCTTCCTGCAAATGCAGAACACGACTAAGGTATTTATTTTTAGATTTTAAATGACTTTGCAGTAACATTATTGAATGCTGATTGGAGCAAGACACATAAAGAAGAAGAAAGTAATGCTATACACAACATAATAGATTGAATATGCTTATTACTAATTATATTCTAATACAAGCATAAGAAAAACGAATGATAACATAAATTAAAAGAGAACATTTAAAGTCATCTTAAAGATGAACCCAGAATATACAGGGTGTCCCAAAACTATGCGACATGAACGGGAAGTACTTAAATATTAGAGATAGGATGTTTTGCTGAAAGGAAACATTATTTTATTTTTCGTGATTAATAATACTGCATTCATAGATTTTTCGTAAATTGCTTGGTTTGTCTGAAAATCGAGCTAACAAAATGGGCAAAAATCAACACCCTGTATTTTTGTGATGCCAATCGAAAGAACAAACATAGTGTCTTAAACAAAAGGAACAAGGTGAAAAATACTAATATTTAAGGTACTTCCCATTCATGTCACATAGTTTTGGGACACCCTGTATTGTCTGTTTCGTTATAACCAAAAACAATTTTATTGGTACCTGACTTGGATATCTTAAACCAAACGTATATTCACACAAAATGGGACGGTAGAATTGTTTTTTTTCTTCACGGTCTATTTTTAGAGGTCGCAGATATTGAAAGTCTTGTCCAATTCGCGCCAGTCGAAATGTTATTGGATATTGGGACCTTCATGGGACGTTCTCAAACAATAGCCAAGACCGAATGCCGGCAATAAACAATTGAAACATGCCGTTTAATTATAATTCAAGATTATGGACGGATATTATTACTCGTAATTAGATATTGTTACCGCACGAGACAACTTTTTAGGTTAGGTACAGGTTTAAAGGCAAATTGAAATTGTCAATAGATGTTAAGAACTACCTTGGTGTTTTTTTTAATTGCAATATAGATAAACGAGCTTACAGCCCACCTGATAGTAAGCGGTCACCGTCGCTCATGAACCTCTGCAATGCCGGGGCAATGAAGAGCCGTTATCTATCACCTACCTATACAGGACTTTTCTTAAACCTCCTTTAAAGAGGGACATGTCATAGCGCTCCGGGAACACCGCTCCTGTGTTCAATCAATGCGGAATCACCTCCACTTTCTTAATCGTGATTTGTAGTAGTATTGAAGTTTATTATTCGACCAATTACTAAAACGTTTAATGAAAACGTAACATGAAGTTTGTTGACAATCTCCGATTTCCTAATATTCTTTCAGCCTAACGAAGTATCAATAAGATTTGACTTACATATACCACATTTATTATCACGCTATATGCCTATCTTTTGTTCGCTTTTATCTGCCCCCAAATGCATCTGAGTTCTCCTATAGTGTACTTCAATGCTTTATAGGTAATCTAAATTTATGTACATATCAAACTATCTACTTTTTGCGATTTCTAAATATCCCAAAAATCGTGTCATTTATTACTGAACTGTAAAACTGTCCCAACCCATTATTGCCCACTGTTGGGCAATAATGGGTTGGGTCTCCTCAGAAGAGGGATTAGGCATAGTCCACCACGCTTGCCCAGTGCGGATTGGGGACTTCACATATCTTCAAAGGATTTTTAGAACCGATATGCAGGTTTCCTCACGATGTTTTCCTTCACCGTTTTTAGCCAGTGGTGTTGTGAAAAATTGCACATAAATCTTTTACACATTTAGATTTCATCATTTGTTAAAATAACATTAAATATCTGCTGAATATTAAAACGTTAATTTCTATCTTCGATATAATATCACTAGTCTCATTATTAATTAAGTTTCTCTCGAAGATCTTCCGCTTTCATATACCGGTTTAATTGCAATAAAACATTATTTTCCTACTGTGACGGAAGCTACTGATTCAATAGAATTGCTCTATACATACGGAGAAAGTGAGGAAGTTATATGTTTTTCTTATGTAGAATGTATTGTCACCCTTCCTTGGTTTCTTGAGCCCATTAGTCTTTCTAGGGAGGAGTTTGTAGTATCTCAATTACATTAGAGGTCCTTAAAGGTACTCATTTGACACAGAGTAAACCGAATGCTTGTGTAGGCGACAGAATCAATAATTCATATTTTATTATATTCTAGTAAAGAACATAGTTGTGTCGACGATAGCTCATTTATAAATAGTTTAAATATTTATTATTTCAACCTCTTTTGTGTAAATACTTTTTGAATTGTAATAGAGAATAGATGTTGGCGCGCTTATTTGAATTTAGAACATTCCATTGCCGAATACAGACGTTTTGTACATTTTTTCACAACTTTTATTTTCTTAGTTTTATTTTATGATTCCTTCTTAACTTCTCTCTCACTGGCAGCATTAGGTTTTTTACAGCTTGTATGATTATTTTGAACTAGATGACCCGCGCAATTACGTCTGCGTCACAAAGGGGTTTAAACAACGCTCTAACTATCTATAAAAAAACCGCATCGAAATCCGTTGCGTAGTTTTAAAGATCTAAGCATATATAGGGATAGACTGGCGGATAGTGACTTTGTTTTATAATATGTAGTGATATAGCGTAAAGTTTGCAAATGATACTTTTATTAGCTGAAAAAAATCAGAAACATAAAAGCACTCTTGAAATTCAAACATTGCACAGTAGTAAACAAATCTTAGAGGAACTTAAGGAACACTAAAATCCGTAATTAAAGATAGACGACCACCTGAGCACGTAAAAAATATTAAAATACAGAAACAAACAGAAGTAAACTTATTAGAGGTACACCAATAATTAGTACATATCAACTATAAAAGCAAAATTCGCTTGCAAGACAAAGCAAGGTGATTTATGAATGTTTGTGTTGGAAAAATGTAATGCGATATTGTTTAGAAAATCGGCATACACTGATAAATTTCTTTAAACACTCGCGGTTATCACATCTCTTACACTATCACTGTCAGTTTACTGTCAGTATACTGTCAGTGTGGTATGTCGAAACGTGAGTTCGAGTTCCAGTGGTACCGGCAAATGAACGAGAAAGAGGGTAGACAGATTTGTCTGCTCTTAAATGACCTACCCGCAGTTCTTCAGTCTTCCCGTGATCATGGCGCTTGAAACAGTGCCGAAATATCGGGATCGCTCAATTGAAAATAATCGTGGAAAGAACCCGTTTAGTAATAGTGTAAGTGAGGCATACACTGATCAAAGTACGCTTACATATAACATATCTTTTGACAAGTAGGAACTGTTTACACATGCATCAGAGTCAACAATGCAGAAAATCTAAATCCATATTTAAAGCACCAGACGTTTCATTTGAAATGACTGTGACAGTTGCATTCGTAAGATTTCGTAAAGTTTTCATCATCACCATCAGCCTATACACGTCCACTGGACATAGACCTCCTCCAAACATCGCCACAACCGATCCTGCGCTGTCTGTATTCAATGACTACCCGCGATTCTTACCAGATTGTCTATCCATCTTGACGCTTTTATAAACTTTTACGAACATTTATTGAAACGAAGTTCTTTATCGCGCGTTATCGAAAGGGGGCTAGACGGAAATTCTTATTAAAAAGTTGTCACGACACTGTTTTTTGTTTTAGATGATTAAAGCTAGATGGCGCTCTGATCAAAATATTTTATTTAACTTAAAAAAATAAAATTTTATTATAATTCCCTCACTAATTAATCGAAAGGAACTTCGTTCCACCCGAGTGTCCCTTGATACCTCTCAAGTTTTTTTTCGTCGCAGTTATTCTACACATATGATACAATTCATAATGATATATTACGCTTGTCAATTATGACACTTCCTTCGGTACCTTCCGCGTGTTTCCGACCTTGTGGTACGGTAGCCGTTCACCATTTAACTCGTTAGTATGTTGAATACATTGTAGATCTGTTGATAATAATTGTCAGTAAGATAATCTTAAAGTGCTGCTAAGTGGTGTGACAAAATATTTTAAAGTAGATAGATTTCGACATTTGAAACACTTGTTTTTTTTTTCGCCTGCTATTGTGAATGTTTATAACGTTCTATCTAAATTACCAATACGACGAACTTACTATATTATTTACGAAAAAACTTAAAAATGTCATCTCGTTCAACTCAACTGGGATCGGCAACCAAATTGGTTTGTTTACTTTTGCCAAGTCTGTGGCAGGAGCCAAAATTGAGCACAGTTCTAAAACTTGTTTAGTTCACATTTTACGGAGATGATATATTTTCGCTGAAAATGCAATACAGCGTCGTTTAATAATAAATATTTACAAAAATTAAATTAACTCATTCATTAAAATTTAAATTTTTAATTAACGTTTAATTAAAAATCAAAATTAAAAATTATAGGAAAAAAATGTTTTTAAAAGGGGGCTCAAATACGGTATTGATTCCGAACGAAGTACCAGTTTCGCTATCTAGCGAATAGTGACGTTCCCAGTTGAGTGGTTAAATAAGCTATTTATATTCCTGTTTTGAATTACTTGAACCTCTGCGACAATCAAACAATAAAACTAAAAAAAACAAAAACTACTTATCAGATTATCAAAATATACATGTACCAAACAAAAAGTACAATCTGAATCGGTTCACTTCAACCAAGTTCTGCAGTCGACCTCTTCATACTGAGAGTCGATCAATAGACAAGATAAATGAACAGACCGACTACAAAGGTCAGGTATCTCAATTAGGCAACGTTTAAGGATATAAATCAACGCAGCGGGATCCAAATTGAAACAAAACTGTTTAAATCTGCATATCTTTACTACGCCGCGTTTGCTCAAAACTTTTGCAATACAGGTTGTAACAAGCCCTTCCAAAAAGAAGGAGATACTCAATTCGTCGGTTTCAGAAACTTTGTATTGGCTAGACCGATTTGGTTGATACTTGTGTGATGGTCGTCATGGGGTTGTCATTCAATTTCCTTGCGAGGTCCGAGATAGGTTAACTTTCCCTCCGGTTCCTGGGCTACACTGCTCAGAGTCACTCAAAGAGCAATGGAAAGGGCTATGCTGGGTGTTTCTCTGCGTGATCAGAAATGAGTAGATCCGCAGAAGGACTAAAGTAACCGACATACCCCCCACAAGATGGACCGACGATCTGATCAAGATTGCGGGAGGTCACTGGATGCAGATGGCGCAGGACCGATCGATGTGGCGAAATTTGGGGGAGGCCTATGTGCAGCAGTGGACGTCTATAGGGTGATGATGATGATGATGATGACTGCTCAGAATCATTACGGTGGTCGTGGCTATGGGTCCTGGCTTAAAGGAGTTACAGTGGTGGGAATGAGAGGACAATTGCCTGAATACATCTAAAGGTTAGGTTCTTTCAACTGTTATGAGGCTACTATGCAGAGCAAAGTCTCTCTATAACTCCATTCCTAACGGCTTCCCCTCTCGATATTCATAGACTAACAAAATCGTATTAAGGACTACCAAGGCAGTTTATGATTATTCTATGGATACTAAACATTGAAGAAGTCGTGGTGGCCGAGTGGTCGAAGCACTTCCTTTCGAACGGTAGGTCGCGGTACCTCCAAATCTAAATGTGAAAAAGATTGATGTGCAATTTTTCACAACACCACTGGCTAAAAACGGTGAAGGAAAACATCGTGAGGAAACCTGCATGTCGGAAAAGGATTCTAAAAATTCTTTGAAGATATGTGAAGTCCCCAATCTGCACTGGGCAAGCGTGGTGGACTATGCCTAATCCCCCTTCTGAGGAGACCTGAGCCCAACAGTGGCAGTAATGGGTTGGTACAGTACAGTACTAAACATTGTAAGAATTTATTTCGAGTTCCCTCTTAAGGGACTCGAACCTCGCGTCAGTACTATGTCGAGTCATTGAATCAAAAATTACACTTCTAAACCACAAAGTGACTAGACCAAGTTAAGGTTATATTATTAAAAGTCTGTATCAGTCTTTGTTTGACGACCTTGACTTTTCGTACGCAAGAACTTTCGTTTTGTCAACTATAAAAAACATATTTGCATACATTGCTACACGTTTGTTGCTTGATACAAAAAGTTTCTCTTTAAAGTGTGGAATTTTTGTGGTTTGTAAACATATTATTTTCTGTTAAAAGCAGTGACTAATTTATTTTACTTTTATTTTCAACGTTAGTTCAGTTATAAACTTATTCAGACACTCGCGGTTTTCTATAATACTTTCAAGCACTTTCAACGGGTTCTTACCACGATATTTAATTAATTGAGTTTTCTCGATATTTCAACGTTGTTGCAAACGTCATGATCACGATCATACTGCGGGTCGATTTAAGAGCAAACAAATCTGTCTACCCTCTTTCTCGTTCGCTTTTGTGTAGTACCACTGGAACTCGAACTCACATCACGACACACCACACTCACTGTATCTACAAGACTCTCTGAGCATGAACCCAGAAAAAATGCATGAAAGTGTTAGTTCAGTTATTATTCAACGGTAGAGGAACAAAACCCCTTCTAAGATATGTCAACCTGCTATAGGCGAGCGAGGTGGTCTCTATTTTTTTTTACCCATATTTTGTTCATTAATCTATACTCTTTTTTTTATTATATAAAGCTGCAGAGTTTGTTTATCTGTTTGTTTGATCGCGCTAATCTCAAAAACTACTGGTCCGATTTCAAAAAATCTTTCAGTTATGGAAAGTCCTATTATCGAGGAAGGTTATAAGGTATAGGTTATTAGAGGCATAGGAACGAAGTACCTTATCGCGCGTTATCGAAAGGGTGCTAGACGGAAAAAAATCTTACGAAAAGTTGTCACGACACTTTCTTATTTTAGATGATTACCTATCGCTAGATGGCGCTGTGATCAAAATCTTTAAAAATCTTTTATCGCGCATTACGTTACAAAAAAAATATAAGATATCTTTTAATCGAAATTAACTTCGTTTTATTTGGGTGTCCCATGTCACCTCTCTAGTTTTTTTTTAATTTGGGGTCCGTATGAAAATAACGAATTTGTAATACGACTAAGATTAAGACTATTAAGACTAGGATTGTTTTCTTGTATGTTTTCTACTTCAATAACAATGCATACGTTGATGACGTGTAGTGGAAACATTGCTAACAATTATTACTCTCATTGTTTTACTCCAAGTATTTTAATTAGTGAAGTTTTTACGTTAATTGCTATTGTCGGATGTAAACGATTAATTGTTCTTTTATTATAATGCAGCATTATGTATGAAACTATATTATGTAGTAAAAATAAGAGGTACCTACACCAAAATTGGTATGTTTACTTGTGCTAAGAATGGGAAGTCGTGGTGGCCGAGTGGTCGAAGCGCTTCCTTCCGAACGGGAGGTCGCGAATTCAGATCCGGCCGGCTTGTACCTCTAAATCTAAATGTGAAAAAAGATTTATGTGCAATGTTTCACAACACCACTGGCTAAAAACGGTGAAGGAAAACATCGTGAGGAAACCTGCATGTCGGAGAAGGGTTCTAAAAATCCTTTGAAGATATGTAAAGTTCATATTGGACAAGCACGGTGGACTATGCCCAATCCCACTACTGAGGAGACCTGAACCCAGCAGTGGGCAGTAAAAGGTTGTTACAGTACAGTACAGATGGTTTAAAAATTTTGTATTCTACAATTGGTAGACTTCCGAGTAAACTTCAGAAATGCGTCACAGTTTCATCATCTATCTATGTAAATAAAAATGAATTGTTGTTCGTAAGTCTGATTAAAACTCGAGAACGGGTGAGCCGATTGAGCTGATTTTGGTTTTAAAATGTTTGTCGTAGTCCAGGGAAAGTTTGAACGGTGAGAAAAATACCCGGGTTTTTGTTTGTGACGCAGACGAAGTTGCGCGGACCAGCTAGTCTAAAATAAAATTTGACACACAGTGACATACACAAACGGTTTTGTTGAAATTTTTCATGATCTTTTATTTATTATCTAGGCGAAAACACCATAACTTAAGTTTCAAAATAAGTTATTTACTTAAGACACGCCCTAAAAGTGAAGCCTTTGAGGCTTTCACAATGCGGTTTTTACCTGTTTTCTTGAAATTCCAAGCTTTCTTCATTATTAATGTTTACATACTATTGTTAGAAGTGAAACTTATACAATGTAGACTTCAGTTATGTTATATTATGTACATTCAGTGAGTGTTTTACTAACTATTTTAATATACAATACTATAAATCCTAGAAAGATAATGTTTAACGTGCTTTTGCGATATTTTCACCAAATAAATAATCGTAACCGGTTCACCTTTATCACAGATAAAACATTGTAGAATCGTGCTTTTAAAAACGGGAAATAAGAACCTCTTCGTTTTTTTTCAAAAATGGTAAATCTCATAATTTATGGTGGTCATAGACACCTACGATTCATTAAGGAATTTAAATTTCAAACATAAACGAAGACAAAACGATTGAAACATAATGATTTATGACATAGAAATATTGAACTGAGATTTACACCTGTCTTTACATTGACGTACTAAAACCATTAGATACGGTATCTGGCCGCGAATAACTTTATAGTCACGTTTTTTATAATTAATATTAAATTTAATGGTAATTATTTTTATTTAACAAAGAATTTGCAAGTAGAACACATAAATGTAATTAAATACAAGATAAGGAGTTATTGCGAAAATGGTGATAGTAGAAAAACATGATTTATTGCAAGTTATATTCGTTTGGATGTTTTGTTTAAGATTTTTGTTTACTTTTGTGTTCAGTAATTGGTATGTTTTTAACATTTAAATCAATGCAAATTACATAAAGTGTAACAAAGTTAAATTTTATTTTGTAGACTATTTGATGAAACAGGTAAACAAAACACATTCCAAATTATCGTACACTACCTACAGTTTTGCGATATCTACCTCTAAACATTTTAGTAATAAATGGCATTTGCAAATTAAATAATTTGCAGTCATAATTATAATGATATATCTTTTTCATTGCAACACAGAGAAATGAATTTGACCTAAATTATAAGCAAATGTTGTTTGTACTTTACATTATTTTCAATTTTTTCATATTCATTTATTTTCTGCTTTTTCACATTATATTTAAAAAAAAAATCACAAAAAAATAAATTTAAAAATACAATATAAAAAACAGAGAGCCACTGGAAACGGGGTCTACGACCCAAGCCATCAGTGGTCAGGGCTCAAGAGAGAGGTACCTCCTCACAATACGTGCCGTGTCAAGAACGACCGCCTTCTGAATCAGGCCCTTTACCCAGCCGGGGAGCGAAAGCTTCTCTATATGATGGTCGAAGCTTATCGCTATTAGCTATTATTTTCAATTATTATTATGATGATAGGTATATTTTTTTACAGCAACACGAATCTACAACCTAATGATTACCGTCGCTCATGGAACTACAACTAGGGTATTTAAAGGTTGTTATATGCCATATCCATATATTTTCTATCCTTCAGGTCACCGTATCGTCCCCGTAGGCGCGTCGTGGGCCGGCCCAAGGCAGTCCTCATATTTTACATAACTTACATAAAACCTAAGGTTATAATTTAACATGTTATAAATAACGATTAATATCAAGGTTGGTCGTATTTTAATAATAAATAGATTATTTATGGCGTTAAGTTTATTAATATTTTGTTTTTATTGACAAATAATATAGGTATAAATTTCAAAATTACTTTTAAAGTTGATTTTTTCGTGTGATATCAAAAGGATTTATTTTAAAGAAAACTTTTTATAATTTTACTTTAAATACAAGCTTTTAAGATCCTGGATATCGTGTAGCAGTAGAGTGTTAGCTACAAACGAGCCCATACACGTCGTGTCTGACTTGTTTGTCAATTTTGTCATATTATTATTGCATTGTCACGCGATATACATCTGCGTGCAAAAATGTCAGTTTAATCGGAAACCGGAAAGTTTGTCAAATTTGGCTCGTAAGATTCCACCCGAACTTACATTGGCACATTAGCACATAGTTACATCCAGTGCAAGTTAATAAAAAGCTTGTAACAAAATGAGACCCCATCACCTTTCATATGACACATCATTCAAATCGGTCCAACCAAACTAAAGCTATGAAGTAACCAACCAAAAAAAATACAGACAAATTGATAACCTCCTCCTTTTTGAGAGTAGGTCAAAAACAAGTTACACCGCAATAGTTCTGTTTGCTTAAATTCTCATATATCATTTCAAGGTCATGTAGCTGGATGTAGATCGTGACTGGACGCCTGACGTCCTCCATTTTAAGATCACTGTGTTAATATATGTGTCCTCCATTTTAATGTATAACATTTTTTACGCCAACGTTGAGATTTACGCTAAATTTAATGTCACTTTGTAGCAACTAGGTTATGAGATACGCAATGTCATCACATTTACTGTTTATACTAACGGATGGTGTCGGCCATTTTGTTTTTTATTGCATGAAGAATTGAGATTACACAGCTGATGTTTAATTTATCTATTTTGCATAATATACAGGGTGATTTCTTAGTGAGGGTATACATTGAAGGTCATGGTGGCTGATGGTTATATACGACCAGTAAAAATATTATTACCAAAGAATATGGCTTAATGCCTTAGTAATCGCAACTTAAAAATGTCTAAAATTCTTGCAAAATGATGGTTTTTCGACAGCTGATGGGTGTGGCGGAGGTGTGGGGTGCACGAGATCACTAGAGGTCGTTAGTTAACACTCTTTTAGCCGAAATTGTTTATGTTTGAGTTAGTTTTGTAAAATAATTTTTTTTTTGTAATTTTACTTATTTTTTGTAATATTCCGTTTTAGAACAGAGTACTCATCACCCTCCTGCAATATGTACCTTCTTTAAAAAATCACCCTGTACATAAAATATACAAACTTAATACCATATCCATTACGGCATTCTCTGCATGTTGACCTTAGAAGTTTTAAAATAGGTTTAGCTAATGACTAAAGAATGCTATCGGAGAAATTTCAATCTAACTGTTTTCAAACCTAAAATGTAGGTATTAAGCAGAAAAGCATTGACAAAGACGTCGATAATAATATAATTAAATGGCATACGGAAAACAGTAAAGAAGAGACATTTTTTGTTTTGTAGTTAATATCTGACTTAAATAATTTTCAAATGATTCAAAGTCTCTTTAAAGTTTTACTTAATCCATTTCTTAGTAAATCTTTACAAGTAAAACGTTTGGTAAACACAACAATTTACTTTACGGTTCATTAAAATAATATGACTAATAACATTTAGTATTATATTACAAGTAACTATGGACAAGGACGCGTCACGCAACACCGTTCTTACCAAACAATACGTGTTTATAGTAATATAATATCATTCATAATACCAAGAATATAAATAATATAGTACTTTATAGCAGTGTCGAAGGGCCAGTTTTCTGGAAAAAACCGTTTAAGAAAATTATAGAATCTTAATATATATATTTCTTGTGTACGTGTGTATGTGACTGAACTCATCCTAAACGACTGGACCAATTTTTATGAAATTTTTTGTGTGTGTTCGTGGAGATTCGAGAATGGTTTAGATTTACAGTTGGTCAAGGTCTGATGATGGAGCTGGAAGGTGGCCACAGGAACTCCGTCAATAAGCAAGATAACCTCATCGTGTTTGGGCTCTAATGAAGCGTCCTGATAAGTACTTTTAGAAAATTCCTAAATGACGCAGACGAAGTTGCGCAGGGCAGCTAGTATAACTGTAATTCTCTATTTTGTTATGGCTCGTTTTTCGTTCAATTACTATTAGCCTGGTCTATTTGTACAACATTCGAAGGGAAGCCGATGGGAGTCGAGTTATGTACAGCCCTCGCCACTGCTTGATAGTTTACTTTACAGTTTGAATCATTAGAGTGCATATAAATTTTATTATTCGTTTATGTGGAAATATCAAATCAACTTAATTTGTAATGCAACATGCTTTGTACACATTAAATTACATTGCTTTTTAATTAATTAATGGTATGCATGGCATATTAGCTTCTGTGGAAGGAACGCCATTGCTCTGAACGTTAGCAGAAATTTAAAAAAAATAGTTATTTCATCACGCAATTTGATTGCTGAAGGGTAAATCTTTTTCTATTTTGCAAACTCCGTCATCAAGTGAAATAAGTTATATGCATCTTAATTTTTGAAGTGTTTTTAAATTAAAAAATTACCTACTAATAGGCCAAATACTAGTTCCAGCAAAAAATCAAAGTTGTTTGACTTCAAATTAATAATATGCAATCTATTTCTACTGAACCTTGAGACGCATTAGAATTTTAAATATGACAATAATTAGTATAGAACTTCGATCAAACATAACAAGATACATAATTCTAAACAGTGTCTCCAATAAGGAAAATCTTGATATTTTAAAATTATGAATGAAATATACCATATTTTAAATTGAGTGGTCCCGATATTTCAGCACTGTTTCAAGCGCCATGATCACGGGAAGACTGAAGAACTGCGGGTAGGTCATTTAAGAGCAGACAAATCTGTCTACCCTCTTTCTCGTTCGTTTGCCGGTACCACTGGAACCCGAACTCACATTTCGACATACCACACTGACAGTATCGGCTGCCGTGTGGTAAGAACCCGTTTAGTAATAGTGTAAGTGATACCATATTTTCTTAAATATTGGAAAATGAAGTCTATAGCATTATAATAAAAATCACATTCAATACAAAAATAAATTTGATGGCGACACCAAAAAAAGCCATTAAGGACGGAATTTATTTCATTGGTATTTAGTTGGTACCATTTCTCCAATTGAATATCTGTTTTTATTTGCTCAAAGGTGTAATATACATACATTCACCTTGTTTACCCGTGTATGGGTGTCACTTTGTATGGGCTTCTATCTCGAAAGCGTGGGAAGGACATCCATTGTTTTCACTATAATAACTAGATCAATCAGGTAATCATTATAATAATTTGTATCAAAGCAGGTGTCTACTGATATCTAAGTCCAACAGTGGGCAGTAATAGGTTGTATTAACGTTGCTAGATAATCTATACTAATAATATAAAGAGGAAAGGTTTGTTTGTCTCTATGTCTCGAATTGGCTCCGAAACTAATGCACCGATTTTAAAAATTCTTTCAATTTTTGAAAGTTCATTTACCAAGGATGGCTATATATTATTTCCCTTTATGACGCTGACAAAGTTGCGCGGGTCAGCTAGTATAAAATAAAAGCTTTGAAAAACAAACTCGAATTACGTTGCCTCTAATCTCTATGTATACATAAATCTTTAAATGCATTTTTTCTTGTAATTATAATTTTCAAAATCGAAATTTTATAGTTTTCATTTTGTGTTGACTCGTGCTATTTAGGCACATCTGTTGAAACACACTTCCGTACGGGAGGTCGCGGGTTCAAATCTGGCCGGCTTGTACCTCTAAATCTACACTCGGGTGCAATGAAATCGCACATCTGTACATTTTTTGAAAAATATCATTTATTTCTTTTTATTTCAAAAAAATACATATATTTTTTAACATAAGGTTGAAGGATAGTTCAATACCTATTCAATGATACCACATAATACATGATAAGTTTACCTACCTGCTGAAACAAAACGACAATAGCAAACTCCAAAAATTGCTCTCTCAACTCACGGCAGTTTGCAAGACCAACTGCAAGTATAAAAAGGCATGTTTTGTGTAAAACGTCATCAATTGCAAGCCAACGCTTAACTTTATAAGACCTCTAAGGACTCCAATTGCATTTGTCTGAAAAAAATGGATTCTACTCCGGAAAAAACCGCTCAAGTCGTCGCTCTAATTGAAGCGGGCCAGAACCAGAGTGTTGTAGCTCGACAACTGAATATCATCCGATATTCAGTTCGTCGTGGGTACCAGCGCTATCGGGAGACTGGTGGCTTTGAAAAAGCAACGAGGATCTGGTCGAGCAAGAGCTACAACACAGCGCGACAACAGATTTCTTGTAACGACAGCGTTGCGAAATCGTCGTTTGACTGCCGTTGAACTTGGACAGCGGCTACAATAGGTGCGTGAAGTGGTAGTCAGCAGGTGGACAGTGAGAAGGAGGCTTGCCGAAGGTGGTTTGACTGCGCATAGGCCAGCAAATGGCCGTAAATTGACGCCAGCACACCGCCGGGCTCGTTTTCGATTTGCACAAGAACACGTCAACTGGACAGCCGACCAGTAGAAAGCAGTCATGTTCTCAGACGAGTCCAGAATTGATAATGATGGACGTGGAAGGGTCTACAGAAGGTGCTCAGAGCGATTTTCCCAATGTTGCATCACAGAAAGTGTAGCATGCGGCGGTGGTTCGTGTATGTTCTGGGGAGCTAACTCACTCGAACGAAAAACAGAGCTTGTTTTCATCGTTGCGGCCAATATTAGGCAACAAACAATAGGTCTAACATCTCAACGATACATAGAGGAAGTTCTACAAAAACATGTCGTACCATTTGGCAGTTTAGTTGGAAGTAACTTCCTTTTTATGCAAGGCCTCATACCGCTGCGATAGTGAGACAATACTTACAAGAAGTAAATGTACCCGTGATGGAGTGGCCAGCTCGGCGCCCGGACCTTAATCCGATTGAACACTTGTGGGACGAATTAAAAAGAAAAATTAGAGGTCGAAATAGTGCTCCAGTTAATCTCCAGGAGCTACAAAATGCGCTCAAAGAGGAATGGGACGCCATGCCACAAGACTTTATCAGAAACTTGATAGAGTCGATGGGGAATCGGTGTGAAGCTGTGATTCGGGCAAGAGAGGGCAATACTTGTTACTAATAAATGATTTTTCAGTATTTTTTGTGTTTTTTTTTTATTAATCCCCAAATTTTAAACGGTTTAGTTGTGGAATCATTTTGTAATAAAGATTAAATTGTTGTTGTATTTTATTTTCCTGAAGAAAGTAACCTTATCTCCACTTATATGGTATCATTGAATAGGTATTGAACTAACTTTGAGCTCTCTGTTAAAAAAAAATGTATTTTTTTAATTTAAAAGAAGTAAATGATATTTTTCAAAAAATGTACAGATGTGCGATTTCATTGCACCCGAGTGTATATGTGAAAAAGATTTATGTTCAATTTTTCACAACACCACAGGTTAAAGACGGTGAAGGAAAACATCGTGAGGAAACCTGCATGTCGGAAACGGGTTCTAAAAAATCCTTTGAAGATATGTGAAGTCCCCAATCCGCACTGGTCAAGCGTGGTGGACTATGTCTAATCTCTCTTCTGAGGAGACCTGAGCCCAACAGTGGGCAGTAATGGGTTGGTACAGGTACAGTACAGTTGAAACACAAACCTACAAATACTTCCTTTGTGACGCAGATCAAGTTGTATTCTAGTTGTACATAAATTTAACATGCATGTTACAAAGTTATACAACATTTTAGAAGTATGATGGATGATTATAATCGCATAATCGAATTTGCGCTTTGATCGATCGATTCGTACATGATTTTTCAATCGTTACTTAAAATCGATATTATCTTTAAGTACACTGGCAGGTTTATTTTTACGTAATAACTTTTGCCTTTCACATATTTCTACGCTTTGATTAATAATAATGAAGATGTGCCAATTTTGGTATTTTCATGCCATTATTACGTTTTATAATGTTAATATTGCCTTTTTTGATAATTACCTCGAAAAATGTGTAGCTAAGTGCAAAATCTTTAGGGGAGTATTAAGATGATGAAAATGTTTTTTTTTTTAAAGAAAACAACTGACTATTTCTAGAAAATTACAAAAACTGCTATTCAGATCTTTATGGAATTTATACGAGGTTATGTCCAAAGTATTTTATTTCTGACAAAAATGGAATCACCTGTATCGGTCAATGTAAACAAAAGTTATGCGAAGACAAAACATACAAACACCCCCCTTTTTAAGTCGGTCAAAACGTATCTCGATATAGTCGAATATAGTATCCCCTTTTTTTAAACAGACTCGTAAAACTTGTTTTGTTACTTACTTGTGTTTTTATACACATTTACAAGCCAAATATCTTTCGGTCAAGGTTACGACAAGATAATTTTGATATACAACATATCATTAAATTGTTATTTTAATGTATATTTAAACGTAATTCTATAGTTAATTGTATTTAATGTCAGGTTGAGGTCAACTTGAGGTCAACTGTACAAGAAATTCCACTGTAAGTACAGTAAAATAAACTTATTGTTTTTTTTCTGTTGAAAAAAAAAACTAATATGAACTAAGAAAATATAAATAAATAGTTGGAAGTGCAAATTTTATGATTTTTTAGCAAAATAAAAATGCAAAAAAAGATTGCCGAAACCCGGGATCGAACCAGGGACCTTTAGATCTTCAGTCTAACGCTCTCCCAACTGAGCTATTTCGGCTGATGAGCGTTAAACCGAATTTACTGCTCATATCAAAGTTGAAGATGCTTTAGTGTGACAAGATTTTTTTTTGCAATTTACAAAATTTTTGTTTGTAATTTTTTTTTTGTATAAATAAAATTATTGCTATTATTATTTTGCTGAAAAAAAATTCGTTTGTTTCGTAGTAATTGTTTGTTAAAAAAACTTGAAACTGTTTGATGAAGTAGATTTTTTGATACTTTCAACTTATTACCGGAGTAAATTTCATATAGGTGGCGCTGCAATCGCTTTTTTACACTTATTTTAAAAACAAATACTTATTTGAAAATAGATCTCATTTAGCAAACATTAGTTAGGTCCAAATAACGGCGCGACAGGAAAGAGTGCCGAGCGCGTAACGCGTCGCGTCGTCCCTCCAAACCCCGTGCTGGGTTCTGGCCTCAGCCGGGGTTCGAACGCTGAGTGTGAGCGGTTGGAGGTTTTAGTGCGGTTCAACTCCCACATACCCCGGGGATTCGGTGATTTCCTCCAACTGAAAAAAAAAAAAGGTTTTTCAAACGTAATTTTTATATAATCTTCCTAAAATTCTAACGCCTCGAAATTTTCCAATTATATTCGGCATCTAAACAGCACATAAAAAAAACCATTAAATAACACAATCTAAGTAATATTAACACTTAGTTGTAAACCGGAATTATTCAACAAATCGTAAATTAGGACTCAGAGGTATGTTTTAGCACTTGCCGCGTAATCTTAGACCAGTATTGCCAGGAATTTATTTAAAAATGCGGATTTTTTTAGATTAATGACACTTGAATCACTCACTTCTGTTCTGTATATGTATATTAAGCAAGCATTAGTCTATACTAGTTTTAAATTGTTTCTAATTTAATATTGTATACATAGAACATAAACATAAGTGCAATTATTAATGTGTACAAATTTTTACATTTGTTTTTGAAACGAAGTTCCTCATCGCGCATCATCGAAAAGGGGCTAGACGGAAAAAAATCTTACGAAAAGTTGTCACGACACTTTTTTGTTTTAGATGATTATCGCTAGATGGCGCGGGTAGGTCATTTAAGAGCAGACAAATCTGTCTACCCTCTTTGTCGTTCGTTTGCCGGTACCACTGGAACTCGAACTCACATTTCGACATACCACACTGACAGTTCCTCAGTTCCTCGGTCTTCCCGTGATTATGGCGCTTGAAACAGTGCTGAAATATCGGGACCGCTCAATTAAGAATAATCGTGATAAGAACCCGTTTAGTAATAGTGTAAGTGATGTAAATAAACGCGAGTGTTTACAGAAATTTATAGACGAAATTGCGCAGGTCATTTAAAAATACAATTAATACAAGTCATAAACCCTGACATTTTTCTCAATAAATCGTCGGCAAATTTATAACTTGGTAACCCGATTACAACCCGGCCAATTATAAACCACCTGTTAACAACAAAACGACACCTTGATACGCGACTTTCGAAATTGTCAAGACAACGCTGTTTTTGTGTCAAATGATGTAACTTGTGTAGTAATGCTTCATTTTAATGGATTTTTATGCTGTAATTTGATAAATAAATATTTGTAATGTGGATTTATAGCTAGTTTACGTATTTGTGAGTTAATGTATTAGAAAAGTGTATCGTAAATAATGAAGTGCCATGTAGGAAAACGAGCCAATCATGTGATTGTAAGTGGTTACCGTTCCTCATGGACCTTTGCAATGTCGGGGAACACTGAAAGGCCACTGCGACCATCCTTAAGGGAAGCCTCGCTTAGAAGGACAAGTCTAGCGCTTTTTTACAAGCTTTATATTAACTTGCAGGGATGTAACTTTGTAAGTTCGGATGAAATCTTATAAGCTAAATTTGACAAAATTCTCGGTTACCGATTGAGCTGACATTTTGCACGCAGATGTATATGATGCAATAGTATGACAAAATAATGTAATCTTCAAAAATTATGAGAGTCAATTTTGTAAGGTAGGTAGATATTAAGGTAGTTTGAATTAAAATATTCCTATTAATTAATATTTTGATTAATAAATTTACGATTTTATTGATTTAGTTAACAAGCTTTAAGCTACTTAAAGTCAAGTTGTAAATTCAAAAACCAAAGGTATGAAAAAATAAGCATTCTAGGTCATTGCTCAAAAATCACGAACGTAAAATTGATTTTTATTCTTACTCAATGTTTCTAAAATATTCGGTCGGTTCACACGCTTCGAGACGCTTCTGAGTAATTATATAATTAACTTAAATATTTAGTAATAATTGAGGTTAAAGTACTATTTAGTAATATTTGAAGTTGTTACTTAACGCGTTGAAGATTCAACATTCGATTTGGCTGGAGTTACTGACCCGCGCAATTTTGGCGCGCAAAGTATTTAACCGCTTTTTTTCTGGTAATTTCACTATAATTTTGGTGTTACATTATTGGAATTTAAACTTTTTTCTTAATAAAATGTAATCTGCCTATAGCATTCCTCGATAAATGAACTATTCGACTCTGCAAGATTTTTTCAAATCAGACTAGTAATTCCTGAGGTTAGAACGTTTAAAGAAAGCGCTCTCTTCTACTACTTTTTAAGGCTCCGTAGATCGAACATGGAATCTGAAAATTTACTAGGTATGTTCTTCTGAGGCGGCGGGGCGGGGAGGGAGAGCTCTACCCTCCCCAACCGACCTAAGAGTACTGGGTCCACCAACACCGGACCCACCCGAGGGGTGCTGCGCTAGGCTACCAGGGGATGGTAAGGCTGGCTCTGACCCGGCCTGAGCCGAGGGAGACCTTCCATCACGCGACCTCATCTCGGCGGGCTTTTGTCCCGCCTACCGAGGGAGCTGGTGGTCGTTTCACCGACGACTGCCGGTTCGACGTCCGGGGGTGACGGGGCAATATGTGAGCGTCAATCGCGAACGCGTCCTGTCACCCCTACTAGCCTCGTGTCGGGTTCTGTCCCGGCCGGGGATCGGACGTCGAGCGTGAAACTAGAAAAAATCACGAGTAATTAAAATCATCACAATTAAACCTAAAACCCAATACGAATCTTTGTGACTAATAGAAACTTAAAAATCTACCTCCAAGTAATTGATAAAATGTTTTAACGAATCTTTTGCGAAATAATCGTGACTTAGCCAAATCATCGAGAATTCCACTTAATCCGTTAAAATCAACAAATATTCGTTTCGTAATGTTATTTTAAGTTGTTCCCACGCTGCGTGTTGCAATTCTGTAATTAAATCCTTTGTTAATTATATTATGATTTAGCCTTGAACTTGGGTATCACCGGTATTTGGCCGTTGACATTGTTTACAACCTTTTGTATAGAGGGTGTCCCTAAACTGTGCGAAATTTCACAAACTAAATGATAGTTTCAGACACTATGTTTGTTAGCGAAGATTATTCGTAATTAACTCGTTCGATTGGCATCATAAAAATACAGGGTGTTGATTTTTATTACTGCCCACTGCTGCCCACTGTTGAGCTCAGGTCTCCTCAGAAGAGGGATTAGGCATAGTCCACCACGCTTGCCCAGTGCGGATTGGGGACTTCACATATGTATATTCAAAGGATTTTTACAATCTTTTTCCGACATGCAGGTTTCCTCACGATGTTTTCTTTCCTTCACCGTTTTTAGCCAGTGGTGTTGTGAAAAATTGCACATAAATCTTTTTCACATTTAGATTTAGAGGTACAAGCCGGTCGGTTTTGAACCTGCGACCCCCCGTTCGGAAGGAAGCGCTTCGACCACTCGGCCACCACGACTTCACATTTGCTCAATTTTCAACCTTAATTAGCTTTGTTACCTTCAACAATTTCAAACTTTTAAATCTTTTGAGTCTGAAGGTCCGTCACTTACGCAATCGCAATCGAACCTTCGTTATTTCAAAGAAAAAACCATTAAATTTTATTACATCATGTGCACTACGTAATTCCATAATGTCTCGCTTTCAATATTTATTATTGAATAATGATAAACTCCATCGTACTTTCGCCGAAGATTGCGCTGGCCTAGATTTTTTAAAGAAATGTTATTTACCAGCGTGCAGTTGAAAAAAGTCAAAAGCACTGCATACACAAAAATATAAACACTCGCAATGTTTAGAAAAACATAGAAATGTCATATTTAGAAAATGTATTTGCCATTATTATTGTAATTTATGCTATCCAGGAAACGATTACTGTATTTAGAACCTTAGACACGAAGTTAGTGTTGAAGTTCTATCTTCCTTCAATCCTCGACTATTTTATCTCCACTGCGTTGACGGTAATACCTAGGTGGCATAGTACACAAAATAAATAAGTCTTATCAAAAGAGTAAGTCACTGTTTACATTGGAATCTTCGACGTTATCGGATCAATAATAATGAGCTCATCTAAAAAATATCTAAGAAGAAGAAATATCTAGTTCGAAGTTCTTTTCTGTTTGAAATTTTGTCATGTTTCTTTTTTTAACAATATCACTTCATCAAGTTTGCGCTTTAAGATCAAAGCACACAGTCTTATTGACAATGACTACAACATCTTGTAGCCCATCCTGTACAAACTGATTTAGGTTTTAAGTGTCACTTCTTAATGTGCGTTTCACTTTTTTGTGTTCACGTTTTATTTTTTGTGTCTTTTTTATTTGTTTATTTTTTCTTTTTGTGACGTCACTGCCAGTTGAGGCTGAAAACCAGCGCTCGGTGTGTCTGTGGGTTATCTCCAGTTAACACCCAGCATTAAGCTGAGACTCGACTGGTTTGTGATGGAAACTTCTATTTGTATTATTATTGCTATTGTTTTTTTTTGTATTGTTTGTGCCACTGCATCACAAATAAAGAAATGTCTATGTCTATGTTATTGGTTCTAATATCATTTGGCTGTGGTCAGTCAATATCATTGCATCATTGACAGCTCGTCTTCGCGAACCGCCATCTGTGTGTGTTGTGCAACGAGTGTACCGTTTGCACGACAAGATGAGTACTTTATTTTTCATTTAATTGTCGAATTCAAAAAGTTATAATTTGAGACTAGTGATTAAATTAAATATTACACCATTTGTATATTTTGTAACACTTTGTTGAACCTTATCCAATCACTTTTAATAAAAAATAATTTGGAAATAATAATCGAAAAACAAAAATAAATTTCTAGTGCATGTTGGATATCTTTCTATTGCTCTATACAAAATTGTATTTTTTTTGGGTATTTGGAATGCATTTTGGAAATAAGTACCTACTTTGAATAGAAATTTAATTATGGAAGGTAAATCTCAAATACAGCAACAATTAAAGTAAATTTAAAAACAGATTAAAACAGCTAAAAATAAGAATCAAAAATCTCTCTGATTAATAATTATATTATTACTATCGAACTCTGTATTTAGTACTTGCATAAAAAAAAACTATTTAGTCAAATAGTGAATGTGTGTGTAACTAATGAAATTTTAATGACTCCGTTTACGCAAATCTTTTATACTAAAAAATAATTTGCACAAAATTAACTATCTGTGAAATTAATTCTTCAAATTATTATGTCATGTAGTAATTATAGTATTATTATAGCTCATTATAAAATCTAAACTGTTTCTCTAAGCTAATTATTTCAGTTATCTCGATTTTTTTTTTTTCACAAGTTTTTTTCTAGATTGGCAGGATTAATACTACAATTATGTTTAAAGAAGAGATCGTAATGCCATTATTTTTCTTTTATTTACATCAGAAAATGGAGTGAAAAAGTACTTAATAAGCATTTAAAATATCAAGTAAAGAGATTAACAATTACAATAGAACATCAAAATTATATAACTTTAACTACATAACTGATACCGTCTCTAAATACTGTACAATTTTATACATACTGTACTAAACAGTGATTCTCAAAGTGTGCCCCATGGAGCGTCTATGGGGGCTACATAAAATTTAAAAAAAGCACAAGCCATGTCTTCCAAATCAAACTGACTAATAATTAGGTATGTTAGATATTATAGAAAGCAACATAGTATTATTTCAAATCAAATATATTTTATTGTCAACACAGGTGATTTACATTTAGGTCTTGTATTTGAATAGTCCGGTCTGCCATGCTGCTCTATTTTGGGCTTACAATATCGTGGTAAATGATTTAGAGAAAATGTATTTACAGAATACAGAGAAACTTATTATGACGATCTCCTTATATGGCTGAGAATAAAGGTAAAATTTCACATAGCTCAAGACATAATTGTTGTGCTGTGAAAAATTAAAAAGTTTTATTATAAAATTGAAAATAAAAATCTATGGGTTGAACAAAGTAGATCATTTATTATTAAGCAAATTCATTTATATTTTTTTTAACCAATTAGTTTTATTCAAAGGTTTTGTCAAATATTTTGTTTACCAAGGGGTTTTCTAAAAAGTTTGAGAACCGCTATATAGAAGATACGTGAAATAGAACGAATAGCAATTAAACAAAGTGTTTGTTTCCCTACAATTTGATCATACATTCAAATTACAATGTATGTTGCGTGATTCTGTTGAAAAATGTATGTTCGTTATGTAAACTTGTATGTATTGAGATGTAAATGATATTTGTGATTATAATTAATGTTTTAATTATTATTGTAAAAAAATATTTTAATAATGAAGACTTACTGATACTGATAAAAAGGTTTACATTTAAATATTTTCATATCAAAATTAGGTTATTTTCAGAACTTCTAGAATAAAATTTTGTGAAAAATTATAGCAAATGAAATATTTATTTCAGTACATGTTAAAAGTATCAGCACAAATAGGTAGGTAGGTACCTAATATTTTTTTGTAAAAAAAACAGATTTTTTCACCACTTTTTCTCTGATATCCTAATCCTCTTACGGAGCCATTTTTTAAACATCGTCTTTTGAACTAAAAAAAATCGTCACCACCGGTTAAAATTTTTTTTTTTGTTTTGCCAACGCTACCAAACTGAAGAAAATTGTGCAAACCGTACTAATACACACGAAGATGCGAAACTCTAGTTGACAGTTATGTTAAGCACTCATTGCATTCGGACATACTGACACACTTTTCCTTTGTATGTCATTAAATAAATATGATGAGTATAATGTACTTGATTTGTAAAGTAACACCAAAGAGATCACCTTTTGTTGTTTCTTTACTTTGATATAGTTTTAAATGTAATGTTTGTTAATCATTTAATTTAGTTTGAATATAAAATTATAGATTCCCACCACTATATCAGTATAATATTATTATATTATTAACTTCGTTATAAATTTTGCAATGATTATGATGATAAGAACTATATTTTAATAATATAAGCCAAATTATATTTAATACACATTATTTAAAGCATACATTTCCGTTGCCAAACTTTTTGCGTTCTAAATTGCAAATTATCATTCTGAAGGCGATCAACGCCATCTATCCAAAAAGCGTGGTACTAATTTAGTTTGACCACGTATCTCGAAGTAGTTCTGAGACGCATTCATAGATGGCGCTATTATAAAAATTTCGAACTTAGTTTCTAAACGTATTAATAGATGGCGCTATACTAATTTTTTTGCTTCTTTTCTTTTACAGAGTTATAAAGAAAAAGATGCCGGCAAAGTCGTATTATACACGACCACTATGGGCATAGTCAGGTCTACGTACCAACGCTGCGTCCTCGTCAAGAAAATCCTTCGGAACCTCCTCATCAAGTATGAGGAACGGGATGTCTTTATGAGCATGGAGTACCAGGACGAGATCCGTGATCGGATGAGGAGTGACCAGATCATGGTGCCGCAACTCTTCGTGGATGGACAGCATATTGGGGTGAGTAGCATCCATATTAAAAGTGTATGATAGGTGGTAGTCGTGGTGGCCAGGTGGTTGAAGCTC
This sequence comes from Trilocha varians, assembly GCA_030269945.2. Classification (NCBI taxonomy): domain Eukaryota; kingdom Metazoa; phylum Arthropoda; class Insecta; order Lepidoptera; family Bombycidae; genus Trilocha; species Trilocha varians. The sequence continues at coordinate 6,771,776 of AP028266.1, forward strand.
TTGCCTCCTGTACGAAAAGTCTTCAATACCTCTAAATCTTAATTTTATAACTATTTAAATGCAATATATTACCACACCACTATTTAAAAAGGCTGAAGAAAAACACCGAGATTTTCTTATACCTAATTAAAAAGGTAAAACAAAAAATCGTTAACCATATATTATACCACGACTTCACAAAAATAAGATAAAATCATTCAAATCTAATCATTATAACATCCTCTAAATCTGTTAACCTTGATAAAACTATCGGTAAACAAGATCTTCTCAAATCCCATAATCCTTGTAAGGTCTTCTACATAATGCCTACCCAAGGATGTAATATTATCTCCAGAAGGCCACAGTAGGCAATAATCGTAAACATTTATCTTTAACAATAATATGTTTTAATGGCGTGAAATTTAATAAAAGGTCTTTGAGTTTTATGGTTTACCTTATGGTCAATCTCAAGAAAAGCACAAAAACTAACTGTCTTTTACTACTTGTATAGTCATCATCATCATCATCATCATCAGCCTATAGACGTCCACTGCTGGACATAGGCCTCCCCCAAACATCGCCACATTGACCGGTCCTGCGCCATCTGCATCCAGTGACCTCCCGCGATCTTGACCAGATCGTCGGTCCATCTTGTGGGGGGTCTACCAACATTGCGCCTACCGGTTCGTGGCCGCCACTACAGAACTTTTCGGCCCCACCGGCCACCCGTTCTTCGCACAATGTGTCCTGCCCATTGCCACTTCAAAGATGCAATTCTTTGTCAAACTTGTCTAGTACTTTATCAAATTTATATGAGACTAGCTGATCCTCGCAACTTCGTCTACGTCTAAAAGGAGTTTAGGCGGAGTACATCATTTTGTTCTATAATTTATAATCAATTGTTTTCGGGCAAGCAATGTAAGAAAATATTTCGGTATTTTTTCACACTTTGGCTTACCTATATTATTGAAGTTTTAGTACCTACCGTATTCTAATTTATTTCCTAAATAAAATTTAGGTGAAAGAAATTTAAAAAACGATCCAGATTTTTTGAGCATATTCATTACAACCAAACAAAGTTTTCCTCTGTATAATATTAGTGTAAATTGTGTCATTTATGTCTAAGTGTCAAATTTCTAACAAAAAATTAAATCTGTCATCTAGAAATTAAATACAAGCAAACGCAAGAACGCGCAAGGAACTCAGCGGCCATGTAATTCTTTTTATGTACCTAATTTGTGTTTTTATAATTTGATCACACATTTAAATTATAATGACGGCATGATTGAATCAGTTAGTCAGTTTATAAAGTTCATACAAAATAAACAAAACGAATGAAGTTAAATCATTCACTTCAAAGTTATCTAAAGCGTTCTCAGTAGGTACTACAAACTTAGCTCACAAACTCTTCAACTAAAAGAGAATGGAAATGCAGTTTAGAACAAACAGAACTAAAATGAATCATAACAAAGTTGCTCGTTATGAGGTTATAAAGATAGGTAAAAATTAATTAAGGTACTTTAAATATTTAGTTTTATGAATCAGAAGTAGACTTAATTAAAAAAAAGAAATATAAGGACACATAGGTCCTTTTCGTACGAGCGACAACCGACAACTGATCCCCACGTCCGCTACACGACGGTTTTTATACTAGTAGGTATGACGTAACACATTCAGTCTGAACAACCAAGTAAAATAATAAAATCGAAGCTATCATTAACATTATAGCGTGTTAGTAATATTTTTATATGTCTAATTCTCAAACTATATTTTTAAACGAATATTTATTTATAACAGTAGCACCAACTACATTCACACTTAACTCTACTTATACTAAAAATACATAGTTAACTCTTGGCCCGAGTGGAATGTAAAATAGAGGTGCATACAGCTTTCACAAAACTAGTATTAAATCTAGAATATATTATATTATAGTCTAGAATATATTATAGTCCAGTCAAAATAGACTAAAATATGATTCTAGTTTGCATTAATTCACAACAAGCCGAATTTTTGGGCAGGCCTTGGATGCAACATTACAGATGACATGCTAAAAGCTAGTATATCTAACGATATACGTACGTAAAAGAATAGATCAAAAAGGGTTTTGTTTGACAGATCTTGATACATTATATAAATAAATTACCTAGCTATGATCTGGGTGGTACCTATTTGATATAATGTCATTCAAAGGGGGTGATCCGAAACGCTCTCCCCAAATAAATGATTTAAAAAAACATGCGCTCTTTTACTGACATCTTTTTTATTTAGATGTCTAATGTCTATAAAACCCAACATCGAAAATCAGTTCACGAAATAAAAGAGTCACCAAAAAGTCAATTAATACCTAGTCTATACTAATATTATAAATATGAAAGGTTTGATTGTTTGTTTGTCTCGAGATTTAAAAATTCTTTCAGTTTTGGAGAGTTCATTTATCGAGGAACGCTATAGGATATATTGTTTCCCTTTATGACACAGAAGTTGCGCGGGTTAGCTAATCATAATCTAATATATATTATAAAGGCGAAAGTTTGTATGTATGGATGGATGTATGGATGGATGTATGGATGGATGTATGGATGGATGTATGGATGGATGTATGGATGGATGTATGGATGGATGTATGGATGGATGTATGGATGGATGTATGGATGGATGTATGGATGGATGTATGGATGGATGTATGGATGGATGTATGGATGTATGGATGGATGTATGGATGGATGTATGGATGGATGTATGGATGGATGTATGGATGGATGTATGGATGGATGTATGGATGTATGTTTGTTACTCTTTCATGTAAAAACTACTGAATGGATTTGAATGAAACTTTACCACAATATAGCTTATACATCAGAATAACACATAGGCTACAATTTTTGATAATACGGGACGAACCTGAAGTCCACGCGAACGAAGTCGCGGGCAAAAGCTAGTACTTAATAATTGCATTCAGCTGCAGGAGTAAAATCAATATCCCTCTGACCTTAACCTGGTAGACGAGTAACACAGACTCACGCACTCACACATACACACACATACACACACATATGTACACATACAGTGACGTACACGCTACACTATTACTCGACGCAAAGGTAGTTTGCAACTATTGTTTTTGTAGTTTGATAATTTTTCAGTGTTACATCAAAAATAGAGTCGTGGTGGCCGAGTGGTTGAGATTGCTTATCGTATAGTCGCGGGTTCGAACCTGCTTGTACTTCTATATTTTTTCTACTTCTATTCTTGGTAAGACGCGCTTCCCGACCTAGGCTGGTTCTGACCCGGCCTGAGCCGAGGGAGACCTTCCATCACGCGGCCCCATCTCGGAGGGCTCTGATTGGCCCGCCTACCGAGGAAGCCGGTAATCGCTTCGCCGACGACTGCCGGTTCGGCGTCCGGGGGTGACGAGGCGATAAGTGAGCGACAATCGCGAACGCGTCCTGTCATCCCTACCAGCCTCGTGCCGGGTTCTGTCCCCGGCCGGGGATCGGACGTCGAGCGTGAGCGGCGGAAGGTTTTGGTGCGGTTCAACTCCCACATACTCGCCCCGCGAGTGGAAGACCGGCGATTTCCTCCCTTCAAAAAAAAAAAGCGGGTTAGGGTTTTCACATATCTTTAAAGTTTTTTATTCCTTTTCTAACATCTACGTATTCATTATTTTCCTGTTTTGAACATTAATATTGTTAGGTGACTTTTCTCTAATTCCATTTAATTGTTTGTAGAAGCGGGTATTACGTCGATTTAAAGGAAGGACTTCCGGTTGTGATGAATCATTTTATAAGAGTGTTGTTAGATTCTTTTAATTTTATTTTATGCGAACGGAAATACTAGTGGCGCCATCTGATTTATTTCTCAAGAAAGTATAAAAGGCGTGTAAGCTGTCGTTTGAATACAGTAGTCGACGTGATTTCAAAGTGAACAGAGTTGAGAGTAATTGTGACTGAGTTTTGGAGGATAATTGTACTGATTTTGGAGGATGGTTATACTGTTTTTGGAAAATGAATAAACTGTTATTGTGAACCAAGGAATTTTCATTGTGTTTCTGAACTGAACCCAATAGTTCAGAAGCGGGATCGACGGAAAAAGGTACCACTTTTTCTTGTACTGCGCCCACAGAAAACCGTAAGTCACTGATATTACATCTTTTTTAAAGTATTCATTATGGATGATACTGAGCTCAGCTTACAAAAAAAATGAGTTTCAAATGGACGCTCATTATGTATGAGAGGATCCATTTTTTTTTTTTTTTTATTTTATTTTCATTTCCCCACACTCTGGTTTGAATACTACTTAGTTGAATTCCGTTACATTAAAGTCTCTTTTTTTCTCTTTTTCACGTAACATCGAGTAACTATGGCTGGACTGGACTGGACTGGATTGGATTGATATATCATGGTTGCGGACGGCTCGTGGTACAGAGTCGAGTAACTATGGCTGGATTGGATTGGATTGGATTGGATTGGACTGGATTGGATTGGATTGATATGTCATGGTTGCGGGAAGGCTCGAGGTAAAGAGTCGAGTAACTATGGCTGGACTGGATTGGATTGATATGTCATGGTTGCGGGAAGGCTCGAGGTAAAGAGTCGAGTGACCATGGCTGGGACTTGGATGGACTAGGTTGATGCAGGACTAGGTTGATGCAGGACTAGGTTGATGCAGGACTAGGTCGATGCAGGGCTAGGTCGATGCAGGGCTAGGTCGATGCAGGGCTAGGTTGATGCAGGGCTAGGTTGATGCAGGGCTAGGTTGATGCAGGGCTAGGTTGATGCAGGACTTGGGTTGATGCAGGACTTGGGTTGATGCAGGACTTGGGTTGATGCTGGACTTGGGTTGATGCTGGACTTGGGTTGATGCTGGACTTGGGTTGATGCTGGACTTGGGTTGATGCTGGACTTGGGTTGATGCTGGACTTGGGTTGATGCTGGACTTGGGTTGATGCTGGACTTGGGTTGATGCTGGACTTGGGTTGATGCTGGACTTGGGTTGATGCTGGACTTGGGTTGATGCTGGACTTGGGTTGATGCTGGACTTGGGTTGATGCTGGACTTGGGTTGATGCTGGACTTGGGTTGATGCTGGACTTGGGTTGATGCTGGACTTGGGTTGATGCTGGACTTGGGTTGATGCTGGACTTGGGTTGATGCTGGACTTGGGTTGATGCTGGACTTGGGTTGATGCTGGACTTGATTGATGCTGGACTTGGATTAGTACTGACTAGGTTGATGCTGAATTGGATTGGTACTGACTAGGTTGATGCTGAATTGGATTGGTACTGACTAGGTTGATGCTGAATTGGATTGGTACTGACTAGGTTGATACTGAATTGGATTGGTACTGACTAGGTTGATGCTGAATTGGATTGGTACTGACTAGGTTGATGCTGAATTGGATTGGTACTGACTAGGTTGATGCTAAATTGGATTGGTACTGACTAGGTTGATGCTGGATTGATACTGGACTGGACTGCGCTGCCTTGAATTGGGGCTGGACTGGACTGCGCTACCTTGAATTGGGGCTGGACTGGACTGCGCTACCTTGAATTGGGGCTGGACTGGACTGCGCTACCTTGAATTGGGGCTGGACTGGACTGCGCTACCTTGAATTGGGGCTGGACTAGACTGCGCTGCCTTGAATTGGGGCTGGACTGGACTGCACTGCCTTGAATTGGGGCTGGACTGGATTGCACTGGGGCTGGATTAGTATTGGACTGGACCTGGATTGGTATTGAGATTGGACTGGACCTGGATTGGTATTGAGATTGGACTGGACCTGGATTGGTATTGAGATTGGACTGGACCTGGATTGGTATTGAGATTGGACTGGACCTGGATTGGTATTGAGATTGGACTGGACCTGGATTGGTATTGAGATTGGACTGGACCTGGATTGGACTGGACCGGGATTGGACTGGACCGGGATTGGACTGGACCGGGATTGGACTGGACCGGGATTGGACTGGACCTGGATTGGACTGGACCTGGATTGGACTGGACCTGGATTGGACTGGACCTGGATTGGACTGGACCTGGATTGGTATTGGACTGGGCCTGTATTGGACTGGGCCTGCATTGAAGCTGGATTGGACCTGGAGCTGGATTGGACCTGGAGCTGGATTGGACCTGGAGCTGGATTGGACCTGGAGCTGGATTGGACCTGGAGCTGGATTGGACCTGGAGCTGGACTGGACCTGGAGCTGGACTGGACCTGGAGCTGGACTGGACCTGGAGCTGGATTGGACCTGGAGCTGGATGGGACCTGGAGCTGGATTGGGGCTGGACCAGATTGATAGGTTGCGGGAAGGAACAAGGCCGAATGATCAGGCATATCTGATATTGGAGTAGATAAACAAAACTAGGAAATACAAAGGAAGACGCGGAGACTGTCTCCAGGATTTCGATGAATAATGGCACAAAGAGACAGATAAGGGGTAACATTCGGAAACGTTATCAGGGTTCTTAAATGATTGAACAGAACGGCGGAGCGGCAGTCACCACGAGGAATATGGACAAGTAAGCCAAATGATATTAATTCTGCCTTACATCGTTTTATGGCAAAAGATAAAACTATTCAGTTTCAACTAAACAAAGAGACCGACTGAATAAAGGAAGAAAAAAAAGGGGGAGAATAGATTTGATTCATTATGGAACATGTCTGGGAGGGATAGAAGCGAAAGTTGATGGAACCCTCTCCTTGTCGTGAGAGTTACGCCGGACTTCACACAGATTGTTGAGCAAAATAGTTGAGTTTGAAGAATCATTAGAGCATTATACACGATGACTAATCTACTATTTCGCTATAAAATCTCAGGTTAGCAGGATGTGTCTTGTTTACTTCACGGGGTGGATCATAGAGCCATTAGTGCGTAGGTGGCGTAATTTAGCGAAGAAGAACTTGCGGAACCATCAAAGTAGGGCAATTCGGGGAGTCGTGAGATACAAGTGACAGATCATTACGCAGACAACTATTCATTGGAACCTACCTGGTGCTTCTGAGGTTGATACAGTGGCGGTAATAGGTGTTTCGATTGCGAGGGAGCGATCGCCTTTTGAATTACTAGATAAGGACTGTTTCTGACCAATGCGCGTTACCAATCAAGGGAGTTTGGGTCTGGATCACTCTGGACATATCTGGTAGCAAGGGAAGGTTGGAAAGGCTTTCTGCCCTGCAAGAGTCCTAGAAATCCAAATAAATGCTTACCTACAGCATGTCAACGTTGATGTTCAGTCAAAGTTCTCCTTGATTAAAGGGTCGGACGGAACTGGCTGGATTTGTGTGAGAATGGTAGTTTCTGAACGAACAATGTTGTGAAAGATGTTTTTGGACGAAGCTCAGAGTGAAAGGGATGACAGATAAAGAAGATGGACAAAAGACGCGAAAGACGAACGTTGTGTTAAGAAGAAGTCTATTATTTTTATGAGTCTTGATGGGGGACGATAACAATTTGCCTGCTTTATTGGTGCTGTTTATGCCGGTGTTGCAGGAATGTGCATTGTTGATGGCAGTGTTATTCACTCCTATGTTTTGAGTCAATACTTTTTACAGAAGGTCCGGATATAATTGTCGCTGGAATTCCAGATGAATCGAATGTTCAAACGACATGTGTAAACGCTTGCAGAGTTTGTGTCTGAAGTAGAAGGGAGTATTGTCCTAGAGAATATACGATTGGAAATTAATGTTGGAAAGGATACCATTTTGGGTTGTTGTAGAGTTGACTTCCATGAAAACGCGGTTGACCAGAGCAACAACTGTAGTGATCGACAACATCGAGCGCTTCTAGCTCCAGATATGCTGTTGTGTAGGGATTGTTTCATGTGATTTGCAAGGTCGAGAATTTACAAAAGCCTATCGGATGGTGACTGAGACGGAGGATCTGAACCCCTTATAGTGTCGGATGTGGATTGTGAACTGATGAGAGTATGTTGCAGGAAATATTGGATAGTGAGAAGATGAGAGTCAGATTAATGCTTCTTGTGGACGAATGATTGTTGGCGTATCGTTCTTGGCTCTATATGATCCTGGAGCAAAATGCGACGTATGCAAGTAGAAGGCCTGGCTGGTGTACGTCTGTAACACAACTTCTCTAGTCCCTCTCTGATTACAGCTGGTATCTTGTTTTAGTCGGAGACCCATTGATAGAGCTGTTGTGGCCATTGATGACGTCGGATTGTAACTGCCCAATCGGCAGGTGCGGAAGCTCGGACTATTAGGATAACTGGGAAATTTTGTTATTGATCAAGGCCTTACGTTTTTTTTGAAGTTTATGCGAGTATTGTATTTGTATTTGGTGGGTTTTTGCTCAAAGGAGTTATCTGGTAGATTCTCGAAGTGAGGCACGATGGTGAGGATCTTGTGTTGTAAGAGACGTTGTGACCTATTCAAGATAGAAGGATAGGTATTGTTTCCCGGAGGTGCGAAGTTTCGTTCGCTTGGAGTGCGGCCGTGTCAGGGCTCGAGCATGTGGATGTGATAGAGGGACCACTTCACTTGGACCCATCATTAAAGTGTGATTAGTAGAGCTGAACAAATTCGGAGGAAATAAATAGGAAAAGTCGAAAAGTGGGAATGTGATACTGATAAAACAAGGCAATGAACAGAAGGACACAAATGGACAGAATAGAGGAAATAATTTATTTAATGAAATCGGATACTGTTAATTTCGGACAGGTCATCTCCCTAATGGATTTTGCGAGAAAAGAAGTAGGAATACGTGAGTTGGCAACGCTAGGAAGAGAAACTGGAATCTCAAGATATAGTGAAGAACAAAAACGTGAAAATGAGAAGTCTTCGAAGGCTGTATCCTTCCAATTCTCCCATCTGAATGTCAAACTCAAGACCTCATCAAATTAAACATCAAAAATGTTATCAGGCTTGCAGAATGCTATAACGGTAAAGAAATTTGAAGGGGTGGACTGACATACTATCAGATGATTCAATAAATGAAACAAACTATATGAACTGATACACCGGACAGAAGAGGAAAAGAGGTAGGCCTTTTCGATGGTGGGAATACTAAATAACAGGGATATTATAATGAAGAAACGGCTGAAGACAGGAGTGGAATGAAGGAGGCTTTTGGGCACGTAACGTTTTTTATGGCTTTCAGCTATGGTGCTACGAGGCTATAGTGTCGAGGAGTAAAATTCAACCATGGCTTTTTGTGTGGACACTTGAATTCTACGTTGCTTGATTTTTAGTTGGTTGTTTTGGTCTCCTTTTATTTATTTTTTTTTTCTCATCTTTTAGTAATGGTTGCAATTGATCGGATTTACGGAGAGTTAAACAAGCGCGAGGACTCGCTTAGTTACAGGATGGCCGAGCTGTTAGGTGACTTTTCTCTAATTCCATTTAATTGTTTGTAGAAGCGGGTATTACGTCGATTTAAAGGAAGGACTTCCGGTTGTGATGAATCATTTTATAAGAGTGTTGTTAGATTCTTTTAATTTTATTTTATGCGAACGGAAATACTAGTGGCGCCATCTGATTTATTTCTCAAGAAAGTATAAAAGGCGTGTAAGCTGTCGTTTGAATACAGTAGTCGACGTGATTTCAAAGTGAACAGAGTTGAGAGTAATTGTGACTGAGTTTTGGAGGATAATTGTACTGATTTTGGAGGATGGTTATACTGTTTTTGGAAAATGAATAAACTGTTATTGTGAACCAAGGAATTTTCATTGTGTTTCTGAACTGAACCCAATAATATTTACAAATAAGGTAAAGCAGAGACACAAAATTATTCAATATACAAAATAGTTCAATACAACAGATTACCAAATGTATTCATCCGTAATGTCAACAAAATTGTCTGAGAAATATCACAAAATATCGGATTTTCACTTGAGCCACAGAATAACGGAACAGAAATAAAATTTATGTGCTTACCCCCTTTTTATATGCACCGTTGACTGACGTAATAAATGCACTTGCTTGTTTTCTCTGTTTGTGTTTGTAACCCGATTTGGTTGCTTCTTTTTGAAATTCACATTTTGTTTAGTAGGACCGTATAAGCTTGTATTTATTGCAATAAAAAAGTGAGTTCTTCAAATTTTCCATACATGACGTTTCTGAAACTATTGCTTAGTAAACGTGTTCGTATTTCGTATAGAAGAAAAGTACATAACGTGTTTTCGGACGACAACTTAGTAGTGCACATATTGCTCTGTTCAATTTTATGCTCAATGTCCTGCAATGAAGGTTCAAAATGGAACTTAATAAATGACACTTGTTAATCAAATAACATTGCATTTTGAACCTTTAATGATGGTCGTAGAAAATAGATCTGAATTTCAATAAATAATATTTTTATTACAAAAATGAAAACGACCAACCTCCATTTTTCAAGCATAGCACCAGTCAGATCTTTGTCAAATTTATATGAGATACCTAATGCTCAAAATGTCTGCTTTCTAACAAAAATGAATCAACGAAATCGGTTTATATAAAAGCAAATTGTGAAATTTTATTGGTATATCTGTATACTTGTATCCAAAAGTACTTGTTCGATCTTTAAAAAAAGGATAGGACCTAACGTTCGACCAAACTAAATTTATTGAGGAAAAAACATTTAAAAAACATACAGACGAATTTATTTCCTTCTTCTTGGAAGTCGGTCAAAAAGTCGCGTAACATTAAACACGATTTGTATGAGTATTTACTTCTGCGTATTTATACTGTGTCTCAAGTTTTCACTCGAACGAGCGTTATACGGGGTGAGTGTACTATCGCGACGGATCATGAGACGATAAGTGTTTAATATTAATGTGAATGATTGTGTAAGCAGAAACTCGAGATTACACGAGGAGTTATCGAGCTGTTTGCTTTGCTTATTTTGGACTGAACTGGAGTACTGGTTGTTCGATCCTCGTTCAACTTACGGTAGGTAGCGACGATACTCCACTACCTAATATATTGTATAAAAGAAGAGTGACGTCTTCACGACTAACCGCCTCCGTGAAGCATGATACTGGCCGGTAACAATTGCGCGGCCATCTTGACCGAAACGTGGCCTACTCGATTTCAAAAAGAAAGAAAAGACAATTTGACATAACGACGAAAAAAAATTAAATTAAATAATCGGACGTTCCGAATAAACATAATTAATTGAATTCTACAACAAAAAGAATAATTTTGTTCATCATTGCTACCTTCTACATCATACCACGAGACTACATATGAAGACTGCAATAATATTAAGGTAAGTGGAGTGCAGCTATCTACCACATTGTTGGGCGAGGAGCGAATATTACTTCACACCGTAAATCTACAAATTTCTAACATACAGTCCACTATTCAACATTATACTCAGCTAAAACTCTTTTAGTTAATGTGTTTAATTACGCACACTGGTTGTTCTTCGTTGGGTTTTGAAGACTTTATCTTATCTGAACTTAGGTTAGGGACTTTATACTTTTTTTTTTAGGGGCGATACGTGAGCCTCGATCGCGAACGCGTCCTTTCACCCCTACCAACCTCGTGTTTTGATGCGGTTCAACTCCCGCATACGTTATCGCGGAGCGGGTCCGGCGATTTACTCCCGTCAAAAAAAAGGAACTTTATAATATAGAGGGCATAATTTTGAATTTTTATTGCAAGATTGATAAACGATAAAGAAAGTATTCAGATATGTGATTTTATCGATTTTCGCTTAAAAATGTCCCTCAATTTTTGAAAGGTAATTTAAGTTACGTTTTTGTAAGTTATTATATCATTCACAAGATAGATTTTTAAAAAAAGTTATGGAAAAAAACCTAGCTTATTGATTAGGGTAACTGTCAAACCGAAAACACATAAAACATTTTTTACTACAAAAAATACTTCATATTCAAATGCTGCATAATGCAAACTAGATTTCAAAATTATACTTTTAAAATCTGATTTCGAAAGGATTGTTTTTCAATAATGTTTGTTAAGTTCCTAAGCCTGGCTTAAGGTGCGTTCACACTGAAACCTTTGAATGATTTAGAACTGGGATTATAATTCAACTCATGTTAAAATTTATATTATAGAATTCGTGACAGCATAAACTTAAATTGAAAATCATTTTGTAAGTACGTTTTGTATTATTTATTTAAAAGGTTTAAATTTATGTGAATTTGTTATTGATTTTTGTATTCCATTTTAATTTAGTTCGGTTAAGTTAAGTTTAATGTTTTTAAAACTTAAAAACATAGTAAGTATCTTAATGGTTACAAAATAAACAACAAAAACACAGGCTGGTTTTGCGGTATCAAAATAATAAAATTAAAAGTCTTTAAGGACCACTGCACTGACAACATATAAAAATAAAATATTTCAATTGATTGATAATATGATAAAAAAATTACGTCACATTTAAATTACGTCACATTTCAAATAAATAAATAAAAACCTACGTAAGTAAGTACCTACCTCACTCTTCCCTCATACAACATTGCGAAGGTTTTTTTTTAAATAAAAATTGCATACACAAAGAATCTCCCGGCAAAAGTGAAATCCCACAACTCAGATGTATCAGACTTAAAAAAGAATATACGTATCTATACGTGATTAACAAACGAACAAAACATGGAATCATAAAATATATGGACAGTGTATTAAAATATAATCTAATCGTGCTCGAATTTTAAGGCGGGGAACTGCTAAAATAACCAAAAATAATGTGGTTTGGAATAACAGCATCATCTTCATATTTTATGCCAACATTACGTACTCGAAAATATATTAAGTGTTTAATTTGGACCATAAAATATTTCGGAATACAATTCAGTGTCAACACTTTTAAAATTTATTGAACACTAGCTGCCCCACGCGACTTCGTCTGCGTCGAAAAAAAAAAAAATTAGGGGTGGACTACCCCTAACATTTAGGGGGATGAAAAATAGATGTTGGCCGATTCTCATAGATACCGGATAAGAACAAAAAATTTCAACAAAATCGGTCAAGCCGTTTCGGAGGAGTTCAAGTTCGAACACCGTGACACGAGAATTTTATATATCAGATTTTTTACCATAACATGACAAATTCATTTTAAAATTAAATTCATATCTATTTTTGCTATAAGGTAAATAATAAAAAAACGTATGTACACAATGATATTTCAAGTTTTCTGTAATCAGTTTCAAAGAACAATGGGTGGAGCATTGTTAGTGTGCTAAGAAGAAAATATAATAAAGTGCACGAATAGTAGGTAATGGATTTGTTGTACCATGGCATTGCGTTTCTACTCTGCAGTATGTTGTCCCCAGATATTTTAGTTCCATGTAAAACATAGATTCTACAGCAAAAACTGCCACATCCAATAATTTCAATACTCCACGTCTAAGTAGGATAAAATCGGTAAAATCCGTACGGAGCGCCGGTATCCGATACTCGTATAACGAAGGATTATGTCATATATCGCTGTTTATATTTCATATAAAATCTCTACATACGCCGCTTTCTGTCCAGGTACTTACTATAAGAGGCTTAAGGTAATTGATTTAAGATTATAGAATTTGATTTCACGTAGTTTCTCAAAAGCGGTATTACCATATACAGGGTGGAATTTTTAAACGCTTAAATCTATCATGTTTCTTAGAGAGATTTGATCGTTAAAAGTTACTCTATCGATTGATTCAATAAAACTACAGGATGTGATTTTCTTTTCTTTTCAAAAATTTATTTCCTTTCAGCAAAATTCGCTAAAATTGATATTTTGAGATCTGAGCCCAGCAGTGGGCAGTAATGGGTTGTTACAGTACAGTACGTCGCCTCAGTGCTTGTTTGGCCAATCTGCACTCGAGCAAATTTTACAGGAGACAACAAACAAGCACGGAATTTTCGTTAAGTGCCGTGTTGAGAAAAAAATGGAAATGAGATTTTTATTGCTTTAGGATTGAATATTTAAAAAAAATATTTTACCAGTCGAATGGAAATTTTATTCTTTATAATACTGCATTAAAAAGTAATTTTCGTCAAAATGTCAGATTGGCCAAACAAGCACTGAGTCGACGAGTAATCTGTATGAAACCATTACCATACCTATTCGATAACCACCTTCGTAAAAGTCGGTTAAAAACCAACCTCTTGTTGCAGTTTCAAATGTACATAAACTATTAGTACTGGAAGCGTACACGTGCCGAAGAAAACTGAGCTTTTCTCGACTAACTTGAATTTATTGCGGAAACCTTAGCTTACAATGTAACGTGTATGTTGCGGATAGTTTATACAATTTAGCACTTGACAAAATGACAGTAGTTGAAATTTTACAAAGGTCATTTAGTTTTTGGAACCAAGTTCCTTATTGCGCGTTATCTTAGACGGAAATTCTTATGAAAAAATTGTCACGACACTTTTTTGTTCTAGATGATTATCGCTAGATGGCGCTGTGATTAAAATCTTTTAAAACAATTCCTTATTTTGTTTTATATGATTGATGCTAGATGGCGCTGTGATCCAAATATTTTATAAAACAATTACTTCTTTTGTTTTATATGATTGATGCTAGATGGCGCTGTGATCAAAATATTTTATTTAAGTTATAATAATTAGTTAGTTTAAAACGTCTGTCTCTCTCTCTCTTTCGTTCGTTCTTCCGGGTGTCCCTTGACACCTCTCAAGTTTTTTTTTTTCATGGTAGATAAACCAGTGAGAATTTCTGATTTTTCACAAACTTTATATTAACTTGCACTGGATGTAACTATGTACTAACCCATTTAAGTTTGGATAAAATCTTGCGAATTAAATTTGACCAAACTTCCCGATTTTCGATTGAGCTGACATTTTGCACGCAGATGTATATCGCGTGACAATGCAATAATATAATACAATTCAGCTGATCTGATGATGGAGTTGGAAGATAGCCATAGGAACTCCAGTTCTAAACAAAATAGACTCGTCGTATTTTACTCGTTTTATTTGTCTTAGTTAGCACTTTACTGTTACATGATATTTTTTGCAATAAGCTCGTACATTACGCCTTACCTTTAAAATTATTTTTAATGTTTCTGCACATTTCATGTTATTTCATTTTTTACAACTTAACTGCGACATGTCGACATGTATACACAATGTAAGTCCGTGTAAGCCTGCAACAAGTTTATTTACTTTTTAAATAGACTAGAAAAGGCTACAACGCAGTTATTTTTAAAAAGTAATTTGTTGTTGTCGTTGAAGGATATTTTTTATGTAAAATATATTTTTTTACACGAAAATTATACAGCTTAATTACATTTTCATTTATAATTTGATTTATCTATTCATCAAACAACTAGAGTTCCACAATGTTTCCACAATGTTCATACTTAATTTTTAGATTAGTTTACACTTAAGATAAATTACAGTATTAATTAATTGAAGAATGAATACTGAAGAAAATAATTAAAGTTTAACTTTATATTTTATTGCAAACAAAATAACTTAAACACAACATAAGTTTTTTGACGAAAACTATTTTATTTTCAAAACTGATGTTCACCATATAATTTCTAAGAGATTCTTAAAAATATCTATTTAGTACTTAGCTTATAAATTTAAACTAATATGACAAAACAAATCACAAACCCTAAAAGTAGAAAAAAATCTCTCACTACCCAAAAACTGCTCTTTTCAGCAACATATTATTTTAACTGACAGATTGTCTACACGTTGAGCTCAAAGCCGTTTCATATGAATACTAGTAAAGCTCCACAAAGGTCTTAATTAAGAAGTTTAATGAAATCTGCTTCGTTTTACAGGACGCGGAAACCGTTGAAAAACTTAACGAGAGTGGCGAGCTAAGGAAAATGCTGAAACCTTACAAGGTACGTGTGTATATTAAAATTTTTAATTTACTTTATCTTAACGTCTTGTTACTATGATCATGGTGATCGATCAGTTAAAACGTCTCTGGGTGGTTACGGGTTCGAACCCCAAAATTTTGGACACCTGCATATTTAAAGATATGTCTCCAAACCAAATTTGCAAACCTGGTGAACTATGCCTGATCCTTCTATTAAAGGAGGTCTGAATCCAGCAGTAGACAGTAATGGGTGGTTACAGTACAGTTTAATTGGGCTCCATAGACATATTATTATGACCTACTTTTAAGAACTCCTCTTACTACTCTTACTTACTTTTCAAATCTTTCCGATAACAGAGGTTACCTACAAATTTAAATACAAAAATACCCATGAAAATTTCTCAAAAACCAAACTACGAGAACCCCATACGTGTTGAAAACATCAAAAATTATAGCAATTACAAATTAAATTTAGTTCAAAGGACTCCTAGACTATAAACTAAACAAGCATAACATCAGAGAACGCAACTAAAACCAAAAAATATACCGTTATATTTTATTACGTAATTAAATGTCTAGACTTTAGACGAACTTCAGTCAGAATGTACTGAAATAAAACAATTTTGAGGATACCTATAAAACTGAAATGACGACTCAAGTTGCTTTGATAAGTAGAATTGAAATCTATTGAAATTTTATCGTTTGAAGAAATAAAAATCTTTTATTGGCGTTTTAGATTGCAATATTATAATAGAGGAGTCATAATAGTTATATTAAATCGTAGTGATTGCGATTACCGTTGCTCATGGACCTCTGCATTGCGAGGGGACATTGCGGGGCCGCTACCTACGGCCTACCTTTAAGAACTTGCTTCAAGCCTCGTCTGAAGAAAGACAGGTCATAGCGCTGTACTGATTATGATATATACCTGACAGCGTTACCTGCACAGTTGGATTGTACACGTATATCTGAGAATGTATGCATAATTGTATAGGTATTTCATAGTAGTCCACTCAACTGAACCCCACAGATCGGAGGCGTAGCGACGGTAAAGACTGCTTTAGCGCATAATGCGTCCTGCCGCTCCGCATAATCCGAGTGTGTTTGGTTGGAGGTTTTACTATGGTTCAACTTCAACATACTTACCGATTTCCGAGAAAAAATTGGGCGTCAATCTTTCCATTTCTTGTATAAAGTTGGAATTATAAATTGAGGAATACCCTTCAAAGCTAATACGTAAAAAAAGTTTGACCTACTTATTAAAAATTTTAACTTCATTTTATTATGTTCCAGAGTCCTGACGCCTGCACAACCTGTCAGATGTGTGGTGGTTTCCGTCTCCTCCCATGTCGAATCTGCAACGGGTCAAAGAAGAGCCTCCATCGAAACCACTTCACCGCCGAGTTTGTGGCTCTCAAGTGCATGAATTGCGACGAGGTCGGCCTCGTGAGATGCGACGCTTGCTCTTAGGTATCTTGTGATAAAAATTAACACTGCTACGGAATTATAGGAATAATGCAAGCGTGTTGGGGGTCAAATTTGACAATTTAGTCTTAATTTCTGCGGTGTTTTTCAATGCCAATTTTAAACACAATTTGAAGACTTTTTGACTCCAAGCGCAGTGAACATGTCAAAATAATAATTTAGGTTATTTTTTGTTAGACAAATTAAAACAGGGGTAATGTTTGAAGCCAGTAAATGAGTTTAGGATATAGAATTGAGTAGCACCAGTTTACGAAGCTGTCGTATAAAAACTGTGTTTATAGTTGGAAATGTAAGTATATTTGTGAATTTATATAAGTTTTCATCTAATGAAATTATAATTAATTTCCAAAATGATGTCAAGCTATAGTTATATTTATGGAAATGTGTATTAATAATGTTTCCCGATTTTCTCCAGCAATGCTATTCTGAATAGTAGGTTTCGAGATTTCGGGGAAATTTAAACGAAAAATCGGAAAAAATGTTTTATTTATTTTCGTCTTACCTGTTCTAAATAAATTTTCATAGGTAATTATAGTTTTTCAAATATATTTTAATGAAAAACTGTTTTTGTTTATAAGCGAAATTATTTTAGCAATTCTAACCTATTTCAATGTTTGTATAAATTTTTAAAACGAGAACATAGAAATATTTTTTAAGTTTAACTCGTGAGTCCAATACTAAGTTTATATTTAAGTTAAATGTCGGGAACGAAAACAATCACAAAATATTTTTTAAGTATTTATAAGTTTTATAAAATTGATTCGTGTATAGTTTTAATTTATGCTCAAAAAATAGCGGGCATTTTATTTTACGACCACCATTTTAAGAGATAGGAGCCACCTAAGTTTACTTCATTTCGTTTTTGATCTAAAATCTTTAGATTCTGATGATTGTGAGGTCTGGTAATGATCGTGTTTCTGATGTCCAAAAGTAAATCAGTAATCATTATTACCTATTATTAATTTAGTAAAAATAGACATTACAAGTTTCCTGCTTGTTTCGTGAGTTATATTTGAAGTATAATGTTTCATGATGTTTGAGGACAAGAGCATCTTGTGATAATATAAAACAAAATACTTTCATGCATTTTCAATTGGTTCTTACCACGATATTTAATTAATTGAGTTGTCTCGATATTTCGTTGTTGTTGCAAACGTCATGATCAGGAGAAGACTGAATACTGCGGGTCGATTTAAGAGCAAACAAATCTGTCTACCCTCTTTCTCGTTCGCTTTTAGGTAGTACCACTGGAACTCGAACTCACATCACGACACATCACACTCACTGTATCTACAAGACTCTCTGAGCATGAACTCTTGGTGACTGTTGTGTTTAGCACTGGATTCTACATACTCGATAATTTATAATCTGAAGCCGTCGAATTAATTAAATATCGTAGTAAGAACCCGTTGAAAGTATTATAGAAAACCGCGAGTGTCTGAATAAGTTTAAAAACAAAATATTAAAATGTAACACGTTTGCTGCGGGTGTAATCTTAAAGAACTTCTATGGGGTCAAATTGACCCACCTCTGCGCTCAAGTTCAGTGCCTATCATTAAGCCCACTTATAATTTTAAAATATATTTAAAAAAAACTTGAGAGGTGTCATGGGACACCCGAATAGAACGAAGTTCCTTTCGATTAAAAGATATCTTATAATTTTTCCTAACGTAAAACACGCGATAAGGAACGTGTTTTAAAAGATTTTGATCACAGCAAGTGTCGTGACAACTAAAAAAGTGTCGTGACAACTTTTCGTAAGATCTTTTTCCGTCTAGCCCCCTTTCGATAACGCTCGATAAGGAACTTCGTTCCAAAACTTCGTTCCAATAATGGAACCTATTCGTACAGCCGCAAATGATATTCGTCAAAATGCTATAATAATATCAACCACAACAATTATTTTATCGCAAACAGAAATAAATCACATCAATTATTGCCGTGTGAATGTGGTCTAATTAAATTTGTACTTCCAATAATAATACAAATTTTGTGAGAATGTAATGGTTAATGTGTGTGTAAAAAACCTAATGCTGCCAGCGAGAGAGGAGTAGTAATAAAATAAAAGTTGTGAAAAAAATTACAAAACGTCTGTATTCGGCAACGGAATGTTCTAAATTCAAATAAGCGCGCCAACATCTATTCTCTATTACAATTCAAAAAGTATTTACACAAAAGAGGTTTAAATAATAAATATTTAAACTATTTATAGATGGCGCTATCGTCGACACAACTATGTTCTTTACTAGAATATAATAAAATATTAATTATTGATTCTGTCGCCTACAGTGTGTTTGTGTGCATGTTAAATAATAAAGCTTATTCGTCACCACAGTTTATGAATTTGTATTTTTATATTTTTTCTAAAATCGTTTTATATATTGTTATCTTTTATACATAAGGTACAATACTTCGAAATAGTATGCCATATAAGAGTTGCAATGTTATTTAATTTTACTAAATGTTTAATGTAATTTTGATAAATTGTATAAAATATAATTATTTTTGGAATAAGATTACAATTAAATTTTTGTAGCGAATAAATAATTTTACTGTAATTGATGTTTTTTTTTAACCTCCTTCTATCTATTTGAATCTAACAAGTTTGATAAGAATTACTGAATGACCACAAAACAATTTTCTCAGATAATATATTTAGGTATATTTATGATTTTTCCACATCACATACCTATAATTAGTGATGAATCAAATAATAATAAAAAAATAACACTTCTCTCTAAAGCCGACGATCAAAGTTGATCTACAATAATAAATTCTGTTTGTTACAAAACAACTTAGAATTGTTTAAGAAATTAAATAATAAAAGATAAAAGAACGTGGGTAGATACAGTTCCTGGTTTTTCAAGTGGAATTACCCAAATTGGTCGAATCAACACTACGGAGGAGTTTGGAAATATTTTCTTTGATTAATTCAGATTAGATTCATCTTAAGAATAACT
This sequence comes from Trilocha varians, assembly GCA_030269945.2. Taxonomy (NCBI): domain Eukaryota; kingdom Metazoa; phylum Arthropoda; class Insecta; order Lepidoptera; family Bombycidae; genus Trilocha; species Trilocha varians. The sequence continues at coordinate 6,791,944 of AP028266.1, forward strand.
TTAATATCGTAACGTTTACTATGACTTTTAACGTTGGCGTACGATAAAATAATGTTGTAATGTGAAAAAAAAAGTGTATTGGCTTCTCAATGGTGACATGTGAATTTTCCGACCCCCAGATGCGACAATTTTGCTTATTGACATAGCCTCCGAGGTGAAAATGGGCTTCATCTAAAAAAACAGTAGTTCAAAATGCCTAACGTTTGCATTTGAAATGATGAATGATTGGCCCATCCATATTTATATTCTCGACGAACGGTTCTTTCAATTTTCAATCTATGCGTGTCGTACCGCTGCAATGTCGAAACCGTGCATATATTGTACCGCACACAAAGGATAGTTTGTTTTCACACGAATTGTTTGAGAGTAACAGTGCAAGCTTGACAAGCGTCCCTATTACCGACGTATGCCGGAAAAAAGATGTCGACAATATTGAATTTTTAATTGAAATTGTTGTATTCTACTTGTTATCCTTTCATATTTTGATACTTTTACTGCAAATATTGGGACCAAAACCGAGACCGCCATTTTGTAGCGGCCACCATCTTGGATCAATTTTCATAATCAAACTAAAACACATTACTTCATACATTAAGCTTCGATACTATAGATAGACTCACATAGTGACAACATAACACCCATCATTTTTCATCATCGTCATCGGTTCAAAATAGAACAGAACTTACTAAACATTCACAAACCAAATCAATCGTTACACATCCCTGAAGCATAGAACCACCACTGACTCCCACCCCTATTTTATCCCATTTCAAAAACTTCACATTACTACCCCTAAAAAAACAATTCAGATATCATATTTAGCTAATTAAAGTGAAATATTCACAAGAGGATAATGTAATACGCCTGTTGCTTCTGATGAAAATCAATGTCACACACACAGACGTTTGATGCATAGAAACGTGTATGGACACGGAGTGCGCATGTGTGAGTGTGTTGTAGGAGAATGAGGAAACGGTGTTTTTGGAGAAATTACTGTTTTATACAATGGTGTCGTGGAATTTGAATTGTGTAGATTCTATAGGTTGTTGAAGCGCTCGCCATCCGTACGGGAGGTCGCGGGTTCAAAACCGGCCGGCTTGTACCTCTAAATCTTAATGTGAAAAAGATTTATGTGCAATTTTTCACAACACCACTGGCTAAAAACGGTGAAGGAAAACATCGTGAGGAAACCTGCTTGTCGGAAAAGGGTTCTAAAAATCCTTTGAAGATATGTGAAGTCCCCAATCCACATTAGGCAAGCGTGGTGGACTATGCCTAACCCCTCTTCGGAGGAGACTTGAGCTCAGCAGTGGGCAGTAATGGGTTGTTTACAGTACAGTACAGTTTCTATAGGTACTTGAAGTATGATCTTTTTGCAAAAAATAATGATAATAAGAGCATATACTATATTTTGAGAAAAAAATAGCACCTAGTGACAATAAATACGAGGCGAGATGTAAGCTTTGATGTACAATGCGTCTCGTCACTTCACCCAGTCTCGTGCTGAGATCTATCCTCAGCCGGGGTTCGGACGGTTGAGTGTGAGCAGCAGGTGGTTTTAGTGGGGTTCGACTCCCACATACCCCACCTACGGGGCGGTTGTCGATTTCCTCCTGTCACAAAAAAAGAGACAGTAAATGATGATTTTCTTGTCGCTTTATTACTAGGTTCTATTCTATCGTAAAAATACTCAGAACGGTGGTTAATTAGACTACAAAAATAGCTTTAAAATAACATAAAACACATAACCTTACGACAAATATAGAAGAAAAAATCAAAAACTTGAGAGGTGTCAAGGGACACCCGGATGGAACGAAGTTCCTTTCGATTGATTAGTGAGGGAATTGTCATAAAATTTTATTATTTTATTAAATAAAATATTTTGATCACAGCGCCATCTAGGATTAATCATAATAATATAAAACAAAATAAGGAATTGTTTTCAAAGATTTTTATTCTCAGCGTCATCTAGTGATAATCATCGAAAACAAAAAAAGTGTCGTGACAACTTTTTCATAAGAATTTCCGTCAAGCCCCCTTTCGATAACGCGCGATAAGGAACTTCGTTTCAATACTTTCCATACCATTCTCAATTTTCACAGTAACTTCTAAATTTACCCAATTTAACAACCACACCGCAACCCTATCGATAAGGAAACACACACATACACATTTCAGGGTCTGGATTACGTACACGCACACACACACACGGGAAGCTGCAGCTAGGTCGGGAATGACGTCATCGCGAGCAAGGTCAATATCACTAGTCGGTGCTATTCGCACTCGCTCGGTTCGTATCTTCTATCTCTCTCGCTCTGGTGGGCTCGGCTGTCTGGGCTGTGTCTTGTATGTGTGCGTGAGACTAGGGGTGCGATTACTTTGTTTTTTTGTAATAACTTGATTAGGTTTTAAATTGGATCGTTTTTACTTTATGTTTAGAGTTTTTAATTGTTTATTTTAAGATTAGTTTTTGTAAGTTTTATGTCTTGTTCGTGTAAAGTATGGGAATAAAAATAATCTCTGAGATACAACTTGAATTAGACAGGAACACTTTTCCATAAGTTTAATTAAAACTTCAGCTTATGATTCTCGATCAACGTTTATCTGTACTACCTTATACAGGGTGATTTTTTAGAGATGGGGAAGGGTGATGAGTACTCTGTACTAATACGGAATATTACAAAATAGGTAAAATTTCAATATATATATATATATATATATAAAATCTAAATTCGCCAAAACTACCTCAAACATAAACAATTTCGGCTTAAAGAGTGTTGACTAATGACCTCTAGTGATCTCGCGCACCCCACACCTCCGCCTCACCCATCAGCTGTCGAAAAACCATAATTTTGCAAGAATTTTAGATATTTTTAAGTTGCGATTACTAAGGCATTAAGCCATATTCTTTGGTAATAATATTTTTACTGGTCGTATATAACCATCAGCTACCATGACCTTCAATATGTATCCTCACTAGGAAATCACCCTGTATTATAAAAAAGGTAATATCGTGATGTAGGGGTGATGTCTCTTTGGATATGAACTGATACTGAACCGATTTCGAAAATTATTTTACTAATAGGGAGGTACATTATTTTTGTATATTCTATAATAATAATAATAATAACCCCACCGATGTGTCTTCACGTTGTCGTCGTGGTGGGGCTTGCGTGCTATAGCGGTAGAGCCACTCATGCCGGCAAGGTTAGATGTGAGGAGCCAGACAAAGCAAGACACTGCTTCTGATCCACTCCCAGATCAGAAGTATTCCTTATTCCCCCTCTGTCCCGCCCTCCTATTATCCACTTCCATCCTTCAAATCCCATACACCCTGTCCATTTTATCCCATCCTTTTCCTACTCCAAGCTAAGGTGGAACAGCATACGCCGAGAGCTGCATGGCTAAGGGAGAGCTTAGCCGCTAGTATGCGAACTCGAGAGACCAGGGGATCTCTCGTTTCACCCTACCCTTCCCGCGGTGAACGCAGGGCTCTGCCGCGGGTGACCACTAGTCCCTAGCTACTCGTGGGAACTCGATGATTACTAGATCCAAAACAAAAAAAACACAAAACAACCAAAATCAAGATACACTGCCCGACGTATCTGATCATTCAAGGGCAACATTATCATCATCACCATCATCGATACAATCAGTATCATTTCCATCTATAAAATCACCAATCCCTACCAACAATGTCGAATCGCCTTACCACGAATCATCCTCATCCAGCCTATTTCCTTCCCCTATTTCAACAAGAAGCTCAATGGACAAGCCGTATTCATCACAATCATCGCCACTATCAGTCGACGTTGCTCGAGAAGCAACTGCTTCAAATGTCGAGCCCGTTGCTGGTAAATCACGCGCCAGAAGGAAATGGACTAACGAAATGAATATATTCCTATGGCGCCACTATCTCATTATCACCAAACTTGAAACTAACACTCGAGGATACCTTAATTTATTACATGATCAATTTATACGCAAATACCCACAAATGAACGCTTCAAAACAAAATGTTGGAGACCAGCGAAGAGCAATTGTTAACAATAAATTACTTTCACTAACAACTATTAATGAAATCAAAAAAGACGTCGAGGCATACCTCGCAGAATACGAACAACCACACCCTACCATAACACAAACAACAACCAGAATGAGCTGGTCAAATGAAGTTAATGAGAAGATTTTGCGCATTTATTTTGAAATAACTGATTTAGAAACCAACTTAACAGCTCACCGTAAAAAATTACACCAAGTCTTCACAGAAACCTACCCAAACCTATCCCACATATCAGAACAGCGTCTTTCAGATCAGCGTAGAGTCATAGTCAATAACAAAATGATACCAGAACACAGAGTACAGGAGATAAGATATGAAGTAGAAGTTGAGATGGCACGAAAACGACGACTTAATCAATCACAAATACACACACAATCTTCTACTCTGTCTGACACTGAATTACATACCCATCATTACATATCTCAACACTCTGAAAACACAGTTAGCCAGCAAATCAGTAGCTCTCAACAAATTAATCTAAGCGAAGAGAATATACTACAAAATGCCCTCACCAATCCGACAGTAAATGCGACAAATAATTCATTAAACTTAAATAATACCATAGACGTTGAAAAAATAGGAAAACTATTTGAGGAAACTCTGAAAAGTTTCGAAAATACCGAACCAACAACTAGGCCCTACCTGCCAAAACAAAGACCATCAAAAAAGTTAGCTATAATTACAGCTCATCTGAATTTAAACATATTGCCAAAATATCTTCTTCCAGATACAGATTTCATATCGCTACAACTTATTCTTTATTCAGCAGCTTACACAGTGGTAGTAAGTAATGGCACTAGAGTAAGTTATGATACATTGCAGACCAAAAAAACCTATAAACCAGTATGGCAGATTAGATTGGAAAATAAGATTAATAGATTCAGACGCGATATAGCTCACCTTACCGAATATATACGGGGCAACCGAAGCAACAAGTTAACTATAGCCGTAGAAAAAATCAAAGTAAATTATCAGACGCATGCAACATATGAAAATTGTAATACTGAACCGGAACATTTTCTAGACACCATCAAACAAAAACTAAGTGCAGCTGCAAGCAGATTAAAAAGGTATCTTACATGTACTGCCCGTAAACAACAAAATTTTCAATTTTCAAACAACGAAAAAACATTCTATAGAAATCTCAACTCTAATTCAAAAAACATCAACAATAAAGAATCAACAAACAAAGTACCGACAAAACACGCGCTAAAACACTTCTGGTCCAGTATTTGGGAGAATCCTATACAACATCAAAATGACTCAGAATGGATAGAAACGGTTAAAAATAATAGTAGATACATTCCAGAAATGCAATTTGATAGTATTACTATGGAAACCCTGACACACATCATTAAACGCACACACAATTGGAAAGCACCAGGAACTGATAACATCCATAATTATTGGTACAAAAAATTTACATCCATCCACCCACTCTTACACAAACACCTAAACAAATTTGTCCAATCACCAGAAATATTACCGACATATATTACACAAGGAGTTAGTTATTTAATACCTAAATCTGAAAAAACTGAAGACCCAGCCCAATATAGACCAATAACCTGCTTGCAAACTATTTACAAAATACTTACCGCCTGTATAAGTGAAAATATATATAAGCATCTGTTAGATAATGATATCATTGCAGAACAACAGAAAGGATGCAGAAGAAACAGTAAAGGCTGTAAAGAGCAGCTAACAATAGACGCCGTCATTATGAACGAAGCAAGCAAATATAAGCGCGATATACACACGATGTTCATAGACTATCAAAAAGCTTTTGATTCAGTTCCACACAGCTGGCTACTACGTGTCTTAGAACTTTACAAAATAAACACTACAGTTATAAGATTTTTACACTTCTCAATGCAAAACTGGACAACTACATTAAAACTTAATATCAATTTAGAAACTGTAACCATGGAATCAATTGCAATAAAACGCGGTATATTTCAAGGTGATGCATTGAGTCCACTATGGTTCTGCTTAGCCCTTAATCCACTATCTCTGCTCCTTGACAATTCTAACTCTGGATACAAACTAACCACCCCTAACTCGCAATTCCGACTGTCTCATCTCTTTTATATGGACGACATTAAAATTTTTGCAAATAATAAAGATAACCTAACTAATTTAGCAGATATTACACAGAATTTCTCTAACGATATACACATGAACTTTGGAATAGACAAATGTAAAATTTTGTCGTTGGAAAAAGGAAAATTCGTAAAAAATAGCTATGAATTACAGTCAGGAGGAAAAATAGAATATTTGGATGAACACAACTCATATAAATACTTAGGTTTTAATCAATCAAGAAGAATTAATCAACAGGAAGCAAAACAAAACATCAGAAACAACTTTAAACAACGTCTTAACAAAATATTAAATACACAATTAAATTCAAAAAATATTATCAAAGCCATTAACACTTATGCAATACCTACACTCACATACTCATTTGGAATAATAAACTGGTCAAAGACAGATCTTTTGAAGCTCCAACGAACAATAAACACACAACTAACAAAATATAGAAAACATCATCCAAAATCATCAGTAGAAAGGCTGACGTTGCCACGATCGGAAGGGGGGCGCGGTATCATTGATATACAAAACTTGCACAACAAACAGATATCCTCACTCAGAAATTATTTCCATACTAGATCACAACATTCAACACTTCATAAATTTATATCAGACATAGACTACAAGCACACAACACTCAACTTACAGGACAAAAGCACACAACCTAACGAATCACTGACACACACACAACAGAAAATTGCTCGATGGGCTGAAAAAACTCTGCACGGGCGACACAGAACTGACCTGAGTCAAAACTACGTCGACAAGGAGAAGTCGAACGAGTGGCTCAGAAAAGGAGAACTGTTCCCGGAGACGGAAGGGTTCATGCTTGCAATACAGGACCAGATCATGGTCACCCGCAACTATAAGAAACACATAATCAAAGATCAAAATCAGGTTACTGATCAATGCAGGCACTGTAATTCAGCATCAGAAACGATTCAACACATCACTGGAGCGTGCAGATCTCTCGTTCAGACAGACTACAAGCATCGACATGACCAAGTAGCCGCAATAGTTCACCAACATCTAGCTCACCGATTCAAATTTATAACAAAAAAAACTCCTTATTATAAATATAAACCTTCAACAGTCTTGGAAAACCAGAATTGTAGACTCTACTGGGACCGAACCATCATCACCGACAAAACAGTCTACTGCAATCGACCAGACATCACAGTTCATAACAAAAATAACAATACAGTTTTCATTATTGATATAGCCGTTCCTAACACCCATAACATCCAGTCAACAATATCAGATAAGCTTAGTAAATATAAAGAACTTGCAATAGAATTAAAAACGCAATGGAAAGTGGATACAGTCCATATAGTACCCATAGTCATTTCAACAACGGGAGTGATCCCTAAGAGCCTCACCCAAAGTCTAAACATTCTAAACGCACCATCACATACACTTTCACTCATACAAAAGGCTACAATTCTCAACACCTGCAGAATCACCAGAAAATTCTTATCCTCATCTTCCGTTCAACATCAATCTTACTTCATCTAGCTCTACTTGCTTGGCTTATATAGCTCGTGAGTAGGGTAAAATACCTCTTGTAAAAGAGAGTTTATATTTACAAATACGATTTGATAATAATAATAGTTCTCTATAATAGTTCTAAATTAAAATTAGGTGAAAACTGTTAAAATATCTATTTGTGACGCAACCAATTTTATTATTATTATTGCAAGACAGATAAATGAGTGTACGGGCTACCTGATGCTAAGCGGTTACCGTCACTCATGAACCTCTGCAATGTCAGGGCCAAGAGAGGCCGTTATCAATGACCTACTTATACAGGACTTTTCTTGAACCTCGTTTAAAGAGAGACATGTCATAGTGCTCCGGAAACCCCGGTGGATCTTGGTCGGCTAGTATAATAGTACAACACTAGGTGGCCCGCGCAACTTCGTCTGCATCGCAGAGGGATACAACATAGCCTATTCCACCCACATATTCATTGCGTTTTATATTCGTGATAACTTCTAAACGAAAAGTCCGATTGGAATAAAACAAAAAGTGATTTACTTCTAGATTAATACTCTTGATAATATATATATACTTAATTTGGATAAGGGTTAATATAACGATACTCATTTAACGTGAAATTCAATCTCGGGACGAAATATTATTTTTATAAACATAAAGCGGTTATAAATGATAAATGGACTTTCCAACTTTCCAACACTGAAATAATTTTTGAAATCGAACCCGTAGTTCCTGAGATTAACGCGTTCAAACAAACAAACAAACAAACAAACTAACTCTTCAGCTTTATAATATTAGTATAGTATAGATTCACATAACCTCAAATAGTCCAATACAACCGTATATTAATATAAAATATCACCCTGTATACGAGTACAAACTGAAAACCGCGTATGTAATTGGTGTCGTAATTCTGTTACACATATTGGTCACCGCAATTTGATTTGGACAGTCCCGGCGGTGTGTTTACTGTAAAGGCTAGCGCACATTGCGAACCCGCCTGATTTTTGCATTTATATTGTTTTGTATACAAGTGTGTATGCGACTGTCACTTTTATGTGATAGTAATTAAATGTCATGTGGTTCAGCGTCATTTGCCCGTAGTCGTCTACTACTGGACATGAAGGTCGTAGACACATCGAGTATGGGCTCATTTTAAAGGGCAGGTAGATACCTCCGATTCCTTTTATATCCAAGCTGTACTGTACCAACCCATTACTGCCCACTGTTGGGCTCAGGTCTCCTCAGAAGAGGGATTAGGCATAGTCCACCACGCTTGCCCAGTGCGGATTGGGGACTTTACATATATTCAAAGGATTTTTAGAATCCTTTTCCGACATGCAGGTTTCCTCACGATGTTTTCCTTCACCGTTTTTAGCCAGTGGTGTTGTGGAAAATTGCACATAAATCTTTTTCACAATTAGATTTAGAGGTACAAGCCGGCCGATTTTGAACCCGCGACCTCCCGTTCGGAAGGAAGTGCTTCGACCACTCGGCCACCACGACGGACTTATATCCAAGCAACTTTTATCAAAACATTTGCTAGATTTATTGCTAATGCAAATATTGGTTACATACCTAGTATTTAAAGCTAGGTCGTAGGTAGCGACCCTTCAGTGTATACAGTGCAGAGGACCATGAGCGAAGGTAACCACGCCCGATCAGGTGGCCCGTTGGCTCGTCTGCCTACATGACAACAAAAAATTGCATTACCTTCAATCATGTTTTGTGTAATAAGTGGCAGATGGAGAGATTTTCGTACAAACTTGTTTATCCTCGTCGCGTTGCAATGGCGCGTCTGTTCACTAATGGATTATACCGTCTGTGTCCATTATGGCACAGCGCAGTTAAATACCAGTTTAACAAAGTAAAATACATGCTTACAGCCTGTATCGTGAAAATATTCCTGACTATTGTTGGCTTCGGTTGCCGGTGATTTATATTGTACCATCTGATCCTCGTAACTATATCTGCTACACAAAGGAAGGGTTAAGACACCGTTTGCAATGTCTTTAATTTTTTTTTTTCAACTCATGCTGAAACTATCAGAGATTACAACTACAACGACTATTACTATATAAATAAATGTATTATACACGAAGAACGGATTACCGATTGGACCGAAAAGTTCTGGAGTGGCAGCCACGAACTGGTATGCGCGGTATGTACGTGGGTAGACCTCCCACAAGATTTTTTTTTAAATTTACTAGGGTTAACAAATAATGACAACAAAGATTAACAACAAAAGAAAATAACTTAACAATAATGTTGTCACCCACACCGTTAACCTCGGATTAACCTTATTTATATTAAAACTAGCTGACTCGCGCAACTTCGTCTGAGCCGAAAAAAAAAATTAGGGGTGGATTACCCCTAACATTTAGGGGATGAAAAATAGATGTTGGCCGATTCTCATAGGTACCGGATAAGCACAAAAAATTTCATCAAAATCGGTCGAGCCGTTTCGGAGGAGTTCAAGTTCGAACACCGTGACACGACAATTTTATATATTAGATGACACAAAGAAAGTCTATCAATTTGAATTTAAACAATTCAGACTTTGACAAGTATCTAAGTGTTATTCTTATATAATACAGAAACTTAAATGAATTAAACAAAGTAAAGACATTATGTGAAAGACTTACTCAAACACTACTCATTAAACAGTGAAGTATCGGTTAAAATAGTTAAGACATTCAGACAGATGGCCCAACTACCTGGTCAAAATCGTGGGAGGTCACTGGATGTAAATAGCGCTAGGCCGGCCGGTGTGGCGAAGTTTGGGGGAGGGCTGTGTCTAGCAGTGGGCGTCTATAGGCTGATGATGATTATACACATAAACCTTTCTCTTGAATCTGAAACTCTTCAGTATTTATGTAGGTATCAATTTTTTAGACACTATTTTCTAACACTTAGTTTGGAACTGTGTCTTTATTAAATCGAAAGTGTAAATTAAAATCCACGAGTGACATTTCGTGAAAACAATTATTTTAAAAATGACATGTTACGTACGAGATGTTTACAAATCTAAACCAGTTTTTTTATTACATGTAGGCAGACGGGTCACCTGATCAAAGAGACCGTCGTTCATGGTCCTTTGTAAGGCCAAGGGACAATGAAGGGTCGCTACTTACCTATACCTTTTTGGATCTTTCCTAAACCTCCTGTACCTGTACCTGTACCAAACCATTACTGCCCACTGTTGGGCTCAGGTCTCCTCAGAAGAGGGATTAGGCATAGTCCACCACGCTTGCCCAGTGCGGATTGGGGACTTCACATATCTTCAAAGCATTTTTAGAACCCTTTTCCGACATGCAGATTTCCTCACGATGTTTTCCTTCGCCGTTTTTAGCCAGTGGTGTTGTGAAAAACTGTACATAAATCTTTTTCACATTTAGATTTAGAGGTACAAGCCGGCCGGATTTGAACCTGCAACCTCTCGTTCGGAAGGACGCACTTCGACCATTCGCCCACCACGACTTACTTCAGTTGAAGTATAATACTTACTAGATTTCAAATACCTACTGCAATTTCTCTACACTGTGTACAATAACAACTCATTTCGTAGGGAACTTGTATATTTACCTTGAAACTCGCTGCATCGCCCTAGCTGCTCTGACTTTAAGGTCGCTCGGAACATTTCAGGACACTTGCACCTAAGTACATTGTAAATGTAAATTGGTGACAAGACCGACTGTCTGTATGTAAATGATGAATAACTCTTTTCGGTAAATTGGTGGACTTGAAATTGAACAATATTTAAATAGACAAAGGGTCTGTTTTTGAATACTTCGAGATAACCATACTTGGTGTATTATTATTGGTGTTTCCAGATATATCATGTGTTATAAACGTACACTACGTATAATAATTAGTTGAATCTGTCGGCGCGTATGAAAAATGACTTAAACAAGAGTGACAGTTATTATGGTCACTATAGCGGAGTCGACGGGGTGATAACAAGGGAAACTAACCTATTCACCGACATTCATCGTGCGGGTAGTTGGAAATGGAGACTTGCTATAAATACAGGTGTTGGCCGCTGTTATGGGGATTCGTGTTTGAATTGTCGAGGCGAGCGGACCTCTCGGATGTGGAAGTAATAAACCGTTGGAGCTCGTTGTTTTGAAGCTTTTATTCAGGGTGTTCAAGTGGACGTTGTGACGTCATTCCTGACAAACCACATGAGGATCGACTATTTGAAGGGTCATTACACCTCAACACACTATTGCTGCGCTTTCAAACCTAATAGTATGTAGGTATATTATTTTTGTAAAGCTGCATTTAAAGTATAATTACTCAAAGTATTTATTTTCAAAATTTGAGAAAACAAGGTAAGCTTCATTGATTTGAGTTGTATAGAAAATTTGCCACGTTATCATAACGATCTGTCCAGTCTTATATTAACCTCTCACAAAGATATTATTCTAGTAGCCTAATTAAAATCGAAGGTGGCGCGACGGGAAAGAGTGCTGTAGTGTGTAACGCGTCGCGATGACACGCATAAGGTTCTGGCCTTAACCAGGGTTCAGACGCTGAGTGTGAGCGGTTGGAGGTTTTAGTGCAGTTCAACTCCCACAATTCCTAGCAGTGTTAGATCCTCCAACTAAAAAAAGTATTTTAGGGTATCTCTTATAATGCGGAAAGAGTATCATCCCTTTATATATTACTTGTGTATCTAATTAGTATATACCATTGAATAAAAATGAACAACTGATTCTAGTTATCATTATTTATTGTCAATCTTTACAATATACAATAATGAATATGATTACAATAATGTGTGGACGCGAGTGTACGCTTTGCTGATTACGGAACGACTGAGGAGTCGCGCTACGCACTGCACTTATATATTACTGCTTGTATCAAAAGTGCATGCATGCAATCGCGTCCTACAGTCTCAATTAGAATGGATTAGAAAACTCATTACTTATTTACCTAAGGAAGCAGACATCACTCCAATTCTATAACACACTCACCGCTGTTCTTTACTTCACAGATATAAAGTACGAAAGTACTCTTATGTTCGTCTTGTCGTAAATTTTAAAATGTTGTTTACGATCCTTTGTCGCAAATATGAAGTCTTAAAATATACGACTGTCATATATCTTTCTCAAATTCAAGTTTTTGTAGTACTTTGAAAAAGGTGTTTTAGTGGAATTGCTTGTAATTTTACTTTTGTACTCAACTATCAGAAAATAAAATTTAAAGAAACGTTATTAAGATAATGATATACAGGGTGTCCCTAAACTATGCGACATGAACGGGAAGTACCTTAAATATTAGAGATAGGATGTTAAACATCATTTTATTTTTGATGTTTAATAATACTGCATTCACAGATTTTTCGTAAATTGCTTTGTTTGTCTGAAAATCGAGCTAACAAAATCGGTAAAAATCAACACCCTGTATTTTTATGATGCCAATCGAAAAAACAGTTAATCACAACTATTTTTTGCTAACAAACATAGTGTCTTAAACAAAAGGAACAAGGTGATAATCGTGATTCAAGATTTTAAGTACCTTATTTTCCACCATTTACTGTGTTTGTCTCAACTAAAACAAGTGAAACCATCATTCTAACTATCAAAGCTTTGACAGGTTACCAATAAATGCCTACTCCAAAAAATGTTTCTGAGAGGGTTGGTCCTTCATAGTCGATTTAATTTAGCTAATCAAAAAATCCTCGATAATCGATTTAATTTATTCCCCTCACTATTAACAGGATCGTGAGTTCTGGTCATGCAATCGATCCAAACAGCAGTAGGTTTATATAAATAGGTGTTACGTTGCTATATATATAGCAAACAGAGTCCTTAACTATCGATTTAATTTAGCTAATCAAAGAATTCTCGATAATCGATTTAAGCAATATTTTCCTCACTATTAGTTGAAACAAGTCGTCCAGCAATCGATCCAAACAGCTATAGCTTCATACAGCAAACTGAATTCTTCAAAATCATCAAATTGGGGATATTTCACATCAATATAAGTAAGATCGAATCAATCCAAACAGCTATAGGTGTATACAACCAACATAATCGTTCATAGTCAATTTCACTTAGTAATATTCCACATCACTATTATCAGGATAGTGAGTTCAGGTCATCTTGCAATCGATAAAACAGCTAAAGGTGAACCTAGCAAACAGAATCCCTCACAATCGATTTAATTTAGCTAATCAAAGAATCCTCGATAATCGATTTCATTTATTCCCCTCACTATTAAAAGGATCGTGAGTTCAGGTCATGCAATCGATCGAGACACGGCGGAAGCAATTTCCCATCCCGTCTCTATTATATGTCGCACGTGATCTGGTTTTAAAGGACCGAAGTGCCCGAGTATTGCTATGAGGAAATTATTATGTTGATACACGACAAGGTTAGTAAACTGACAATTTTTTTGATGATAAAGAGTTGTATGAAATATTATGTCTCTTTGAAGATCTTTGGCGGGCTTTGGATAGTCTGCCGACAGTAAAAAATGGCTTAAAGTGTCATGTCGTCTACGTCAAGTAAAACAAGTCCAAACACGACAGGTCTGCCTTGTTTAATACGGAAGTACCTATACCTTCCCATTCTCTTATCAGATCAACTACACTACAATACGCATTGTCACTTCCCGGGCCGTTTCAATTAATACATTTGTTAAAAGCAAAAACATTGTAAAACAATACTGATAAAAAACAATTTATATTAAAAAAAGAGAGTTTCTTGCGCCGGTTCTTCTCAGGACGGAGGCGTAATTTTAGCGAACTGGTGGTAAAACTACTTTCGAAATGTATGTGTCCACATTAACTTTGAAATAAATGATTTGATTTGACTTTGACTTGTCACATCATATACCTACGTGTTAGGTGACTTTTCTCTAATTCCATTTAATTGTTTGTAGAAGCGGGTATTACGTCGATTTAAAGGAAGGACTTCCGGTTGTGATGAATCATTTTATAAGAGTGTTGTTAGATTCTTTTAATTTTATTTTATGCGAACGGAAATACTAGTGGCGCCATCTGATTTATTTCTCAAGAAATTATAAAAGGCGTGTAAGCTGTCGTTTGAATACAGTAGTCGACGTGATTTCAAAGTGAACAGAGTTGAGAGTAATTGTGACTGAGTTTTGGAGGATAATTGTACTGATTTTGGAGGATGATTATACTGATTTTGGAAAATGAATAAACTGTTATTGTGAACCAAGGAATTTTCATTGTGTTTCTGAACTGAACCCAATAGTTCAGAAGCGGGATCGACGGAAAAAGGTACCACTTTTTCTTGTACTGCGCCCACAGAAAACCGTAAGTCACTGATATTACATCTTTTTAAAAGTATTCATTATGGATGATAATGAGCTCAGCCTACAAAAAAAATGAGTTTCAAATGGACGCTCATTATGTATGAGAGGATCCATTTTTTTTCTATTTTATTTTTTTTTCTTTTCATTTCCCCACACTCTGGTTTGAATACTACTTAGTTGAATTCCGTTACATTAAAGTCTCTTTTTTTTTTCTCTTTTTCACGTAACATCGAGTAACTATGGCTGGACTGGACTAGATTGGATTGATATGTCATGGTTGCGGACGGCTCGTGGTACAGAGTCGAGTAACTATGGCTGGACTGGGCTGGACCGGACTGGGCTGGACCGGACTGGATTGGACTGGATTGGATTGGATTGGATTGGATTGATATGTCATGGTTGCGGGAAGGCTCGAGGTAAAGAGTCGAGTAACTATGGCTGGATTGGATTGATATGTCATGGTTGCGGGAAGGCTCGAGGTAGGATGATGTAGGACTAGGATGATGTAGGACTAGGTTGATGCAGGACTAGGTTGATGCAGGACTAGGTTGATGCAGGGCTAGGATGATGCAGGGCTAGGATGATGCAGGGCTAGGTTGATGCAGGGCTAGGTTGATGCAGGGCTAGGTTGATGCAGGGCTAGGTTGATGCAGGGCTAGGTTGATGCAGGGCTAGGTTGATGCAGGGCTAGGTTGATGCAGGGCTAGGTTGATGCAGGGCTAGGTTGATGCAGGGCTAGGTTGATGCTGGACTTGGATTGATGCTGGACTTGGATTGATGCTGGACTTGGATTGATGCTGGACTTGGATTGATGCTGGACTTGGATTGATGCTGGACTTGGATTGATGCTGGACTTGGATTGATGCTGGACTTGGATTGATGCTGGACTTGGATTGATGCTGGACTTGGATTGATGCTGGACTTGGGTTGATGCTGGACTTGGGTTGATGCTGGACTTGGATTGATGCTGGACTTGGGTTGATGCTGGACTTGGATTAGTACTGACTAGGTTGACGCTGAATTGGATTGGTTCTGACTAGGTTGACGCTGAATTGGATTGGTTCTGACTAGGTTGATGCTGAATTGGATTGGTACTGAATTGGATTGGTACTGACTAGGTTGATGCTGAATTGGATTGGTACTGACTAGGTTGATGCTGAATTGGATTGGTACTGACTAGGTTGATGCTGAATTGGATTGGTACTGACTAGGTTGATGCTGAATTGGATTGGTACTGACTAGGTTGATGCTGAATTGGATTGGTACTGACTAGGTTGATGCTGAATTGGATTGGTACTGACTAGGTTGATGCTGAATTGGATTGGTACTGACTAGGTTGATGCTGAATTGGATTGGTACTGACTAGGTTGATGCTGAATTGGATTGGTACTGACTAGGTTGATGCTGGATTGATACTGGACTGAACTGCGCTGCCTTGAATTGGGGCTGGACTGGACTGCACTGCCTTGAATTGGGGCTGGACTGGACTGCACTGGGGCTGGATTAGTATTGGACTGGACCTGGATTGGTATTGAGATTGGACTGGACCTGGATTGGCATTGAGATTGGACTGGACCTGGATTGGTATTGAGATTGGACTGGACCTGGATTGGTATTGAGATTGGACTGGACCTGGATTGGTATTGAGATTGGACTGGACCTGGATTGGTATTGGGATTGGACTGAACCTGGATTGGTATTGGGATTGGACTGAACCTGGATTGGTATTGGATTGGACCTGGAGCTGGATTGGAGCTGGACCAGATTGATAGGTTGCGGGAAGGAACAAGGCCGAATGATCAGGCATATCTGATATTGGAGTAGATAAACAAAACTAGGAAATACAAAGGAAGACGCGGAGACTGTCTCCAGGATTTCGATGAATAATGGCACAAAGAGACAGATAAGGGGTAACATTCGGAAACGTTACCAGGGTTCTTAAATGATTGAACAGAACGGCGGAGCGGCAGTCACCACGAGGAATATGGACAAGTAAGCCAAATGATATTAATTCTGCCTTACATCGTTTTATGGCAAAAGATAAAACTATTCAGTTTCGACTAAATAAAGAGACTATGACTGAATAAAGGAAGAAAAAAAGGGGAGAATAGATTTGATTCATTATGGAACATGTCTGGGAGGGATGGAAGCGAAAGTTGATGGAACCCTCTCCTTGTCGTGAGAGTTACGCCGGACTTCACACAGATTGTTGAGCAAAATAGTTGAGTTTGAAGAATCATTAGAGCATTATACACGATGACTAATCTACTATTTCGCTATAAAATCTCAGGTTAGCAGGATGTGTATTGTTTACTTCACGGGGTGGATCATAGAGCCATTAGTGCGTAGGTGGCGTAATTTAGCGAAGAAGAACTTGCGGAACCATCAAAGTAGAGCAATTCGGGGAGTCGTGAGATACAAGTGACAGATCATTACGCAGACAACTATTCATTGGAACCTACCTGGTGCTTCTGAGGTTGATACAGTGGCGGTAATAGGTGTTTCGATTGCGAGGAAGCGATCGCCTTTTGAATTACTAGATAAGGACTGTTTCTGACCAATGCGCGTTACCAATCAAGGGAGTTTGGGTCTGGATCACTCTGGACATATCTGGTAGCAAGGGAAGTTTGGAAAGGCTTTCTGCCCTGCAAGAGTCCTAGAAATCCAAGTAAATGCTTACCTACAGCATGTCAACGTTGATGTTCAGTCAAAGTTCTCCTTGATTAAAGGGTCGGACGGAACTGGCTGGATTTGTGTGAGAATTGTAGTTTCTGAACGAACAATGTTGTGAAAGATGTTTTTGGACGAAGCTGAGAGTGAAAGGGATGACAGATAAAGAAGATGGACAAAAGACGCGAAAGACGAACGTTGTGTTAAGAAGAAGTCTATTATTTTTATGAGTCTTGATGGAGGACGATAACAATTTGCCTGCTTTATTGGTGCTGTTTATGCCGGTGTTGCAGGAATGTGCATTGTTGATGGCAGTGTTATTCACTCCTATGTTTTGAGTCAATTCTTTTTACAGAAGGTCCGGATATAATTGTCGCTGGAATTCCAGATGAATCGAATGTTCAAACGACATGTGTAATTTGCTTGCACTGTGACAACTGGAGTCGTGCCAGTCATGGCGACCAGTTTGTATGTCAACGCTTGCAGAGTTTGTGTCTGAAGTAGAAGGGAGTATTGTCCTAGAGAATATACGATTGGAAATTAATGTTGGAAAGGATACCATTTTGGGTTGCTGTAGAGTTGACTTCCATGAAAACGCGGTTGACCAGAGCAACAACTGTAGTGATCGACAACATCGAGCGCTTCTAGCTCCAGATATGCTGTTGTGTAGGGATTGTTTCATGTGATTTGCAAGGTCGAGAATTTACAAAAGCCTATCGGATGGTGACTGAGACGGAGGATCTGAACCCCTTATAGTGTCGGATGTGGATTGTGAACTGATGAGAGTATGTTGCAGGAAATATTGGATAGTGAGAAGATGAGAGTCAGATTAATGCTTTTTGTGGACGAATGATTGTTGGCGTATCGTTCTTGGCTCTATATGATCCTGGAGCAAAATGCGACGTATGCAAGTAGAAGGCCTGGCTGGTGTACTTCTGTAACACAACTTCTCTAGTCCCTCTCTGATTACAGCTGGTATCTTGTTTTAGTCGGGGACCCATTGATAGAGCTGTTGTGGCCATTGATGACGAAAGCAATCGGATTGTAACTGCCCAATCGGCAGGTGCGGAAGCTCTGACTATTAGGATAACTGGGAAATTTTGTTATTGATCAAGGCCTTACGTTTTTTTGAAGTTTATGCGAGTATTGTATTTGTATTTGGTGGGTTTTTGCTCAAAGGAGTTATCTGGTAGATTCTCGAAGTGAGGCACGATGGTGAGGATCTTGTGTTGTAAGAGACGTTGTGACCTATTCAAGATAGAAGGATAGGTATTGTTTCCCGGAGGTGCGAAGTTTCGTTCGCTTGGAGTGCGGCCGTGTCAGGGCTAGAGCATGTGGATGTGATAGAGGGACCACTTCACTTGGACCCATCATTAAAGTGTGATTAGTAGAGCTGAACAAATTCGAAGGATTTAAATAGGAAAAGTCGAAAAGTGGGAATGTGATACTGATAAAACAAGGCAATGAACAGAAGGACACAAATGGACAGAATAGAGGAAATAATTTATTTAATGAAATCGGATACTGTTAATTTCGGACAGGTCATCTCCCTAATGGATTTTGCGAGAAAAGAACTAGGAATACGTGAGTTGGCAACGCTAGGAAGAGAAACTGGAATCTCAAGATATAGTGAAGAACAAAAACGTTAAAATGAGAAAATGAGAAGTCTTCGAAGGCTGTATCCTTCCAATTCTCCCATCTGAATGTCAAACTCAAGACCTCATCAAATTAAACATCAAAAATGTTATCAGGCTTGCAGAATGCTATAACGGTAAAGAAATTTGAAGGGGTGGACTGACATACTATCAGATGATTCAATAAATGAAACAAACTATATGAACTGATACACCGGACAGAAAAGCAAAAGAGGTAGGCCTTTTCGATGGTGGGAATACTAAATAACAGGGATATTATAATGAAGAAACGGCTGAAGACAGTTAGGAGTGGAATGAAGGAGGCTTTTGGGCACGTAACGTTTTTATGGCTTTCAGCTATGGTGCTACGAGGCTATAGTGTCGAGGAGTAAAATTCAACCATGGCTTTTTGTGTGGACACTTGAATTCTACGTTGCTTGATTTTTAGTTGGTTGTTTTGGTCTCTTTTTATTATTATTTTTTTTTTCTTTTTTCTCATCTTTTAGTAATGGTTGCAATTGATCGGATTTACGGAGAGTTAAACAAGCGCGAGGACTCGCTTAGTTACAGGATGGCCGAGCTGTTAGGTGACTTTTCTCTAATTCCATTTAATTGTTTGTAGAAGCGGGTATTACGTCGATTTAAAGGAAGGACTTCCGGTTGTGATGAATCATTTTATAAGAGTGTTGTTAGATTCTTTTAATTTTATTTTATGCGAACGGAAATACTAGTGGCGCCATCTGATTTATTTCTCAAGAAATTATAAAAGGCGTGTAAGCTGTCGTTTGAATACAGTAGTCGACGTGATTTCAAAGTGAACACAGTTGAGAGTAATTGTGACTGAGTTTTGGAGGATAATTGTACTGATTTTGGAGGATGATTATACTGATTTTGGAAAATGAATAAACTGTTATTGTGAACCAAGGAATTTTCATTGTGTTTCTGAACTGAACCCAATATACGTAATATACGTGCAAAATTTTAATCTCAATTGAAAACCAAAAAGTTGGTCAAATTCAACATCCACCCGAACATACCCAGTTAAGTACATTGATACATCCAGTGCGAGTTAAATCAAAACTTATATTGAAACTAGCTGACTCGCGCAACTTCGTCTGCGCCGAAAAAAAAAAATTAGGGGTGGACTACCCCTAACATTTAGTGGATGAAAAATAGATGTTGGCCGATTCTCATAGGTACCGGATAAGCACAAAAAATTTCATCAAAATCGGTCGAGCCGTTTCGGAGGAGTTCAAGTTCGAACACCGTGACACGACAATTATATATATTAGATATTGCTCGATTACAGCATAAATTGAAATGTAAAAGGCCTGTCTACTGACTAAGTGACTGGAAGCTACGACATGAATAGGTATCGCGCGAACACGACAACATTACAGAAATACCATACAGAAGTTGACTTGGACCATACAATACTCGTTTGGGAACAAACCAAAATCGGCGTTAGTTTAGTGGTGCCATCTATAAGTGACAATAGACAGTCACAGACGGTTCACAAAATTTACCGGATATATATATCAGAGGTCGAAAATCTGACTTTTTTTTTTTTATTGCGTGATAGATAAACGAGCCTACGGCCCACCAGATGGTAAGCGGTCACCGTCACTCATAAACCTCTGCAATGCCAGGACAAAGAGGGGTTGTTATCTATCGCCTACCGATACAGGACATTTCTTAATTTTGGAACACATACAATATTTGATACTATTCTGCATTCATTTCGTGAAAACTAGAATGTACGGTACATCTGTGTACATTATAGTGTTTACAAAAATTATTTGGCGCCTTATTAGCATCAGGGTAGATTTGAAAGAAAACGCCTAAAATAACCTATTTTCTACTAATGCAAAAATGCAAAGTTATGAATGTAGCAACTAAACTCATAAAAACATTTTTATTCCCTTTGAGTTTACTAACGCCATTTGAAACAAAATTTAGTGTATGTAAGAGCGTATGTGTTAGTAAAAGAGATTTACATAAGGCTTCACTTCTGTTAAATTGGTGTTAACAGTCTGTCTGAATAGGCAGGACAGCGACGCCGGGAAATGCATGAAAAACTCAATGAGAAAATTACACGTCTCGCGCTGAATAATATTAAAGAGAATAAAAATGATTTACACTTTTGAATCGTTTGAAATACTTATTGCAGAATTAACTACAGCGGGGATAGGATACATGGGAGTCATAGCGCATTAAAACCTCCTACCACTAACGCTAAAAATTAGAAATTTTAAAAAGCAAAAAAGCAGATGAGAATACCTCTAATCAGGCCAATACCTCTAATCAGGATACCTCTGCTGGACTTGGGTCTCCTCAGAACGGGGATCAGGCATAGTCCTCATTCACATATTATCTTCAAAGGGGTTTTAAATACTTTTCCAATATGAGAGTTTCCTCACGACGTTTCTCTTCACCGTTTTGATTTAGTTGTGTTATGAATTGCACATAAATCTTTTCCACACAGCCAGTCAGAACCCGGAAGACAAGTGCTTTAACCACTCAGCCACAAGCCCCATTTAATTACCCAAGCTGAAATAGTATTAGTCATATTTTTAGCACATTGTCTAGATAAAAACCAGTAGTGAGGAACTTGCGTATACTGTACTGTACTGTACCAACCCATTACTGCCCACTGTTGGGCTCAAGTCTCCTCAACTTGCGTATGATTTATACCAATCCAGCAATGTCGTCATAGCGTAGGAGTAGAAACGTGAGTCTCGTATTGACAGTAGTGCTGTTCTCGACGTTTTCAATACCACTATTTGTCGATCACGTGAGCTTCTATCGTACGTGCATTATTTATTTTTAGCTTAAGTCTAGTTTTAAATCTATTCTCTAAACTACCCGTTACTCTCAGGCACCGCTGTTTCAACTTAAATCTTTCAGTATTAGACAGTTAATTTGTCGACGGTTATAGGATATTATACTTTCAAAAAGTTAGGGATTTGTACTGAAAGTCCAATAATTTATCCCAAGGTTGTTGAAAAACCAAAATTAGGCAGACCGTGAGGTAGTTATTTCAAATATATAAATGATTCACATAATGTGTTAAATATAAAAACAATCAAAACCGCTTCGTCTTTTTGTGAAAACAAAATATTACGATTCCGATTTATTGAGTATTTACACATATTTTAGATCGATTTAAATGTAAGGGGTGGGCCATATAAAGTTTGCATTTTTCAAAAGTTCGACTGTCATGTTGGCTGTGTGGCATGTTGCGCCATCCTGTTGAAACCAAATGTCGTCCATGTCATACTCTTCAACTTTTGGAAACAAAAATTTGTTGACCATGGCACGGTAACGCTCGCCATTGACTGTAACGACGGCTCCTTGCTCATTTTCCAATGATGCCGCCGGACCAAAACTCACACCAAATCGTAACTCTTTGTGGGTGCATTGGCTTCTCAATGGTGACTTGTGGATTTTCCGACCCCCAGATGCGACAATTTTGCTTATTGACATAGGCCAATCATTTATATGGATTTTTTTTTTCACATTTATTACAGTTTGGACTGAAGACTCACCACTTTGGAAGTAACTTTTCAATATTTCCCAATTTTGTTCAAGCGTATAGTGTCCCATTTCGTAAATGTCAAATCTTTAACTAAATTATGAACACAAATTGAATGACATTTGAGCTGTCATTCTCTAAATAAACAGTAGTTCAAAATGCAAACGTTAGATTGCCCACCCTATATTTGTTTCCCAAACTAGAAGTAATAAAGAAGATGAGAACCCAACACATTAATATCTCTATCGAGTTATGACAATACAATTATTATTGATTATGGATTAAGGCCGGTCGCGGTCAAGTTCAATCCTTTCAATACAAACACGTGAGAGTAATCTGTGTTTGACGTGATGAAATGTACAGATTAATTCCACGCGTATAATCGAAGCTGTCATTGATTGTTTGAATACGCTAGCAGAGTCCTGCAACTTTGTCTATGTTGTGAAGTGAATTTTACTTTCCGTTTTGCAACATCCCTTCGTCATTCTAGTCTTAGGCTGGTTCAGGCTACATTAGTCCAGTATATGAGTTTCAAGAGTACCGAGTCCTCTGGGACTCGAGAGGGTGTTGCGCCAGAGCTCGGCGCGCACCCTTCGAAAGAGCAACCAGAAGATGGTTAGCCGCGTTCCCCGACAGGCTGGTTCAGACCCAGAAAAGAAGATCATCATCATCAATCATCTTCAGCTATTGTTTTGATAAACCACATAATATAAGGTTTAACCTCCGGTTTGAATGCTAAAACTTATTTGAATTTATTTAATAATGTTTTATTTTATTTATATTTATTTTAACAATATAGTGTGCACCTCTAGTGGTGTATTATCATTATTATTTAGTTTTAATTAATTATCTTATGAATATGCGGATAATGCAGTTGGCTGCAACATTGTACTTCAACTTTTTTGGAATTATCTTATGTTATGTCTCAAAATTTCTGAAAGTCTCATCTCTTTATTGATGACTGTATTCATTATTTTTGTAGCAAATGTCAATTAGATTTTCTTTCATAGCAATACGCTAAATACCCTTGAGCGATCTGAGATATAACAAGGGATGAATCTCGTTAGCCCTATAAGGTCACCCCCACCCTTGAGGCAAATACGCCCTTGTCTACTATATTTGGGGAAAATAAACAATTCCATATCAATATAGGGCTATCTTTTATATTATAAGTTTACTTGGTCAATTGGTACAAATATTGTTTTAGTTCTATTGAGTTGTTAGGAAATTTTATGTATTTTATAGAAACTAGATTCGACATTCTATACTAACTGGCATAGTATAAAAGTATGAACAGACAGCCCACCACATCCTCTGGAAGTGTAATCTATGGCATATGGAACGCGTTACTATGTTAAATTCCTTACAAGTAGCGTCTTTTTTTTTTTTTTTTTGGACTAGAGGAAATCGCCGGACTTGTGGAGTTGAACCGCACCAAAACCTCCCGCCGCTCGCGCTCGACATCCGATCTGGTAGGGGTGACAAGACGCGTTCGCGATTGTCGCTCACGTATCGCCCCGTCACCCCCACACAAGTAGCGTCTAGAGTTGTTTATTACACAGATCTTGTGGCATCCAGCGCAAATTTCCGTGCATTCAAACGTTTTTGCCATAACTATTATTGGCATCCTAAATAGTATAACAGCTCACCGCATAGGTCCAATAAATTCAATAAAATCAATGTCCGTGGTGCTTTTCTCAATTCTGGCGTAATGCTTTTTCAATCTTATTTTATTGTCTCCCGCTTTGCGAGAAGGGAAGTCGAAACTCCTACTTCTTCTATCATCTTCTGATTAAATTCGTTGCGGGGTCCAAGACAAGTTAGCTTTCCCTCAGGTTTTCCTGGTTCCTCAGTCTTCCCGTGATCATGGCGCTTGAAACAGTGCTGAAATATCGGGACCGCTCAATTAAAAATAATCGTTATAAGAACCCGTTTAGTAATAGGGTAAGTGATGTAGATAACCGCCAGTGTTTAAAGAAATTTACACTACTTTAAATTTTCGTCTGCCTACATGGCAATGAAAAAAACTTGGGACTAAACAAGTTTTAAAGGTTCAAGAGAATACCCAATTTTCATACATCGTATGGCCCATTTGAAACCACTTGTAACTATGCCAGTTAACGGGTATTAGCCCACCTCTCACTCCCACCACTGTATCTCCTGTGTAGCCAGGATCCACAGCGGCGACCATCGTAATGACTCTGAGCAGTGAAGCCCAGGAACCCGAGGGAAAGCTAACTTGTCTTGGGCCCCGCAACGAATTTAATCAGAAGATAATAGAAGGAGTAGGAAAACATGTGAAACTTCGATAGGTAAATAAAAACATAATATCATACTTTCCAACCTATATAAGAAAAAGCGTCATAATGTGTAATATCTTATGAAATATGATATTCTCCAGACCGTATAACAATTACACGTCTAATGTAATTGTTTCTCCAATAAATTAGTAGGAAAACTCATAAGTCAGTGTACTTATAAAGGATGAGAAAATGGATAAATCACATTATACATACAAGCAACATAATATACAAAAACGACATTATTTAATGCTAAGGGTCCAGAAAGTACAAGTCTGATTTTCAATACTTAATTATTTCTTAAGCTTAACCTTATCTTATTCTGATAGAGTAAGATTTTGAAGGGAAGATAATAATGGTATATTTTTTCCCAATATTTCTGGTTAAACACTAATAATATTATAAATTGCAGAGGTTCATGAGCGACGGTAACCACTTACTATCAGGTGGGCCGTTGGCTCGTCCGCCTACATGGCAATAAAAAAAAAAAGTAACTCACTGTCTGTCTGATACGCTTTCCTCTCAAACAATTTTGATGAAATTTGTCACAGACAATCTTTAGACCCTGAGATAGAATACAGGCTACTTTTTATTGCGAAAAACTGTACTGCACTTGTAGACGATGTCGCGGGCAGCAGCTAGTATGTAATGAAGTGCAATGATGATCACTATTCATCGATTGAAAAACTGTAGGCGACTGAATGTAAAATTGTTAACAAACGTAATAAAGGCAAAGGTACCAACGACTAAAGCGCCATCTATAAATAGTTTTATTAACAGTGATTAAAACCTCATTTGTAAAAAATCTTTCTAAATGTACGATATACCTAATGTTGGCGCGCTTTTTTAAAAATGGAATTAGTGTGAACTTTGACAAATACAGATTTCTTCATATTTTTTCTCAACTTTTATTTTTTATCGTTTTTATTATTTGATTGTTTTTAACAAAAACAAAACATTAAAATCGGATCTCTTAAATAAAAGTTCACTCAAAATATAGTGAATTAAATTGCAATAACATGATAATTCAATTTAAATTTACTGAACGATATTGTTAGTTGTGTTATGCTGTTCAATATTGTTTGTTATTAAATGCCGATTGTACCTGTAATTGAGGTTACATTTATAATGATTCCGTTTATTTGTACAATTCATTATAATAACAGTAACAGCTGTTGTAATGATTCCGTTTCTACAATTTAAATTGGTTTTATGTTTACTTTGTTATTGCAACTACTAGGTAGTATGAAATAAAGTCGGTTCGTGTTGTCTGTCCATAAGTAAATGGAGTGATTCAAGAGGAAGACTTGTGTGTATCTGTAACAACCCATTACTGCCCACTGCCGGGCTCAGGTCTCCTCGGAAGAGGGATTAGGCATAGTCCAACACACTTGCCCAATGCGGATTTGGGACTTTACATATCTTCGAAGGATTTTTAGGATCCTTTTCTAATACGCAGGATTCCTCACAATATGTACGACGATGTGTATGTACATGCATGATATAGTAAACACTGATAATTTTACAGGTTTTTGATGTGATGTATATAAGCACATTTTACTGCGCTTTGATCTCAAATGTTGTCTGAACGCTCCCTTACTGATACAGACAAACTTGTATAAGTCATTCAGTAATTTTACTATTACTACTAACTACACTATTACTTTTACTATTTTTTTCTTCAACTATATCCTTACTATTTTTTCATGAAAGTTACCAACATCTACCTACTTTTTTCGGGAGTCCTTTGGAACGTCCTCTATAAAATTACAGATGAGTGGTCAAATCTGGAACAATTACAATTACACGTGATAGGGTCTCGTGACGTGATCACGTGTTCAGGGTCGGCTGCCGAAGCCATCTTGACCTTCAAAACTGTTGTGCATATTGTGAAAGCGTTCGATATGTTGGTTCGACATTTGAAGCAACGCCATTTTAGGTTTAAGTAGTAGTAATTAGAGATATTTTTTTTTTAATTTTTTTTATTTACTGCTCTCTGTTGGGCTAAGGTATCCTCTGAATATGGGTAAGGCGTCGCCGTAGTAGCACTTGCTCAATGCGAATTGGGGACTTCACATATCTTTGTAGGAGTTTTAGAACCCTTCCGACATGCAGGTTTCCTCACGATGTTTTCCTTCACCGTTTTTGCCAGTGGTGTTGTGAAAAATTGCACATAAATCTTTTCACATTAAGATTTAGAGATGCAAGCCGGCCGGTTTTGAACTCGCGATCTCCCCTACGGAAGCCACTTCAACCACTCGGCCACCATGACAAACCATACATTTTGTTCTATTTCTAAAAGTCTAAATTTCATCAATCCAATAACTTCCTCATGTACAACAAACAATTGATGGCTAATTCTTATATCTTCGCCGAGATTTTTACCACTTTGCGTCATTTCTTATCACAAACTAAAACGAAATTACCGAAAATCCATTCGACATTATATCGAATGCTTCAAGAATAGCCCCAAATAACAAGAGTCTATCATCTGTGGGTAAGTAATTAATGATAAATTGAAACCGGCTGATTGAATTCGATTCTCCCGACGGAATTACTCGATTGACCAGATGATTGATTACATTTGACACAATATCGATGTTAATCACATTTTCGGATATTTTGTAACTGTAGAACTAAAAATAATATTGAATAGTTCATGGTACTATTACATCGGGCAACATTGCAGTTAAAAGTTTGTTGATTACGCAAAAATATTTTTTTTGATTTGGTTTAATAGTAGATTACAGGTGTCGTCGAGTTACTTCCAAAAATGTATAACGAAAAGTAAAATGAAATATAAAATTATGATTTTTAAACGATCCACTATCATAGTTTTATTAATCAACGTTCGTAACATTTTTTTATTAATAAAAAAATACTCATCATAAGTCGTGGTGGCCGAAGCGCTTCTTTCCGAACGGGAGGTCGCGGGTTCAAATCCGGCCGGCATGTACCTCCAAATCTAAATGTGAAAAAGATTTATGTACAATTTTTCACAACACCACTGGCTAAAAACGGTAAAGGAAAACACCATGAGGAAACCTGCATGTCGGAAAAGGATTCTAAAAATCCTTTGAAGATATGTGAAGTTTCCAATCCGCACTGGGCAAGCGTGGTGGACTATGCCTAATCCCTCTTCTGAGGAGACCTGAGCCCAACAGTGGGTAGTAATGGGTTGATACAGTACTCATCATAGTTTACCAGGCTTTTTTTTTTTTTTTTTTTTTTTTTTCAGTTGGAGGAAATCACCGGATCCCCGACCGCCCCGCGGGCGGGGTATGTGGGAGTTGAACCTCACTAAAACCTCCAACCGCTCACACTCAGCGTCCGAACCCCGGCTGAGGTCAGAACCCAGCACGGGGTTTTGTGGGACGGCGCGACGCGTAACGCTCTCGGCACACTTTTCCGTCACGCCGTCCCAGTTTACCAGGCTTAGACCTTCCTGAAACTAAACTCAGCAGGTATAAAATACAATACTAACAGATATTTACGAAATATTTAAGATTACTGAATTTAAAAAATGAAGCCAATTCTGTTTAGCATTTGAATTATTTTTTTCTGTCAACCCAAATAAATAACCTTCAAATTTAATAAACGTTCTAATGTCAACATTAAACCTTAATACAGATAAAATACAACAGAATCTCATAAGATCTCAAGATGTTCTCGAGAACCCTCGGCTCCTTAACTTAGTCTTAAGGACAGTATTATGCAAATATCTCGAAGAAAAATCCAACTCCGCAGTTCCTGAGAGCATGTTATGTGTTCATTTAGACTTTACAAGGCGGAAAAGTGGTATTTAAAAAAAACAAATGAGCGAATGTAGATACTATTCAGAATTACATACTTTGTTATGTAATGAAGGTACTCTTAACATGAAAAGATTTATGTGCAATTTTTCACAACACTTGCTAAAAACGGTGAAGTAAAACATCGTGAGGAAACTGCGTATTGGAAAAGGGTTCTAAAAATCCTTTGAATATGTCAAGTCCCCAATCCGTATTAGACAAGCGTGGTGGACTATACCTAATCCTTCTTTGGAGGAGACCTAAGCCCAGCAGTGGGCAGTAATGGTTTGTTACAATACAGTAACGTAGGTGTATGTATGATCGAAGGAAGTTGTGCTATGTATGTACGATAATAATATTTTTGTGACACAGTACTATTATTAATATAAATATAAGTCATAAAATTAGATATTATCAATATTTTATAAAAAAAAAACAAAGAAATACTTTTTAGTGTCGCCAAAAAAAATCTACTGAATATTATGGATCAGGGGTAAAAACGGATAAAAACCACGCTCCAATCAAAATAGGATTACCGCCACCCAGTAGCAATTATAGTTTTGAAACTACCCATGTATGTGTAAAAATATTAACGGCTAACGACATCACGGGTTTATATGTTTTGAATTAAAAATAATAATGATTGGCATAAAACTAAACATTTTGTTTGTTCCTTTAATAATAGATAATACACATTGCAGTGAAAGTGTAGTGAGCAGTGGTGCATTGCTAAGTGATGAAGTGCAACTTCAAACTGATGAACCTGATAGTTGCTGTTCTTTTGCTTCATAAGTCAAAAATATTGGATCCAGGTACGTCTATTTTGTAAATGAAATAATTCAAGTTTAATTTTAATTAAACTACCAAAATAAAAATAAAATAATTATATTCAAACTTCGTCTGCGTCACTTTCAATTAAAATGTAGCCTATGTTCTTTCTAAAGATTGTCTATGCCAAATTTCAAAAGCGGTTGAGAATTTTAAGCGGTAAAGCGTAACAGGCATACAGACAGACAAATTTACGTTCGCATTTATAATATTAGTAGGAAAGTAAATAACCCAACTATGTACCAACATCGTGTCGCAACCTATTTTGGTTACTACATAATTGACATAAATAGACAACACATTTTTTAATCGCTTGTAAACGAGCATACGACCCACATGATGGTAATTGATCACTTTTGCTCATAAATTACTCACTAGGCATCCTGAGCTTCTAACCTAGAACCTAACATACAGCCTTTTTAAGTCTTGATTGAAGGACAAGTCCACTTGCAAAATACCAAAAAGGAGAGCTCATTCCAAAGTCGAATAATACGCGGCAAAAACGAATTTCTGAATCAAACTATTTATTTACTTACCAATTGGTTTATCATAATGAACCTACACACAATTATTCCATCTTCCGAGTGTCGCAGTAAGTACAAAAAAGTTTTAACAAACACTTAACTGTATAAATCTGTAGAATCAACAAGATTATCTTTTATTTTCCGAGCGAGTCGTTTCAGTTGACTGAGCAACTGCGCATTTCACTCCACGTGTAAGGGTGTCGCGTTCAGTTGAAGTTAAATGAGATATCTTGATGAGCAAAATAACATTAAAGTAAAGAATATGAAAATACGCGCAATGAAATATATTACTATTTTAATGTTTTCTTGAATTCAAATTACAATTCTCATACTTTCATGCATTTTCAACGGGTTCTTACCACGATATTTAATTAATTGAGTTGTCTCGATATTTCAACGTTATTGCAAACGTCATGATCACGAGAAGACTGGATACTGCGATTCGATTTAAGAGCAAACAAATCTGTCTACCCTCTTTCTCGTTCGCTTTTGTGTAGTACCATTGGAACTCGAACTCATTTCTCGACACACCACACTCACTGTATCTACAAGACTCTCTGAGCATGAACCCGCGAGTGACTGTTGTGTTTAGCACTGGATTCCATATACTCGATAATCTGAAGCCGTCGAAATGCATGAAAGTATTATAGAAAACCGCGAGTATCTGAATAAGTTTACAATTCTCATGTTCAAAAAAAGAGGTATATAAATAAAAAATATTCTCCTGGAATCGTTTTCCTAATATCGTAGGATCATAACTATCACCTCACGTCTTAAATCGCGTTTCCACATTGGCTGGCCAACGTCCAACACACGTACAAAATGTACGTAAAATGATTGTGACGGCCGACCAATATGAAAATGGAAGTTGGCAAGCCAATATTGAAACGAGGTATTAGTGCTATGGCAGATTAAAAACATAAGAACAAAAAAATATCAAGTAATTCATAAAACAACAGAGCACATTAATTAATTATATTGAATGCTGTGAACATCTTTAATCTAATAGGTATACATATTATTATTAGAAATTAAGTTGTGAATTGTTAATGAATGATTGTTAAATATGTCATACTGTTGATGTTCCTAAAATAAATAAATAAAAAAAAACAAAATGGTTCAGCATAAAATATAGATTCATACCTAAGTACTTACCTACTTACTTCGGGGGCGGCGCGACGGGAAAGAGTGCCGATGGCGTAACGCGTCGCGTTATGGCCTCAGCCGGGGTTCGGACGCTGAGTGTGAGCGGTTGGAGGTTTTAGTGCGGTTCAACTCCCACATATCCTTCGATTTCCTGTGATTTCCAACAACTAAAAAAAAAGTACTTACTAAGAACAGACGAAAATATAACCAAGTTTTTCAATTACTTTATCAAATCAAATCTGATACCAAAATATTAAAGATTGCTTTATAATATTAAAGATTTCAATAGAAACCAAATAAAATTTCTTTCAAAATAGTCCACAAAGGATATTTTTCAAAGAATGTCTCAAGAAATATATTTTTATTAAAGAGTTAGAAAACTAAGCGTGTCCTTGCTTGTCGTGACCAAAACTAATTAATTAATTTCAAGCGTAAAGATGATTGAAATTTTAAATTAGACCCAACTTTTAGACTAAATTTTGTTCTAAGTATTTTAGAAATAATTTTTAATTTTTCCTTTCACGAATTACTCTTTATTAATTTCGTAAAGTTATTTGGCGACAAAACTTTAGAGTTGAGGTGTTGTTTAAATAGTCTCTTTAAAATAATAAAATGTTTTGATTAAAGTCTAATGAATCTAAAATTATAAGACATGATCCACGTTACACTGTTTCTGTGACGAGCGGTCAAGGGAGTGAAAGACTCAATAATTTTGTATGATGTAGTTTATATCACTGCCCACAACTACTTACTTACTTACTTTCTTAAATATTCTTGTCACAAAGTGTCTGAATATTTCCTTGTTATATTGCCATTTAGACAGACGACTCACCCAACCACCTGAAATGGTTACTGTCGCTCATGGCTGTCATCTTTGAAATATTAGACAAAGAAAAATATCGAAACTGTTAAAACTAAGAGGTAAAATAGAAGCAGAACAACGTTTCCACGTGCCGTCTCGTTTATTTTGTTCGTAGTTTCTGTGTTTGTACTGCGTACCTTAGTTCAAAGTCACGGTCAAATTCCACTGAAAACTACGCTATTCTATACAATAAGACTTTGTAGTTTGTTGGAAAGTAAACACAGGAAGCTCCTGTACATTAAGTGATGTTATTTTATTTGATTTCATTTTGAATATGAGGGAAAGACTTAGCTCTTGCAACTTGAAGACTGTCCATAGTGTAGCAAGGGGTCAACACCAAATTGTACCTTGACTACATACAATTTAGAAATTTTAGGTTGAAATTAGACAAAAAAATGTAATGAAAAAGTTTGTTTCGAAATTGACATAATATGACACAAAATGCATCTGCATCGTGTGTATACTGTCGAGCGTTATAATTGTTACAAACCCAAATTTTGTACCAAAAAAATATTATCGAGTCGTGTAATTTGTAATATACCTACATAACGGCGTAAATAGTGTGTTGAGGTGTAATGACATTGTAAATAGTCGTCTGCCTACATGGCAATAAAAAAAAAAAAAAAAAAAAAAAAAAAAATATTCGTTTGGTTTTGTCAGGAATGACGTCACAATGTCCACTTGAACACTTGATGATCAATACTTTTAAATAAAAACTTCAAAATAACGAGCTTTAACAGTTTATTACTTTTACATCAAGAGGTCCGTTCGCCTCGACAATTCAAACACGAATGAATAATAACAGCGGCCAACGCCTGTATTTATAGCAAGTCTCCACTTCCAACTACCCGCACGGTGATTAGGTTGGTTTCCCTTGTTATCACCCGGTCATATAGCATCGTATCTCTTTGCACTTTTACTGAATGAACAACTTTAAATAAATTATCAAAACCTGCAAACAAATACAAAGTTAAGGATGCAGTGTTTATTTTTCATACGATTGTGTTTTGTTTGTTTGTTACCGGCCTTTACAATGTAAATAATTTTAAACTTTATATCAATACGGGTAAAGGTCATAGTGCTTTGACTTTTAGAATTTGCAGACCATTACGAGGTTTTTGCTTTGGACATTGCTTCGTTTAAATATAACTAGATAAACTACGTTATCACTACAGCAATAAAACGCGACATTAGTATAGAACACCATATTTTTTATATAGGATGTTTAATCACCTCGTAAATTTTTATTTACGACTTCACAGGTAAAACTGTTTACTGCTGGAGACCTGAGTCCAGAAGAGGAATTAAGCTTGTCCAATGCGGATCGGAATATTTTAAGGCTAAAATTAGCCAAATTCGGTTCAGTCGTTCTCGAGTTTCAGCGAGACTAACGAACAGCAATTAATTTTTAAATATATAAGAAGAAGATATGCATTAATAAGTCTGATTGTACGTAAAATATCATGTGTAGACGCCCACGTGTGTAAAATCACATAAGACAAATATAATAATTCAGTTCGTAATTAAGTAAGCAACCTTCGTTTTCAAGGAACCCACGCACACGTGATTTTAGTCTAAAGTGTAAAATTTGAACCAAATTAATATTACAAAATTAAATCTCAAGCTTCTTCCAAATTTTAGTTTTGAATGAGATAATACATATTCAGGGGTCCATGAACGACTATAACTATTGACTATAAGGGCCACCCACCACCGACGGAAAAACAAGTAATTATTACGTAGTAACTATTGTTGTTATATTTTTACAAATAACAGTAACTGTCCAACTTAATGGATAGATAGAATAAGAAGCGTTACGAGTGTACATGCCTATTCAACTGGGAACTGTGTCATAATTGCTTTGTTTACTTTTGCCAAGTGTGTTTTGCTTACTTTTTCCTTGTCTCATATTTAATGTAGACAATATGTTTTTGCTCAAAATTAATAGTAGTTTAATAATGAAGATTTAAAAAAATAGGTTTAACCGAAATCAAATTTTTTTTTTTTTTTAAAGGTTATTCAAACACGACAGTTATTCCGAACGAACTCCCCAGTTTCGCCATGTAGTGCAAATTGACAATCTTAATAAACACAGATGAGTGAAACATTTCTTCACAAATGTGAAGTACTGTTCTCACCTTCCCACAGCGCACGATTTTTCAAAATAAATTATTTTATCAAAGAAAATTTAATGGAACTACACATTAACGTTGATACACCACAGAAAGTTCCACTGTTAGTTTAGGTCCAAGTACTAATACAATTCTTGATCATTATTTTCCTTGATTTCCTCCGAGATTGAGCACTCAGTTCATTCGACTAAAAATATTTGCAGAGTAACAATATCACGATCATGGACACAGACATTAAGCGTCATTACTTTCATGCATTATCAACGGGTTCTTACCACGATATTTCAACGTTTTTGCAAACGTCATGATCACGAGAAGACATAAGAAGACAAGTCATGTGAAGAACCCGTGGATAATACATGAAATTTATGTAGAAAACTGCGAGTGTTTGAATAAATTTAAGCGTTATAATGATAGTAAATGCATGAAGTATTATTGGCCCACTTACTGAATGTAGCATATTTTATTCTGATTTATTATACTGTTAGCATTACATAGTGTAGGAAATCAAAAGCTGCCAGTGAAAAGAAAACTTCAGAACAAGAAAATTTAATAAAACAATAAAAACTTACAGCAAAAATATGACGCAATCTGAATTATACAAATTCGAAATTTAAAAAAGAGCGCCAATATTAAATCGTACATTTAAAAAGGATATTTACAAATGAGGTTTTAATCATTCTTAATAAAACTATTTATAGATGGCGCTTTAGTTACATTCAGTCGCCTACACATAGTAAACAAGAAAATCGATTTCCGCTGTCTGTCCTTATAATATGCTTAAATCGTGAAACTTCGCAACGGATTTTTATACGGTTTTTTAAGAGTTAGTGAGGAGGGTTTTGTAATTATAATTTTAATACAGTAGAGAAACATTAATTTGAGGTATTTTTGATGTTATGTCGTAAATAAAATGATTTACTTACATATACGAATAGTCGTGGTAGCCGAGTGGTTGAAGCGCTTGCCTTCCGTACGGGAGGTCGCGGATTCAAAACCGGCCGGCTTGTACCTCTAAATCTTAATATTAAAAAAAAAATGTGCAATTTTTCACAACACCATTGACTAAAAACGGTGAAGGAAAACATCGTGAGGAAACCTGCATATCGGTAAAGGGTTCTAAAAATCCTTTGAAGACATGTGAAGTACCCAATCCGCATTAGGCAAGCGTGGTGGACTATGCCTAACCCCTCTTCGGAGGAGACCAGAGCTCAGCAGTGGGCAGTAATGGGTTGTTACAGTAGGTACTTACATCGCAAATGTTGAACCTTTTCTTTGGGAACGCAGATATTCCGCAAAAAGACTCTTAAACTCTCTTTGCTTCCCACCCGTTACTCTGTTATTTTATCCACTCAGTATAATAAAGCAGTGAAATGTATTAACCGTGTACACTATTATGTCCCGCGGCGTTACTCATACGGTCAGATGTTCCTGTTATTGGAAGTTTCTGGTATTTTCTAGAAATTCTTATGATTGAAGCTGGTTATTAATTCTGGGAAACTGTTTCTTCCTGCGATTTTTATAAGAGAAAAATGTGGGAGTAATCTATGTAGGTGAATCGTTAGACTTTGTTATAAATGTAAAGGATTGGTGATTAAAATGGCCTGGCAAAATTACATTTTATTTACTCCGTCAGATCAACAACAAGCTACATAATGCATCTTCGATAGAAGAATAGCAGTTGCTGAATTAAAATAACATCGAAATTAATTTCAAATTTTTACACTAACTTTTACTACACTTTTACCTTAATAAAATTACGATTTTAAAATTAATGTTGTTTCGAATCAGATTTTTTTCAATAGAGAGTTTTAAATCGGTAAACAAACAAAGTTCTTTATAGTTACTTTCACGACCTTTAAAGACCTTGAAAATTTGAATATAATATTGAAAAGGTATAGGATACTAATTAGAATTAATTTCCACATTAAATTAACCACATAACGCGAACAAACAAAAACTCTAATTAATAAAGTTGAACTCTTCCCCGCAAACATAATATGTGGTGAGATTCATTTGATTTCATTATGATTCGGTAATTTTATAGCATTTTCAGATCACTAGATATTGTTAAAACTTTTATTTAACTTGCACTGGATCTAATTTTCATGTAGTTCCATGAAGGTTCAGGCAGGCTTTTACCTCTAAATCTTAATATGAAAAAGATTAATGTGCAATTTTTCACAACACCACTGGCTAAAAACGGTGAAGGAAAACATCGTGAAGAAACCTGCAAATCGGAAAAGGGTTCTAAAAATCCTTTGAAGATATGTGAAGTCTCCAATCCGCATTAGGCAAGCGTGGTGGACTATGCCTAACCCCTCTTCGGAGGAGACCTGAGCTCAGCAGTGGGCAGTAATGGGTTATTACAGTACAGTACAGTTGCGAGTTGAATTTATATCAGGGATATCAGGGAATTTATTTCATATCAGGAATTTTTACCACGCACTATTCGGTTATGAATTAGTTGCCATACTCGGTGTTTTGAGCCGAGATTTCTCGAGAAAGTCCTTAAAGATAGGCCCTAGGTGGTGGCTCCATAGTGTTCCCTAACATTGCACAGGTCCATGAGCGACGGTAAACACTAATGATCAGATAACCCGTTGGCAACAAAGCAACTTCTCGGTTTCCGATTGAACTAAAAACCCTTTGAAAATATGTGAACTCCTGACCCCGCTTTAGCGTGGAGGAGAACCTCTTTACTGAAGAGACTGGAGCCAAACTGTACATAGTAAGAAGTTACAGTAAAACCTAAAGGTAGACTGGTAGAGAATGCCTATGGCATTAAGTCCGCCTATGTACACTCTTTTGTACATAAAGTTTAAATAAAATTTGGTACTTTCAAATATCATTAAAGTTTATTTTTAATTGAACGGTCCCGATATTTCAGCACTGTTTCAATCATGTTGTGATCATGGCACTTGAAACAGCTGAAATATCGGGACCGCTCAATTCAAAAATAATCGTGGTAAAAACCCGTTTAGTAATAGTGTAAGTGATCATAAAAGTTTTTTTCTGCCTTCTTATACGGGGTAGATCTGTAGTTTAGACCAACTGAAGTGGAAAGTGGTGAATGTCCTGTCAAAACACAATTTAGGAGCACTTTTATTTTTAGAATCGATTAAACTTTTCTGCGCTGTATTTTCTTCATTTCATCGTCTGACGTATGTTCAAATGTTAGGTCAAAGATTACAAATGGCCCTATTTATGTAATACCCTTCTCTGGTACCTACACCCACGTGGTCAACTTAACCTTTTCTTTGTCCACTCTTGTCAGTTATAAACAATATTTAATTTATTTGTCCATTTCTTTACACCTACGCACATTGTTTTGAAAAGCACATGTTGTATTCATTTTCTCCAGAATACCTTTGTCTTTTGTTTGATCTTAAATTTGAAATAGTTTTTAAAATAATTAGTTTTCTACAAAATATGTTAAAATGTCTATTCTTTTTTACTAAAATAATGTTTCTTTTGTGACCAATCTTTCCTCAGACAAGCATTAAAAAGATCTCTAAGACTCATTCTTATTAAAGTGATTCTTAAAAATGTTAGGAATTATAAGTCGTCGCCTCAGTGCTTGTTTGGCCAATCTGACATTTTTTACGAAAATGACTTTTTAATGCAGTATTATAAAGAATAAAATTTCCATCCGACTGGTAAAAGAAATTTTTAAAATATTCAATTCTAAAACAATAAAAATCTCATTTCAATTTTTTTCTCAACACGTCACTGAACAAAAATTCCGTGCTTGTTTGCTGTCTCCTGTAAAATTTGCTCGAGTGCAGATTGGCCAAACAAGCACTGAGGCGACGAAGTGTTAGGTGGGATTACCTATCGTGGTATATGGCATTATAGAGAAAATAGTAAGCCAAAAGAGCTGAATTTTCTTAAAGACTAAAGAGTAAAATGTTTTTGTACGATTCCCTTTACTGCTGTTTCGCGTGACCTGTTTACATGCAACAGATGTTAGTCGAAGGGCACGTCCTTGTATACATAGTTATTAGTAGTGACACAATATTATTAATATACTACAATCAGGGTGATATGTTTCTGAACAAAATTCGAAATTTCTGACGATTGATCATAAGGGTACCTTTCGATTAAATTAGATATACAAACAGAGCTTAAAATGATCGAATAAAATCCACAAAAAAAAATCCATTGATCTCCGTCGCTTAGTTTCCGACATTTTATATTCATTGTCATAACTCGGTGTCTTAAAAACTGTACTTAAATAAACATCTACCTATATACGAATACGTATCACTCACATTTTGTTGATTCTTTATATCGATAAAATACTTCCCGTGTCACATCGCTAACATACATCAATATATGCAGAGTGAGCTGAGTTTTTCTGTTTGGCCTCGTTTTGAGGAACTTCTGCAATCTACATAAAATGTATGGGTAAACTATGGCACAGAATGTTAAAGATACTTACTATAAAACAAAAGTTATCAGTAGGTAATCTTCGATACCAAATATTTATTAATTAAAAAGGTCACAAATTTTTGTCTTTAAATATAATTATTAATAACGTTACGCATTATGATTTCTTAAAACATTAAGTTTACTATGTGATATTATCGTCGTAGTCCAAATACCTAGATATATCTGTATAAGAAGTAATTTAAAAACAATAATATTAAAAAGACATAAAAATGCATTCCAATAATATAATTCTAGGGATAATTTGAAATATAACAAAAAAAATACACAATACTGACTTTTGAAATAACACTTGAAAAAGCTTTAATAAAATCACTATTTCGAATAAAGCTTTTATGACTAAGAATGTGACTAAAATTCTGAGAACAATATTCATTAACTATTCAAATAATTACTCGCTTCTAGTTAGCTTTTTCAATATTCAAATATCATTTAGAAAACGTGAATAACGCTTAACAAGAAATTTGCTAACGTTTTGGGGTTCTGCATAGGAATAAAAATCATAAAATTTTATGACGCCTCATCACAGTTGTGTCTAGAAAAAACAAATTCGATTTTATAACTTCTCGTACGGAAAAAAGAAATGGTAATTTTTTTTTTATTGCTCCGTAGGTAGATGAGCTGACGGGCCACCTGATTGTAAACGGTTACCGTTACTCATAAACCTCTGCATTGTCAGAGGATACTGCTTAAAGCCTACCTTTAAGAACCTACATTCGCTTCTAGGTAGAATCCAATGTGTGTAAGTTTTAAGTATGATGAAAATATTCTCATATAGAACCTCCATCGTAGTTCTTGGTCTTGAAGTCTGCGAGGTAATAAAAGAAAAAACACTTTTAGACGGTTTCATGTTTCACATAACGAGAACGCGGATCGGAGGTCGGCCATCTTAATCGTCTGGTATACATCCGGTTGCTCGAAATTGACATTTAATTTCAGCAAAGACTTTGAATCACTGCACAGTATCACAGAAAATCACTTCGCGTCTGCCTTTTTCTATATCAGATTACATCTTTAAAACAATATAATAGAGAAACTGATAATTATAAAGGTTGTTTTTTGTTGTTTTTCTGCACTTACATCGCATCTGAACCTACCTTTGTTACGCATAAAAAGAATCAGCTAGTATTTACTATGTTTACCTACCGAGGGAGCCGGTGGTCGTTTCAGTGACGACTGTCGGTTCGACGTCCGGGGGTGACGGGGCGATACGTGAGCGTCGATCGCGAACGCGTCCTGTCACCCCTACCAGTCTCGTGCCGGGTTCTGTCCCGGCAGGTTTTAGTGCGGTTCTACCCCCACATACCCCACTCGCGGGGCAACGGAAGTCCGTCGACAAAAAAGACGTGCAAAAAAAAATTAAAAAATGTCTAGAATTTTCTAATATTATACAGAACCTTTCGTATTATTTTCCTTATATTATATATCTCAGTTTCTATGAAGGCTTTTATTAATATGATTAATCGATATATTCTAGACATAGAATAGGCGAGGCTTAGTGCTTAAACTCAGGCTAAAATATGTCTAATACTATTTGTATGCTAATCATGACAACGAAAATCTGAGAAAATATTCTCTGCTTCAGACAACAATGAAGAAATTTTGATCTTAAAATTGTATTTTGCATTTTTTTATACAAGAGCGAGTAGTATCTATGGGTATTTTGTCGTGGTTACTATTAGGAAAAACTGGCTGAAAAGTTCTCAGGTTTTTAAATGTAGAATTAATATCCATTCTTATTGAGTAATACAGTAACTGTTTCAATGACCAAGTAATATTATCATGTTTTAAATTAGGTAACTTCTTTGAGTTTAGCGGAATCTTTATCAGACTTAACATACTTACATACATATTAGCTGAGTTCCAACTCCAACGAGGACACACATTTTTGCAAAAACTGTAGGTCAATAGAGGTATTAATATCCACTATTGAAAAGCAATTTTTAATTTGTTATGAATCTACTGTCAATAGTATAGTCAAAGTCAAAGTCAAATAATTTATTTCAAAGTTGATGTGGACACATACATTTTGAAAGTAAAAAAAAATGTTCTACCACCAGTTCGCTAAAATAACGCCTCCGTCCTGAGAAGAACCGGCGCAAGAAACTCAGCGGGCATGTCTTTTTTTTTAATTTAAATTGTTTTTTCTTTTTCAATATTGGTTTAAAATGTTTTTGTTTTTAACAAACGTATAAATAGAGACGGCCCGGGACGTGCACCTCATTCCCATTTTGAGCAGTCATTTAAATAATCATTAAGTTTATAATAAGCTTTACTGCATATAGGTAACTATTAATAACTTATTAAAGAGCGGCTATTGCCATTGACATTGCTTATAACATTTATAGGCAATGTTTAGGCATTTATAGGCAATGTTTGAACGGC
The DNA here is from genome assembly GCA_030269945.2 of Trilocha varians. Classification (NCBI taxonomy): domain Eukaryota; kingdom Metazoa; phylum Arthropoda; class Insecta; order Lepidoptera; family Bombycidae; genus Trilocha; species Trilocha varians. Next base: position 6,833,147 of record AP028266.1, read on the forward strand.
CACTGTGATTTTGTTATAAGGCTTTTATGCACATACATTAAATTTTCATAAATGTATTGGGACGCTAAAGTTAGAATCTTAATTTCCTTGAATTTGTATCGCAAAGATTCCCTTGGGTTCAAATTATAGTATTTGGCAAGCTTAACAATAATTTAAGTAATGTGATTCTGAACAACATGAGAACTAGTCCGAGCAGTAAGGTAATGTAGTCTACCACTTCACCTAAATGTATTTATTATTACCGTGAAGCATTCTTCCTTGATCCCCATACATCGATTTTTTTTATTTCAAGATATACAATATGTAACAAAAACCCTGATTTTCCTTCTACCTACTAATACGTGTATTAAGATTCGGAACAAGTTTATAATAAAGCTGGTCTTTTATAAAAAATGTTCAACTAAAATAATCAGAATAAATATTTAATTTTTAATATTTATAATTTTTACATTACCTAGCATAGCCAATGATTGTTTTTTTTTTATTGAAATTCATTATTGTGGTGCCTGTAGTCAAGTGTAAACGCCCCTAAAAGGAACAACAGGGTTTTTGTTACATATTGTATAAACGATGTTTCTTCAACAACCTGTATCCTGTACCAACCCATTACTGCCCACTGTTGGGCTCAGGTCTCCTCAGACGAGGGATTAGGCATAGTCCACCACGCTTTCCCAGTGCGGATTGGGGACTTCACATATCTTCAAAGGATTTTTAGAACCCTTTTCCGACATGCAGGTTTCCTCGCGATGTTTTGCTTCACCGTTTTTACCCAGTGGTGTTGTGAAATATTGCACATAAAATTTTTTTTCACATTTAGATTTATAGGTACAAGCCGGCCGGATTTGAACCCACGACCTCCCGTTCGGAAGGACGCGCTTTGACCACTCGGCCACCACGACTTCTTCTTCAACAACGCCAGAACAGAATATTTCATCAAACTCCATACATATAACTAATCTTTATCCATCAAATATACATACATGACAAATGATACCGAACACTTACTGATTTGCCACAAACCGTGGGTTGAAACATCTGAACCACGGGTCCTGTCCTTGGAACCTATCCATTACACGAAACATATCGCTTGCATCAATCAAAGGTCTCTTAAAGGAACTGGATCGTGTTTCCTTTTAGTATTTTTTGTTCCCCTTAGAGACGACCTTTAGGCTTGGAATGTAGGTTGAAGTTTCATAGTTATTTTATTTACTTTTGAGGATCAACAGCAACAATTACATATTGATGATTTTACTGGATGGTTTTCAGTAATTCTGCCATTGTGATGTTGTTTCATATTCATAAGAAAAAACCATGAAATTATTGTATTTCATTTTCTTTATCTTTTTAAATTAATTTTCATACTTTTTTTTGTGTGTGTTTTCATGTATTGATATGCTAAGTTTTAGTCTTTATATCCTTTAAACGTTTATGGTAATGCTTTTCCACTGTCCTTCATAATACAGGCTCGGCCTAGTGTGAAGATCACTAGTATACTTTGACATGTAGCTTAAAACCATGTTTTAATGTATTTTTTTTCTTATTTCTTTTGTAAGCTTGTAATTCATGTAATGTAAGGAAAGTCCTTATTAATAAATAAATAAATTGCTTTTCACTTTTGACTGACTTCCAAAAAAGAGAATCTATATGTAACTGTAATATAATTGATCAAAAAACAAATTTAGTCTCGTGTTTTTTTATAATAAAAGTAATGACGAACCGATTTCTTCTTACTGACAAATGAATTAAAAAATCTGTAACCCAATTAACCGTTTAATTAAAAATCTTTTAACCTCGTAAATTATACTATTTTCTGTATAAAGTATTATACTATTTTCACAAAGTTTAACAAGGCCGATCCCTTTTTATCTGGGCAAAAATTGTCAGCCCCCAGGCATTGTTGACTACGGAAAAACTTGACATATTTTGTGAAAAGACACTGATTAATTGGGAAAAATTATTTACGTCGTTTTAGTAACCAATGTGAAGTTTGAGCATTTTTATAAACTAGAAAAACGACACTTCATAAGATATACCTGATGATAATGTAGGTTTTCGTTCGTTTTATGAGTATATTTTTGATAAAGAAACATTTTGAAAGAAATGTAACTTTCAAAGGTTTTTTTTAGTTGTAGGAAATCACCAGATCGAGCGGGGCGGGCGGGGTTGAACCGCACTAAAACCTCCAACCGCTCACACTCAGCGTCCAAACCCCGGCTGAGGCCAGAACCTAGCACGGGGTTATGAGGGACGACGCGACGCGTTACGCCATCGGCACTCTTTCCCCTCGCGCCGCCCCCTTACGCATCACCAACTTATACAGAACTTTTCTTATACTTTGTTCAAAAAGTTTTGAACAAAGTATAAAAATTGTGTGTGTTTTGGTAAAATGAAGAGACTGTACACTCATAAAAATAGCCCGTAAATTAATCACAGTATTTGTAGAAAATAGCAGACGAATATTCGAAGTTATTTCCCATACTAATATTGTACAACCACTTTTAGGAGTAACATCCATCCGGCTATGGAATGAGCTCCCCTCTTCGGTATTCTCAGACTTGTCCTTCTTCAAATGAGGCTTGAGGAGGGTCCTTAAAGTTAGATCGTAGGTAGCGACCCCTCAATGTCCCCGGACATTGCAGAGGTTCATGAGCGACGGTAACCACTTCACGATCAGGTGGCTCGTTGGCTCGTCTGCCTACATGGCAATAAAAAAAACAGTTTTTAAATTGCTTGGTGTTTCTTGACACTGTAGTATAGTGTTGTATTCTATTCTATATCTGCGCAATTGCGTCACAGAGATAAAATAATAAAATATAGCCTTCCTCTATAAATCTGCTATCCAACACAACACATGATTTTTTTTTTCTAATCGAACCAGCCTCTTACGATTTGCAAGAAAGCATACGAACTCTTCAGCTATCCAAGTATAGATAAATAATATTCCTTTATATCACAACTGTTACCTGAACTATGCCGTTATGACCCACGCTTGTTAGAGGGAGGAATTCGAGCAATCCACCTCATTATTGGATGTCGGGTCGGCTGGCTACTTCTCGATAAATTCTGATATAACTCCCAAACTATGCCTATTGATTCAAATGTATAGAATTTCTAGTTATTTCTGAAAATTTGTTCAGTTCTTAGAATATTTTAATATTGAATTTTGATTGTGAACAGTTACTGGTCATCAGAGTATTTTGTTCTCACATTTTGCTGAAAGTTATTTTGTTTTTGACATATATTATTATATATCTAATATATAAAATTCTCGTGTCACGGTGTTCGAACTTGAACTCCTCCGAAACGGCTTGACCGATTTTGTTGAAATTTTTTGTGCTTATCCGGTATCTATGAGAATCGGCCAACATCTATTTTTCATCCCCCTAAATGTTAGGGGTAGTGCACCCCTAAATTTTTTTCTTATTTTTTCGGCGCAGACGAAGTTGCGCGGTGCAGCTAGTATATATATATTATAAAGGCGAAAGTTTGTAAGTATGGATGTATGGATGTATGTTTGTTACTCTTTCACGTAAAAACTACTGAATGGATTTGAATGAAACTTTACCACAATATAGCTTATACATCAGAATAACATATAGGCTACAATTTTTGAACCCCTTTGTAACGCAGACGAAGTTGCGCGGGTCACCTAGTATTATTATATTACCTCAATACTAGAATATCAATTTTAAATTTTAGATTACAAATATATTTATACCAAAATGATTTTTTTTATTTATTGCTAGATAGATCAACGAGCCTACGGCCCACCTGATGGTAAGCGGTCACCGTCGCTCTTGAACCTCTGCAATGTCAAGGCAGTGAGGGGCCGTTATCTATCACCTACCTATACACGACTTTTCTTAAACCTTGTTTAAAGAGGGACATGTCATAGTTCTCCGGGAACACCGCGGACGGGAGTCCATTCCAAATCAGAGTGGTACGGGGCAAAAATGATCTTCTGAAGCGAACCGTGGAAGATCGCAGCGGTTCCAAGTAAAGGTGGTGAACCTTGCCACTGCGGCGTGTGGTACGATGCATACATCTTCTATTAGGTATACAAGACCAAAATGCGTTTATAATCTAAAAATACATCTTAATATAACTCACAGATTTATAATATAACTCCAACAGCGAAAACATTCGAAAAGTATTTTATTACCACAAGTCGATGACCTGCAAAAACCTTTGACCCTCTAAATTTTCAGAGTCGAAAACAAATCTAATTTTCACAAAAGAAATAAAAAAACGAACACACGCCGTAAACAGCGGGCGAGTTCGAGTAATGAATACGTCGAAAGTTTCCTTATAAAATAAAATTACATCGTTCACAACTCTTATTAAACTAGGTCTACGAGAAAACTTTGAGATATACCCGAGTATATTTCTGATAATTTGGAGTATATTTTTCCTAGTATATGATCGTATATATAATATTATTGTTATGTGAATGCTAAACGTTAAAAGTTCTGGAGTGGTGGCCCCGAACCGGTAAGCGCAACGTTGGTAGACCCCCCACAAGATGGACCGACGATCTGGTCAAGATCGCGGGAGGTCACTGGATGCAGATGGCGCAGGACCGGTCGATGAAGCGAGGTTTGGGGGAGGCCGATGTCCAGCAGTGGACGGAGTTAAACAAATCTGACACATGATTCTTTAACATACACTGTAATTTAAAAACTTGTAACCTAAAAAGTAATTTTGATCAAATAAATATAATTTTAATATCACCCGTAATATACTTCAAAATAGACTTTGAAATTAGGTTTTAGTATTCGATAACTTTTACTGGCACGATAATATCATCTGCTTCACAACAGCTTTTAATTAATTGTACTCCAATAGTAAGTAGTCGGTCGATAGGTAGACTTATCATCAAATGTCAAATTTGGAATCCGATTCATAATATCGTGGTTTATTCATACTAATAATAGCTCACTTTATTAGTAACACTAAAGTAATTTATTTCCTTTTTGTTCCTGTATTATTATTGTCATCATACTACTCTAGTTAAAAAATAAAAATATACGAATAATATAATCGATATTATGAACCCATCAGGTCCTCACGATACAGGCTAGGCCTAGTGTGATGGCCACTGGAAACTATCTCTGTAATAAGCGTGTAAACAATAATTAAAAAAAAAATAAAAAAAATGTCACAGGCCCATTTAACCAACTCACGCTAAAGAGATAAGTTTATTTTTATCATCAAATTTTTCTCTCACAAATTCTTGCCTTAAATTCATGTTTACTTAGGTACTTAGTTAAGACGTTCTCAATTTTATTAATATTATGTAATACTTATATCATATGATCATTAACATAGTGTCTGGCGTCTAGGTCATGTAAAGTTTCGTAAGTCACTTCATTAGCGCGTCCTGTAGTAATAGGACCTAAATCCAATGTTCTAGCACATTCTATATAACCTTTTAGCGTCTATTGATTGGGTTTGTTAGGTTTTGTTAAGAATATTTTTTGTAATGACAGAATTAGACAGACAGTTTTACCTATATTTTTCTGATTTTTACACTTTGTGTTTCATTATTGTATTTTAGTCATGTTTGGTATGAATCCTTATTTATATTTTAACTAGCTTTTGCCCGCGACTTCGTTCGCGAGGACTTCAGGTTCGTCCCGTCTAGTCTAGTCGTATAGCCTATGTGTTATTCTGATGTATAAGCTCTATTGTGGTACAGTTTCATTCAAATCCATTCAGTAGTTTTTACGTGAAAGAGTAACAAACATCCATACATACAAACTTTCGCCTTTATAATATATATTAGATTTTGTAGCCTACTAGTATATATCGCCATTCTAGATAAATGACCTATCCAACATGGACAGGATTTTTCAAATCGGTTTAGCGATTCCTGAGTCAAGCTCAAAGAAAAGTTCAAAGAGTCTCAGCTTCATATAAGTAGATATAGATTTTAGGTCTAAAAAGTGATCTTTCACAAACATACACACAAACATTAGAACATCTATCTAATAACAGAGATCACAAATCAAAAAGGATTGTACTCCAAACATTTTTTAGCCACATTTGCGAATTTGTATACGCGTCAGACCTCGACAATTGTAATATATTGAAGCGGCCGATCACGGGAATTCAATTTAAATTGAATGTACGGTGCGTGCCTACATTACAGTTACTCATTCCGAAAATTTCGGCTTCGATGTACACCGTGCTTTGAATAAAGATCGTTTTATTCATGTGGATAGATCAGCTGGATGTCGGGGACTTCGAATTCTTTTGGAGCTTCTTTCTTTTCGTCTGAAGTTTTGTTAACATCTTCAGTTGTGATTTTAGGTTCATTTTTTACATTTGATTCTTTTACATTAGTAATTCAAGGATTGCGTGTATATTAAAACTTGGATCAGGTTGTAAAAATTGTTAGAAAGCCTATGTATCTCAAAATCTCCTAATCAAGTTTTCATTGTGTTTTATATTCTCCTATTGTAAATACAAAATCTTGTTTTTTTATTCTACCTGTACTGTACTGTACCAACCCATTATTGCCCACTATTGGGCACAGGTCTCCTCAGAAGAGGGATTAGGCATAGTCCACACGCTTGCCCAGTGCGGATTGGGGACTTCACATATCTTCGAAGGATTTTTAGAACCCTTTTCCGACATGCAGGTTTCCTCACGATGTTATCCTTCACCGTTTTTAGCCAGTGGTGTTGTGAAAAATTGCACATAAATCTTTTTCATATTTAAATTTAGCAAGCCGGCCGGATTTGAACCCGCGACCTCCCGTTCGGAAGGACGCGCTTCGAAAACTCGGCCACCACGACTTTTTATGCTACCTGTATCAAATTGAAATTCATATTAATCTTTGTTTCATTTATTAATTTAACTTATTAATTAATGATTTTTTTCGTTTCTGAGTTTTACTTAACAGACAAGGTTCAAATAAAAAGCTCTTTTCTTCCAAAAGTTTCAACATTTTATTGATAAACCGGTACAAGTACTACATACATTAATTACATCTAAACAGTTACAGTACAAAGACTTAAATAGATAATACGACAAAATATGTATCATTCTCATACAAAAATATCTTTTCGATCATATGACGCCGTCCTTGTAACAATCCGAAGAAAACGATCCATAAATAACATTGATAAAGAATAGGAAAAAAGAGTTTACAAAGTTCGTAATATATTGGACAATAATGGCGAAGGTATTATTCACGTCCATTCCTATCGGCTTCCCTCTGGACATATTTTAGGTTATGTTAGCACTTCATGTTAGCATATTATGGAAATCATTATTGAATATTGATATTCTCATTAAAAAGCTATGAAGTATTATAAATAATTGAATTTTTTTTGAATTCATGTATTTCGTAATATTCTGTGGTACACATTAGTAGATGCAAGATCGAACCTTCTTTATCAGATTTTACATTTAGATGTATTCCAAATAGTACCCTTGAATCTAACAACGTTTTGGCGCTCTTAATACGGAGGATTCTCAAATTTAATTATGTCGCACTAAAATTCCTTAGTGATCGATTACACTATAATTCCATAAAATCGTCTCACATTTCATAATGTCTCAATACCTTTGTAATTGATTAATTAAAACCTCAGTTTTCTTTAGTGAAACCATTAGTTGAAATTTTATCATTTCTCGTTTAATTACAATCATCACTGCTATCTTCAGATTGTAGACGTCCATCGCCAGATGCAAGTCTAAATTTGAAAACCATTAAAAATATTATCTATAACGGAAACACTTAAAATAAAAGCGGGTTTTTTTCCATTCTTTTTTAACATTCAAACACACATTCGAAAATTTCTTGTATGTCATCTTTTTGCTTTAGTTCATGTCTGTGTCATGTCACTCTTCATGCATTATCATACCTTTTTCTATCTGGTAATCTTCTACTTAGTTAAAGCTGAAGTTAGTTACTTATTTCCCTTTTATTTATGTACTTTCTTTAAGAATAATAATAAACTGTACCAACCCATTCCCACTGTTGGGCTCAGGTCTCCTCAGAAGAGGGACCGTATTATACCGTACCTACCAATTAATCATCGTCTTAAATTCAAGGGCACCTTTGAAGTAACCCAACCCTTTATTATGACCTTTTTAGGAATGTGAAAATAGAGAATTAAAGTCATACGATCTGTCTATATTATTTATTTATGCAACCTATTTCATTGCAATATGAAAATTTGGAAACATTATAGATAAAAAAAAAATGTCCGATTTGAAACTTGCAATCTGTGCCTAATATTTGCAACTACACATCTGAATCCAAATTGTTATCCTTTTACCATCTGAAAATCTGTATATTTGTTAATACGAACATTAAATTTATAATTTATGAACTAGACGTAATAATATATTATTGATATACATACAATAGTACCGTAATATTAATATGAAGCAAATTACAAGTATATTTATTATTTGATAATTTATACGAAAATATATTATGGCAACTTCGAAACTTAGATAATTTAGTGGCAACATCGATAAAAATACTATAATAACATTCATATTCAAACACTATTTGCGTAATAAAATATATTCCTGAGGAAATAGATTTTTATAATTTACGAGAAAAATATAATCCCAATATACAGAAATCTTGGGGTTTATTTTTATTTTACTGTCGATAAAACATTTATATTCATTAACAATTACACACTTATACACATATATAATTATGATAATCTGTAATATAGAATTGACAATGATTATAAGAAAAAATAGAAATTTCAAAATCAAAATTTATCCACGATTTACTTGAAAAATTTTATACTTTTTTTTACATTTTTACACACGATTTAAAGCTCTGTTACACCTTACGAAGATTCGTAAAACAACAAGTGAAATATTCAAAGGATGCAGATATTTTTTAAATTCTCATTCCAAATGAAAATTTTTCTACTTTATTGTCCATCACTGAATTTATACTCAGCACAATCCAACAAGTTTGTTTCAGTCACATTGATATCAAATCGATATGATAAAGACACACTTTTATATTTATAATATATATTATAATACATGATTATACAAAATTTGGAAATGTGCGTATAGATAGTGGACCCAATCCTAAAGGTTTCAAATATTTTAGGTTCAAATTTTAGTATACATCTCTATATTTTCAAAAGTTACTCTCTAAGCTTAGATTATAAGAGTAAGAATTTCAAGCTTATTCTAAAAATGAAATATATCGTTTGAGTACTTAATATTGCAAGCAATTGTAGGTACTGAAATTATTATGCAATATAGCTATTTTCAAATTTATCATTCCCTAGAGCAGATTCTAAATAGGCCTGATTTCAAAAAACTCTCACTTACTATATAATTCTGCATTACGCATTGTCATATTATGGAATAATATATTATATTTCAAAACATTATCATTAAATGAGATCAAGAAACTCAAGAATTTGAATATATACCACAATTTGAACCTAACTAAACTACAAACACATACTAATCAAAGAATAACAAATTCCCTTCAGAATCAGGTCTGAAAGATCAGAAGGGACAACAATGATGATACACCGAAAACAGAAGGGTCACTACTTAAAAACATCATCTAATCTACATTGAAACCACTCAACATCTTTTCTCTACTATAAATGGACAAATAACCAACTAATCGTGTAATATAATAATCTTTGGCATCGTGAGATTTTGCCTTTTTTTCACTTTTTCATAAATTGCTGGTCACTACATATTTCTGGTTAGTCTCTTCATCTGTGAACAAAAATATACTTTATAGTATTATTAATAAGGTGTGTTTCGCATATATTCGATGAAGGCCATTTTTGTTAGTGTAATGAGGTAATCAAAACTATTAAATCAAAGAATATAATAATTCTATAATTAGGTGTGCCATATAAGATAAGCTGTTTCTAAATTTAAATCCTCAAATAATTTAGCAACAAAAATTTTATTTTAGAAAATAGCATCATAAAAGTCAAATTACACATTGTACTTTTAATACAATATTATATCACTGACATTGCTATAAAAATATCTGCAATTTACACATAAAAAGTTATTTTAAATTGTCGTCTCTTAAAGCAGACGATGAAACAAATGAACAAAAAAACCTATTAAAAATATTTAATTCTGAAGTTTTAAAAAAGTAAAGTTTAAAAACTTTAATCAAAAACTTCAAAGATTCAGTTTCTTTTGATTTGAAGTTTGATTCAAAGTTCAATATACGATTAAAATTATAGTAGCGTCAATACTTAGAAGAAACTATAATGATTTATTTCTATGAATTCAAAATTAAGCGCTCACAGCAAGTAATACTCTGAAAGTAAGTATTATTCATTCAACAAAATCTACACGTATTCTAAAGCTTTCTTATGTATATTGTTATGATAACTATTACTGCGTTTTGACAGTTTACATTAGCAAACAACTGAACAGAACGATGAAATTGAAACTAATTTATCGAATTCTAATCGATCGGTCATCAGTCCACCACACTGGTAAAACTTCTGCTTCTATCAGTTCGTAGCCACCAATGCAGATTTTTCTGGTCCCATGTCGATACATTCGCCATTGCAAAGGCTTTGGTACTATTGGTGATTTCCTGATTTAGGATTCGATCATGAAAAACACCATGTAATTCTTCTGAGGAACGCTGAGCCTACCATCGAGAGCGATCAAGTTTCTGACTCATTTGATACACACAGAGTTTGATTACACACTCTGGTCGAAGAATTTTGTTTTGAGACATTGTAGTAATACTAATTCCCAAGCCTGAGAAGAATTTTCAAAGCTTCTCAATCGCTGTCCAGCTGAGTAGAGAACCTAGTCAAACGGTTTACAAAAAAACATCCTTACCTTCCATTTAGACAGCTCAAGCCGCCATTTTGTTCGTTCTTGTTCGGTTGGCTCACGTTGTTGGGCAAGCTTTTGTTCAAGGGGTACCACTGAGCCACTGGCTTGCGAGGATTGTCCAGCATCTCGAGCCAGTGGTCGCGACCTATTCCGATCATCGAGGCTCCGATGGCGGTGCATCCGATTAACTCGTTAGGACTGAGCCTGGTGAGAAATTTTGGATTAATATTTAGACTTAATGGGACAATGAGTAAACTTTAATGATACTTCTTTCTGTCTTAGGGCTTCCACTATCTTTAATAAGTCCATGTCACACCTATGTACAAGTACGCGACCATACGGCTTTATGAAGTTTTGCCTATGTACAAAAAACCTTAGTAGGCATGACTAAGCTTGTTGATCTAAAAGGCTGTACATTTTGGAGACTTTAAGAAAACCTCTTTTGTAATTAAGATTTGTACCAACGAAATACCACCAAAATTAATAAATCCCTGATACATTTGGGGTCAAAATTCGATGTCGCAATATGTTGTAACGAATCTCCTTATTTAAATGCAATAAAAGACTTCATTTTCCAATACATGTGTGAAAATATTTCTGGAAACTATTTTCTAATGATTTGTTCGTAACGTTATGTTTGATCAAAAAGTCAATTTAGACTTTTAAAATGCCTTTCCAATTCCCCAACTTATTCTTCTTCAAAACAACTTCATCTTACCTATCATAATCAATAACTTTGACGAGAAGAGTCACATCAAAGACGTTTTCAGAAGGCAGGTCAAAGACTAAAGCCTCATTGTAGACGGGGCAGAGCGTGTTCTTCTTAACCGTTGTTTTCTTCTTCTTAATGCGTTTGTTCTGGCATATTAGACAGATCTTCACGTATGGATCTGTTGGGAAAATAGGATAAAATAATTGTCGCGCCTAAAGGGAAAGGGATCAGTTTTTTTACGGTGATTTCCTCCAACTAAAAAAAAAACTTGAAAAGTGTCTAGGGACACCCGGATGGAACGAAGTTCCTTTCGATTAATAAGTGAGGGAATTGTAATAAAATTTTATTTTTTAAGTTATAATAATTAGTTACTTTAAAACGTCTGTGTCTCTCTCTCTTTATTAAATAAAATATTTTGATCACAGCGCCATCTAGCATTAATCATATAAAACAAAATAAGGAATTGTTTTAAAAGATTTTAATCACAGCGCCATCTAGCGATAATCATCTAAAACAAAAAAAGTGACGTGACAACTTTTTCATAAGAATTTCCGTCTAGCCCCCTTCCGATAACGCACGATAAGGATCTTCGTTCCAAAAAAAAAGGCATTGATGGTACAACCATCCTCTACTGTTGACCGTTAGTACAAAAATTATTTAAGTTATTTTGTTAATACCAATAACTTGAACATTTCTATTTCATCTACAATTAAACATTTTTAAACTTTACCCCAATCTATTGTTTCCCGATGAAAAAACAAGTTAAATTGTCAAAAAAAAAACATTATTTTTAAACCCTTAATTCCTTCCTGTGTTGTCGCATCGTTTAATGTTTTTAAAGGGCGAACATCAAAGAGACAAAGCCGACGGATGAAAAAAGGATAAAATTCAACGGACAGAAAATTAACTCCCAAATTAAGTACAGTGAATGCTTTTACGCGAATAGCTATTTTATTTGAACAATTTGTGTTAATTTGACAATCATATATCGTGGACTAGCTGTGTTTGCGTAGACAGTAATAGGTAGAAATCATAGAATTATTACATCTGGATTCTGGAATCACGCGCGATCGGTGCACTTTAAATTGGCTTCATTCTGTTGTTTATGATGTTGATTCCAGATGTAATAATTCTGTGGTAGAAATAGAGGTTAATAAAGCATAATCATATAGTATAGTAGAGACTCAAGAGAGGCGTTTTATAGTTATATTTAATTATTAATTGTAATATTAAATTGTATGTCTAAATCCAACAAATTATGAAAACATTATACTAACTCATATACAGGGTGATTTATCAGAGAGGGTACATATTGCAGGAGGGTGATGAGTACTCTGTTCTAATACGGAATATTACAAAAAATTGGTAAAAATACATTTTTTTAAATCTAGATTCGACAAAACTACCTCAAACATAAACAATTTCGGCTAAAAGAGTGTTCACTAACGACGCGCACCCCACATCTCCGCCACACGAGGCATTAAGCCATATTCTTTGGTAATAATATTTTTACTGGTCGTATATAACCATCAGCTACCATGACCTTCAATATGTACCCTCACTAGGAAATCACCCTGTATAAAAAAAAAACACGATTTCTACTCAAAGAAAATCATAGTATTTAAATTTGGCTAGGTAACAATAGGTAGGTAACACTTGTACATTGAATTTACACAATGTTAAATCAATAATTAGGTTTAAATTATTATTGGATTTATCAAAAATAATTGTTCATTTGACCAATGATTGGCTCAAAAACTTGGTCCAACACAGCTTGACCCAATATCTCGCCAATCATAATATTTTCACCTTCAAACAAAAGTTTCTCGCAACATTCAAACTCCATTATCCTTTTCACTTATAATCTGTCTCGCTCTTTTATTAGAAAAGATCAATAAGAGAGAGCAGGACAGAATGACAAGTTCGATCATGATTTATGAAGGTACGTGCCTGGTTTCAACTGGATATACTTTAGCCAACTTCGAATGTTTGTTTTGATTCGGGTTTATCTTTTAATATTATTGAAGATTACTTCGTAGAGTTTAATAGAGATTTACACAAGATGTAGGTTAAGGCAATGTGTGTTAAAATGAAATTCGTTTTGTTATTTGAAAAGCAATATTTGAAAATACGCTGGAAACTAATCTAGGTAGATTTAATATCTAAATCTTATATTGAACGTTATAATTTGCTATGAAAACTCTATTTTAAATGTAATAACATTTTACATACTAACATATGAAAAAATGATAAAATTTACCTCATTTTCATAATAAATAATTTCACTGAATTTTGTAAAAGTAACTAGAGGTATTATTTCAATAGCAAATATTAGATATATTTAAAAGTAACCTAGGTTATTTCACGACAAACAAACCTTTCTCTATTTGTAACGTAAACAAAGTTAAGTCAGCTTAAATTTAAATATGAATATTATACTTTTTATACTAACCAGAGGATCCATTTATGTCCATAGCCTTCAAGTTCCTGCCCTTTATAACAGTGACTGTCAGTCGCCCAGCAGTGGGCAGGTAGCAAAGGGACAGCATTAGTTCACCAAGGTCCTTCTTTTCCTGTTGACAAACAAGATAAGTTAAGATTGTGTACTTACTTTGATTATATATTCAATCAGATGTCCACTGCTGGAATTTGGGCTTTCCAACTGATAGATGGATTTTCAGTGTGAATGTGCACTGTTTGATAATAAAGATTTACAAAAATATTAGGTTTAATTTAACATCGGTAATAAAATTTGTTGGAAAAAGGTGTTTTTAAAAAGACACTCAAACACGGTAGTGATTCCTAACGAACCCAGTATCGTCATGGAGCGAAAATCGACGATCTCAGACGAGTGAATATTAATGTATCCCCAAATGATTTCTAGTGTAACCGATTGTAATTTTGATTATAACACAAAAGTCTTGTGATGTTAATGATGTGATCTAAAATATTTTACTGTTAATTTTTAAAGTCCTGATACTTCCCATGTTATCAAAATTGACCAGTAGTTTTTGTGTCTTATAGAGTTTAGTCTTAGTTATTTTTTTAATCTTATAATGCTTTTAAGTTCTATCACCGGAGAAGTCTAAAATAACTCTGATGAGAAACGTGGGCGAGCCCATTACGATTATTACGAGAACTTGAATAACTACAGTTGAAATTTTAGGGCGAGGCGTTGTATTACGCAACGTCCATTATAATACTTAAAATAACTTTGAATATTTGAAACGTTAAATACCGAAATACCTTTTAATTATAATAACTTTTCGTTTTAATTTGGTTTGTTACCTTGAGGATTGAAACGTCTACTTGATGATGGACTTACTTTCAAATAGGTGGTTACAATAACATTACAACTAAAAAGTATTTTAATAAAATCATTGTAACGCAAAAATAAATTAATCTTTAGACGTTTTTTTAGATCTTTACTTACTATGTTATAAAAAGGTAATGTCGAGATGTTTGAGACGTTGTAGGTAATCTTTACAGAAAATTTGAAAAAGCGATTTGGACAATTAGAATTTTCATGCATTTTCCACGTAGTACCACTGGAACTCTAGTCATGTGAGTTCGAGTACCGTACTACCCAAAAGCGAAGCGAGCCCAGATTTGTTTGCTTTTAAATCGACCCGCAGTATCCAGTCTGCTCGTGATCATGACGTTTGACTACACAACAACGTTGAAATATCGAGACAACTCAATTAACTAAATATCGTATTAAGAACCCGTTGAAAATGCATGAAAGTATTATAGAAAACCGCGAGTGTCTAAATAAGTTTATAATTAGAATTTTACACATATGAAGCTTATATTTACAAATGAAGTAGGTTTAGGTCATAACAATGCTAAAATTGAATATACTGAACGTTGTACGGGTTACATATATAGTTCAATTAAGAAACTCATTTTCAACTTCTACTATTTAAAAATAGATTTTTTTTCTTTTTAAATTCACTTCTTTTAATTTTGTCAAAAATGAAAATCACCCCCTGTGTAATACAGTTACTCTACATGATTCGATACGCAATATTGCCTAACTTGTTAAATGAGCACAACTTTTCCTCGAAAATGAGGTGCTTAAACATATTCCGACTAAGCTCAATCTTGGTAAACAACTTGAGCACAGAATCATTTTACAATATAGAAGTATTTCTTATGTATAATCAGCCTCATTTTTTTCTATTATTATTTATTTATTAATTATTTACACACTTATTACAGAGAAAGTTACCAGTGGCCCTCACACTAGGCGTAGCCTGTATCGTGAGGACCTGACGGGTTTATAATATCGATTATAATATACATATATTTTTGTTTTTTAACTAGAGTAATATGATGACAATAATAATAATAATACAGGAACAAAAAGGAAATAAACTACTTTAGTGCTACTAATGAAGTGAGCTATTATTTATTAGTGTAAAACTATAAAAACGAAATATGCTTGCACGTGAATTTTTGCAACAGGTAGTAAATGCAATTTGCACTGACAGTACCTAATCCATTGACAGTAAAATTACTCACTTATTATTATAATGTATTTTTTTACGGATAAACCCAATTCCAGAACACTAGTATAATATAATTTAGTTGAATTCGTTTATATGTTGGTGTAAAGCAGTAAGTCAGTAACTTTGACACTTTGCACTTTGGTCAACAAATCTGTCTTTCGGACTGGTACCTTCGCAGTACGGTCTAAAAAATTACTTAAAACGTAAATTTTGCATACATAGCTTTTGTGAAAATTTGACTTTTACCCACGAATTTCTGTAAAACCTAATTTAACTACACTATTTTTTTTCAGTTGGAGTAAATCACCGGATCACCGTGTGTGGGAATTGAACCTCACTAAAACCTCCAACCGCTCACACTCAGCGTCCGAACCCCGGCTGAGGCCAGAACCCAGCACGGAGTTTTGAGAGACAACGCGACGCGTTACGCTCTTGGCACACTTTCTCGTCTCGTGGAATTTAGTGTGAATGGTTCAAACCTACTTATGAGTTCGTCAGAGTGATTTGTGTGAAGTTTTCATTCTTTTTAGTTATTCTGTAATTTGGTATCTCACCAAGATTTACTTCTGTAAGTAATTACGTATCTTGAGCTGCTCTTGGAAATATATTATCCAAACACTCTGAGAAGTTCAGGAATCTTTCACCACTTAAGTAAACAGGTCTAGACTGGTTCGCAAACCTATGTTATTGCCTGTATTATTACCTGAATTTTCAAGTTTTGTGCAAATGTCTGTGTTTATGTTGTTAGTTATAAATGTTATTTCTAGCAAAACTGTCTAATGAAGAATTATACTAAAGCGTATTTTGGTCAGCAACAGTTACTTCCCTTAACTATTTTAAAATAACGTCGAGCAAAAACTTGCATTTTGGAAAAGGATTCTAGAAATCCTTCGAAGATATGTCATCATCATCATCATCAGCCTATAGACGTCCACTGCTGGACATAGGCCTCCCCTAAACCTCGCCACATCGACCGGTCCTGCACCATCTGCATCCCGTGACCTCCCGCGATCTTGACCAGATCGTCGGTCCATCTTGTGGATCGAAGATATGTAAAATCCCTCTTTCCGCATTGGGCAAGCATGGTTGACGATGCCTCCCTCTTCTGAGGAGATTTGAGTCCAGTAGTGGGCAGTAATGAATTATCACACTGCAGTACAGTTATTAAATGGCAATAAATTACTATTATTTTTGAAAAAAAAAAAAAAGAACAACTCAGCACAAAAAATAAAACATAATTTTTATTCAACGTAGGTATAACCGATTACACCTCTACAATTACGGGCACAAAGCTCTTACAAAAGGTTTTTTCTCACATTGTGATATTTTATATTCAAGAAATGAAACACCTCAAGGATGCTGTCAGGATACATGACAGAGGTCTCGAGTACCCTTGAAATTTCAGCAGGGTTGACATGTTAAATATTTTTTGGTAAACAACAAGGAGTTGATTTTTTAAAATAAATATATTAAGGACTAGGAAAAACGATTGAAAAAAATTATCTTTTTAATAATTAACATGCAGTTTTCCTCGCGATATTTTGCTTTGCCTTTTTAGTCTATGATGTTAGGATATCTTTAATTCTGTCTGTCTGTCTGTACCAACCCATTACTGCCCATTGTTGGGCTTAGGTCTCCTCAGAAGAGGGATTAGGCATAGTCCACCACGCTTGCCCAGTGCAGATTGGGGGCTTCAAATATCTTCAAAGGATTTTTAGAACCCTTTTCCGACATGCAGGTTTCCTCCCGATGTTTCCCTTCACCGTTTTTAGCCAGTGGTGTTGTGAAAATTGCACATAAATCTTTTCACATATAGATCTTTAATTCATTTATTACCAAATAATTGCCGCCCACAACGCCGTCTGCGTGAAATCTCCGATTAATTCTCAGATAGATTTATTTTGTGTCAAGAAAAGTTACATTAAAACAATGTTACTACTTTTGACTTATGTTAGCACACAAAAAAATCGAAAAGTAACTTCGAACAGCCCTAAAACGATCAAGAAATGAGAATGAACATGAGAAAAGCGCTTGATTAACGATCTAAATATTCGACTATTGTGCCCAGAACTTCTGAAAACGATCTCCGAAACATCTCGTAGACGCAGACAAAAGAATAACATTACAATGGTATTGAGACTTTCTTGCTTTATGATTAAACTTTTATTTACTAGTGGAGCAAATTTTGCGTCTTATAAGATGAAGAAAATGTTTTTGTGAATTTTACTTTTCCAGGAATTTCACGAATAGATAAGACTCGCCCAAATCGGTTCGGCTGTTCTCGAGTTTTAGATAGATTGAAGGTTGCTACAGCTTTTATGCTATTTACTAAGCTGTATGATAAATATTAAGAGTAGGTATCTACCTGTCGTACATACTTTACTTTTTTTCTAGGTACATGATAGATGTACAACAAATCAACAACAATTGTAGATAGATAGATAGAATATTCTTTATTGTACACCAATCAACAAAAAATAAAAATGTAACATTTTAGAATAGTACAATCGGCGGTCTTATCGCTGATAGCGAATTGTACACTAAGATAAGAAATTTTATTAAAAAACTGAACTGTGGATTACCAAATAAATACATAAAACTAAAATAGGTACTTTGTCTGTATTGAATTTATTTTTATTTAAATAATTTACTAAAATCTCTACTTCTACAATTATATAACTTTTGAATTATACTAAAAACTTTAAAACTTGAGAAACTCACGAGATAATTTAGATTTAATTTACTTAAAATTTCAACAAAACTTTCGTGCTGATAGTTTTAAGAAAATCTTGCAAATTTAATCAACATAAGACTTTATGTTTGATTAATTATATTAGCACGTCGTTTCGTTGTTTTAGTAGTATTAAAAACTTAATTATTGTAAAGTTATTAAGTAATTAAATTGCTGTTATTTATTTCACAATTACTGTATAATTTATTTATTTATTTTTTTCTTCATGCACAAATGTGTACCGTAGGCATTCTCTGCCAGTGTACCAGTCAGTATTATAAAATACAATGCTAGTCATGTTTTAGGTTCGGGACAGTTTATTATCGGCACCTAACAAAATAGCCACAATTATCTTGGACTATTCTGCTTAGTCTTAACTACCTTTTTGCGAAGTTTTGAAGTCCAGTGTATTTTCAATTACACCGTAGGTTTACGAGCTTACGGCCAATCTAATGGTAAATGATTATCGTCGTTCATGGACTCCTACAAAACTCGACATAGGCCTCCCCCAAAGATTTCCAATCCTCGCGGTTGGTAGCGGCCTGCATCCAGCGTGTTCCTGCGATCTTAACAAGATCATCCGTCCACCTTGCAGCTGGTCGTCCCACACTGCGTTTGCCTTGCCGTGACGGTGGCGAACTGACATACCGTATACTCTTCTCAAATCTCGTTTGATGAGGGATAAGTCATAACGCTCGGGGACACCGATTATTTCTATTTCCGCTAAGCGGTGATACTACTTGGAGATTTCACAGATTTTTTTCAATTCATTTCAACTCTTACTTGTCCCTGAATTTTCTGATTATTGATACATTATCTATTATAGTGTTGTTTATTTCGGCACGTTGCATGAAAAATAAGACTAGTAAAATACAGCCAGTATCCCTACAAGATAAACTCTTCACCCAATTCTTCAGTGCCAAGTCTATGAGAATTATAAAAAATAATAAATAACTAGAAAGGACTAACCTGTGGTGCAGCCAGTATGTTCATGGTATACTCAATCTCCTGATCCAAGTCTGCTGACTCCAAGAGTCCCTTCAGCACCACGTGACCGATGAGATCATGGCGACTGAACCGATCGAAGTCATACACCGAGAACTGCAGGTAACGCTGACGAAGTTCTTCATATGGTACGCTGTGTGAAAAATTAAGAATGAATAACGTTTTGTCGATTCTCTTCATTAGAGGGGGAAAGATAGAGAATACTTTTTATTGTATAGCTTAAGAAAAACACATAGGAATAAAGATAATAGAATAACGTAATTTAACACATCATCAGCCCATAGAGTCCATTACTGGTACATAGGTCTCCCCCAAATCTCGCCACATTGACCGGTCCTGCTTTATCCTCATCCAGCTACCTCCCGCGATCCTGACCAGGTCGTCAGTACACCTTGTTTTATTAAACCCATACCACATTAATAAAAGAAACAACATAAATATACTGAAAAAGAAATCAAATCCAAATATTCTCAAGACGAATAAATAAAGTAGATTGACTTTCACTGTCCCTATGGTCAAACGTTCTTAACTCCATCATCAGATCACAACGATATTAAATAACATATTATTTTAAAAAGTATAAATATTTTACTTGCATTTAACAAATTCACTCTCAATGAATATTCAAATATTAATCCTCTTGTTAATCACATATCCAAAAAAAACATAACTCAAAACATTATAATGAGAATAAATATTGATATTATTTAGGTATTTATATTGAAAAGCAATAATCTTACGCTAATAATAATGTGTTTAAGCTGAAATATTTAGACTTGGCCCACGAGGTGACCGACATGTGGCGTGTTGAATCGACCATCATTGTTCCGATCGTTGTATCTGTGCACGGTCTAATAGCGAAAAGCTTCGACCGTCACCTTGAGAAGCTTTCGCTCCCCGGCTGGGTAAAGAGCTTGATTCAGAAGGCGGTAGTTCTTGACACGGCACGTATTGTGAGGAGGTTCCTCTCTCTTGAGCCCTGACCACTGGCTGGCTTGGGTCGTAGACCTCGTCTTCAGTGGCCCTCTGTTTTTATATTGTATTTTTAAATTTATTTTTTTGTATAAATTATTTTTTTGTTTAATCACGATTTTATTTAGGCAGCCATTTATTTTTACTCAATTGTCGATGAGATCTAGTTATAATATGTATCATTAGTTAAAAATTAAGTTCTAACAATAAAAATCAATGTCAGATCAACACATTAATTAACATTCACTTTTTATAATTCGATCCATCTTCTAAAAAGCAATATTTGTCAGCCTTAACCCATCATTCATGAAACCTCAAACTCACTAAATGCCTTCAAAAAACTGCTGATCCACCATTTTCAGCAATATCTTGCTATTTTTTGAACTGTGAATTTTTCTTTAAAATGTCAAATATAAAATGTTGAACCATAAAAATTCGAATTTGTATCTTTTCAATTGAAGATGACAACGCGACATCAGCATTCATTATACGTTTGCGAGATAACAAGCAAATGTGCATATTTTATTATCCTTTGTTGTAGAAATGATTTTTATTAAGGGTTTTCAATTTAATTTGTATTTTCAAATGATATTTCTACAGAATTTAAACCGATATCTGTTTTTCAAGATTGCCCAAAAAATATCGACGAAATTCTGATAGATATATCGTACCTCCTTTTTTAATAAAATAAATTTCAAAAGCAGTTGACACCATACAATCCCTATTGTCTGTTTGTCTGTCTGTTACGCTTTCCCGCTTAAACCTCTCAACCGATTTTGATGAAATTTGGCACAGATAATCTTTAGACCATGAGAAAGAACATAGGCTACCTTTTAATTGAAAGTGAAACAGAAGAAGTTGCTCGGGCCCACTAGTTAAGAATAATAAAACAAAACCTAGCATACAAAGGACTTGCGATATATTACAATTCTGTTCAGGCATTTTTTTTATTGCCTCGTAGGCATGTCAAACTAATCATACATACCTGTCAACTATAATAATGCAGGTATACCTATGTATGTAATATAAGTTATCGTGAATCCATTTTCAATACTGTACACTCCCATCAACCCCGGAGCTTGTTTTTGTTTCCTTTTTACAAACAATACCGTTGTCATGTGTAAAAGGGATTTACAGGACGTCGGTAAACCGCTTGTACGACGTAAGCTTTTAAAAAAGATATGTGCCAACGAATGCTTTAAAAAAGAGAGGTGACAGTAACAAAACATATAAAGATTTTAGTAAGATAAAAATATGAGATTTTAAACTTCATTTACATGAGAAGACAAGAGTATTTCTCCTACCTACTGGGTGTATGAAGACCACTCCCGAAAACGAAAGCTGGGCTAGTACTAGTGATACTTGGGATGTAAAGCTTTTTGCAAAAAAATCCTCTGAATGAACCGATTTTCTGGCTTATCATCACAGGTAGCACCACCAGTCTTCGTTTTCGGGAGTGCTCTGTTTACACCCTGTATGTAATCATATTACCTATATGCAATCGTAAAAAAGGTGATCTATGTTAAATGCGCTAAAACGTCAGCACTCTGATAGTGCAAGTCCCGTTAACATAATCAAATCATTTTCAGAGAATACACATAAAAACAAACATCTAGATTCTAGATTCTAGGCAAACATTTCAAAATGTTTTAATATTTATTCCATAACATCCAAATTAATCTGCATTTATTCAAAACAGGTTATTTTATACAAACAGACATTTATATAGATAAATTTGTGTAAACAAAAAAAATTGGTTGCCTGTAAAGTCGGTATACGAGCGAAAGTTTTACGTGACAACGACTCGGGTATGGTTAGCCCGCCTAGGAGCGAGAGAGACAGACATAAAAAGTGAAAGGCATGCGTGCCTCTCACTCGCTCTCATTATGAGCGCATAACGTGAGCGGAGCGTAACGCAGTTTCTTGAAGTGTCACCCGGCAAACCAATTTATAAGACGTTGTCACGTCAAAAAAAACTACAGTAAAATCTTGCGTACAAATCCAAGAGTAACTTTTATTCAATTTACCTTAACAATACCTATAACTACATAAAATGCACTTTATCAGTCCCTTTATACATCAAAGGGAAAGTTTATTGGCAAACAAGGATTTTAAATTAACCTCTTCTACTTTATATTGTAAACACGAAATTTCACTCTTTCTATAGCTATTAAAGTCATCTTAAGTTTATTTTGTGAGGTTCTTGCACTTACCGTGGAAGTTCAGACTTAAAATATTCTTTTATGAACCGTAATTCTATAAAATTGTTTAAAGGTTTTATTAATAACTTTTTGATGAAATTGAAATTGAAGAGTTTCTTAAGACATCAGATTGGCTTGAAATAGTCCGTAGACAAGCAAGACAACTGAAGAAAATGATGGTTATTAACGCTTAAGATATTTTTTAAAGAGTATATCGTAACACTTAGCTGTAATAAATTTATTTATTTGGCATTGTAAAATCTCGAGTAAGAATAACCACAGTAACCTAGGTTTATCTAGGGGTAACGAGGCGATACGTAAGCGTTAGCGTACAACGCGTCACGTCACCCCGCGTATTCTCGTGCTGGGTTCTGTCCTCAGCCGGGGTTCAGACGCTAAGTGTGAGCGGTGGGAGGTTTTAGTACGGTCCCACTTATCCCACCTACGAATTGATTGAACCTTCTTATTGGAACGAAGTTCCTTATTGCGCGTTATCGAAAGTGGGCTAGACAGAAAAAAATCTTACGAAAAGTTGTCACGACACTTTTTTAGTTATAGATGATTATCGCTGGATGGCGCTGTGATCAAAATCTTTTAAAACACGTTCCTTATTTTTGTTTTAGATGATTATCGCTAGATGGCGCTGTGATCAAAATCTTTTAAAACACTTAAAACAAAAATTATAAGATATCTTTTAATCGAAAGGAACTTCGTTCTATTAGGGTGTCCCATGACACCTCTCAAGTTTCTGCCTTATTTCCTTTTACACATACCTGAATAGAAAAGTCTCATTGAAAACCGGGTTCAGATTTTTGCGATGCACTTTAGTTTGGAACTTCTTCTTGCGATCAGGCAGAAGAAACACCTTGATGTAAGGGTCGCTGCTTCCTGTCACGTCCTTGATCGGTAGATCACGTGCTTCGAAGATCTGTAACAAACAATGATTTTACCACAACGCTATGACTTGTTCTTCTTCAAAAGATGCTTGAAGAGTTCTTTAAGGTAGACCGTAAGTAGCGGCCTCACAATGTCCCTTGACAATGCAGAGGTCCATGAGCAACGGTATGTATATGTACCTATTATTCATTTAGGGCTTTAGATTTGATGTCATCAGTAAATATTTTTTTAAACTTATTTAGACACTCGCGGTTTTCTATAATACTTTCATGCATTTTCAATGGGTTCTTACCACGATATTTAATAAATTAAGTTGTCTCGATATTTCAACGTTGTTGCAAACGTCATGATCACGAGAATACTGGATACTGCGGGTCGATTTAAGAGCAAACAAATCTGTCTACCCTCTTTCTCGTTCGCTTTTGGGTAGTACCACTGGAACTCGAACTCACTTCTCGACACACCACACTCACTGTATCTGCAAGACTCTCTGAGCATGAACCCTTAGTGACTGTTGTGTTTAGCACTGGATTCCACATACTCGATAATCTGAAGCCGTCATCCCTGTTAAAAGTGCTATAAGTAAGTGGTAAGAACCCGTTGAAAATATTTTTTTCTTCATAGCAAATTGGAATGAAAGCCTCGTTCTCACGCAGGAGAAACTACGCTGATCAGTATTATATAAAATTGTATATCACGAGGTTTATTTATAACTTGATCTTTGATACTACATCACATTAGAAGTAAAGTGGCTAAAAGCAAGGGTGTTGAACAACACTTAAACCTTCTGTCACGTCTACTAAACCTTTCAAACAGTAGCCACCTCCAATTTTACCTGGGACGACACGAAACGTTTCAGGCTAATGTCATATGTAACAACCTATTACTGCTTACAGGACCTCAGCCTTCCTCACTAAAAGATCAGGTATAGTCCACCACGCTTGCCTAATGCGGGTTGGATACTTATTTTTTTTATTGCTAGACAGATAAATGAGCTTACGGCACAACTGATTGTAAGCGGTCGCTTATGAAACTCTGCAATACCAGGGTAATGAGGGGCCGTTATCTTTCACCTACTTTTACAGGACTTTTTTTTATTGTCTTGTATGCAGACGAGTTAACGGGCCACCTGATCGGAAACCTCGTTTAGAAAGGGACATGTCATAGCATATTATCATTATCTTAGAAGGTTTTAAATTTGCTTTTTATGCAGGTTATTGCACGATGTCTTTCTTTACAATTAACTAGTAGTGTTGTGATAAATTGCTCATAAATCTTAATATGTAGATGTAAAAGTCGATTTGAATCTGCAACGTTCGTTAGCACTTTAAATACTCAGCCACTAGCACACCATAAACCTTATAAGATTTATAACAGTAAAGGAATCCTATAAAATCCTGAAATGACTGCAATATTTAATTCCTAAGCCGCCAGTAATTAGTTTTTAAGAAAACATTTACGAGTGTAATAAATGCGCTTTCGGTCACAAAATTAACCATTAAGAAGCTTAACTTAGGACATTTACTTCGCGTGTTTTGACGTTTAATGTAATATAACCTAACTTAAATTGGATATAAAGTTTTTAGGTTTAATATTACATCTCGGTAACAACGTTTTAGAAAATAGTGCTAATTGGATCTTTTTTTTTTTTGATGGGAGGAAATCGCCGGACTTCCATTCGCCCCGCGATTGGGGTATGTGGGAGTTGAACCGCACCAAAACCACCCAGCGCTCACGCTCGACGTCCGAACCCCGGCCGGGGACAGAACCCGACACGAGGCTGGTAGGGGTAACAGGACGCGTTCGCGATCGACGCTTACATATCGCCCCGTCACCTCCGGACGCCGAACCGGCAGTCGTCGGCGAAGCGACCACCGACTCTCTCAGTCGGCGGGCCAACCGAAGCCCGCCAAGATGAGGCCGCGTAGTGGTATGCCTATCTCGGAATACCCGGCTGGGTCAGAACCAGCCTGGGTCGGATCAGAAAATTTAGACAAAACATTTTAGTATTCCTTTCTCCTATATTTTTTAGTTCAAGTCCTTCGTAGTTTTTTTGTAAAGCTCTACACTACAATACTCTGAATTAAATACTACTGTAAAAAACTTGTCTTCGTTTTTTGTAACTTTTCAGCATAATATTATGTTTTCGTCATAATCCTACTAAATTCTAATTCTATCCTTTCAGTCACCTTGTTCAAGCTACTCAGATGAAAAAATATAAAAACAGATTAACAAAATCCAATCAAACGAAACGGCATTGACCGAGCCCGTTTACCATAAAATAAACTCTCCGCCCACGTGTCTGAACAAATAATGAAAAAACAGATACCTGTGTCGTAACACCGATTTTTTATCGACAGATTTTTCACTCAAGTTTTAAGGGTGTTCGGAATTGGGACGTTAAATCCGACTCTGGTTTAATACAATGGACTTGAATAGGGCTTTCGCTACATGAGAAATTTATTGTATCACTAGCTGGCCCACACAACTTCGTCTGCGTCACATAAGGAAATTTTCTCACCGTTTAAACCTTCCCTGGACTTCTACGAATATTTCAAGATTAAAATAAACCAAATCGGTTCAGTCGTTCTCGAGTTTTAGCGAGACTAACGAACAGCAATTCATTTTTATAAATAAGAAGATAGGTAGACGAAAGGCCCATATGATGGTTAGTGGTTAGCGTCGGGTATACTACAGGATCGAGCGAATGTTCGAAATGCTTGTAGGGACGCAATTGCATGCTTGCACTTTTGATACAAGCAGTACCTAATACAAGGGCAGACTCCCCAGTCGTTCCGTAATCAGCAAAGCGTACACTCGCGTCCACACATTATTATAATCATATTCATTATTGTATATTGTAAAGAGTGACAATAAATAATGATTACTAGAATCAGTTGTTCATTTTAATTTAATGGTATCTACTAATTAGATACTCAAGTAATTTATAAAGGGATTCTCATTCCGCGTTATTAAGAGATATCCTAAATGCTGAAACTTGACTTCCGAGTAGAAGTTATGGGACAAAGAGGGTACAGAGGCATAGTTGGCGCTCTATCCCAGGCTCATAATATTTATTTAAAATTTAAATTTTTCGATTAACTTGTAGGATACTTCATTTAGGGATGCGAGTCTTTCATTTTAAGTCTACGTCTTATGTGTCTGTTACCTATCTTAAATTTTCTATCTGTTCTTCAACTTGAAAAAAAACAGACGTGAAAGAGAGAACTTAATTTTAGCCACCTCAAACTGTCTGTCTTTATGCCTATTTTATTAGCTAATATTTGAAGAAATTGGCAACCCTATAATCCAAGGATGACAGCAATGGTCCATGTCAGAGATTTAATAACACTGTCAGGTTCCGCTTTCATTGTTCCACAGAATAATAAGACTATGCAGAAATAATACTTGTAATTTTATAAATTTTAACCTTGCACTAGCTTAATTTAATTTTGCACACTTTCTAAAACGTTAATACCCTACATTTATCAAGTTATTTTACGTTAACCCTTTCAGGACAATAAGATGGCTGAGACTAAATATGCGAATACTACACAATATTTAAGTTATTCTGTAAAGTAAGAGATATCACTAGAAAAACATTGTAGGGTATACAAATTTAATTTTCCTTTTAATTTCATTGGAAACATTTTAACACAACGTTCCTATGTTAGACATTCATTAAAAAAATATCGATTCAATAATAATTAATAACGATTTTTGTAGAAGGGAAAAATATTTCCTGTGAGCGTGAAAGGGTTAAGTAAAGGTGTTCCCCAAGAGCTATAACTTGTCCATCTTCAAACGAGGCTCCCAGAGAGTTCTTAGGGTAGGTCGGAGATAGTCTCGAAGTGTCCGCTGACATTACAGAAATCAGAACAGAGACACTAGTCTGTCTAGACGACAATTCAAAATGCAAGTATCATTTGGTCAAGTGTGATTTGTATGAACATTGACTTCTGTTTAATACTTTTTCTGTGGTTCCGTTTCGGGAATTAGTGCGTTCACTGCAAGGGATCAAAGGTCGTTGTACTGTAAGCTTGGCTTACGGACTTTAAGGAAGCTTTTCGTCTAGAAGTATGAACTGTGATTATGAGAATAATTGGAATAAATTTCTGATTTTCAGTGTTATGGATTTTAGTGACAATATTTAATTTTGATATAAATCTTTTTTCATAGTGATGATTATATTTATTTTTAAATTAATTTAACACCAGCTAGTAATTTCGTATTTCTCTGTTGTCTGAAACAATATTTCGATAATTTATTTTCATGAATCTCCTAATCAATTACAATTCTAAAACAAGGATAATTAGAGTAATTTGAAATAACACTCATTCCTAGATAATTAATCACTATAATATAATGAATTATTAAAATATTTTTTTGACAATACACCAATTAAAATTATATTAATTTTCAAAAGTCACACATTAAAATGGTCCTTACTAAATCACTAACCATCTCTGCTGTACTCAAATTTAAAAAATCATACGTCAAATTGGCAAAGTAAAGCAACACGTATAGACTATACTATACTATAGAGTTTTAAGAAGTTCATCGGCCTCGATATCGGGTTCGGCTGGGATCTCCAGTGAATGCGTAATGAAGCCCAAACGCCTGAAACTCAGATTAATCATTGCTTCACGAGAAATCTTCTGCTTATTTGCTTTGCCAATCTCGAAAATATTGGTATTTTTTTAAATTCTAGTGTAAAAAATACATGGATGGTATTGTTGTGAAGAAAATATTATGTTCTTTCATGTATATTAAACGGGTTCTTACCACGATATTTAATTAATTGAGTTGTCTCGATATTTCAACGTTGTTGCAAAGAGAAGACTGGACACCGCGGGCCGACTTAAGAGAAAACAAATCTGTCTACCCTCTCTCTCGTTCGCTTTTGGGTAGTACCATATGAACTCTAACTCACATCACACTCACCAAACCCAAACAATAGATTAGTAGACAAACTATAGCATAAATAAAAGTTTTACTATGCAATAATAGTATATTAAGTATAATAATAGTATATTTTATGTGTCATTTTATGTATAATTTCTTAGGTGTATACAATCTGAACATTTGTGACGTCACTGCCAGCTGAGACTGAAAACCAGCGCTGGATGTTGGCATTGATTTTATAATCTATGTCGATATTCAGCAATACGCTGAGTCTCGGCTGGTTTATGGTAAAAATGTAATAGGTATGATTATGTAAATTGTGTTTTTTTTTCTTTCATCTTTTGTAACATTTTTACCTCAAATAAAGTATGTCAATGTCAATAAAAATAATTTTGTTAAATAACTCAAGTAGTTTAGATGTTTTAATCACCCCATAATCCCAAATTATATTCATTAATCTGTTTTCAATTAAAGTATAATCTAAGACATTAATTTAGAAGCAAGAATCTAAAGTGAATAACTTAGATGTACACGATTGTTATTTTTAGTTCAATTAAGTTCAAGTTAAACTAATTTAAGGGCTTAGTTAATAGATTTATGCACAAAGATAAGTCTTGGTATTATTTTAGGTACAAATAAAGTCATAAACTTATTCAGACACTCGCGGTTTTCTATAATACTTTCATGCATTTTAAATTTTCATGAGTTCGAGTTCCAGTGGTACTAACTACCCAAAAGCGAACGAGAAAGAGGGTAGACAGATTTGTTTGCTCTTAAATCGACCCGCAGTATCCAGTCTTCTCGTGATCATGACGTTTGCAACAACGTTGAAATATCGAGACAACTCAATTAATTAAATATCGTGGTAAGAACCCGTTGAAAATGCATTTTCAACGTAACAAATAAAGTTTTAGAAATTAAAGATTGCAATATATTATTTTAATTAATAACTTTAATAAAGTTTATTTCAACTAGTAGATACTGACTGATCCAAATATTTTAGAATTATTTAATATTTAGTTTACGAAAAAAAAATAAGCATAAATATACTATCTTCATAAAATATGACAGTAAAAAAACAACTTTTGCTACTAACACAAAGTCGTAACCAATTTTGACTATTGCCACGTACTTAGCATAAACAACCTATTGTGGTAAAAGGGGTATACAACCTGTGTTATAATATGCCCCCCATCCACGTTGGAATACTAACAGTAGTATTACATAACTAATTTGAGTGTTCTCCTTACGGCAGCTGTGTTAAATTTAAAGTACTCTGCTAACTGACATTAAGAGAAGCATAAGATCTGAACCAGATTTGACCCCTCTTCGGAGGAGACCTGAGCTCAGCAGTGGGCAATAATGGGTTGTTACAGTACAGTACAGTACAGATTGATCAAAAACCGTATTTACCAAAAAATGCTATTATTTGAATGTTCTACACAATATTTATTTCAATAGAATCATCCTCATCGAAGAAGCTTTTGAAATTCAGTTGACAAACAAATATTATTTGGTAAATTGCTTTCATCTTATATTTCCGGGTTATTTCAATATTCAAACATAAATAAAACCATTTATACAAGGAAGTAACGGGCTGAAACATTTCCTAATAAAAAAAAATATTACGCAAAAATAACATATTTTTCTTGGCAAATCCCTGCTCTATACATAGCTACTCCATTTGCGATCAAATATGGTAAGTCTTTATCCATAAATAAAAACATTGTGAGTGCTAGATAGAAAAATCGATATTATTAAAAACATGGTATGCTGCATGGTATATACTAACTTACATACACACAAATTAAAAAAATCTAATCATGAATAATTAATTTAGTCTCGTAATACATTGCTGTTTTCTACCACAAGTATACTAAAATATTTCTACTCTATTGTTACTTTATGATTACTTTGATAAAAATAATAAGTTATGAACCTTCGGTCCCTAAAGAGATCTCACCATCTATTTCAATTCACTGACAAGTAAAACAAATACTGCAAAACGAACCATAACAAAATCAAGTAAACCTTATATCGTGTGACAATGCAATACAATGATATCATGGAGCTGATCTGATTATAGATTTGGAAAGCTCGGAACTCTTGGGGTGGGCCATATAAAGTTTGCATTTTCCAAAAGTTCGACTGTCATGTTGGCTGTGTGACATGTTGCGCCATCCTGTTGAAACCAATTGTCCATGTCATACTCTTCAACTTTTGGAAACAAAAATTCGTTGAGCATGGCACGGTAACGCTCGCCATTGACTGTAACGGCGGCTGGCCCAATGATGCCGCCGGACCAAAACCCACACCAAACTGTAACTCTTTGTGGGTGCATTGGCTTCTCAATGGTGACGTGTGGATTTTCCGACCCCCAGATGTGACAATTTTGCTTATTGACATAGGCCAATCATTTCTATGGATTTTTTTTTTCACATTTCTTACAGTTTGGACTGAAGACTCGCCACTTTGGAAGTAATTTTTAAATATTTCCCAATTTTGTTCAAGCGTATAGCGTCCCATTTTGTAAATGTCAAACTTTTGAACACAACAAAATTATGAACACAAATTAAAAGACATTTGATCTGTCATTCTCTAAATAAACAGTAGTTCAAAATGCAAACGTTAGATCGCCCACCCTATACTAACTTACACACACACAAATTAAAATAGTCTAATCATGAATAATTAATTTAGTCTCGTAATACATTGCTGTTTACTACCACAAGTATACTAAAATATTTCTACTCTATTGTTACTTTATGATTACTTTGATAATAATACTAAGTTATGCTATTAAGTTATGAACTATCAGTCCCTAAAGAGATCTCACCATCTATTTAGATTCACTGACAAGTAAAACAAATACTGCAAAACGAAATCAAGTTAAATTTGACAAACTTATATCGCGTGACAATGCAATACAATGATATCATGGGGCTGATCTGATCATAGATTTGTAAAGCTCGGAACTCTTGTACTAAACTAGGTAGACCCGTCGTGTTTGGTCTTGTTTTACTTATCTTAGCTAGCTCTCTACTGATGCAAGATATTCAGGACCTTAAAAACTTGTATTAACTTTTATATTTTAAAATCTAAATACTATAGTTATTGTAATTGTAAAAGCACTGATACTCATACTAAAATAATAAAGACAAAACCACAGTAGATGATATTATAATAACACAAATCGTCCACCTCCATTTTGCATTTAATTAAAATTTTCATTATGAAAACGAGTTTCGCTATCCTTCACTTAAGCTATGAAAGTAGTAATAAACTAAATAATAATTGAAAGTTTTAATGCATTAACGGTAATTAACCCGCTTATGACAATTAAGTGAAAAGAGACGTTTTTTTCATAATTTAATTAGAAATATTAAAGGTGAAAAATAGATTATTTTCAGTTCATTTTTAGTGACAAGGATTGACTCAAGGGCGGACCGTGACTTTAAATAGTCATAGTGCTCAAAATAAACCAACTGTGTTGTTGTGTGTCATCGTTCTGTCTGCTCAGTTTGCGTCAGTCAACGAATTTTAAGACACATGTAATGCATACAGGCTCTTAAAAGTTACTTATTGAACATCCACGGAGTGTTACGACTTGTACTTTAAATGAGGTTAAAAAAAACTTTTGTAGAACGGCCATCCTGTGCCTTGACATTGCAGAGACTCGCGATGGTAACTATAGGGTGGGCAATCTAACGTTTGCATTTTGAACTACTATTTATTTAGAAAATGACAACTCAAATGTCATTCAATTTGTGTTCATAATTTAGTTAAAGGTTTGACATTTACGAAATGGGACGCTATACGCTTGAACAAAATTGGGAAATATTGAAAAGTTACTTCCAAAGTGGTGAGTCTTCAGTCCAAACTGTAAGAAATGTGTGTGTGTGTGTCAGATGAAGCCCATTTTCACCTCGGAGGCTATGTCAATAAGCAAAATTGTCGCATCTGGAGGTTGGAAAATCCACACGTCACCATTGAGAAGCCATTGCACCCACAAAGAAAGCAAGGTTTGGTGTGGATTTTGGTCCGGCGGCATCATTGGAAAATGAGGAAGGAGCCGCCGTTACGGTCAATGGCGAGCGTTACCGTGCCATGCTCAACGAATTTTTGTTTCCAAAAGTTGAAGAGTATGACATGGACGACATTTGTTTTCAACAGAATGGTGCAACATGCCACACAGCCAACATGACAGTCGAACTTTTGAAAAATGCAAACTTTATATGGCCCACCCCATACTTATCATCAGGTAGGCTCGTTTATTTGAGGGCAAATTGCATTCTTCTTGGCCATCCTATATACCTAATTATGACCATAGACTCCAAGGTTTGGAGGACCCTAATTTGAAAGAGTTATTACGTACCTTAACCACCAAAGCCTCGACTTCCTGGTCGTATCGAAGAGCGAAGTGGACCTTGCCACAGAACTCCAACTCTGCGCTATCGGTGGACGACTGACGGACCAATTCGTTCTTATATAGCTCCGGCTGTAACAATACATGAAGATTATTGAGGGAAGGTGCTAGAAAAATTTAGTAGTTTATCACTATTATATTTATTTAATATACACTTTTAGCACATAAATTTTGCACAATTAATTTTATTAATAATCATGCTAAATATGTTTTGTTGTTATATTATGTGTATTGTATTTGTATGGTATATATTTTATTATGTATTTTATGTATTACATATATTTTATTACTTATTTCGTTATGTATGTAATGTATTATTTTTTTATCCTTATTTATGTAATGTGGAAAGGTTTTTTTTGTTTTTTTTGTGTGTCAGCAAAGCACCTACCATAGTTCCCTCTACACCACCTTTGGTAGAGTGGTAGAGAATGCCTTCGGCATTAAGTCCGCCATTGTACCCTTTGTGTATGAAGTTGAATAAATAAATAAATAATAAAAGTGTCCTAGAAGTAGACATTGGTCTTCTAACATTGCAGTGACTAGTCAGTAACGGTAAGTACTTTTTTATTAATACGTAGACGAGTAAGTCTACACTAAACGGCCTACCCAATGGTAAGTGGTTACCGTCAGAGATATCTACATATAGGAGTATTGCCTCGTTTCTTCAAGAACATAATATACTAGCGCTCGGTAAACACCAAAGATGGGAAACAAAAGCGAGTTTCCGATACTACCTACGATTATGTTACCTGTTTAGCTACGAAGTAATAAATAATATAATAATCTTCTCTTTACTTCAATTAAATTATTCAGGATTATTTATTTACCTGCAGAGATCAACTAAACTGGTGTAAACCTGTCAGAGTATAGGTAACATGTTAGCCATTTTTACTTTTAAAACTATAAGACACTAACTATTTAATAAAAGTAAAAATATTACCTAGAAAGTGTACCTAGTAAAAATGTAATTTGAGTTTCAGCGAGATAGTGTCAAACGGTTTTTCCTCGTACGTAAAAGCGTTATTTTATTACGAATTTTTTCCGGAGTCAACTTATTTAAGAGATTTCTCATAATGAGACAATTTTCATAACAATTTGTCGACTTAATCTTTTAAGCCCACGAAATAAATTCCGTCTGGGTACTTAGGTTAATTTGCGGAGTTTATTCTTAATACGAAAAACTTTTTAAGTTTTTGTTTGGAGATAGTCTACAAAAAGGTCCAGGGTAGTCTACTAAAACTTGGTTATTGATGTTTATAGCTATAGCTGTTAGATCATTGTGAATATTAACTATTGCTTTTTGATTACCCTTGTCTTGCATTTGAGTTTTAATTTGCATATTTATGTGCAATTTTATCACAACACCACTTAGTCGCGTGGAAATCTTGCTTTTGCAAATAGAACTATCTATTTTAGCCCTTTCAAAGATATATGAAGGCCATACTAAACAAAACCCCAGTAGATACACAACAAACAACATAGACACATATTATTGGTACGTCATAGACAGTATGATGTCAAGGGCGTCATGGCTCAAAATATCGATGTAATGTACTGTAAAAACCCATTACTGCCCACTGCTGAGCTCAGGTCTCCTCCGAAGAGGGGTTAGGCATAGTCCACCACGCTTACCTAATGCGGATTGGGGACTTCACATATCTTCAAAGGATTTTTAGAACCCTTTTCCGATATACAGGTTTCCTCACGATGTTTTCCTTTACCGTTTTTAGCCAGTGGTGTTGTGAAAAATTGCACATAAATCTTTTTCATATTAGGATTTAGAGGTACAAGCCGGCCGGTTTTGAGTATCGATGTATTTAATTATAATACTTCATCAATGTTTAAATTATAACATGATTATAATAATTACCACAAGTACCTACTTAACAGATGATTAACACATTATGTTAATCTAATTTGAGAGACGCTATTAATCATGTTGCTTCACTTTGGAGAAGTTCATTAATTAAAATTTTGATTTACACTTGACTTGGCTTTAATCAAACGAGGTGTAGAGTCCTTAAAATAGGTAGGTAGCACAGTGTCCTCTTTTTTTTTTCAGTTGGAGGAAATCACGGGATCTGGGTATGTGGGAGTTGAACCGCACAAAAACCTCCAACCGTTCACGCTCAGCGTCCGAACCCCGGCTGAGGCCAAAACCCAGCACGGGGTTATGAGGGACGGCGCGACGCGTTACGCTCTTGGCACACTTTCCTGTCGCGCCGCCCCCGCACAGTGCCTCCTAACGTTGCAAAAGTCCATGAGTGACTGACCACTTACAAACAGATGGCCGGTTAGCTCGGTCGCTTTTAAAATATTTTGTAATATTTATAAAGTGGTTTTAAGTAAGCTTTGAAGTCTGATAATTCGAGCTCAAAAAGTGTTTTTATTTACAACATCAAAACTTACAAAATGATCAGTGTTTCTCTTAATTACATTGAACACTTACATATTTATTTTAAATCGCTTTCTTCATTAAAACAAAGCAAACTCACTTGTCTGTTTTTAAAGGTTGAAGCATACATCGAAACAGAGAGAAGCGACTTTGTTTATTGGAACGAAGTTCCTTATCGCGCGTTATCGAAAGGGGGCTAGACGGAAATTCTTATGAAAAAGTTGTCACGACACTTTTTTGTTTTAGATGTTTATCGCTAGATGGTGCTGTGATAAAGAAGGTAGAGACAGACGTTTTAAACTAATTATTATAACTTAAAAAAATAAAATTTTATTACAATTCCCTCACTAATTAATCGAAAGAAACTTCGTTCCATCCGGGTGTCCCTTGACATCTCTCAAGTTTTTATACTACCTATACATTGAATTCCAACCTTAGACCAAGTCTCAACACTTTTTTCTATTAGAAACACTTTAATGTTATATTAACAATAAAAACATTTGAAAGTAACTGTAACTTATTACTTAAAGTCATTTCGCGATTTTAATTGTAAAATTCAGCAATAAAAACACAGATTTCGGTTACCTGTCGCAGTTAAATTTAACGATCCAACGTAAAGAATTCGCTTGACCGCTTTTTACGCCGAAAATTTACGACCTTCATTACTGTTTTGGTTTACAATAATGCTTTTTCAAATAAAGTTGGTTAAGATATTTTCGAGGTCATAGAACGTGAGTTTCGTTTTGATAAAAGGCCCTGTGTTTGAAATTGTTGGTCAGAATCTTTTGCCAAAATTAAGTTTAACTGTTAAAATCATGTCTTTAACCTGGGATAATCAATTCGTCTGTATGTTTGTTCCTTCATAATTTAAGTCTGAGTGGACCGATTTGGATGATTCTGGTGTCAAACGAAAGGCGATGGTCGTCATGGCGTCCCATTTGAAAACAAGTACTTTTGGATCTGTGTTTAAGATTATTTTTTTTAATGGACAATATTTCACAATTTGCTTTACGTTTTTGCGTGTGGAATACACGAATTTTCTATATGAACCGATTTCGATAATTTAATTTTGTTAGGAAACAGATACTTGGTACATTAACTCATATAAATTTGATAAAGATGTGACTGGTAGTTTTTGTACTATTCTGGACACATGGGGGCGGCGCGACGGGAATGAGTGCCGATGGCGTAACGCGTCGCGTCGTCCCTCATAAACCCGTGCTGGGTTCTGGCCTCAGTCGGGGTTCGCACATTGAGTGTGAGCGGTTGGAGGTTTTAGTGGGGTTCAACTCCCACATACGGATCCGGTGATTTCCTCCAACTAAAAAAAAAAAATGCTGGAGACATGGAAGTCGGTCGTTTTAATTTTTTTAAACACTATGAATGTAAAAATAATCACCAGTATTGAACAAAAGTTATGCGAAAACATATGTCGTGTCTATATTATCAAAATATGAACAAAATAGAGACTGAACTTTAAGTGACACCTTCCCAAATATATTTAACATCCAAATAAGTTCCGCCGTTTCCCTGTTTATCGCGTACAAACAAACGGACATAACCGTCGTCGTCAATAGATGTCGTTATATAATAATCACGCCTCGAAGATGTGATAAATGAGAGTATTTCTCACTGTTAGTTACTTTATAAAAAAATCACCTCGTAATTTTCCTGTTCATCATTTTTCTTTATATCAAAAGCTAACATAATGTCCACTGATGTACCTACTATTAGTATATTTGGAATGAAGTTCCTTATCGCGCGTTGTGACAGGGGGCTAGACGGAAAAAATTCTTACGAAAAGTTGTCACGACACTTTTTTTGTTTTAGATGATTATCGCTAGATGGCGCTGTGATCACGATCTTTTAAAACACGTTCCTTATCGCGCGTTACGTTAGGAAAAAAATATAAGATATCTTTTAATCGAAAGGAACTTCGTTCTATTCGGGTGTCCCATGACACCTCTCAAGTTTTTTTTGATTATTTTTCTCCTGTTTTTAGCTTGACATGGTTCGTCTTAATAAATTATATCTTCAAATATTTCGTTTCCGGAACTTTTATTCCTATTTCAAGTGATACCTCTAGGTAGCATTTCCAAAGGCTAACATCTTCAAAAATTAATTACTTTTTACCACGTATAAAGAAACGAATAAGCCCTCATTTTCAACTTGCTTCTCTGTAAACATTTCACACAGACTGCCTCGGATGTATCTATTGTGTAATGAAAGTGACACACGCTTCCCCTTCACAGCTCGATCACAATGTGCAACTGTTTATATTGTTTGAATAGACGTGAGGAAATTAACGAGAACTATACAGGGTGTAAGTAGATAATGGAGAAAAAAACTTGAGAGGTGACATGGGACACCCGAATAGAACGAAGTTCCTTTCGATTAAAAGATATCTTATATTTTTTTTTTTAACGTAACGCGCGATAAGGAACGTGTTTTAAAAAAATTTATCACAGCGCCATCTAGCGATAAGCATCTAAAACAAAAATGAGGAACGTGTTCTAAAAGATTTTGATCACAGCGCCATCTAGCGATAATCATCTAAAACAAAAATGAGGAACGTGTTCTAAAAGATTTTGATCACAGCGCCATCTAGCGATAATCATCTAAAACAAAAATGAGGAACGTGTTCTAAAAGATTTTGATCACAGTGCTATCTAGCGATAATCATCTAAAACAAAAACGTGTTGTGACAACTTTTCGTAAGATTTTTTTCCGTCTAGCCCCCTTTCGATAACGCGCGATAAGGAACTTCGTTCCAATTATTGTTTGTTTTATATTCGTTTATTAGGAAAAGTATCAAGTATATGGAACTTAAAATGTTTAATCAAACATTTCAGATTGTTTCTTTAGTTTAAGACAGTATGTTTGTTGGCAAAGATTATTCGTAATTAAATGTTCTTTCGTTTGGCTTCTTAAAAATGGTGTTTATTTTTGCCGATTTTGTTAGTTCCAATTTCAGACAAACCAAACAATTTACGAAAAATCTGTGAATGCAGTATTATTAAACGTCAAAAATAAAATAATGTTTCCTTTCAACAAAACATCCTATCTCTAATATTTAAGGCACTTCCCGTTCCTGTCGCATAGTTTTGGGACACCCTGTATATGCACGTCACTAATAGAATGATTTCACAAATGAAAAATTCAATTCAGTTTGTCTCTGTCTAT
This sequence comes from Trilocha varians, assembly GCA_030269945.2. Classification (NCBI taxonomy): domain Eukaryota; kingdom Metazoa; phylum Arthropoda; class Insecta; order Lepidoptera; family Bombycidae; genus Trilocha; species Trilocha varians. The sequence continues at coordinate 6,871,918 of AP028266.1, forward strand.
TAACCAGTATTTAGAATTCTACAGTAAATAAAGCAAAATATTTCATTTACATAAAATAATGTATTGTTCCACAAATTAACCTGAAAGTTATCAAGATACTCGCAATTCATCGTTGTTTACATCAGCTGTATTCGGTTACAAAATGTTGGTAACTGAGTAAACTCATACAATTTGGCAATTATATTATGATTTTCTGTGTAACCGAATCTAACCTGAATAGATAATAATGTTGTGCTACTTGTGGATAATTCACTTTTTTTGAGTATCATTAAACTTAGATTTTAGTTAAGTAAATATGTTTTTACCTTGATAAGTCCAATAGAAGAATCAGCTCGTTCCAAGCTGCAGATGCTGAACTGGATCGAAGGTAGCTCCAGGCGATGGGAGAGCTGACGTTGGAAGGTCTGGTGCCGGGTCGGAACTATCGGCAATGTGGTTTGACGAAGAACCTGTTAGAGAAATAATAGTTTAATCAAAATGGTTTACAGCGTATGAGTAATCTGTACTAATCTGTACCAATATTTTAAAGGGGAAAGGTCTGATTGTCTGTCTGCCTCTCATCCGATTTTGATGAAATTTGACACAGACAATCTTTAGACCCTGAGTAAGAACATAGGCTACCTTTTAATTGAAAGTGACGCAGACGAAGAAGCGCGGGCCCGCTAGTATTATTAAAAAGCAATAATGTAGTGATGTTTGTGACATTGTAGGGAGTAATCGTTAGATCTACTGAAAATTCTAAGTGACATAGGCTTCTAAATTAATATAACAACTGGTGGAACATTTTAGGTTATAACTTCCCAGTGTGTTGCGCGGATCATCCAGTATTGTCACTAATAGTGCCAATACGCATATACATTGGCGTTGTAGAAAATATACATAGAATCGAGTGTTACCTATAGAAAATAAATGAAAATAAATTGCCGCTTGTTAGCTAAATCCCAAGAACGGCTTAAACGATTTGGTTTTAGTCTTAAAATAATCGTGGAAATCCAGGAAAGGTTTCTACCGAGAGCAAATTTCGTCGTCGGAAGTCGTGGTGGCCGAGTGGTCGAAGCGCGTCCTTCCGTACGGGAGGTCGCGGGTTCAAATCCGGCCGGCTTGTACCTCTAAATCTAAATGTGAAAAAGATTTATGTGCAATTTTTCACAACACCACTGGCTAAAAACGGTGAAGGAAAACATCGTGAGGAAACCTGCATGTCGGAAAAGGGTTCTAAAAATCCTTTGAAGATATGTGAAGTCCCCAATCCGCACTGGGCAAGCGTGGTGGACTATGCCTAATCCCTCTTCTGAGGAGACCTGAGCCCAACAGTGGGCAGTAATGGGTTGGTACAGGAGAGAAAATTTACACAAACACTTCCGTCGTTTTACGACGCAGACGAAGTTGCCAGCTAGTAGAAAATAAAATCAAAATATAGTCTATGCATTTCTCCGATATCGAAGCCATTATTAAACAAGAACTCGTTAAATTAATTGCAATATCAGGTTGTGTTGCAAGTCCGAAGTATCTGTGAAGCCATGATAAAATATTGCTGACAGAGGAGGAGGAGAAGGAGGAGGAGGAGGATTTAGCGCTAAGATAAATTTTGCAATGTCTTTACTTGTTAGTACTTATGCTTTATGAATAGTTTTAAGGATAGGAAATTTCTTCCAAATGTTTTTTTTTATTTGGCTTGTGATGTGCGAAAACTTTAATGGAAATAATTTTGTTAAAAATATATTTATTAAAAACAATTAAAACGACAGACTTCCTTTGAAGTCTTCGTTATCACAATTCACATTTTTAAACACAATTCCAAAGGTACTTGTCGATCTTAAAAATAATGAATGGAAAGAAAGAAAGAAAAACATTTAATGAACACACAACACACGTTTACAAATACATATTTTAACAAAGACAAAAACAATGCTAACAAACAATGCAGTGTGCCCATAAGGCCACAGCTCAGCATATGCCGCAGTTTACTGCAGCGCTGATTTTCAGCTGAAGCCCAATTCCACCACCAAAATGGGACCCCAAGACGACTACAATATTTTATCTGACATCAGAATAATTCAATTCGATCCACCCAAACTAAAGTTATGAAGGAACTAATATAAAATAATAAAAAAAAACAAAAAAGATATACAGACGACTAGCTATCCCCTAGTTTTTGGAAGACGATCAAAAATTGTGTTTTATGTTTTAATTAGCGCATTCACGTTAGAAAGACTAATTAAATTCATTAAATTAATTCAACTTGAAGAGTAATAGCTATTGATGTTGCAAAATGAGGATTGTTTCGACTTTGTGGTCGGCGGTCAATGACTTCAGTACTCTCAACGAGTCTTGTTCCTGTTCCGGTCAAAACTAATCCAATATAAACTATTTATTGATCACTTACACTATTACTAAACGGGTTCTTTCTTATACAGTGCTGAAATATCGGGATCGCTCAATTGAAAATAATCGTGGAATGAGCCCGTTTAGTAATAGTGTAAGTGATGTAGATAACCGCGAGTGTTTAAAGAAATCTATTTATTGATGTTCAAATATTCTCTGTATTTGTTCCTGTCTTTTACTAGACTTCTTGTATTCAATATATATCAAAACTATCTCTTCTTAGGCCTTCATCTTCTCTTACATCCATCTACTTTCAAAGTCCACGGTCACTTTACGTGATCCTCATTTCTCCTCATCAGATTTCCACACCACGCCAACCTTTTACCCTTCAGTTTGTCACATACCTTCAAACTTCCTCTAACATAAACTTATTCAAACACTCGCGGTACTTTCACGCATTATCAACAGGTTCTTAACACGATATTTAATTAATTGAGTGGTCTCGATATTTCAACGTTGTTGCAAACATCATGATCACGAGAAGACTGGATACTACGGGTCCATTTACGAGCAAACAAATCTGTGTACCCTCTTTCTGGTTTCTTTTGGGTAGTACCACTGGAACTCAAACTCACATCACGACAAACTACACTCACTGTACCTTTCCGAGCAAGAACCCTTTATAAACACTGTAGGTACTTAGTACTGGATTCCAAATATTCGATCATTTGAAGCTGTCGCCCCTGTTAAAAGTTCTGTCTTAAAATCTGGATTGTTCCCTTAACCAATCTAGATAAATAAATTCAATTAATTCAATATCGTGATAAGATTCCTCTGAAATAGGTACTTATTCCTAACCTTACCCAGCCGTTTCATAAGCCAACCACTGAGAGAAAACCTAGGAAAACTGGTGACATAACTAATGCGAGTTTTCGTAATACTATGAAAGACCTACATAAGCTAGATTATCCGAACTGACCCAATCAATCCGGATTAAAACCGTTTATAATAAATTCTCTTAATCTCGTTGAAACTTTCATATAATGGGATCAATGATTAATACTCATCTATACTATTCATCAGTAATAGTCGTGGTGGCCGAGTGGTTGAAGCACTTGCCTTCCGTACGGGAGATCGCGGGTTCAAAACCGACCGGCTTGTTCCTCTAAATCTTAATATGAAATGATTATGTGCAATTTTTCACAACACCACTGGCTAAAAACGGTGAAGGAAAACATCGTGAGGAAACCTGCATATCGGAAAAGGGTCCTAAAAATCCTTTGAAGATATGTGAAGTCCCCAATCCGCATTAGACAAGCGTGGTGGACTATGCCTAACCCCTCTTCGGAGGAGACCTGAACTCAACAGTGGGCAGTAATGGGTTGTTACAGTACTATTCATCAATATTATAAAGCTGCAGAGTTTGTTTGTTAGTTTGTTTGAACGCGCGATTCTCAGGAACTACTGGTCCGATTTGGAATTTTTTTTTCACTGTTGGAAAGTCCATTTATCGAAGAAGGCTATAGGCTATATTGTATTCCTCTGTAACGCAGACGAAGTTGCGCGGGTCGCAAGTTTAGTTTTATATAACTTAACTTTACACATTGATGCATGCAGTCAACAATAGCTCCATTTTTTTTTTTGATTCAGAAGAAAACATTGACTCACGCCAAAATGTGACATTTGACAGTTTTTTTTATATAGGTAGATAGGCCGACGGACCATCTGATTGTAGGTGGTTATCGTCGCTCTCATAAAATATTTCCAGACTCAAAAGTTCAGTATGATGTTTTTGTATATATTACTAACTACATAAATAATTCGCGAACATACGACTAAACATTCAGTTTCAATGTGTCTAAATCTAATGAAAAGGATCATTGAGATTCTCTCAACCGGAAATTGAAGGTCAACTTCGGGTCAAATTCTACTCAAATTAAATTGTAATTCCACTCTCCTAACACAAAAACAAGCTCTTACATTTATAACTGTAATAGTTATATTATTTTAAATTGGTAATTGCAATCCTATGCAAAGATTTGCATCATAATATCAGACTCTACTATAACATCCCATTACTGATCACTGCTCAAATCTCCTTAATATAAAGATCAGGCAGAGTCCACCACGTAACCCTACCGCAAACCAAGTCATCAGACAAACAAACAAGCACACCTACATCTGTCTTGCGTCAATTCATCAACAATCCGGCACCATCCGGCTATGGAATGAGCTCTTCGGTATTCCCAGAGCGCTACTTGTCCTTCTTCAAACGAGGCTTGATGTCCCCTGACATTGCAGAGGTTCATGAGCGACGGTAACCACTTAAAATCTGGTGGCCCGTTGGCTCATCTGCCTACATGGCAATAAAAAAAAGAAAAAAAAATATAATTTATAAAATAACTTTTTACATACAAGCTTCTAAAATCCCGGATATCATTTATCAGTAGATTGCTAACTAATACAAGTAAAACGAGCCCAAATACGACGGGTCTATCTTGTTTAACACAAGAGTTCCTATGACCACCTTTCGAATCCATTATCAGATCAGCGCCATTTTATTGCATTACAACGCTATACATCTGCGTGCAAAATGTTAGCTCCATCAGAAACCGGGAAGTTTGTCAAAATTATCTTACAAAATTCCTCCCGAACTAACATGGTTACAAAGTCAAAGTCAAATCATTTATTTTAGAACCGGCGCAATAAACTCAGCGGGCATGTCTTTTTTTTAATTTAATATATTGTTTTTTTTTTATATTTATTTACAATTTATTTCAAAGTAGATGTGGACACACATACATTTTCCAGTTCGCTAAAATTACGCCTCCGTCCTGAGAAGTTCGTCGCAAGAAACTCAGCGGGCATGTCTTTTTTTTAATTTAATATATTGTTCTTTTTTTTTTAACATAGTTTTACAATTTTTTGTGCAGTCACAGTTACACCCTGTGCAAGTTAATACAAAGCTTGTAAAAATCAATCAACTTCCAATATCCCAATTTTAATATACTTTCGAAGTAATCATGTGAGTAGAGATGTCTTTACGGAGCAAGTAGGTAATAAACGTAATAGACGTTTGAGGAGCCACCGTACTCCCGGTACTCCACGGGGTTCCACTCAGGAAATTGGACTGCGTAATTCGGGATATACTAATCTATTCGGGAACTAAGCACCACTTAAAGTGAATGAAATGATCTTAGTGTTCAGTTTCACTAATGTTTCTTTTGAGAATCTAATGATGAAGTTATCCGAGATATAATAAATAAATAAAAAGCCTTTTTATTTCTCGCTTACTTAAACTTAAAAACTAATTTACAAAAATTAAAAAGATAAAAGAAAAGTGACAAAAGATATGAATAATAATATACCTAACGCTACTGCGAGAACCCCCTATTGGGTAAAGGCCTCCTCCAAAGACGTCCATTTTGATCTGTCTTGTGCCACCTGTCTCCAATTCGGGCCTGCATTGTTAACTATTTCGTCCTCCCATCGTGTCAGTGGCCAACCTCGGTTTCCTTCCTCCATACCTTTAAGGTCCACCTTTGATCTGGCATCCTAGCTATGTGCCCAGCCCATCTCCACTTTAGCTTTTGAGCATAACTCAGGGCGTTGGTGGCTTTCGTTATGGATCTTATTTTGCATGCCGTATCTTGTCTAATTAATTTATCTTGAGCATGCTCCTCTCCATTCCTCTTTGAAATCCGAGATATTTATATATTGTTTTTTATTGCTAGACAGATAATACCTACGGCCCACCTGATGGGAAGAGGTTACCGTCACTCAGGAACCTCTGCACTGCCATGGCACAGGGGGGCAGTTAACCATCATTCATTATACTTGTTAAAAATTTATTAATTATTGAATATTTATTTAATAAATAACGTTTTTTTACATCGAAAAAAGTTTCTTGAACATATAACATCAAAGTAAATTAATATCTGCGATATATCAAACATCCTTGACCAGTGCCGCCATAAGGCGCTAGTGAGACGTGATCGAAACACATTATTAAACGGCCCAAATTGAAGAGAATGGTAAAAGAAAGTTGGAGTTTTCTTCCATGATCATATTATTATAGATAAAATCCTCAAGAAACTCACAGGTACTGACACTAAGAAACTGTATCTTCAAAGTATCATTGATCAAGGTAAATAATTTGCAAGTATTTATAGAACTAGTGCAAAAAAAAACAAAAGAGAATCGCTTAAAATTACCTCAAATCACTGTCTATTAAATAAAATCTTTTTTTTTATTGCCTTGTAGGCAGACGAGCTAACAGGCCACCTGATCGTAAGTGGTAATCTCATAAAAATCCGTTACGACAGCGAGAATATCTACTACCAGAATATTACTATCAGGTGGGCCGTTGGCTCGTCTGCCTACATGGCAATAAAAAAAATAATAATAATAATTTTGTTTTAATATACTATGTAGTTATTTCTGTTTTGTGTATTGAGATCTATTTACCACTAATTTTCTCATCCAAATACTTACTAAGACACTAAAAACTTCTAACAGAATTGTTTTGAACATTTAATTTAAATCTCAATAACACAAATCACGAAATAAATTGAGCGCAATTCATTTTCTTATCAAAAGGTAATTGGCCCGTCTAGGGAGTTTATGAGGAGCATTGGACTTAACATAAGGGCTTCAGGGCTGAAAGGATGACACCTGTTGCCAATTAGACTGTAACCTAAGGGATGTCGTTACAAAGGTCATCTTAGGGTTACTTCACGTGGAAATGTGTCCGACAAGTTTTTTTAGTATGATAGAAATTATTGTGTTGTCATTTATTTCGTTTAATAGTTAATTATTAATTAGTTTGAAGTTATGTAATTAGGCTTTATAAAAGAGGTACTGTTGTGAATTACATTGCAGTCAAAAGATCAACAAGATCATTTCATATGAGTTTATACTCTGAATAGCAGAAAAGTATGACTATACCCCAATGAAAACAATAGAGTCACCAACAACTCATTTTATGTATTAGAGGAGTTGAACAGCACTAATACTACCTATACTGTACTGTACTGTAACAACCCATTACTGCCCACTGCTGAGCTCAGGTCTCCTCCGAAGAGGGGTTAGGCATAGTCCACTACGCTTGCCTAATGCGGATTGGAGACTTCACTTATCTTACAAGGATTTTAAGAACCCTTTTCCGATATGCACCCTTACCCCTTACCTATACTCAAAATTCGAACCCTGGCTGAAGGCAGAATCTAGCAGCTGTGACGAGTTATTACCGAGGCTTACGTATCACACCGACTCTCCCAACGTTTATACTCCACCCATCTAATATCATAATAATATTATAAAGGCGAAAGTTTGTAAGTATGGATGTATGGATGTTTGTTACTCTTTCACGTAAAAACTACTGAATGGATTTGAATGAAACTTTACCACAATATAGCTTATACATCAGAATAACACATAGGCTACAATTTTTGATAATACAGGACGAACCTGAAGTCCACGCGAACGAAGTCGCGGGCAAAAGCAAGTATTTCATATTCCTTTTCATGCTAATTTTCACAAACAAAACCATTTGAAACTTTTCTGAACACTTTTTTTTTTGTTAGTAGCCAGACGATCCAAGGGTCACTTGATTGTAAGCGCCTGACTAAGTGGTAACCGTTGGTCATGTACAAACATTTTCTTGTTTATATCACCATTCACGTATTTCTGTTTTCCCTTAAATTTGTCCAACCCTACACAAAGGGCGTAACCCTAAAGCACGGAAGGTTTTTGTAATTGAATTGGCGAATGACCTTCGTATGTGGAGTCCAACATTGACACAGAACGTGTGTGAAAATTGATTGCTTTCTTATCTACGGGATTTAGGAGAAATGTAAAAGGAATTTTACCAATATATTAGTACAAACTTCTCTCATATGGGTTATGTCCAAACGTGGATTTTAAGTTTCTTTGGTTTTCATAATCCAGATCTTATTAATATAATAATTTATCATACAATACTTTCATGCATTTTCAACGGGTTCTTACCACGATATTTAATTAATTGAGTTGTCTCGATATTTCAACGTTGTTGCAAACGTCATGACCACGAGAAGACTGGATACTGCGGGTCGATTTAAGAGCAAACAAATCTGTTTACCCTCTTTCTCGTTCGCTTTTGGGTAGTACCACTGGAACTCGAACTCACATCACGACACATTGAAATATCGAGACAACTCAATTAATTAAATATCGTGGTAAGAACCCATTGAAAATGCATGAAAGTATTATAAAAAACCGCGAGTGTCTGAATAAGTTTATTTATCATACATATTTTGTAAACGATAAAACAAATAAAAAAGAAGTATATCCATTGTAGATTCCTTTATAATGTCGACATGGGCATGCTTTATTTGTGATGAAAACGTGAATAAAATACACATATTTACATTCTAGTTTCCACCACAAATCACTATGTTATATTGTAATTTGTAAGATACCTCCTGCCGTCATTTTGTTCTCTTATTGTTTTTATAACCCCCTTAAAATATATAAACTGAATATAATTTTTAAACAGGCTTGAGGAGGGTCCTTAAAGTTAGGTCGTAAGTAGCGACCCCTCAGTGTCCTCTGACATTGTAGAGGTTCATGAGCGACGGTAACCACTTCCTATCAGGTGGGCCGTTGGCTCGTCTGCCTACACGGCAATAAAAAAAAAACAATAGTGTTGTTAATATGACAATGTTCATGTATATTTGTATTGGCTAAAAACAGTGAATGTGTTCCTTTTGAAAATATGTTAATGTTTGTATACAATGTCACTCACTCACTACAGAATTCATTCAGTCTGTAAAATTTTCGTTCTTTCCTGTTGCCTTTCAATACTTATAAGTGTAACACTGAATTTGTAAATTTTCAATAAACTAAGAATATCCACTGCAATCTGTATGCTCTTTTTATTTAAAGAACATCAAATAGTTCATAAATCGAGAAATAAGCTACGTCTACATTTAATATTTATTTTGTAAACTTCACACAAATTTGTTTTATTTGACAGTTTGACGTATCTGATATTGAAACGTCCAACTAATTTTGAAATGTATTTATTTACTTGTAATTTAATAGCTTTAATAATATTAGTTATTCAGTACTTTACTGATATTGAAGTTTTCGTAAAATAAGTTTTTAGACGTGATCTATTATCAAGAGCAAAAGTTGTACTTAAGAAATTAATTTCATTGAATTTATTCCAAATTATGTATAACTGATGATTCAAAATATGACATCAATTGTTCATTAATCTTTTGTGAACTAATTCATTCCTTTTAAAGATGATTTTAACATCAATAAACTTATTCAGACAGTCAAACACAAGTGCTAAACACAACAGTCACTCGCGGGTTCATGCTCAGAGAGTCTTGTAGATACAGTGAGTGTGGTGTGTCGTGATGTGAGTTCGAGTTGCAGTGGTACTACCCAAAAGCGAACGAGAAAGAGGGTAGACAGATTTGTTTGCTCTTAAATCGACCCGCAGTATCCAGTCTTCTCGTGATCATGACATTTGCAACAACGTTGAAATATCGAGACAACTCAATTAATTAAATATCGTGGTAAGAACCCGTTGAAAATGCATGAAAGTATTTTAACATCAATAATTTATATCGCATCTCATTTCGCTAAAGTTCCTCAGTTTAATTTGGAACACTACTTTTCCACATCCAAAACAACATAAGCTTGTCAAATCGTGGAGAAAACAGACAATTAATGAAATCGTCGTAATAAGTGCTAATGGCCATCGTTCTTAATACCCTGGCATTGCAGAAACTCATAAGCATCGATAACAATATTAGGTATTAGGTATCTGTATTGTTTAAAGAATGTTAATCTTCAATGACTGATGTAACATAATGTTCGAGATAAAATTAAATCTCAGAATGTTATATCTCTTACATTGAGTTCATTATTTTAAGATATCGTTTAGGTTTCCCGCGATACACAGATTCGACCTAGTGCGGGGACCAATGAAATAGTGTAAGATACTGTAATGTTGTTTGAGATAAATAAATTATTCTTATTGTTAACCACTTATTATCCGATGTGCCGAAAACTTCTTTATCTGTCATGCAAAAAGTATATTATCTCTTAAAATTTAATGCAATATCACCATACCTTTATTACCTACCTCATGCATATTTTAATATCCTTCATAATTAAAACAAAAACGAATAAAATACATCTGTAAGTCAACGTTCAGTTTAATCACCGCACGTTCCCGAGATTTTTCATTAGTACAAGCTGCGACCGATGACTGATTAAAATATTACTGTCCGTTGGAAACGAACAAAGAACTAATTAGACTCAACTAGTCTAGTGTCCGTTCGTTTGTCATTTTTAGTTTTTGTAGACTATGATGAAAATTTCACTTAAAATATTTTATGTAGTTTCCACGCTTTCTAAAAAGTGTAGGCTACAGGAAATTCTCTTTGAACGAGATTACAGAATTTCTAGAAATTCTAAAAAAGTTTTGCAAATATTCAAATGGGTCTTCTCAGTAAGTAGAGTAAGTAGAGAACGTAGGTGTGTGTTCTGTATAGTAAACGCTGAGAAACAGTCCCTTAATACCTTGGCATAGGAGAGACTCATGAGCAACGGTAACTATTAACCATCATGTGGACTGTAGACTCGTTTATCTATTATGCAATATTTAAAAGATACAGAAATCTTTCTAAAATGTCTTCTAAACGGATCAGACTATTGCGCTTCAATAAGTAACTAGAGCTCCAGTCATATTATAAGTCCACTTTTGTATCACAAAAGGGTAGATAAACAAACTTTATCAAAATTGCGAGAATATCGAATTGCCTCTCGACAACGTACAACAACCGTGATCAAACGATTGATAACGTCACAGCTAATTATTTCGCGATTTCCCATTGAACGTGCATTGGAAACAGCGGCAATTTTCATTATCAGATAACCAGGTGATATGAGAATTTGCATGTATATGACGTACACCGTGGAAGTGCAGGTTAAGGCTTAAAACTCATTATCTATACACTCTCTCTTCGAAGTTCCGAGTTGGAGTATATCAGGAGAACTCTGCACCAAGTTTTGAGCTTGCCTCAAATACCTATCCAAAAATTGACGCCAACTCTCTAAGAAGAACGTTAGGCTTGTGTCTACAATGCAAAAAAGTGAATAAAATGTCTTTTGAATGGTAGATCTCTCTCTTCGGAGGAGACCTGAGCCCAACAGTGGGCAATAATGGGTTGTTAAAGTACAGTACAGAGTAGTAGATAGTGACTGTGTAATATACCTAACATTACAACATGTTTCTTTAAACACTCGCGGTTATCTACATCACTTACAATATTACTAAACGGGTTCTTACCACGATTATTTTTAATCGAGTGGTTCCGATATTTCAGCACTGTTTCAAGCGCCATGATCACGGGAAGACTGAAGAACTGCGGGTAGGTCATTTAAGAGCAGACAAAATAATCGTGGTAAGAACCCGTTTAGTAATATTGTAAGTGATTACGACATGTCCTTCGCTATCATTACAATAAGTAAACAATGAAAGAACCCTCTTTGAGAATACTACACGGTTATTGCCTCATCATTTTCCAAAGTCGAATTTCCACGAATCTACTACGTTCTCGTAAATATGTTTGAAACAAGGGAACGTTTACACAACGAGAAAGCTTTTTAATGTCGTATATTGCGGAAAACAAGATCGTGTCTATGTTTATTACTTGGGAGTTTTTAGGGAAGTTTACTGATATGTAATCTATTTTATAGGCCTATGGAGTACAGTTTAAATAAAATAGTTTAACTGATGCACTTTAGGTAAGGTCGAACAGTCAAAAATTAAGATAAGTAAATATTTTCATGCATTTTCAACGGGTTCTTACCGCGATATTTAATTAATTGAGTTGTCTCGATATTCCAACGTTGTTGCAAACGTCATGATCACGAGAAAACTGGATACTGCGGGTCGATTTAAGAGCAAACAAATCTGTCTACCCTCTTTCTCGTTCGCTTTTGGGTGGTACTACTGGAACTCGAACTCGCATCACGACACACCACACTCACTGTATCTACAAGACTCTCTGAGCATGAACCCTTAGTTACCGTTGAAAATGCATGAAAGTATTATAGAAAACCGCTAGTGTCTGAATAAGTTTATAAGTAAATATTATTTTCTTACCCAAAAAACCTACATTAAATTTATGAAAGCTTTAAAAACATCTTTTTCAAATCAATAAATACATCATGAACACGCGCCTTTGAGTCACTTAAAAAAATAAAACTGAACATAAAACGTTCTTTTTTGTGTAAAAGATGATAACTAGCAGATTAACTATTAATTTGGAAAGAGATAACAGTTTCCAATAATGGCTTTTGTGCATTATTCAGAAATGGTAGACTTTATATTTCATTTCTTACTCACCTTCTTAGCCGGATCCTTGTGCTCCTGAACATACTCCTGCTTCATGGGTTCTGTCTGCAAGTCAGGGAGAGAGTGGCTGATGCGGATGGCTGCCTGACGAGAGAGGGAGTCGCAGTTGCTCTCCTGTGAAGCCCGACGCGTCCTGGGGAGGAAACATCTGTTTTTACATTTAGATGTGTCTGTCTACTGAAGGGAAATGAGTTTTGAGTCGGAGAATCGAAGTAAAATGTTCTAGGAGTAAGTTATTCTACTTCTAATACTATAGTGTTACTAATTATTCTACTATTGTTAAGAAAAAGAAGGTAAAATTAGAGATTTTAAGTTTGCATACAATTTGTTACTTGGTAAAAAATGCTATATGACGGGGTGATAACAAGGGAAACCAACCTATTCACCGTGCGGGTAGTTGGAAGTGGAGACTCGCTATAAATACAGGCGTTGGCCGCTGTTATTATTCATTCGTGTCTGAATTGTCAAAGCGAACGGACCTCTTGATGTAAAAGTAATAAACTGTTCAAACTCGTTATTTTGAAGTTTTTGAAAACGAAGATCGACTAATTAGAACGTCATTACACCTCAACACACTATTTACGCCGTCATATATGATGAAATATATTGAAATTATGTTGTCTATACTATAATATACTTAAACTAGAACATAACAGTCACAAAAAATTTGACCTTAATAACTTAAAAGCTACAATTTCAAGGTAATAACCGAAGTCGAAACCTTCACTACTCTACAAAAAATAGGTATTCTTGTCTCGTTCCAACAATTTCGCAGAAAGCTTTAATTCCTTTTTCTCATGAAAACATATCTGTATTTTCTATCATAATACGATACACGTGCTTTCAAGAGTATATTGTAAAATACTTCACAATAATACGGGAATAAGAGGAAAATCATGCTCTGAGAAACGGGGTCGAACATTTCAGTTACAAAAAGAAAATCTGAATACTTTATTACAAATTATGTGGAAAATCTTTAGGGTTTCCAACTTATGTATGAAAATTTTACTGCGTCATACTTGTAAGATATGAGAAAAGATATTTGTTGGATGCTATAGGATCCAACAAAGAAAAGAATTATTGTTTGTTAAACTTTGTAATTCATTAAAACAATTAAAAAAATATAAAATTATAAAACATGACCACTCTCATATATGGCTAGAACAGAAGTGAGAAAAAAGTGAAGAATTAAATTTCACATAGAACAACGAACAAAATTTATAAGAAGATTTAAAAATTAATAAAATCGTTTCCATGCAAATACAACAAAGTTTATGTTCTGAACAATATTCATTAACTTTTGATGACAACGTGAACTTCAATTCATCATTAAGTAAGCCTTACTTAGTAATCGATCCTGATTACGATCAACATAATATTCTTTTGTTTGGAGCGTATAGTACAAGTTCTCAGTGTTTTCTATACACTATGACCTTATTGGAACGAAGTTCCTTATCGCGCGTTATCGAAAGGGGGCTAGACGGAAATTCTTATGAAAAAGTTGGAACGACACTTTTTTTGTTTTAGATGATTATCGCTAGATGGCGCTGTGATTAAAATCTTTTAAAACAATTCTTTATTTTGTTTTATATGATTAATGCTTGATGGCGCTGTGATCAAAATATTTGATTTATTTTATTTTCTGTCTCTCTCTCTCTTCTAATAGAAGACGTTTTAAACTAACTAATTATTATAACTTAAAATAAAATTTTATTACAATTCCCTCACTAATTAATCGAAAGGAATTTCGTTCCATCCGGGTGTCCCTTGACACCTCTCAAGTTTTTTTTTAGAATATTTATATTTGGTAGGAAATAGAAGAGCATTATATGCCGTGCCATTCCAGAGATTAATGAGCAATGTGGCCCATTTACACGTGCGGATCGATCACACGGATCCACGGCCAATGGTTATCATTTACCATCAGATGGAAAGTAAGATCCTACATCTATATTTTTTTATTTTATTGATAAGGAAAGACATACAGGGTGGATCTGTAACTTTGGACAATCTGACGTGAGGTGAATGACCTGTTGAAATAAAACTTAGAACCACTTTTATTTTAGGAATTGTTTAAAAAATTAATTTCATCATAGTAGGGAAGTCCGCAACGATAGTCGTAAGTTTTCCATAGAATGTCAGAAAAAAAGTTTAACCGATCCAAAAACTAAAAATGGTGCTGTTTTATTTCGACAGGTCATTCACCCCACGTCAGATTGTCCAAAGTTACAGATCCACCCTGTATACAAGGCAACTACTACTTTTCACTATTTTTCATTCCATTTAAATGGGTATATTTCTCAATTTCTATCTATCATGCAAAAAAACTGTTACTTTAATCCTCGCATCAAAATGATCCTTACCTGCCCATGATCCACCTCCATGTAGCCGCGCACTGGTATCCAACAGCTGCTAAGAGCACTGCTGCCATCGCAGCCAGCAACACTGCTGCTGCGTAGTCAACCGGGCTCCCGACCACTCCTGACTGACTTTCCAAGCTTTCTGGTTGCCACAATCCTGTGAAAATAACATATTTTATAGAGCTGGGATTTGATAAGGCTTTAAGGGGAGGTGCTAAGTGTATTTTGAGTTGTAGGAAATTGCCGGACATCCAGCAGGTGGGGTATATGGAAATCTGTACTGCCCACTGTTGAGCTCAGGTCTCCTCAGAAGAGGGATTAGGCATAGTCCACCACACATGCCTAGTGCGGATTGGGGACTTCACATATCTTCAAAGGATTTTTAGAACCCTTTTCCGGCATGCAGGTTTCCTCACGATGTTTTCCTTCACCGTTTTTAGCCAGTGGTGTTGTCAAAAATTGCACATAAATCTTTTTCACATTTAGATTTAGAGGTACAAGCCGGCCGGATATGAACCTGCGACCTGACCGGACAGGACGCGCTTCGACCACTCGGCCACCACGGCTATTGGAATGGTCCACGAATATGGAAATCTAACCGTACTAAAATTAAGTACTGCTGATACTCAGCATCCAAGCTCCAGCTGAAGTCAAAACCCAACAGTGTGGTTGTGTGGGATGAACCAGGTTTACACTAAGGCTTGCATATCGCCCCTCGATCCCCGTAGAGTGAGGGGAAGGAAGATTTTAGTGTGGTTCATTCCCACTACCAGTTTATCAATGTCTGAATTGAGCAGCTTTGTTTAGTTTAAGGTACAGGTCAGAAACAAGAACGTTAGGATATTCTCCCAATATTTTAATGGGCACGTTTGCCCATCTTTTTGTTGTTTTTTTTCAATTTGGATAGGCAATTGGCTACAACATCTTGTAGCCCATCCTGTACAAACTGTCTTATGTTTTAAGTGTCAATTTTTTATTTGCGTTTCACTTATTTTATTCCTTTTTTTTGGTATTTTTTTTATATTTTAATTTAAGATCCGACTGTGTACATTTTGATTGTTTTATTTTTTGTGTCGTTTTATTATTTTTTTTCCTTTTGTGACGTCACTGCCAGTTGAGGCTGAAAACCAGAGCTCGGTGTGTCTGTGGGTTATCTGCAGCTAACACCCAGCATTAAGCTGAGGCTCGACTGGTTTGTGATGGAAACCTTTATATTGTATTACTATTTTTTTTTGTATTGTTTGTGCCACTGTTTCTATTACAAATAAAGGAATGTCTATGTCTATCTTCTAAGCTCAGGCCAGTATATCAAAAACTTTCTAAAACAGCATTATACTTGTTATTACTGGTTGAATTAATAAGTATGGACAAAGGCACATCTAAACGACTATTTATTAACCTAATAGACAAAAACTTAATTTATTCTTAATTGCTTAATACTCATTTAAGAAGAAAGTAAATTAAAATTCAGTACCTACCTTGGATTCATTAATTATTAGATTGACTAAAACTAAAGGTTGTTTTACTTCGAGTAATTTTATTAATTAACAACAAATTAGAGTACTAGAAAATGAAAGGAAATTGTTCCAATAAAACTCAATTACTGAATTTTAATAATTTACTATTAATTTTGGAGTTTCTAGTTGGATTCATTTAGTAGATGTTTTTTGAAGTTATCTCCAAATAATCGGATAAAAGTGACAAAATGATGTATTTACTTAAGGCCATATTCTCACAGACGTTTTTATTGCGAGTTAAATTATCATACATCATATTTCTCGATATACAACTTTATTATCAAACAAGAACACTGTTTTTCCTTACATACTATTATCCAATCAAACTAAAGTAGATTGTAATCAATGCAACGGCAAATGAAACTGGAAAAAACTCCTGAATTTTTAACAATCTGACCAATCGTGGATACCTAACCACGCGTCTACCTAAGGAATGGTAGCTAATTAAAAACGAAATATAGGTTAATTGGATTTATTTAGCTCACATAAATCTTAGTTTAGGTTTATCGAGAAAATTAGATTTTGTTTTATTATTTCTCGGGATTAATTAATTAAAATAGTTTTCTGATTTTCTGTGTAGCAGGTAATAAAACAGAATATGTCACATGATTGAGATTTCATAGTTAGAGAGCGATATTTAATAGTCAGGACGCCGTCAAAAGAATTAAATATAATTTACTCAAGCGTGGCCCATTTCAGAAGCATCATAAAACTATGATATATCCGTCTAACCTCAAACTATGACAGGTGATAGATACCTAACGGCGACGATAACCGCTTACCATCAGGTGGGCTGTAGGCTCGTTTATCTATCTTACAATAAAAAAAAATGTATGCAGAATTTAATATAGAAGTCAGTATTGTTTACCTTTCTAAACATATTACTGTTTATATGTTTAATTTGTATTCGTGCTATTAAATACCAGCTAAATTAACAATTAATGCTATCAAATAAAATAATTGAAATCCGGTGACATAACCTCAAAACATCTACTTAACCACTCAACTGGGAACGTCACTATTCGCTAGATTGCGAAATTGGGGACTTCGTTCGGAATCAATACCATGTTTGAGCCCCTTTTTAAAAACATTTTTCCAATAAATTTTAATTTCGATTTTTAATTAAACCTTATATTTTTGTAAATCTTTCTTACTAAACGACGCTGTATTGCATTTTCAGCGAAAATATATCATCTTCGTAAAATATGAGACGATTAAAAAATGTAAACAGAACAAGTTTTAGAACTGTGCTCAATTTTGGGTCCTGCCACAGACTTGGCAAAAGTAAACAAACCAATTTGGTTTCCGATCCCAGTTGAGTGGTTAAGAGAGATTTGATACAGATAAATAAGTATACTAATTAACCTATATTTCACCAACACTCGTAAATAACATAACACAAGTTAACAAAACACATATGATTGTACTAATATGTAATGTGACATAGGGGTGTTATTTGGTAAAATATTGCGTACAGTTTCGACGTATGGGAATAAATTCATTAGCACGACATTATTTAAATACTATGTAAAATGGTTTTAAGATATTTGGTTGAAATATGGTTATCAATTGTGAAAATACTTACCTAATACCGTTAATACTCTAGTTGAAAATTATTTGGCACAAGGTCAACTCTTTTATCTCCAAGTGGCCATGAAATGATAATTCGGATATTACCTAAATAATTAATTATACCTTAATAATACCGAAATTTACTTATCTTCCACTCATTGGTTCGCCTTGCCCTAATACCCTCATGGTACGTGTAGATTTTAGATCACCAATGTCCGACACATGTAAAAAAACAAATGACAGTGACGGCCGACCAATATGTAGACCATACATTGGCACTATGTGAAATATCGTTTGAGAGTTGGCCTACTAGTTATCACTTAGTATTGGAAGTTGGTAATCCAATACGAAAATGGATATAAATGGCTATCTATATATCAGCCGCCACCGGTCCGTGGTCCGTGGTCCGTAAGCGAAGATATAGACATGACAATTTACAGTTAACGGTTTTAAGATTGACATCTCCAATGATAAAACAAAATTTAATTTTCTCCAGAATTTATGTCCCCGATCAAATGTTCTGGACAGCTTCTATATAACATTTCAAATTAGTTTCTTGAATTTCCCGTATACTAACTTTAACTATAAGTAAACGTAGGTAATGTAACTTCTCTATAATTTTCTAGAACATTCCTTGAACAAAACCCATGAAGGTCATATGAGGGACGTGATCTTATTAAGCTCTGGAGCCTTTAGGTAGAACTGTAGTAATGACAGTTAGGCACGTGACTCATAAACGTATCGACAGTTAAAACTTGGCCATCTCTAACATTTCATTATAATATAACAAAATACTATAAAAGGTGAAGCTGTCATCCAAAAAAAGTATGAAATCATCTTGGACCGATTTAGATGGAACATTGCTAAGAACATAACATCCTTGTAAACAAAAAAACACATTGATACAAAGTCAAAGTTAAATCTTTATTTTCAAATTTGATGTGGACACACATACTTTTTGAACGTCAAGACAAAAAAATAATAATTACCACCAGTACGCTAAAAGCACGCTTCCATCCTGAGAAAAACCGACGCAAGAAGCTCAGCGGGCATTAATTTTTTTAATATAATTTTTTTTTTTTTAACATTGTTTTTATCTATTTTATTTGAGAGACACATACAAACACACGTATACACTGATACAACAAACACACAACACGCTGTTTTCATTCCGGAGTAAAAAAAATCAAACCGTGTTTTGGAAATAAATGTAATTCCATTTATTGCAAACATTTTTTAAAACCTCTATTACTATTTTTAATAGATTTTTTTATTATGAACTATCAGACGTCCACTGCAGGGCATAGGCCTCAAGCTTGGGTTCACCTTGTGGACACCCACGCAGTATCTTCCAGTGCCAATGACTCTTAGATGCAAGATTTATTTACTAAAAATAAAATGTTTTCCTTTGTTATATTTTTTACTATATCACTTATTGATACACAAAACTTGAAAATATAAAATATTTATTTCAAATAAAATGGCGACTGTTTGATTTATCGACACACAGTCGAAAATCCTGAATATACTGGCTAGCAATTTACACCACATTTAAAGCAATAAGATAACATTTAAATTCAACTTATTAAATCAAACAATATGTTTTCATAAAATGAAGAGTAAAATTTTACCTTTTTACACTATGTACTATACTTCATAGAATTTAATAACAATATACAGGGTGTTAGAATCCGACGAAACAATACTTTCACAGCAAATAGTATACTTGATGTAGAAGCCATCCACCAAGTCTGGGTTTTCTAGGTATAATATATCATAAGTTATAACTAATCAAAACTACGTGTTAATTTGTGCAGGATCAACCCTACCGTACTGACCTACACCAACAGGTAAAGACTTAAGCCGGCTAGTCACCTCCTGTATCATAGAACATTGTAATAATACACGGGACAAAAATCACATTCTAAACAGGACACATGCGCCTGTGTTCGTGAAAATAGATGTAGTACGCTAAATGTAGGTCAGGGTAGGGTTGTCAAAAATAATACAAAATAATAATTTTTCAACTTTGTATGGGAAAATAAAGTAACTATCTCCGTTTCAAAAGTATGTGGATATGATTTGAAATGTGATATAGATTAAGCCCTTAACGTATTGTTTCACCGGGCACCAACACCCTGTATATATTAAATATTAGCATTTCCTACTGCTGAAGCTGGAAACCGAACAATACTTTGTGTCTTAAAGACCGTGTATCTGTCTCACTTGACATTAGCGAATCGTCCCGAGTCTTGGACGAGGTCCAGAAAAAAAAGAAGAAGAATAGGAGTAAAATTTTTCCCTTACTTTGTAACAGCAGAATTTCTAGTCTATAAAATCCATTAATAAACACTACACTTTTATTTCACATTCATTATACAACTCAGTCGAGAGTTACAAAGTAAACTGATACAGTATTAAATTATTCATTAGAAGTTCAACAGTAATTCGTCTGAGCGGAAACGATAATCATACTTCCGTTGCTAACAGACTAAAATATTTACAAATCGCTGGATTTAACAATGTTATTTTATGATATATCGTTTCAGATATTGGAACGAAGTTCCTTTATGCGCGTTATCGAAAGGGGGCTAGACGGAAATTCTTATGAAAAAGTTGTTACGACACTTTTTTTGTTTTAGATGATTATCGCTAGATGGCGCTGTGATTAAAATATTTTATAAAACAATTCCTTATTTTGTTTTATATGATTAATGCTAGATGGCGCTATGATCAAAATATTTTATTTAGATACAAAATTTTATTACAATTCCCTCACTAATTAATCGAAAGGAATTTCGTTCCATCCGGGTATCCCTTGACACCTCTCAAGTTTTTTATTGTTTTAGCTGATTTCTTCTGTGTACTAAAGTATTTATCGGCTAACTTTGTTAAAATAAAGGTATATGATCTTTTTTGAGTCTTAAATTAATGATTCATCGACCATTCGAGAAGTCAGCAAATCGTAAGACATTTGCTTTTTACAGTTATTTAGCTATAATTGAATGTTGTTTCTTTGAGAGAAAGCTTTATAAAACTTTAAAACTTAAGAATATTTTATTAAAAAAATATAACACTTAAAATTACCAAACCATTAAATCCGTATTTCTTTCCTGACAGAACGATGGTAACCAATTACGCTTAGATGTGTCGTAGGTACGTTAACATTTCAACAACTAAAACATGACAATCTTATCTAATACTAAATGACTTGCGCAACTTCGTCTTCTTCAACGGTGAAAGAATTATTAAAATCGGTCCAGTACTTTTTGAGTTCATTCGTTACATACAAAAATACCTTCCTCTTTCAGAAAAAATATTTCCTCTTTATAATATAGTATAGATAACAACAAGAGTATAAACTTTGCTTTTTAAAATATTCACTAACAAAGCAGCCAAAACCGCGAACAAAATATCAGTTATAAACTTATTCAGACACTCGCGGTTTTCTATAATGCTAAACACAACAATCACTAAGGTTTCATGCTCAGAGAATCTTGTAGATACAGTGAGTGTGGTGTGTCGTGCTGTGAGTTCGAGTTCCAGTGGTACTACCCAAAAGCGAACGAGAAAGAGGGAAGACAGATTTGTTTGCTCTTAAATCGAACCGCAGTATCCAATCTTCTCGTGATCATGACGTTTGCAACAACGTTGAAATATCGAGACAAACTCAATTAATTAAATATCGTGGTAAGAACCCGTTGCAAATGCTTGAAAGTTAAATATCAGTTATAATAAATTAATGTTATGTTTAAGATGTATACTCATTAATCTTATAGTACATCGTTTATTCGAAATTGCTCTGATGTTTGATAGTTATGAAACTGAGGTTAGGCTGAGATTATCTTAATACCTATTGTTATTGATAAGGGACTTTGAAATTAATCTGAAACTTAGGGTTTAGGTAAACAAGTAGAATCTAGGCACAGTCTAGATTAGACTATTATATGTAGCCTATGTATAATATTAAGCTCTAGGGATCTTATTTAAATTATTTTGAGTAAAATGAGTATATTTCGATAATCTTCAGTATTAGTGTTTGAAATAAATGAATGAGTACCTATATAAGATAAAGTTTGAATGTGTCTGTGACGAGTGAAGGAAACGGTTGGGGTGGTATGGGCATGTGATGAGAAGGGATGAGAGCCATGTAACAAGACGAATGTAAATTTAAAAGAGGATGGTTGTGAGACGAGAGGAAGACCGAAGAAAAGATGGTATGATTGTGTGAAGGATGATATGATGGTTTGTGATGTGTTAGATAATGTATCATGTAAAGATAGAAAAGAGAGAGAGAAGACATACGTGTAGCGAAAGAAATATCTTCGAAATCAAAACACACATACACTACTGGTATTTCTAACCTTAGAAGTTCATGAACGACGATTATTTATCAGTGTGGTCATAGGCTCATTTACTTGAGAGTCATAAAAAATAAGGCATCGTGACTTTAGAACTGGGATCAAAACAAGTTTAATATTACTCAACACTGTTACACAAAATATCTCCAAAATACTACTATAATTATATATCTTCTACTTATATATGACGGGGTGATAACAAGGGAAACCAAGCTATTCATCGTGCGGTAGTTGGAAGTGGAGATTTGCTATAAATACAGACGCTGGCCGCTGTTATTATTCATTCGTGTCTGAATTGTCGAGGTGAACAGACCTCTTGATGTAAAAGTAATAAACTGTTAAAACTCGTTATTTTGAAGTTTTTGTTCAAAAGTATTGATCATCAAGTGTTCAAGTGGACATTGTGACGTCATTCCTGACAAAACAAAACGAAGATCGACTATTTACAACGTCATTACACCTCTACACACTATTTATGCCGTCATATATCTTCTACTTATATATAATCGAAACCTTCCACGTTTACAAGTTCACTCTCAAGATCGATATAAAAAAATACGTATAAGTTACGAGTTTTCATGTACCTGTTGAGTCTTGTTTCGTTAAGTGAAATATTATTTCTTGTGAACTGTTGTCAGGGCTCCCTCGCTACGAGATCTTGTTGCGAGGAGCTTATTTTCTATATTTCATTATGTTTATGTACGGAGTTTGTAAACAAGACTTCGAAGGAAAAATTTAGTAATTTAACTAACTAGAAGATCGACGGTCTTTATTAGGACGGTCAAACGAGACCGCCTTATGGTAAGTGGTAAGCGTCGCTCGTGAACTTCTTACCATCACCTACTCAGTATACACAGGACTCAATGTCCCCTGACATTGCAGAGGTTCATGAGCGACGGTAACCACTTCGATCAGGTGGCCCGTTGGCTCGTCTGCCTACATGGCAATAAAAAAAAGACTACAAGCCTATACTTTACAATATATATTATATACACCCTTTGCTTTTGTTTGGATTTTACAATACTCTAAATAAACTACAACACTACTGCTACAATAATATAATATAAAAAAACCATTACAACAGGCACTATAACTTACTAATTAATGATATTGTAGGAGTAAGCATTACGTAAACAACCTATGCTGCTGAAAAAATATAAATATAATAAAGACATTAATTTAAAAAAAGTAGCGACCCCGCAGTAAGTATTCCCTGAAATTGCTAAAGTCCAAAAAATGTTTACTAAAACTCTCATAACTATTTGGCTCGTAAAATACGGCTTATATTTTAATATGAAGAACATTATGGTTTGAAATAAAATCAGAATAATGGAAAGAGAATACTATATATACAGGGTGATTTGTTAGAGAGGGTACATATTGCAGGAGGGTGATGAGTACTCTGTTCTAATACGGAATATTACAAAAATAGGTAAAATATATTTTTCTTTAATCTAAATTCGACAAAACTACCCCAAACATAAACAATTTCGGCTTAAACAGTCTAATGACCTCTAGTGATCTCGCGCACTTCACACCTCCGCCACACCCATCAGCTGTCGAAAAACCATCATTTTGCAAGAATTTTAGATATTTTTAAGTTGCGATTACTAAGGCATTAAGCCATATCCTTTGGTAATAATATTTTTAATAGTCGTATATAACCATCAGCTACCATGACCTTCAATATGTACCCTCACTAGGAAATCATGTATATAGACCGACATTTGGTTTAAGGTAGTGCAAAAGATAAAAAACTAGAATTAATGTAACATTTAAGACTCTAAATTGTCTTCTAAAACATTTAGACTGTAGTCCTGACTGGCCTCTCTGTTTAAACGTCATTTAACAGCATGAATCCATAAGTTTTCTCCTCCATTCAAAAATTCAAACAAACTCAAAGAAATTTACAAAACTTCCAAATTAATTGGTGCTCATCAATTATGAACAAAATCAAAAAGTTTAGTTTCAAACTCGAAATAACACTTAATAACTTATAAATAAAGTTGGAAATAATTTGAAGCCTTCTAATCTAATTATCATATTGTTTTGTCGAGAATATTCAAAAGGACTCAAATGTGATTTTGGAGTAGTTTGTAAGCAGTTAGAGTATAAAGGATCGGTGATTTTATAGTAACATTATTCGGTGATCGTCATAATATACCTGTGGGAAAAGACGTACCCAAGCTGGTGTATGATTGGATTTGTAATATTTTTAAGAATAGCTAGTGGGTTATATTTTATTTTAGATTATTCACGTCTCTAATAATAATTTTCAACAACATAATTTATTTTAAACAAAACTTTTTAAAAACAAGCTTTTAAGATTCTAGATATCATGTAGCAGTAGAGTGCTAGCCAATACAAGTAAAACGAGCCCAAACACGACAGGCCTATCTTATTTAGTACAGGAGTTCCAATGACCACCTTCTGAACTCATCATCAAATTAGCGACATTTTGTCATATTATTGCATAGTCACGCGTGCAAAACATCAGCTCCATCGGAAACCGGGAAGTTTGTCAAATTTAACTTGCAAGATTCCACTCGAACTTACATAGTTACACCCAGTGCAAATTAATATATAGCTTGTAATAAAAACTGTGCTCTAAATGTCTATGACAATGGCACCAATTAAACTTGACTCAAAAAACCCGATTCATTATAAGTATCAAAATTCGATGTAATATTATTCTTTGTAATCAATGTGTGTTCGTATGCGTTTAACTTTTACAATAAATTACGTTTTAAGGTAGAGATAGTTATCATTATTAGTACTCTCAATTAAAATTAATTACAAAACGTTTAAATTTAGCAAGTACAAATGATATAACGTAAAAAATAAAACAATTCTATTTGACTAATTTACAACGTCTGGTAGTTCCAAGTAAAACAATTAAAATCGCACCTCTAAACCAAAACAACCATTCTTAATTACTAATCTGATAATAAACTTTTAATCACAATCGCAGAGAAACTTTGTAATCCAGTAAACCCCAAGCAGACGGGTTGAACGACCGAAAACTTTGAATTTTAACACCAAACTTTCAAGAGTATCAAATAAAAGCCTCTCGCTTAATAATATCTTTTTATAGGTAGAAAACTTTTTAAACACAAGCTCGTAAAATTCGTAATATCATGTCGAATAGAGTATAAAAGTAAAAACAAAAACAAGATGAGAATATCTTGTTTGGATCTATGTTTACCTTCCGACTACATCATCAGATCATCTCCACAGTACCATATAACATCATCATCATCATCAGCCTATAGACGTCCACTGCCGGACATAGGCCTCCCCCAAACCTCGCCACATCGACCGGTCCTGCGCCATCTACATCCAGTAACCTCCCGCGATCTTGACCAGATCGTCGGTCCATCTTGTGGGGAGTCTACCAACATGGCGCCTACCAGTGGCCGCCACTCCAGAAGTTTTCATGTCATGTAACATACATTTTCAAAATGTCAGTTCAGTTGGAAACCAGGAAGTTTGTCAAGTTCAGCTAGCAAGATACCACCCGAACTTACATAATTACTAACTTTTAACCCGACCTGAATAACTTTAAGCTTTAAAAATAAATAATTACAAGACTTTTACAATATCACCCAGTGCAAGATAAATAAGAGCTATAGAAAGGCTATAATTCTTCCCTAGGTAGATAGACCCTTAGCCCTGAGGCGTCGGGTCAAAGTGCCGATAAATACGGATTTTAAGAGGAAGATTTCATTATTCTCATGGTTAATGATCCCGAAGAACGACCCGATGGATGGATGAGAGTTCAACCCGATTAGAATTTTCGGCAGCGAGTATATTATCTTGTTTTACTTGTTGACGTAAGTAGTGGTGGCGGAGTGGTTAAAACTAGTCTTCTGTATAATATGGGTAGTATTTGATGACGTAATAGATTATAGACCTTCGTAAGAATAGGTTTTAATTCGGAAATCCTAATTTGACAAGTATTTATCAAGTAACACAACACCAGATAAAGATAAAAGATAAAATTACGAAATCATAGTGAACTTCACTCAGTCGTCACTACGGGTTCCTTTGGGGGTGTCGCGACGGGAAAGTGTGCCGCAGTGCGTAACGCGTCGCGCCACCCCGCATAACCCCGTGCTGGGTTCTGGCCTCAGCCGGGGTTCGGACGCTGAGTGTGAGCGGTTGGAGGTTTTAGTGAGGTTCAACTCCCACATATGGGGATCCGGCGATTTCCTCCAACTAAAACAAAAAAAAAACGGGTTGCTTTGGTTTTTGAAAACGTACATAAAATAGCTTTACTAAATTATTTTTTTAACTTAAAATTACAATGCAGCTTTCATAGTTTTAAAATTTTAAAAATTAAATCTCTCTCAAAACCTTAATTAAAATGCTCAAACTTTTCAAAATACAAGTGAAAATTAATTAACATTCCAAGTGTGTTCTGTATTCATCTTAACTGCAAACCATTTCCTCTGTAAAGAGTTCTTCGACCCCGAGATTGGGATGCTGAAATCTCAAGAGACGTGTCGGTAATAAAAGCTACAAGTTGTACGAAGTTTATATGTAACTTAGACAAATTAAAACAGTATAATATATGCAAAAGTACTCTTATATTTAAAGGATTTATTCACAGACAAATTAAAACAAAAAACCTTGAGAGGTGTCATGAGACACCCGAATAGATCGAAGTTCCTTTCGATTAAAAGATATCTTATATTTTTTTTCCTAACATAACACGCGATAAGGAACGTGTATTAAAAGATTTTGATCACAGCGCCATCTAGCGATAGTCATGTAAAACAAAAAAGTGTCGTGACAACAAAAAAAGTGTCGTGACAACTTTTCGTAAGATTTTTTTCATTCTAGCCCCTTTCACAACGCGCGATAAGGAACTTCGTTCCAATATGTAAACTTACACAAATACTAAACGGGTTCTTACCACTATAGAATGTAGACAGATTTGTCGACTCTTAAGTGATCTACCCGCAGTACTCAGTCTTCCGTGATCATGGCGCTTGCAACGGTGTTGAAATATCGGGATGGCTCATTTAAAATCGTGGTACGAACCCGTTTATTATTTGTATAAATGATATAGATAACCGCGAGTGTTCAAAGAAATTTAATATATGCAAACTTAGTGAAAATATAAAAGTTTTAAGGATTTTATAAGTATTGCACTTTCTTGCATTGCGTAATACTGATTGAATTAAAACAATATAGAGTTCAATAGAATCTACACTCTTAATGGAAATAGTAAATTTCACTCAAAAGAATGAAACCTTTTGAAAGAAACAATACTACGTTTAAACTTGTGGTTAATATAGCTGATGTACAATTTAGTCTAAGTGTGTGTAGAAGTCGTGGTGACCGAGTTGTCGAAGCGCTTCCTTCCGAACGAGAGGTCGCGGGTTCAAATCCGGCCGGCTTGTACTCTAAATCTAAATGTGAAAAAAGATTTATGTGCAATTTTTCACAGCACCACTGGCTAAAAACGGTGAAGGAAAACATCGTGAGGAAACATACATGTCAGTCCCCAATCCGCACTGGGCAAGCGTGGTGGATTATGCCTAATCCCTCTTCTGAGGAGACCTGAGCCCAACAGTGGGCAGTAATGGGTTGGTACAGTACAGTACAGTGTGTAGTGCAAGTTAGTTTTAAGTGAATATTGTACATCATCATCAGCCTATAAACGTCTTCTGCTAGACATAGGCCTCCCCCAAACTTAGCCACAACGACTGGTCCTGCGCTTTCTGTATCCAGTGACCTCCCACGATCTGTCATTCGGTAATCCAAATAAAAAACTTCCTTGTTACATTCAAAAACAAACGTGTTAATAGAGAATAAATCTCTTTTTTTTCTTTCTTACATAACAGATAAACGAGCCTACCGTTTCATTATACGTAGTTACCGTCGCTCACTGACCACCTATTAGATTATTAAACTTCCTAACCTATTTCCTAACAACAGTCTCAAGTATAACCTAATTTCACCACAAAACAAAATTACGAAATCGAATTCTGGAAACCGCGAATCGAAACAAGATTTCATCAAATTAACTATGCCAAGGATAACGAGTCCTTCAACAGTCAATCCTTCTATTTACTGCCAAAATTAATTACCAATGCTTTGAAAGGTAATATTAATTGTTTTAAAATAATACGGAACCTTGGAAATTGTTTTGGTGTTACGCTTTACGATTCTCTTTCAATTGAGATTGATTAATCTGTCTTAGTTTTTAACTGGATTGTAATAAATTGTGTAGAAGGGTATAAATCTCTTGTGGTTCTAATGTCTAACACTTATGGACAGAATATAAAATACTGTACATTTTATTTCGACCACTACATTGTATCTTTTATCTGTTAGTATATTTTAGAAACATAATTTAAAATGTACTAAATTTATTAAATCGGTAGAAAAAGCGAATAACGTGAATTTGTATAAAAGTAAATGATCAACTCTGTATCAAGTGTCATACTGTTTCATAATTAATCTGGCTCCAAACATAAAACAGCAATAATCTTATCTCATTTTAAATTTTGTATCAAAAAAAATATAATAAAATCTACCTAAGCTTCATAACAAAAAGAGAGTCATCTACACCTGCTGTTAGTAAAATGATTGATCACGGGATTGTCTGTTTATTTTAGTACTTAAAGGCTCGTTAGGTATTAAAAAATCTAGAAAAAATAATCTATGAAATATCTATTATGAAAATAAATAGTTGTGGTACTTTTACTAACGATTTTAAAGAAAATGTTACTAGTTGGGGTATTTAATGTTTTATTTTACTTTCATTTTTACTGATGCTTCCAATGGCAATTTAAATGTACGAGTATAAAAATTAAATAACCTATGGCACCGAATTTACATGTGCTACTGCGTCTGGCAATTTCTCGAAGGCTTCTCGAATTTTTTCTAAAAAAAATATATACTCGTATCATTATATTTAACTATGACATTACCCTGGCTACTTAGATAATCAAAGTTCAGTTACTCATTATATTTAAAGGTTACGCCCTTTAAGGAACTTCTTCCGAATCTTTCCAAAGTTTCCAATAAATCAAAACCTATGATATATTTGAAGATATCAATTCTAAAGGTCAATGGGCTAAAGGTCTCTTCATATTTCACAATATTATTATACCTTTTAGTTTGATTAAAACAATATTAATATTTCGATGAAATGATGAAAGCGATGATTTTGATTAGGCACTCATATTAGAGGAGAACAGATGGACGAAGAAGGTGACTTCGTGGCAAGGGCCTCCAGGTAAACGTCATATAGGTAGACCTCACACAAGATGGGAAGACGACCTTAAGAAAATTGCCGGACCACAATGGAGACAAAAAGCGCAAGACAGAGAGGTGTGGCAATCCTTCACCCGAGAGGGGTTCCAAAATTAGAAACTTATACTAGATTTTAAAATAAACATTATAATTTTTTTTAACATACTTAGTTTAAGAACAAATTTATATGTAAAACTTTTATTTATAGTTTGGAAATAAAAGGCTTTTTTATTTTTATTTATTTATTATTAGAGGAGGATTTTAAAAAATACTCTTGAAAACACGTGAAGTCCTCAACCCGCTCTGAGGAGGCCTGAGCCCAACAGTAGGCAGTAATGGGTTGGTACAGTAACTAATCATACTCGATAAATGAATGCTTCTTTATATACTTTGCTAAAGCATTAAAACTAACAATTTTAATGTCTAAAAACGATAAAAGTTCGTTGTTCTTATAAAACCATTTTTTGTACGTCAAAGAAAAACATGAATAATGATGATCCATTATTAAGTTATGACCCTGAACCCTCGCGATTCTGCCAGGACCAACGCTTTGTCATGATTTCAGCGGGGACGAGATTTATCTCACATATACAAAACGAGCTTGGACGATTTCTTTGAGATGTCCTTTTAAAAAACTAATTTATATTGAAACTAAGTCCGATTATTTTAATCTTGAACAGTCTTGATACAAATAATTTATCCTTCAATTTTAATGTTTTAGTCATGACATTGATGTCCATGAGCAACGGTAACCGGTTACGATCAGGTGGCCCGTTAGGTCGTCTGCCTACAAGGCAATAAAAAAAAATATATATTTCGTAATGCTTTTTTTTATGTTGGAGGAAATCACCGGATCCCCGCCGGGTATATGGGAGTTAAACCGCACTAAAACCTCCAACCGCTCACACTCAGCGTCCGCACCCCGGCTGAGGCCAGAACCCAGCACGAGGTTATGAGGGACGGGCCAATGCGTTACGTCCAGGGCACTCTTTCCCGTCACGCCGCCCCTTCGTAATGCTAACTAACGCTGACTAAAATAAACTATAAATGAAATAGTTGATTTTACGAGATTGTTATTTTACGTGAATGCCCTTGATATTAAAAAAGCTTTAATAACACAATAAAAAATTACGTATATATAGTAAACAAAATTAAACAGCTTACGCAAACAGCCAAATTTTCATTAAAACATCGTAAACACTATCCCTTATCTATACAACAACGAACAAAATCTTCAGTCTTCACAATCGAAAATGTACAAACACTCTACCTTTCTTCTTTGCATAAATCCGCTTATTATAAAGATTATTTTCCTACACCGGATTTGAGCTGTGGTCCACATAATGGAGAGACGAGCTATTGTGCTCAACGATGGTATTGTCTCGGATACCTGGCCACTTTGAGAGATCTTTATACATCATACTTCTTATGTTCAAGGTAAAGCTAGACATTTTGTCTGTGAGAATACAACTATTTAGAAAATAATTATTGCTAGACAATCTTACCACCTGTCCACCTGATTGTAAGCGGTTACCGTCGCTTATAAACCTCATATTTTATTCAAATCTTGGTTATAAAATTATTCAGACACTCGCGGTTTTCTATAATACTTCCATGCATTTTCAACGGGTTCTTACCACGATATTTAATTAATTGAGTTGTCTCGATATTTCGTTGTTGTTGCAAACGTCATGATCACGAGAAGACTGGATACTGCGGGTCGATTTAAGAGCAAACAAATCTGTCTACCCTCTTTCTCGTTCGCTTTTGGGTAGTACCACTGGAACTCGAACTCACATCACGACACACCACACTCACTGTATCTACAAGACTCTCTGAGCATGAACCCGCGAGTGACTGTTGTGTTTAGTCTTCTCGTGATCATGACGTTTGCAACAACGTTGAAATATCGAGACAACTCAATTAATTAAATATCGTGGTAAGAACCCGATGAAAATGCATGAAAATCTTGGTTTTACATGGTTCAAAGTTCTAAAAACTTCTTAACTCCATGGTTTGCCTATATTTAAGTTGAAATAGATCTATCAACAGTTACCGAAAGGTAGGTAATCTTAACAGAGACTCAACAGAGATTTATGAAAGTCTTTGATGAGACTGTAGGTCGTATCTTAAACGGAAAATTAATTTTGTTTACAGAATCGACAATTTTTTTATCTTTATTTATGAGAAAATCTCACCAACAGTATGAGTTACAACAATGTTATTACAAAGATAATAATACAATCACATATAAATAAAGAAATGCTGTGTAACGATACTAACAATAGGTAAGCATAGCGTTTATAAAACTTTAAGGGGACAGACGCAAAATAGACACACTTATAGGAAAATCTCTTCAACTCTACGCAGACAACAAAACACTAACACACTTACTAGTTTAATATACCTATAATACTAATAAAATTACAAATTAGATGAAAAATTGTTTACAAGTTAAGTTAGCCACATTTTTTTTATCATAGCAAGATCATAATCATCTTGATTACACACTAACTTGTTAAAAAACGCAAATCTTTCAAACGAGGCTTGAGGAGGGTCCTTAAAGTTAGGTCATAGGTAGCGACCCCTCAATGTCCCCTGACATTGCAGAGGTTCATTAGCGACGGTAACCGCTTACGATCAGGTGGCCCGTTGGCTCGTCTGCCTACATGGCAATTAAAAAAAAAAAAAAAAATCATTTAAAATACTTCATAGATGTAGGTATAAAAGTATTTAAACTTCGCTCTATATTTTCTACAAACCACTTAGTGTAAGTACAAACCAACAAAAGCCTTTTATTCAGTACTTGCATTTACCGAACCATTACAAATCCGTGGTGTTTCAAGACGAACGATTTTCACATTTATTATAAGTAGAGTAGAGTTTTAAATATATCGTCAACATTACAAGAGGTAGGAATTGGAAACGAATGTGGTTTATCGTTTACGAATTTGATTTATTATTTTTATGTATTTTTCGGTCTTAAATTGTGAATGTTAAAATACATACATAGGCTCGTTTATCTATTTTGTATTAAAAAAATACATCCCGGCCCTGGGGATACTAAACCGTTTACTCTCTCTCAGACCAATACCTGTAGTATTGCTTACGTGAGTTTGTGAGTCGACTTTCAGAAAGAATCATTTTGAAAAATTAGTTTTATAACAAAGATTTCTCTTGATAATTTTCCTTGATAACTTGAAGGTTACTAAATAACTTTACCTGTTAAACCTATCTAATGTTTTAATTTATCTCTTAACAAAATAAAATCTAACAATAAATACTCTTCTACTTCAAAATCTACATCGATTGTAACCTAATATCCGAATAACATTTGTTGCAAAAACGACAAAAAAGTTAATATATTTCCATAATATGGAAATTCATGTCTGCTCCCGAGTTTCAGCTAAAAAGCGAAAAAGGTCAAATACATAATGAATATAAAAAGGTTATGTATATTATGAATTATCATAACAGGCTGAGGCTTTTAAAATAATTTATTTTCCGTTTAATTAAGACATTAAGTTAATTTAATAGAGTGTATTTTCTTTTTGGTTTAAAGATTCTTATACATTGTAGCGTAATAGAGCGGGTTACGGATTGACCAATTTTAGTAGTTGTAATTGGGGGGAGCGGCGCAACGGGAAAGAGTGCCGAGAGCGTAACGCGTCGCGTCGGTTCAACTCCCACATACGCCAACCCGCGGGGCGGGTGGATATCCGGTGATTTCCTTCAAAAAGAAAAAAAAAGTGGTTGTAATTGGAGATCATAAACTGATCATTCCTAGCACTGTTGTTTGTGTGCCTTAGTCGGATAGATACGCGAAAAAACGTCATAAATTAGCACACAGATTACTGTTAAGACTAGTATACAAATATAATACTGAGAAGCTGAGAGAAGGAGAAACTGCTTGACTGCAAGATGCACTCAGATGCACAGGTAGCGTCTCTTTTACAGCGAGAAAGTCTATAAGCGACAATATCTAAGTTCGATCGAGTGGTCCGTTTTTTTGTCTACCTGCGTGGCAGTAACAAAATTTAAAGTGGTAATTTCTCTCAGTACCTTTCAATATGTCGTAGGGAACTTAAAAAAATAAACCTACATTATATTACCTATATTATTTTCTGAATACAAATCTTAATATATAAAAATCTCATGTCACAATGTTTGTCCTCAATGGACTCCTAAACCACTTAACCGATTATAATAAAATTTGCACACCATGTGCAGTTCGATCCAACTTGAGAGATAGGATATCTTAGATCAAGGTCTGATGATGGAGCTGGAAGGTGGCCACAGGAACTCCGTCAATAAGCAAGATAACCTCATCGTATTTGGGCTCTAATGAAGCGTCCTGATGAGTACTTTGCGTAGAGAATGAATGTGAAGGTCTGATGATGGAGTTGGAAGGTGGCCACAGGAACTCCGTCAATAAGCAAGATAACCTCATCGTGTTTGGGCTCCAATGAAGCGAAATAGAAAATTCCCGGAAACAATTCCTAAACGACGCAGACGAAGTTGCACAGGGCAGCTAGTACTCTTATAAATTTATACTATAGATGACAGCAACTCATCTCCTTAATAGTGCTCGCTCAACAATTTCTTTCACCAGTGGTATTTTTTTTAACTGGTAGTAGCTTGGCAACAAGTTCTCTTTCATTTATGTTGAAAATGAACTATTTCATTTCACACACTAACAAACAGTTTCTGAACCTACTAAAGCAGAAGTAAAGTATGTGTATGTTCAATGTTTTGGAATTCCTGGTGCAATTGTCAACTCCATAAAGTATTAATATTTATGTTGTAACATTCACATAAAGTTTTGTAACTTTAGATTTATGGCTTTCGCCACGTCTTTTGGGAAACAGTACTTTCCTTTACTGATTCTGTTTTGATAAATTCGGTTGGAAAAACATTTGAAAGAGAGTTTTTTATACATTGATTACATTGTAGTTGAACGACGTATTTACTGCAGTGAGAAATTTAATTAATTCTTTGATTGACTTTGAGAGAGAAGTGTGAATAAAATATAATCAATATTAGGTCTAGTATAAAACATCACTAATACTAAATGCGAGCTAAATAAGATCTTAATTTTTGCCAAAATCGAACGTCAAACAAAATACGAAATATTATTAACTACTCACTAAATAAATTATTTGTCAAACATCGATGAATCAGTCATCAAAATTAGTTCCAAAAGAAATTTGCTAAGTTAAGACTTGTCCTTCTTCAAACGAGGCTTAAGGAGGGTTCTTAAAGTTAGGTCGTTGGTAGCGTCCATTCAGTGTCCCCTGAAACTGCAGAAGTCCATAACCACTTACGATAAGATAACCCTCGTCTGCCTACATGGCAATTATAAATATAATAAAGTGTATGAAAGTCGATTAAATTGCATAATAGCTCTCATTGTTTATCTATTTAATAATAGTTTGGGTTAGAAATAACCTAACAATGTTAGACTATGTTTAGACAACGAACTCTACGAATAGTTTCAATGGATAACTTAGTTTTGCTTTGATAAACTTAGCTGGATAATAATTGGATCTATGTGCAGAAATAGTTTACTGCAATCAATGCTGTAATTGGATGTTTCTCTGCTAAGAATAGCACAGTTTAACATAGCTTCAGTAATCGTTATTTTTAGAATTTAATAATATTTTTTTTAGCAATATATGTTTTTTTTTTTAATTCAATTGGATCAACGAACAACAGTACAATAATTGTTACTTAAAGAACTAACTTAGCTTAATTGTACAGTCAGCTATGTTAATCACAACAGCAATATATAATTGTGAATTTAAAAAGTTACTATTAACAAACAATGCATAGAATTTATTAAGAAATGTTAGATATAGGTTTTACAATTTCTTCCTTAAATTTAGGTAGTGAAAATGCAAAGATATCCAACTTAGCATAAAGATTATTATAATTTTCCATTGTACGGTTTACAGGAGAACGTTCACCTGCATGAGTAGAATGTTTAAAACACTAAGATTATTTTTAATCTACTTTATCATAGGAATGGCGGCTGATAAGAAAAAGATCTATGACTTTGTCGAAAATAATTTAATCATATTAGTCTTCTGAATCTCTCTTTATTCTCTTCATCAAAAATATTTTTAATATGTTCTTTGTTTTTACGTTTAAATAAGTAAAATCAGCCAAAACAATTCTACTTTTTTTCTAAACTATACGAACTACAATAAATGTACTATTTCTACTAATAAACTTAATTTTAATATTATCTTTAATTTCAAAGCTCATAACAATCATTTCTTAGAACCTCAGAAGCTTCTCGAAGTTTGAACACATGCTAATTAGAAACTTGATACACATCCTTCATCACACGAAACTAAGTTCATGGTTACTGGTAATTAACACTCTATTTAATGAAACCGCAGTTTGGTTCAAATACTTTATAATTCGATGTTAAGAAAACGTAACATCACTGTAATACTGTCAGTGTAAGATCGTTTTTTATCTACCTTGAAATAAAAAAAATCTTTAGTATGATCTTCTTATATACAGGGTGTTAAAATACGATGAAACAATACTTTCACAGCAAATAGTATACTTGATGTAGATGCCATCCACCAAGTCTGAGTTTTCTAGGCATAATTTATCATAAGTTATAACTAATCAAAACTACCGTGTTAATTAGTGCGTGATCAACCCTACCGTACTGACGTACACCAACAGCTAAAGACTTAAGCCGGCTAGTCACTTCCTGTATCATAGAACATTGTAATAATACACGGGACAAAAATCACATTCTAAACAGGATACATGCAGCTGTGTTCGTGAAAATAGATGTAGCACGCTGAATGTAAGTCAGGATAGGGTTGT
Organism: Trilocha varians; assembly: GCA_030269945.2. NCBI lineage: Eukaryota > Metazoa > Arthropoda > Insecta > Lepidoptera > Bombycidae > Trilocha > Trilocha varians. Next base: position 6,908,594 of record AP028266.1, read on the forward strand.
CAAAAATAATACAAAATAATAATTTTTCAACTTTGTATGGGAAAATAAAGTGATCATCTCCGTTTTAAAAGTATGTGTATATGATTTGAAATGTGATATAGATTAAGCCCTCAAAGTATTGTTTCACCGGGCACCAACACCCTGTATAAAAATGAATTGCTGTTCATTAGTCTCGCTAAAACTCGAGAACGACTGAACCGATTTGGCTTATTTTAATCTTGAAATATTCGTAGAAGTCTAGGGAAGGTTTAAACGGTGAGAAAATTTCCTAATGTGACGCAGACGAAGTTGTGTGGGCCAGCAAGTTTATTATAAACAAACAGTGGGTCTATTACAGGACGCGTCGTTTATCGTAATCGTCTATTTTCACATTCGATGTGACGTCATTTTTCATAAAATTGGTATTACGGAAAAAGTTCAAAAATTTTACCATTAATTGTAAAGCGAACTACATATTACATAAAAAAATATTCCTGAACATGCATGAACCAGATTACACATAATTAATGACACCCAGTGATTTTTAATAATATTTTTTTGAGAATGAGAATTGCAGCTCAGTCACATCATTCAAATTTGTGTCACCATTGGTGAGAGGCAAAAATACATGTAGCGCTATCTATTAACGACATTTTTGTCTGTTCTATGACGCTTAGCTACGAGTATTCGTTTAATTGTTCTGTCATCGTAAGTTAACGCCTCGCTTATTGGCCTCTACAATGCCGGAGAAATAACGATCGATTCTTAAATGTCAAAAAATAAATTCAACAAAATCAATTTTCTTTAACTGAATAAGTTACATCTCTTACATTTTATAATTATCAAACATTTTCAAGAATAGTAAAATTACTAAATATAAATGTCCATAATTATATTTCACTTCACCGAGATTTGCAACAAACATTAAAAATGTACTACAGTAATTTCACAACCCAAACCAACACGCGGTCTCATCTTGGCGCGACGGGAAAGAGTGCCTTGGGCATAACGCGTCGCGTCGTCCCTCATAACCCCGTGCTGGGTTCTGGCCTCAGCCGAGGTTTTAGTGCAGTTCAACTCCCACATACCGGTGATTTCCTCCAAATAAATAAAAAAAAAGAAATAACCGAAACCACAATACGCAATAAAAAATAAATTTAATAACATTCAAGAACATTACCCATCGTCTTATATTAAAAACATATGCAAACAATCAAACAGTTCTATACTCGGTTTCTTCCTCAATTATCCGGGTGGATGTCAACAATACGTCACGACAAGGTCATAGAAACATACATCCGGATCACAGAATAATTATATAGCAGAAGTAAATCTTATTACAAACTTGAAGATTTATCACCGAATACCAAATCGTACGAAAGTGCATTAAATGTTTCAGAAACGACTTGTAAGCTAAAATATCAATGAAAATCAGATTTATAACACCTAATGCAAGTATTATAGATTCGCTTTATAAACGAGCCTACGACCTACCTGATAGTAAGCGGTAACCGTCGCTTGTGTAATGCCAGGGCATTGGAAGGTCGTCGAAGAATGGGTACATTCTTCATCATTGACATGTCCCTCTTTAAACGAGGTTTAAGAAAATTCCTGTATAGGTAGGTGATAGATAACGGCCCCTCCTTGTCCTGACATTGCAGAGGTTCATGAGTGTTAACTACCGCTTACCATCAGGTGGGCCGTAAGCTTGTTTATTTACATAGCAAAAAAAATTGCCTTGTAGACAGACGAGCTAATGAGTTACCTGGCCTCTGTAATTTCAGGAGTCACTGCAGGACTCCTACCTTTAAGGACTTTCTTCAAACAAAACTTAGACCTCGTTTAAAAAAGAACCTCTCCGAAAATTGAATACACAAACAACAATTATTTCTGTACAACATAATTCTCTTTTGTCCGGGTGTAGCTGAGCGGTTGATCATGACCGAAAACCAGGTCAAACCGGGACCGGCGCGATCTTGACCTGATGCGCACATCCGGACTTTCATGTCTTCATATTGAAGACGTTCTATTTCTGTTCCTTGGCAGACGATATTGATGGGGTATAAATTGAATTGCGAAGTGATTTGACTGTTGCACTTAAATTAAATTTATCTTTTTTTTTTGGGAAATATTAGATTACTTGTGGGATATTTTTATTATGTTTTTATGAAAAAATGTTCAATAAAGTTATTTGTTTATGTTCTTTTTGGTAATAGGCTATACCACCCCATTTTTCTATTTTAATTTAATCTTTTGGTCATAAAATCCTATAAAAAAAAATTAACAATTTTTTTAGCCAAATTAGGCTAAAATTTGCCATTTAAAATTTCTATTTCAAATTTGGCGCAAAAACGTCGCCAAAGGCACCGCCATCTTCTAATGTCACTTTTGCGTCTCACAGAGTAAATAGCGGTGTAAACACTACGATTTGCTAGGGGTTTACTGTAGATGTGACGTCATATTACAGCCATCATGGCGAATAGCGTTTTTGACATTCGAAGCACAGATAAAAAAAACACGAATTTTAAAATTGGAATATAAAATATATTTTGCGTTTTTATGAGTAGAAATGAACATTAATCACGTCTTAGTTTTTCGTAAATCTATCAAAGTACGATAATTTTATAGTTTTATTAGCTTGGTGCGTAATAGCCTATTGTAAGTAATGAGCATTCCAGTATTGAGACATACACCACTATTTTTTATTGGCATCGCAGGGTTTGTTGGTAAACTCTGTCAGTCTTTCAACTCTTAAGTATATTAATGTTATGCACATAAACAAATAATATTTGATTATTATCAGTTAACCTGCTAGTTTTACAAACATTAAAACACATTAAATAATTCAAAAATTAATTTTAATAAATATACAAAAACAAGTACTAAATCAATCTTGAGCACACTTAATAAAATTATAAACTTAAATTGTTTTCAACGAGTTACTTAGCAACTGTTATGAATATCTTAAAAGATCACATCTCAAACAAATATTATAAAGGAAATTTTAAAAGAAAACTTAAAAGATAAACTAGACGACGAGTATTTCAGAATTTATCTATGCAAAAGATTAAATCCTTTTGAAATGGAAAATATTTTTCAGCTCATGCATAGACAACTTTACTGGGAAATGTCAATGTATTAATGATCACAAAGTAACTGTACAGAAAGAAATATTTAAACAATTCAATTTACCAAACTCACACGTATACAACTTTCACCGACTAATCATTTTAAGTGAGAGTAAGAGATTCGACGATTGCAAATCTATAGGATACTTCATCTGAGCTTCAATACAAAAGCGATTGTCAAATGTTTCAAAAACGTCATGGAAACAAAATGCAAGTGTCAAATAATTAAAGCCTAGCTGACTTAACTTTGCCTACAACAAAAAAGGTGTCAGTTTTACCTAATTATTATTAAACGGTTTTATTTAGCTCACCCCGTATGTTTTATTTATTCTTGCGTCAAGTTTAGTAATTCAATATTTACCATCTTTCTGTCAACCGATCAATCTGAAATTTTGTATACACTTTGGATTTTAGTGACAATACAATTATGTTTATTCAATATTCATTATCATTATAAATTAAAGATGGCCGCCGCTACAAAATGGCGGATAATTTATATTTTATTGATCCCATCAATATGGGTATCAAATGAAAGGGCTCAACAAGCAAAATACAATGAACTATAAAAAATTGAAATCCAAGATGGCGGCCGCTACAAAATGGCGGATAACGTAGGTTTTATCAATCCCATCAATATGGTTTTTAGTACATTTATCACAAACATTGCAAAGTATATCTATACATATAATAAAATGATAGAAAAGTCAAAACTTCAAAATACACTCCCCCAAGTCATACAACCGTTGCACATAAAGTCACCGCGATGCAGAATCAATACATTTAGTATGGTACAAAATTCAGCTTTGTCCGGGGTAAACTAGAAAACTACTGCACGGATTTACTTCATATTTGGCAAGAATATTGCTTAGAGGTCGGGTCAACACATAGGCTATATATTATGGTACTATCATTTCCGAGGAACGGGATATAAATATAATAAATTTCATTCAAAAATTTTAGAGCACCGACATCTATCGGCGTTTAAGTCAAATTTCATGTGGAAGCATTTTTTTATTAGTACAAGAGCTAGCAACGTCGGGAAAACAAACATTTCAGTAAAGCCAGTTTTTATTTTTATATATGCTATCTCTCATACTCTTTCACTTTTATATCAGTTGGCAAATTAATTTTAGGTTTTTAAGTGCTTAAAAAGATTCATTAAAAAAAATCATTCAGAGTTAGCGTCTGGCACAGAAAAACAACAAAAAATATCTGGCAATAATAAATTCATGCAGCAAAAAGTACAATAAAAATAATTTAAAGAAAAATATCTTAAAAAAAAATTTAAACTAAAACTACCGGCTGGAGGCTACTACTAGACAGTCCGTATCGGTAAATACTCTGTCAAAAACGTTGCTAGCTCTTATACCATAATTTAAATTTGATTGTGTCATTTTTGGCACTGTCAATGGTTATTTTTTTAATTGTCATAGATACAAAGAGTTCTGTTCCTTCTTAAAAAATGTGTAAAAATATATTAATTCGTTTCAGAGATTAGCAAGATCTATACATATAAATAAATTTCATTAAGCAATTTTAGAGCAACGACATCTATTGGTCTTCAAGTCGAATTACATATGGAAGCATTTTTTTGTTGATATAAATAATTTAAATTTGATTATGTCATTGTGGGACAATGTTTCCTATTTGCTAACTAGATGGCGTTGGCGTATAAATTTGAGTTATTCTGAATCGCGCTATTATTTCGTACACCAAATGTCAAAACTGAGGTTACCTGCTTTGCTATATGTCATCATGTGGTTAGTCAAATTGAACTCTTTAGCTATCATTATATTATTATTTAGTTTCTACTTAAAATACTTAAAATGCCTGGATAACGATCTAATTTATCCCAATGTTCAAACGATACTCGAAGGAAAAGGTTAGCTCGATGTCTAGAAACCGCCGTTGAGCATGAAGCTAGGTTGGCTATTGGCTAATCTTTAAGAACACATTGCGGAAAGTCAGTCGATCGAATATCTTGAAGAGCAGGATACTCAGTTAAGCAGAGATCACTCTCAGCCTGCTCTTTCACGGTCTTTGGAGACTGTTGAGCAGCTTGAAGAACGTAGTACAGCTGCTCAGCAAAGTTATCAGGATGTACGTGACGATACTTCTGCTCATGTATCGCAAGACTGGGACGGAATGCAAGAGTTGCAAGAGCAACCGTGGCTAAATAAAGAGGGAAGTGGATTCATGTACAATGTTGCGATTAACTACGCCGCACACGGAGATATTAGCAAACTTAGAAGAAGTGTGCGCCCTTTGTCGAGCCCGCAAATGGAGAGGGGAGCCCAATGGGATGTGTTGTGCATCTGGTAAGGTACGCTTGGAGTCTATGCAAGACCCACCAGAACTGTTGAAACTCTTACTAAGCGGCGAACATCCGGGTCCAGCCATTTTTTAAAAAAACATTCGAGCCTATAATAGCGCCTTACAGATGACTTCGTTTGGTGCAAATCAAATCGTTGAAACAGGGTTCATGCCGACATTCAAGATCCAGGGACAAGTTTACCATCAAATTGGTTCGCTGCTACCTACAGATATTTCAAAATTTTTGCAAATTTATTTTGTGAGTGATTTTGAAGAACAAGCAAACCTACGAAGTAGATTCATCCCCAATTTAGACTCAAGAATTCTCCGATGTTCTTCTAAGTCTTGGTGAAGGTACTCTACCAGAAGAGAGAGGTGGACAAGTGTTGCTTCCAATGTCTCTCGGTAGAGTTGTATCCAGCTTAGAAGAACTCATTCGCTGTGTGTACAACGACATCAGTCGTATATCACACCAGCAGAATTCTTGGGTGTGTGAGCGAGCCATTTTGACACCCTAAAATGACCAAGCTACAGCAATTAACGAATTCTCTCAGAAATTGAGGGAAATGAACTGTCGTCGAGCAAGATGATGCTACACATTATCCTGTAGAATTTTTGAACTCTCTGTCAGCAAGTGGTTTTCCAGCGCATACTGTCAAGCTGAAGGTCAGTGTCCCGATTATGTTTCTTCTGAACCTATCTCCTCCGAAGTTGTGTAACGGGACCCGCCTTAAAGTCATCTCGCTCCACAAACACACAATTGAGGCGGAAATTCTTACGGGTTCTGGCGTCGGCGACGCAGTATTTATATCACTCATTCCTCTCATACCATGAGGTATGTTCCTGAACTTTCCGTTCCAGTTCAAGCGCGTACAGTTCCCTGTGAGTGTTTACTTCGCGATAACTATCAATAAGTCGCTGGGGCAGACACTGGGGACAGCGGGTGTCGACCTCAGGACTGGCTGCTTCTCACACGGGCACCGGTACGTCTCTTTATATTTTGGCTGCGGAGAGCCAAACCACTATTGTGGTTCATTGAGAAGTTCTATAAGCATGTTGTCTTATAATCTTATCTTATATTTGTCTTAATTTGATTATTTTATACATCTGCTTTAGTCACAACTTTTGCCTTAGTTCAGCAAAATCACCTTAAAGTCATTTATTCGAAGCGGGTCGAAATTAGCACTTTTTGCACTTCAATTTTACAAAAAAACAGTTTTATTCTGTTACTCTGCTTATTGTAGATATGAAAGGTAAAGAAGAAAACCAGTAAATTAATGTTAGTTTAAAAGATAACATTTGTTGGTATATTATTATGGCGCTGTACATAGCATTCACGCAGACGACGTCGCGGGCAATAGCTAGTTTAACATAAAACCGTTTAACTTAAAAAGTTTTTTACTTATTTTTATTTTTTAAATCAATTTATACACCTGTACGTTACTTTATCAACTTTTTTGGAATGTTCGATAAATAGACTATTCAACACTGAAATATTTTACCAAGACGGACCAGCGTTTCCTGGAATTCAATAAACAAACTCTTTATTTTGACTTATTTGTATATAAATAGTACGACTTTCGATCAAGTGGCTCGTTGGCTCGTCTGCCTTTGCATTGCATTTACATTGCCATTAAAAAAAACATTTTCTTTACATCTGTATCAAATATCTGTGAATATAACAGCAATATTCCTGGAATTTAAATCTTCTTTACCCTGTTGCTATGTTGTACAAGGTTTTATACGAGGAAAAGAGGCCAATAACAAGCTTGGCTGAACTCATTAAAGAGAATACTTAATAATATTGACGTGAAGCCGAGTTGGTTTAGCGGTAATACTGAGTTTGTGCGTCGTTATATAGATTCGATTCTCGGATAGAGATGATTTCAAAAATATTTGTTACGTTCTTAATAAGAATCGCCACGTCGGGAATATATATTTTATTTCTTTTTCAATGTATTCTAACGATATTTTCATACACATAGCTGATGTGTTCTTTCACTATTTATAAACAAAAACAAATTTTACTCCCAATGCAAACAAAATTCAGCAACTCGTTAATAAATAAACTGTCTTTGCACTGACATTGCGGAGGTCCATGAGCGACGGTAACCGCTTACCATCAGGTGGGCCGTAAGCTCGTGTATCTATGAAGCAATAAAAACCAAAAAAAAAAATCTTTAAAACGGCTATAAGTTAAGAAACTCAATTAAGTGTTGATCCACTTACGGAATTAAAACCCAGATTCATTAATCACTGTCAATAATGTAGTGAACATTTATCTTAATCACGAGAAGGATTTCTTGAAATTACTCGGATCATTAGTCCTTCAGCGCCCTCGTAAACCTTACCTTAAATGTATCAAAAGTATTAATGCACTAGCTGACCCGCGCAACTTCGTCTGCGTTACAAAGGGAAACAATTTATGTTATAGCCTTCCTCGATAAATGAACTTTCGAAAACTGAAAGAATTTTTGAAATCGGACTAGAAGTTTCGGATCTATTCGAGCCAAAGAAACCTTTCAACTTTATAATATTGGTATAAACAGCGCTATGCCACATCTCTCTTTAAACGAGGTTTAAGAAAAGTCCTGTATGTGTAGACGATAGATAACGGCCCCTCATTGCCCTGGCATTGCAGAGGTTCATGAGCGACGGTAACCGCTTACCATCAGGTGGACCGTAGGCTCGTTTATCTACCATGCAAAAAAAAATGAAAATAATATGATAGATACATTTTTTAAAATGTTTACTAAATGTTTTTTTTATCCGACATTTGGAAGGTAGAAGAAATCCTGTATTCAATAAGTTAGACTCTTGTTTGGCTGGCTTGTTTTACTTGCCTTGGTTAGCACTCCACTTCTAAATGCTATCCAAAATTTTAATAGCTCGTATTTAATTTTTCTTCTTTAAATCAAATCTCTAATAACTCATTCCAACCACAATTACCCTATCAAAAGTCACTGAAAAGAAGAACCTCTCTTTCAACTCTTCTCTTACATTCTATAATAGATCAGACAACAACCATACTTCAAGCCATGAATGGTTCACGGCCATCGTCCTAACACAACGAAGCCTCCATTCAGAGACACGTCACCGCGCAACTTCCGGTCGATCTTGACCCGGAAGTGGGTCACGATCGTGTCCCGCGCAGCCTGCGACCTTGTTTCCGTTTCCACGTAACATCCCGTATGTTGGCCTTAACCCTATATTATACTCAAGAGCTTTTAAGGAGCGAGGTTTATTTGTTTAAGTTGTTTCTCCTTATTTGAAAAGCTTACTTGAGTTTTTTGTAATAATGATTTTGTAATATTTAAATTGTTACTGATGATGGTATTGTTCATTTCATGAGTTATTTTTTTTTTTAGTTGAAAGAAAATTAATTTGATTCCAAAAAAAAGTTAACCTTCATAAAAGATAATGTTTTATTGGTAGGTATAGTTGTGATATTTATAACGCTTATATCTATATTTTATTATACAGGGTGATTTGTTAGAGAGGGTACATATTGCAGGAGGGTGATGAGTACTCTGTTCTAATACGGAATATTACAAAAAATAGGTAAAATTACAAAATATATTTTTTTTTTACTCTAAATTCGACAAAACTACCTCAAACATAAACAATTTCGGCTAAAAGAGTGTTGACTAATGACCTCTAGTGATCTCGCGCACCCCATACCTCCGCCACACCCATCAGCTGTCGAAAAACCATCATTTTGCAAGAATTTTGGATATTTTTAAGTTGCGATTACTAAGGCATTAAGCCATATTCTTTGGTAATAATATTTTTACTGGTCGTATATAACCATCAGCTACCATGACCTTCAATATGTACCCTCACTAGGAAATCACCCTGTATAGTATTTATGTTTTTTATTATACATATTCATTTATTAGCTTATTTTTTACATTATATTTAAAAAAAAACATTTTATTATTATATGTATAAGTATATAAATATACATTCTATGTATATTGTACACTTCTCTACCTTACATTAAAGTCTACTTACTGTATGTTTTATTTTGGATTTGCTGTGAGAAAACTCAGTATTGAGTAACTCAATACTGAGTTAAGCTTGCCTTTTGTGAACATTTTTTTTAAATATAACTTATTTTGCTGTCGTGTACAATAAAGTATTATATAAATAAATAAATAGGAATGTAGAAACATTCCAAACATCTTAAATAACAGAATAAATAAACACAAAACGAAGTTGAAAACAAATTCAATAATACCAAGAACTAGTCGCCATTTTGTTTGTATGCCAGCGGAAACGTAGCCGGTTGCTACGTCAATTCTACGAATGCTACTGCGTAGATGTGCTACGACATTTTCTGTTGGAACGGAAATGAATTCCCTTTGGGTTAAAGAGAAGGCTGTATTTCTCTCTCAGGTACTTTGTGGTACATTATTGAACTATCTTTGTATAGAACTTAATGAATAGAAATTCTTATTAACTGTATTTTTCCGATACTGGCTGAACTAGCATTTGTAAATTTTAATTTAATATCTTAATTAGTCTTGCGTACAAGTACGTAATTTAAAAATAATTATTTTTAACACTTAATGGTGTTTTAATTCCTCAATCATCTGTTTTACTAATAAATTAACTCAATTAAGTAATTTACATTTTTTGAAATTAACACGATTTATATATTTTAGAACTTCTCGTTTTCGTAAATACGTGTAATTGTTAAAAATAAATCGTAACTAAAAATATCCTCCATGTATTACAATTTGATAAACACTGTATCTGTTAATTGGAATTACAAAATTAAACGCTCGTAATTGTAAACAGACTGAATTTCCATTCCATCTATAAAATGACAAACAAACATTAACACTGGACAGGCCCTGTTTATTGGTCTGTAAACTGATAACTCAATTCTATTGTATTGTGCGTTCCCCCACAAATTCCGCACAGGGCCGGACTTGATAATGTTGCTGGGTAACAAAATAAAGCTTGGTACTTGAAGAAATGAAAGAAAATTGTGTATATCAAATGTTTCATAAAAAATAAAGTTTAGATAGACCGAAAAGAATAAGTTAATGTTTAACAAGTTGCAAGTATAAGAGAAAATAATTTAATTCTGTTTAAATAAAATTAAAGGTCAATTTTGTGATGATTTAAGAAGTGTCTTTAAAACTTCGTTCATCAGTAGATAATGTTTACCTAAAGTTAGTTAGATGAAGGTTTTTGGAACGAAGTTCCTTATCGCGCGTTGTGAAAGGGGCTAGACGGAAAAAATTCTCACGAAAAAGTTGTCACGACACTTTTTTGTTTTAGATGACTATCTCTAGATGTCGCTGTGATCAAAATATTTTAAAACACGTTCGCGCGTTACGAAAAGAAATAATTTTTATGAGATACGTTTTAATCGAAAGGAACTTCGTTCCATCCGGGTGTCCCTTGACACCTCTCAAGTATTTTTTTTGGAACATAGGTAACAATTTGAACGAAGGACTCATTAAACAGACAGATTAAAACAAATAATAAATACGATAAAATAAAATATTTTTTGATTATTTATTTTGCACTCCCCAAGTACGGCCGCTCTTTATTAACAAGGGTTAACTAAGTAATGCTATTGTTCCAAATTACATCATTTTCACTTTGTTACATACCTGTTTAATTAATTTTCATTTTATTAATTTATGTTTATTAAATTATTGGGCTATTTTCGTCGTCACTTTGTATCAATCATTTGAGTGTTTCAGAGTGCCTTTCAGTGATCCAATAAATACTCGATTGGATTCCTATAGTAATACAATTGTTTTGAAAATAAATACTGTAAATCGACGCATTATAAGCTGTTTAATTACGACCACAGAATATTTAATAGACAGAAGTAAAACGAAGTTCCTTATCGCGCGTTATCGAAAGGGGGCTAGACGGAAATTCTTATGAAAAAGTTGTCACGACACTTTTTTTGTTTTAGATGATTATCGCTAGATGGCGCTGTGATTAAAATCTTTTAAAACAACTATAAGAGAGAGAGAGAGACAGACGTTTTAAACTAACTAATTATTATAACTTAAAAAAATAAAATTTTATTACAATTCCCTCACTAATTAATCGAAAGGAACTTCGTTCCATCCGGGTGTCCCTTGACACCTCTCAAGTTTTTTTGACCTCAGTCTAAGTTTGTAGACCCGAATAGAACGAAGTTCCTTTCGATTAAAAGATATCTTATATTTTTTTCTTAACGTAACGCGCGATAAGGAACGTGTTTTAAAAGATTTTGATCACAGCGCCATCTAGCGATAATCATCTCAACAAAAATAAGGAACGTGTTTTAAAAGATTTTGATCACAGTGCCATCTAGTGATAATCATCTAAAACAAAAAAAAGTGTCGTGACAACTTTTCGTAAGATTTTTTTCCGTCTAGCCTCCTTTCACAACGTGCGATAAGGAACTTCGTTCCAAAACGTGACCGTGAAGCGGAGCGAACACATAACCCCCCCACCCAACATAGATTACCTTATGACAACGTTGTTACTATAATTGTAAATCTATAACACCTTAATTGACAATCTGTTTACATTCATATATAGTATATGTTTAATCACACGCTTCGCTGGATGTTAATGAAAACCAAATACGATGCCCGTATGTTGTATATGCAAACAATGCAGACACAGCTAGTACTCATATGTGCATACAGATCAAACAGTCATCATTTCAATATGTTATTGTTGGATTCAAGATTAAGTAACGTCATTTAAGACTTTAAGACACAATTTAGGAACGTATTTTTCATGTGTTTAAGTTGAAATTAAAACAGCAATTTATTGAGGATTGATGCTTATTCAAAAAAACCTGCAAGTTTAGATTCAATCAATTTTCATGTAGATATTTCACTCGATACAACGAAATATACCAGAGGGTTTTTAAACAGCAACTATACTATAATACAGGGTGATTTCCTAGTGAGGGTACATATTGAAGGTCATGGTAGCTGATGGTTATAAACGACCAGTAAAAACATTATTACTAAAGAATATGGCTTAATTCCTTAGTAATCGCAACTTAAAAATATCTAAAATTCTTGCAAAATGATGGTTTTTCGACAGCTGATGGGTGTGGCGGAGGTGTGGGGTGCGCGAGATCACTAGAGGTCAATAGTCAACACCTTTAAGCCGAAATTGTTTATGTTTGAGGTTGTTTTGACGAATTTAGATAAAAAAAAAAAATAACTGTAATTTTACCTATTTTTTGTAATATTCCGTATTAGAACAGAGTACTCATCACCCTCCTGCATTATGTACCCTCTCTAAAAAATCACCCTGTATATTCTAATAAATATTATAGTGATTTGGGGAATTTTTCTATAATATACTCAACATATCATCTGAAATCAATTCAAACAATAATATTTTTTTTATATCAGACGGTAAGTTTTGAATACTACTTTCGAATTGAAATACAACTTACTGACAGTGTAATAGAATAATGTGACAGATAGGAAATTGAATTTAGACGATAGTCTGAGAATGCAGATGAACCCCTTTCAGGACAATAAGATGACTAAAGTAAGAGATATCACTAGAAAAACACTGTAGGGTGTACAAATTTAATTTTCCTTTTAATTTCATGGGAAACATTTTAACACAACGTACCTACGTTAGACATTCATTAAAGAAATATCGATTCAATAATAATCAATAACGATTTTTGTAAAAGGGAAAAATATTTCCTGTGAGCGTGAAAGGGTTAATAGTATTCTGAAAAGACTACGAGTAAATGTGTTTAAACGAACTGAAAAATATTTTCATATTATTTTATTAGTAAAGACATTCTAACATTAAAAATGAAATGAAAAAATATCTCAAACAAAAAGAATGATAAGCAGAATTGTCTAACACGTCAAGCCTGAAATAAGGTAACAAAATCATCCGTGACAATTTTTCGGAACAAATGTCGTGAATAAGCAGATTTCAATGTTTACCAACAAAACTTGGGTTGTGTGTATTTGTAAATATTAAAACGGGGCAATCCCAGTTCTGCGACAGACACTCCTACGGAATCCCACGTTCCTACTCATACTTTACTCAAGTTAAATTCTACTCACATTACTGGAACGAAGTTCCTAATCGCGCGTTGTGAAAGGGAGCTTGACGGAAAAAATTCTTACGAAAAGTTGTCACGACACTTTTTTTGTTGTCACGACACTTTTTTTGCTGTCACGACACTTTTTTTGTTTTAGATGATTATCGCTAGATGGCGTTGTGATCAAAATCTTTTAAAACAAGTTTCTTATTTTTGTTTTAGATGATTATTGCTAGATGGCGCTGTGATCAAAATCTTTTAAAACACGCTCCTTATCGCATATTACGTTAGGAAAAAAAATATAAGATATCTTTAATCGAAAGGAACTTCGTTCTATTCGGGTGTCCCACACACCTCTCAAGTTTTTTATTTCTAATTTTGTGAAATATGATAGCGCGCTTAAATAAATTTGAATGACATTTTGCACACAAATAAAATGTTTGGTTTTTATTTTGGTTTCATTTAGATACGATTTATGTTGAAGTTGTAAAATGTAATTTAAATTTGCCGCCTTCTCTGTCTATGTCATAAATTACTGATTCTCTATGCATGATTGATTGTCTGTGACTTGGTCACTCTGTTCACACTTCTTGTAACCTCGTGTTAAATAAAAAGCCAACTAATATTATCAGTTCATTTTATTTCAACAGAAGTTAATGTTGAATTTCTGAAAACACCGATCCAAAAGTATTAGTACGATCTTTAAAAAAATAAATGGGACCCACGACTATCACCTTTATTACCTTAAAATAAGAGCAGAATCATCCAAATAAATCCTAACTAAAGTAATGAGTAACAAAAAATCTTCGAATTGATCTCTTTTTGAGAAACTTGATAACCTCCTGATTTCGACAAAAATGGCTGATTTAAAAGTATGTTACTACGCGAAAAACCCTCAGACGATACTACAGCCACGCCCACGTTTTCATAAAACTAGAAGCATCACTAAATATAGATATGACCTCATATTGTTATTACCTTGTGGCTTCTACTCTCAGTTCACGTGGTAAACGAGTGGGCTGATAGTAACAAGTATTTAATAAAAAGCAAGTTGTGTTTATTTTTTTATTTATTTTAGACTTCTTGATTGGTCTTTGTTGATTTTAACGAGATTCGAAAAATTTGCTTTACTAAGAGTGTCATTTTGATAAAAACTTAAAAAGATAGGTCAAAACTTCGTCTATAACAGTATTTTTTGAATCAAAAGTCACAAATAACGTAACTTCCTATGAGTTAAAATCATTTTTGTTGCGTTAAAATCGCTTAAGTAGTTTATCTAGTCACACAAAACCGCAAACGTCTCGAAATAAATATGTATTAGTATAGATTTCTGCTTGACTGTAATAACTATTTCAGCAATTAAAAGGTTATACTTTTCCGATAGCTGGTCGTGGTGGCCGAGTGGTTGAAGCGCTTGCCTTCTGTACGGGAGGTCGCGGGTTCAAAACCGGCCGGCTTGTACCTCTAAATCTTAATATGAAAAAGATTTATGTGTTCAATTTTCAATTTTTTACAACACTACTGGCTAAAAACGGTGAAGGAAAACATCGTGAGGAAACCTCCATATCGGAAAAGGGTTCTAAAAAATCCTTTGAAGATATGTGAAGTCCCCAATCCGCATTAGGCAAGCGTGGTGGATTATACCTAACCTCTCTTCGGAGGAGATCTGAGCTCAGCAGTGGGCAGTAATGGGTTGTTACAGCACAGTACAGTACAGTACTTTTCCGATAATCTTATACTTTGATTATAATTTTTCAAGTAGTTCTTGTTCCACATTTAATGAAAAAAATACTTAGCAACTACGTCGCTTTTACCAATGAATTTTAAATCACGACAAATCCAAAAAGGTTTACCTAAGAAACTTAGCACTTGAACATCTCAATTTATTTTCTCGATAAAAAACTTTTTCGTGAGGCTTTCGTTTGTAAATAATCACCTGAAAGTAATCAATCCACGTCTAGCAGCCTCGATTACGCGGGAAACTCATCACGTGACATTTCAGGCCTTGTATATTATACTCAAGTATATTATATTCATGTATCTTTGACTTCAGCCGATGAACAATACATTATACAGAAGAAAAGACTTTGTATACATTTTGGAACGAAGTTCCTTATTGCGCGTTATCGAAAGGGGTCTAGACGGAAATTCTTATTAAAAAGTTCTCACGACACTTTTTTGTTTTAGACGATTATCGCTAGACGCTGTGATTAAAATCTTTTAAAACAATTCCTTATTTTGTTTTATATGATTATTGCTAGATGGCGCTGTGATCAAAATATTTTATAAAACAATTTTTTATTTTGTTTTATATGATTAATGCTAGATGGCGCTGTGATCAAAATATTTTATTTAAGTTATAATTCTCTCAGATATAATTCTCTTGATTCAAGAGAGACAGACGTTTTAAACTAACTTATTATTATAACTTAACTTAAAAAAATAAAATTTTATTACAATTCCCTCACTAATTAATCGAAAGGAACTTCGTTCCATCCGGGTGTCCCTTGACACCTCTCAAGTTTTTTTTTAAACATTCGGTTATCTACGTCACTTAATGGTTATTAGTTATTACCACAATTTTTATTAAACTAGATGGCTCGCACAATTTGGTATTCTAATTAAATGTTATTTTTTTGAATTTTTCTCGCCATAAAACCGTTTGTCCAGACGTTGTTGAGTTCTGCGCTTAGAAACACATGTTCCGATTCATTTTTAGACATAGACATTGTTTAGACATTACTTATTTGTGTTGAAAAAAAAAGAAAAATACAAAGATTAAAAAAAAATACACAAAAAATAAGAGACAATTGCGAGTAATTTCTCTTTAACCACAAATCAGCTGTGACTCAGCATAATGCTGAACATTGACACATACCAGCACGACAAATGCCAATATCCAGCGCTGGTTTTCAGTCCCAGTTGGCAGTCCATTTTTATATTTTATATCTTGCAAGCGCCATGACCGAGTAGTGAGTACTGCTTATTTAATAAAAGTGGTAAGTACCCGTTTAATGTGTGCATAAATGATAGTTTATACATGTTCTTTTGTCTGGCAACCTTTGCACTTGCACTAGGATCAACAAATTTGACTTTGAACTTCATTATTA
Source organism: Trilocha varians (assembly GCA_030269945.2). Taxonomy (NCBI): domain Eukaryota; kingdom Metazoa; phylum Arthropoda; class Insecta; order Lepidoptera; family Bombycidae; genus Trilocha; species Trilocha varians. The sequence continues at coordinate 6,925,180 of AP028266.1, forward strand.
CATACATAACATTTCTGTTCGGAAAGTTAGTCACACTTGACTAAACAAATCAGTATTCCGTGTCTGTGAATACATAAGTATAAGTTCGCAAAATATTTGTATGAGGATTTATTTCTGTACAGTTTTGTTTTGGTGTTGAATATTTTCATACAATATTAATGTGACAAGAGTCGCTGACAAGTGTTTTGTGCATAGAAGATAATAATATCATTGTTCGCGGATTCAAATTATTTAATGAAATTTTTATATAACTTTAAAATCCAATTAGATAATCTAACTAGTAGCTTAGTTCAAAATCTATAACTAAGTTTATAATATTGTGTAATAAAATGTTTATACTGACAGCGAAAGGTTTATATAGGGTTAGAATGTAGTAATAGTATGTACACTGTATAAAGATGAGCTCCTATCCATAAAATAGATCGAAATAAGTAAAGATCACCCTAAAATATACCTACTCTCACTTCGACAAAGCTAATAAATATATTACAAAATTCTTCACGCGAAGGTTTCACACAATAAGTAAATAGAGATCATCTATCAATGTCAAATATATTCAGCACCCGGACAAAATCACCTGGAACCTTGTACAACCGGGCCAAGTTTATCCGGGCATCAGGAACCCAGTACAAGGTCGAAACGGATACCGATTTTAGAATTCGAGAACTTATTTACAAATTCATAAATGACCGGCGGACATTGAGAGACATCTTACCTGAAGACCTTGTGATCTACTTTAAGAAATCCTTACTGAACCTTGCTTTTAGTTTTTGGCCTTGTAAAATTATGTTTGTGAATTTTTAAGAGAATTTTCAGTGGTCAACTTTTTAAAGGTAACGTTAACGATGAGTTAGAGGGAGGAATTATCTTATAAAAAGTAAGTATGTCAGCTTATATTTCAATATATGAATCAATATAAAAATCGTCCACCACCAAAATGATTTCTTAATATTTAATTAGATTAGATAATGTTTTTCGTAATAAGTAGTATAGTTATTTTGTCTTTATTTTTCTTATATTTTTACTCTACTTTAGTATTATAAAAAGAATAAAAAATATTGTCACTTAGACCGTAGTGTATATTGTAACCTACTTAAAGGGAGAGCACTGGCTTTCATAGCACAGTAGTTTTACTACTAGTTTGAGAGCCTGGGTTTTACCCATATAGTGTGTTGTAAAGTGTTCCTTAAATAAATAAATAAATAAAAATAAAATTAATTTTGAAATTAAACTTAAAAAAAAATTAAGTAGAAAAAGATATAACTAAAACTCATAAAGTCAAGTTTAATAAAAATATTATGGTTATACAATTACTTAATGGCCTCATTCACGTAGAAACTTCAGGAGTGTCAAGTTCATTTATAAGACCATTTTTCCTTGACCTAAGTACTTCATTGTAAGTGCCATACAACCTTCCGAACAACTGAATGCCGAATAGAATATATAAATATTAAAATCGGGTTCTCGCGTCTGTGAGTTTTCGTCAACCTCACTTGTTGAACGCCACGATTATTTGGCAACGTATATTACGCCTTAAGTCTTGGTAATAGAGTATTTTCTCAGTTGTATTTTTAATGCTGGTATTTTATGATTCAGTACGTAATGGTTCAATTCAAATCCAATAAGAAATAAATGGTTTTTTGGTTAGATTTTATTAGATTTAAAAGCATTTCAATCTGTTACTGTTGATTAATATTACAGTCCTTTCTTTAAAGGAAAACTCAAAAAAACTGTGTAGGTATATGTCAAATGTTTAAGAATTAAAACTACTTTTCACACCCGAATTAAAACTAAAACACATTCACCAATTAAGGTTATAGAAAAATTACACATCAACGGCTACAAAATACCTACTGTCCACTCGAGACAGAGCCTCTAAAACTGACCCAGATCCCAGCCTCTCTAATCGAAGGACATTATGCACGAAATTAAAACAGGTAGCCTTTGAAACAGGAGACTTATCTCAAAGAAAAGTAACTTAACCTTAAGCGCTCCAGTTCTCGTTAAGTTTATGAACTAAGCTAGAGTTTCTTCTTTGTCATTATCTAGAGAAAATCTGTATAAAAAGCGCCACCTCAGTTCTACTTTACTTCGTTATTACTTGAGAACTTCATGAGAAAACTATCAAAATAGTATTAAATGATCTTTAGATTAATTTGTATAATTGAGTGGTGCATATAGCAATAAATAGTACTGTAATAACCTATTACTATCCACTGCTTCAGGTTTGTCAAATGAGGATTCAGATATCTTCAAAAGATTTTAGAAGTCTCATCTAATATGCAAGAACATATTTTTTTATTAAGTTTCAACCACTCGGCCACCACGACATAAAAAAACCTTGAGAGGTGTCAAGGGACACCCGGATGGAACGAAGTTCCTTTCGATTAAAAGACATCTTATATTTTTTTCCTATTTTTTTTTACGCACGATAAGGAACGTGTTTTAAAAGATTTTAATCACAGCGCCATCTAGCGATAATCATCTAAAACAAAAAAAGTGTCGTGACAATTTTTCGTGAGATTTTTTTCTGCCTAACCCCCTTTCACACGCGCGATAAGGAACTTCGTTCCAAAAGTATATAAAAATATATAGAAGAAAGTAAAGTGTAAACTCTTTTCAAATCTCATATTCCTAATAAATATGTATGTACTTATACTTTCGTTATTGCAATGAAAATACTCATAATAACTTTAACAGCTAAGAACCTTGAAAACTCTTCGCTCTCGAGTACAGAAGAGTACTTCCTACTTCATACATATTATTTTATTAAAGCTTCTTATAAAGTTAAGTCACACACTAGCTTTATATGAAACCAAGTTTCGAAGTTATGGTTAAGCATACTGATATTATCCCAATTATTTTTTAGAGTAGAATAGAAACTCTTGATTGAACACCACAAAACATACAAAAGACATTACATAATGTGGGTATTAGTGATATTAGGCCAAAGGGAGATCTCCGATCGGGCGAGGTAGTGTATGCCCGGTCAGGCCGAAGCCCACTGTAGTAGATTTGAGATGTCGTATATATGCGAAGATTCTTGCAAATGTCGTAACCGCGAGGCAGGCCCTCGCGCGCTATTGGTCGCCACACATAAAAATACAGCAAGTACAATAAAGTGAGAATGGGCGGCCTTATCGCTTAAAGTGATCTCTTTCGGTGAACCGATTATACCAGTATAAAAGTAAGTTTTTTTGGGAGTTGGCATCAATATAAGAAGTAAATTGACGAACAGGATATTTTTTTATATAACTCTAATAACTTCATTATTTCCATTCAGTCATTTTTAAGTCTAGGTTAAAATTCGAGGCCATTCACTTATTACACATTAATTTTAAATATCATGTAAAACCTCCGAGGTCACAAGACATCCAATTTCAAACCTAAATGATCAATTATTTTTTCAAAAACATATTTCATTTTAAAATATATCTTGTAAAAATTATTTTTCCAAGTCCACAATAAATAGAAAAAAACATTTTAAAAATCCTTTTGAGTAAAAGTAAACATTTTTTGTTGAGCTCTTTTTATTACAAAGAAATTAATAAAACCGAATAGTAGAGTATATTTCACTGGAACTCAAAGCGAAGTCTCGTTTCTTTGGTAACTAAAACTCTATATAAATACGTCTCTACATTTCTTTAACGAAGATTTTTAGATGATATATTTAATTGGTAGAATGTTCTATAAGAATTATTGTGCTTTTTTAATTTTATGTTATGCTCTTATAACACTTCTATTACAATGGTAGATAAGTTTTAATTCTTAAAACGTGGTGTAGGCAAATTTCCAAGAAATCATTCTTTACTTCCCAAAAAGAATAAAACAAATGCTAAAAACATAAAATTGATTTAACAAATCAACATAAATCAATATTAGTTCTGTGATCATCAAAAAAACGATTCATTTATTATAATATTGAAATCTTACTATTATTATACTTTAAAAAAACTAATATTCAAAATAGAATAACAAACTTCGTTCCAAAAATGTTTTGTTTTAGAAAGTTACAGAACTACCCCGCATATACAATTTCAGTAACATGTTATGTGTTAATTGTATTACCGTCAAATGTAAATTTCCCGTCTCCAGGGACGAGGATTTTCATATTATAACTCGGTGAATGTTTTGACCGTAACAGTTTTCACTATTTACACCTCATTTCATATATCTAACCATTTCGGACTCGAAACTTGGAAGGTTCAAATCATAAAAAATATAAAAAGTGGTCAAATGTCTTTGAAATTATTACAAAAAAAAACGGATTATATGAATATGTAAAATTTCTTTAAATTTATTTAAATGCAAACATTTCAGATTCATGTAGAGTGCTAGCCTAGACAAGTAAAACGAGTCCAAATATGACGAGTCTATTTTATTTGGCACGAGAGTTCCTATGGCTACCTTTTTATTCTATCATTAGATAATCTCCATTGTATCATATTTTTGCATTGTCACGTGATATACATATGCATTCTAGGTCAGTTCAAGAGGGAACCGGAAAATTTGGCTAATACAACTCCAAACTAACTCAACTCTAATAAGATACTATATATACATGAATAGTTTATGTTCAGTGCAAGTTAAATACTTAATTTAAAAAATGATAATTTGATAATTTACTGAAATAAAACACACAACAGTAAAATAATAAAACAAAATAAAACGTACGACTCTACCTTCGGTTAGTGATAGTGAAGGACAAGCCCTCAAACTTCGCTTTACGATCCATAACATTTTACGACGTATAAAAGACACGGGGGATATATTATAGATCAAATAATATGGAACATGTACTCATGCTTGAACTTGACCTTCGAACGAGGATCGAATAGAATGCCGAAGATCGTAGGTAAGGAAACTCCTCTACACGAGCGAAGGTAACCTACCATTATCTACAGCAAAGGATTATCCAGATACAAAGAATTTCAAAAGAAAAAAACACTTATCATACAGGAAAACCTATGGCTACAGTAACATGAAAAGACTGCAAAATATAATCTACAGTTTCATCGTTTTACTGGTCTAGTGGTGTGCGACCTTGACTGCTACATCTCGAAGCCGGGGTTCAATTCCCAGGAAACTTAAGCCTGATTTGGTTTCGAATATCTAAATTTGTGCTGATTACAAAGTTGAAAACTTTAAAAAGTAATATCAAGATAAAATCAAAATGAACAAAAATCACTTTTTAATTTTCATGCAGGCAAACCATATATTCAATTGTTATTTTATTATTTCTATGTACTCAAATTTTTCACACCAAATAACTTGGAAGTATTTAAAAAATATCAAAAACAGAGAAAGAAGAACTTTTTAAAGAACTACCAACACATTCAATTCTAATTCGAACCACAACCATAATATCGCTTCATCAAAAATAACCTTTTACATAAAAATACATGCTCTTTTATACATAAATTTCCTCGCAATTTCTACTTAACCGAATAACGTTTAACGTTTGACCACATTCGACTGCAAAAAATAAAATAAAATATCCGAACCTTTTAATTTACTTGGATAACATCTTCATTTCATTTACTAAACAATTTTTACATAAAACTTCTTAAATGACGAAAAGAACACGAATTCAAAAAAATCAACTAACACAGACCTTTCTGTACATTTTACACATACATTTTAACAAAATTACTTTTCACATTTCAAATCTACGACTATTTCCATTTTTTCACTATTTTCCCACTAACTTATATTTTATTTCATATCGACAAAATCAACCAAGACTTTACACAAAAAAAATATTAATAAAAATTTATATTACATTTTTTCTTCAAACTACCATCTATTTCTCTTTCTATATTTTCCCACTAACTTATTTTATATATTATTTAATTTCACATCACCAAAAAATAATCCAACACCAACAAACGTTTAAATCGATTTACTTTTAAAATTTAAAACTACTATTTCCTTTCTCAAAAAAAATCCCACTAACTTAATTTATATATTATTTAATTTCACATCACCAAAAAATAAACCAACACTAACAAATATTTTAATCGATGATTTACATTCCAAAAAATACCACTATTCCGTTTTTCTCGTAAAATCGAATTTGAATCTCAATTAAATCGAATACTGACCTTCACTGGACCGTATTTCTCTGGAATCGTCGACTATCAACAGGTGATGTCGCTTGCGGTCGACGAGCGACTCCGCAGTGGATATAACTCGAAGGACGCCCATCGCGGCCGGCGGTCGGGGCGCGAATGACGCCCGGGACTCAGGTGACTCGGCTGTTGAGCTCGATGTAGAGATGCAATAGGAAGCTGTTGCGATGTGTACGATAGTGCATTAGGAAGCTGTTGTGATGTGTACGATGTAGAGTACAATAGTTATAGGCAGACTGATTGCTCGTTTATTTATTTAATATATAAAACCAACCAACAGTATAATTACAAACATCAATTAAAGTTAAAACATTCAATAATTCAAATAGCAGTGTAAATATACTAGACTAATAATAGGTAAGCATAGCATTCACGAATTAAACGAAGACAGTATTGTAAATTTATAACAAAACTATAGAAAAAGAAGATTAAAAAGAAATGAAAACAATTTGATCATACAGCTACAAAATTAAACACAAGAAAAAAAAAACAATTATCATTCTTGCATTACAGTATTACAGTTTACCTGCAAATGCATTATTAAAAATAGAACCAGTTATCATTTGTACAATAGAAACTGTTTAGGTGTGTACGATGTAGAGTTCCAATAGGAAGATGCTATGGTGTGTACAATGTAGAGTTGAAATAGAAAGCAGCGTGCCGTAGCTACGCAACTCAAATGTCCGCTATACTTACTTAGTAGAGTCACTCGTAGTTATGTTGTGTAAGATGTAAAGTTGAAATAGTTGTAGGTGGACCGATTGCTCTTTCTAGTGTGAACGTACGCTTTACGTAGTCATTTTGTGATGTGTACAATGTAGAGTTGCAATAGGAGGCTGCGTGCTATAACTACGCAATTCAGTGAACTGCGCGCTCTACGTAAAGTTAGTAGACTCGATATACGGTGAAGTTTTGTTACTACGCCAATTTAATTTGATATTCAGATTTAATCTATTGCGCGTTGTGTATTGTAACTTCAAGTATCTAGTGTACGCTCTACATAGAGTTAGTAGAATTACTGTTGCTAGTGTTATCACTACATTATTTAAACTTGAATTGGCATAGACACTGCGAAGAAGCTGTGTTTTAATGAAACTTTACTCGGACTGACTCTGCTATTCCACATAGAGTCGATTCATTTTTTTAAAGATTTGATTTCGGTTCCCCGAGATAGACTTTAGACTTTTTTTTGCGAGGATTTCATTTCCGATTCACTTTTAATACAACTCTATATACTTTAATAACATGACATTTTATTATCGAGTTACATTTTGAATCTTATGTGGTAAGCATTAAGTATAAAATTCAACGCAGCAATATTTGAGCAAAACAAAGGAGGGTAATATAACAATTCATTATATAAGCACTTTTAACAACCTAGAAACACAAATTATCTATAGTATTACATTCTAATATTATTAATTATATTTAACAATTTTGTAAAAGGCTAATAACATGAAAGAACGATGAAAGGAAATGTTAATGTTCATTTAATTTAACGAAGCCTTCCCTTTGTAACCGTAAGCCGGAGTACTACGTAAACATAACGAATTATGCGTTTCCATTGACATACGATATTTTAGACGTGAATTTTGCACTGACAAAGAATACCTATTTTAATATAACGAGTGCAAAGACAAAGATATGTTGTTGATGGGATAAAAATATAAATTCAGGTTTTTTTTTTTTCATATCCATCATGTCTCTTGTATGTATCAGTAGCTGACAAAGACAAATAGGTTAAGATGACTTTGATTAGAATGCAGCGGAATAAAAATGTCTAAAAATCTCGTCATAACACTGTGTATTAGTAACATTTTCATTAATCTTTAACACTAATTATACCATAGCGGGTCAAATGACCCATGTTGAATTTTTAGCATCGACAATGCACGTATAATCGTATTACTTCTCAAAATTGAAGTTTATGACTTTTCTAACTAATTAAATCTAATCTTAAATCTATCTGTTTTTATACTATTTGTTTTTTTTTTGTTTCGTTTATTTTGAGTTTTACCTGTTGTATTATACCGTTGTGTACATATCGGGTCATTTGATGCGATTAAGTGTTGGTATGATTAGTGTTAATGGCTCTAACCATCCTGCTTTGAATAGGCCACACTATGTGTCATAAACACTATGACTTATACTTCTTCATTCCTGTATAAGTAGGTGATAGATAATGGCCCTGGCATCGCAAAGCTTCATGAGCGACGGTAACCACTTAGGCCGTAAGCTCGTTTGTCTATCTTGCAATAAAAAGTCCAAAGCGGGATGGTGAACGCCAGAAATACATTTTAAAACCTTTATGTTCTTAATAGCAACTCCCTGACAATGTGTAAAGATGCTATTATAAAGATCATGTCAAAAGATTTCCTAGAGCATTCTCTAGGGTAAAAGTTCCTTTATGCTCTATTTCATTATCTGTCTGTCTATCAACAGTAACCATTAACCAAATATGTATAATAATAATATTAAGATGGGGATATGAGCTGATTTGCGCCAAACATTGAAAATTAAAATCTTAAAGTTTATTACATTGACCATAGACTGATGTACTAGAATCACAGGGATCCAATGAACGTAAAAAGCTGTCTTACAGTGAATCGTTCCCTGATGGTGTCGATGATGAATATCTGATTATTTTTCTCAACAATGAAAATTATATTTATAGTGTTGAACTTTATTCTTATTTTCCTTTTAAGTAAATTAGCATAATAAAATAAGGCCTGATTTAGATGAAGCCATTTTCTCGTCGTATCAGAATGTTTAGACACAGGCAAGAATTAAACTCTCGCCAACGAGAATGTCATACGAAACTCGCTTATGACATTCGAAGGCGAAAATTGCCTGTGTTTGTTTAGACTATTCTTGCTTACGAGAATCTCGACTGGTCTAAACAGACTAAACACGATCTCGCCTGACATTTTTTCAACTGACATTCGAGTATCGTACAAATCAGTTTGAATCGTTTTCAGTGCGAGAATTGCCTTTCGAGTTTACTAGTATGAAAAATGACAACAACTGTCATAAAAACTCGAAATACGATTATTGCTTTGAAATTCTGATTACACAGAGACAATAATATTCCATGGCGAGGCAATTATCGCCGAAGGTGACGAGCGAGAAGAGTGAATATTTAGATACAAAAAATATTTTATATTCTTTCGATAATCGTATCTTTGAGGCGAGAAAATGTCATCGTATAAACGACGCTTAAACGATTTATTACAATTTCAAAATCAAACATAATTAAAATCGTAACGAATTAAACAATGGAAATGAACCTTTGCCACGTCGTAGACATCTCGTAGCAGCGTAGACGTCTACGAAGCTACGAAGCGCTACGAAAATCTACATTTATTAAGGAACATCACAATCACCTTGATTCTTGTACAAAGCAGTAATTTAACATTTGAATATGAAATTTATTTTGATTTACACTATATTATAATGAAAGCAAACATGTGTGTACATTTTTTTTGTTTATTTTTTTTTATACAGGGTGTCTCAAAAGAAATTTTATATTTGTTTAGCTAACTGCGTGAACGCTGCGTACTTGAGGGGTGCGGGGGTTATGTCAATTGGTAGCTTGGCTCTTGGGGATTCAGTCGCTATGGAGCGTTTCTCGGGAGCAGACTGCGCGTTGTGCGTGCGAGAGTTTTACAAGAACGGTGATTCGACAACGTATTCGAGGTTTTCGCCACTTAAATGATGCGCCAAGCCTTCCTCTCATTCGACATTGGGTTAAAAAGTTTGAAGAGACTGGATCAACGCTGGATAAATCAAAGTCCGGGCGACCTAGGTCATCAAGAACGGTAGAAAACGTGGAGAGTGTTAATCAATCTGTACGTGACGAACCGAGCCTTTCATCGGAAGCGCGCGAGTGCTTTAAATGTGCATAGATCATCATTACATCGCATTATGCACAAAGATCTAAAGCTGCACCCCTACAAAATTCAATTGGTGCAAGAATTAAAGCAGAAAAATCAAGAAATTGTTCTGACCAAATTTTTTTTTTTCCATTTTATTTTTGTCGTTCTTCTTTACGTAATCATATGATTATTCAATAGCCTCTATAACAACTTAGTACCAGGTGGAAACCTTTACAAAAACCCTATAAAAGATTATTGTACTGTAAGAGGCAAGATCGGCAATTTCTGAGTTACCCAACTCGAATACAAACTAGTTTTATTTAGCGTCCAACGTAACTTGACCTGTTACGAAGAATTATCGATTTCTCATCTTAACGACGCGTTTCCATATTGGCCAACTTCCAGTGCTCGAAAATGACAACTGGTATGCCAACTGTCACAGGGGCGACGCGACAGGAAAGAGTGCCGATGGCGTAACGTGTCGCGTCGTCCCTCATAACCCCGTGCTGAGTTCTGGCCTCAGCCGGGGTTCGGACGCTGAGTGTGAGCGGTTGGAGGTTTTAGTGCGGTTCAACTCCTACATCCGGTGATTTCCTCCAAAAAAAAAAAATGCCAACTGTAACAATGCCTACATATAAAACCCCCGTTCACATGTTGGTCGGCCGTCACCTTCATTCGTTTTTGACGTGTGTTGGACGTTGGTGTACCAATATGGAAACGCGGCGTAAAACTATATCTCGTAGTTTGTCTTTCATACTAGAATAAGATAAGAAAGCAACATCGTTTGAGTCACAAACGTAACATTAGATTCTGAAAAAGTGAAATTTTCGTGAAAAAAAATATTTTAAATCAGTGCCTTATTACATCAGTGAGTGAAAATCTTGCTTAAATCGGTGCTGTCGCTGATTTACCTAAAATAAACGATAATACACGATGTTCCTGGATAGCTATAACATGTCCCTCTTTAAACGAGGGTTAAGAAAAGTTCTGGATAAGTAGGTGATATAAAGTCGTGGTGGCCAAGTGGTCGAAGCGCTTCCTTCCGAACGGGAGGTCGCGGGTTCAAAACCGGCCGGCTTGTACCTACCTCTAAATCTAAATGTGAAAAATATTTATGTGCAATTTTTCACAACACTACTGGCTAAAAACGGTGAAGGAAAACATCGTAAGAAAACCTGCATGTCGGAAAAGGCTTCTAAAAATCCTTTGAAGATATGTGAAGTCCCCAATCCGCACTGGGCATCTCTCTTCTGAGGAGACCTGAGCCCAACAGTGGGCAGTAATGGGTTGGTACAGTACAGGTGATACAGATAATAGCCCCTCATTACCCTGACATTGCAGAGGTTCATGAGCGATGGTATCCGCTAACCATCAGATAAGTCTTAAACTCGTTCATCTATCTGTAAAAAAACTGCTGTTTTGCTACATTAATTAATATGAAAATTAAAGAATAACTTAACAATATTAAAATCGGTCTTCTCTCTGTATTTCCAAAATAACAAAAACTGTGATTTCAAAATTTAAGATACTTCGTTGGTTTTATTCCAGATGTTTCAGTTTGTAACTTTGCGAATATAAATTAGATGCTAAGTGTTCGAGGAAATTTCGAGTACTGGATTGATTTACAATATAACTTCTGACCATAGTCTTTAATAGGCTTTTACTGATTTAATTAAATTGTTTTATTACCATCTATCTTATTACTTTTAGTCTCGGGTATTGACCCACCTCTCACTCCCACCACTGTAACTCCTGTGTAGCCAGGATCCAAAGCGGCGACCATTGTAATGACTCTGAGCAGTGCAGTCCAGGAACCCGAGGACAAGCTAACTTGTCTTAACTTTTTTAATCTTTAAACTACACAATGCATTTGGATGCGTATTTTTAAATGATAGGTTTATGTATATTATACTTATATTAGACAGTAGAGAAACACTGATAATTTTATACGTTTTTGATCGTTAATTAGCACATTATTCTGCGCTTACATCGCAAATGATGTCTGAATTCTCCCTTGTTTGAATTCGAAGTTGCGCGAGTTCGTTAGTACCTATTAGGGATGCGTTCGCATGTTTTTATATATTCGCATTCGGGAATGTCCAAAAATCGACATTCGCAACATCCCTAGTACCCATATTTTAAAATAATCCCCACATTCAGCAAAGCTTCACAAGACTTGAATACATTAGGAACCGCAGTAGATTATTCAAAATGTGTTCAGAGGCTGTCATTGAGTGAGGCAGTCGTTAAAGACCCTTGTCATGTCAACTTAGTCTGGTGCCGCTGAAATACTGACAGATAACAACAACTGGAGTGTAGACATCAGTTTTTTCCACAGTTGAGGATGTATGTACTATTTTTTGTAATGTTGTTAAACGACTAGGATCTTTTTTTGTTCACTTCTAAAAGAAGAAGTTTCAAAATGGCTGTATCCTTATATCTTGGGGACGGAGCGACGGGAAAGAGTGCCGAGCGCGTAACGCGTCGCGCCGTCCCTCCAACCCCGTGCCTGCTCTGGCCTCAGCCGGGGTTCGGACGCTGAGTGTGAGTGGTTGGAGATTTTAGTGCGGTTCAACTCTCACATACATAAGATTGGAATGACTCTTTTTTTTGTATAAAAGAAGAGGTTTCTTAGTGAAGTTCTTTATAAAGGTAAGAAAGGCTGTAAATTTTTCATTTTAGCCAATTTTTAAAATTATAAAATCATCTTTATGATAAGTTCAGCTCTACCATTTACTAAATTACTTTTGCCTGATTGAACTGGATTCTTGAGGATGAATAAAATTTTTATTTCATTTATTTATTTAAGAAACATCAACAGTATGACATATTTAACAATCATTCTAAACATATCACAAAATAATTTCTAATATGTATACCCATTACAGATGTTGTGATGAGATTAATATTGCTTATCATTGGAACTCAATCAAGGGAGTTTTGAGCTACGTTACCATGTTCTTATATCTTACATACATATAATAAATTGCATAATCAGGGTCAAGAAATCACCTAACATCAGTGAGGCGTCATCCCAATTCCTAGAACGACTACAGCTCGTGTGTGAAGTGAAACATGCCTAGAAACGTGACACCAGAGGGCGTTGCGAACGTGAGCTTCGATTCATTACAGCTAATGGCTTCTGTGTTTGCTTAATACTGTTGTTTTAGGCAATGGCTACCGCGAAACAGAACGTCTCTTCAATGTTTCCACGAAGTGACCTAATATACAAACTAGTCGAATTCTGCAGACGACGTTTTGACCAATTGTTAATTTATCTACTATGTCCAAATGTAGCTTATGTCTTATTCTGATATTTAAACTACTTATACACTTAAAAAGTTTATTTAGAATCTATTCAGTTTTTATGAGAGGGTAAAAACTATTCTACGCGCGATCGCCGGAGTCAATGACATCCAAAGACCAACATTTTATTTATTTTGGCAGATTTTAATTGGTGCCATTGTTACGCTATAAATATTGGAGTTGTTGTTTTATGTTGAAGTCGTGGTGGCCGAGTCGGAAGTCGTGGTGGGGTAGTGGTCGAAGCGCGTCCTTCCGAACGGGAGGTTGCGGGTTCAAATCCGGTTTTTACCTCTAAATGTGAGAAAGATTTATGTGTAATTTTTCACAACACCACTGGCTAAAAACGGTGAAGGAAAACATCGTGAGGAAACCTGCATGTCGGAAAAGGGTTCTAAAAATCCTTTGAAGATATGTGAAGTCCCCAATCCGCACTTGGCAAGCGTGGTGGACTATGCCTAATCCGTCTTCTGAGGAGACCTGAGCTCAATAGTGGGCAGTAATGGTTTAGTACAGGTTTTATGTTGTATAGGCCAAACAGTGTTTTAAAATATTCCACAATTGTTGTAGTATCGACATCACTAATATGCTTATTTAACAATACATGTGTCGGTTGCTTTCTGCTGTTTTTCTGTGGCAAAAGATACGCCTACGTCGGCGTTTTTCTGCCCTACGCAACGTAGCAGTGTGCCGGAGGCCTTATCGTGTTTCTAAGACAAGATCGAAGCCGATGATGTTACCCGAATAACAAAGTTATTTTCATCAAGTCTGTACTAAAATTAAATTAAAGTTCAAGTAATGAACCTTCAAGAGCACAAATTAATATAAAATTAAAGTAAAAATATATTGGGACGCGCTGAAAATATAAATTTTGGGTATTAGTCTCACGGCACGAGCTCAAGGCATCGAACTCAGACAACAGACAGAGATTAGTCAACTGTTGCTGTCATTACTCACATCCTTTGCATTCATATTTATGTAAATCAAAGTTATTAAAAGATTAGATAGTTTCTTTGTTCACTTATAGTATTACTAAACGGGTTCTTACCACGATTTTTATTAAATGAGCGATCCCGATATTGCAACACTGTTTCAAGCTCCATGACATATACAGAGTGGGGGCGGTGCGGCGGGAAGAGTGACGAGGACGTAACGCGACGCGCCGTCCCTCATAACTCCGTGCTGGGTTCTGGTTTCAGCCGGGGTTCGGACGCTGAGTGTGAGCGTTTGGAGGTTGTACGGTTCAACTCCTACATATCCCAACTCCAACTAAAAAAAAAATGACATCCACAGAGAGTGGTTTAAAATTCTTACATACGCTTCAATTCTGTATTGTACATGACGGGGTGATAACAAGGGAAACCAACCTATTCACCGTGCGGGTAGTTGGAAGCGGAGACTTGCTATAAATACAGACGTTGGCAGCTGTTATGATTCATTCGTGTCTGAATTGTCGAGGTGAACGGACCTCTTGATGTAAAAGTAATAATCTGTTAAAACTCGTTATTTTGAAGTTTTTATTCAAAAGTATTGATCATCAAGTGTTCAAGTGGACATCGTGACGTCATTCCTGACAAAACAAAACGAAGATCGACTAATTACAACGTCATTACACCTCAACACACTATTTACGCCGTCATACATATTCCGTGCCTCAACTGTCTGGAATTGACAATGAACAACTGTACAATAAAGGTGAATATCTCATATCATTACCAAGTCATTGTCAAGGCAGACAGGTGAAGCTCTGAGTCACAATAGACTACAATTATTGAATCGTCTCTCAAATGTTTCAATGTCAGATTTACATTACTTTGGCAAGCGTCGTCTTTTGTAAAATGAAGTGCTTTTTCTTATAAGTTTTTCATGTCTCGAGTATGTGTGTGTGGGAGAGTGCGGTTATGTGCGGTTATTTGAATTCTAAACTTTTTTACTGATGTATCATTTGAATGACCATCTCTACTAATATTATAAATACGAAAGTATCTGTCTTTCTGTCTGTCTGTCTGTTACGCTTTCCCGCTTAAACCTCTTAACAATATTGATGAAATTTGGCACAGACAATCTTTGTTGCGAAAAATGAAAGGGATGAAGAAAATAACGACGTCGCGGGCAGTAGCTAGTTTAATTGATTATTAATTGAACGCCGTTGTACTGAAAGCTAAGCCAAAAATACGTCGAACTTGCAATTCATGTAATTCCTTTATATGAGATATGAAAAAACTTCCAAAACGTGATCTTGTGGCGACCAATAATAACGCGCGAGATCCTGCATCGCGGTTACGACATTTGCGAAAATCTTCGCATATATACGACATCTGAAATATACTACAGTGGGCTTCGGCCTGACCACCATACACTACCTCGCCCGCAAGGAGATCTCCCTTTGGCCTAATACCATCAATATCCACAATCTCATTGCCCAACAACTACTACCTCATATGTCTAACTAAACAAACAGAGAAAACGTTTATCTGACTTTATTTATGAAAAAAAAATATTCACAATTTCAAAATAATAGCTTTCATTATAAGGCGTTTATCTGGAAGTGTCCATCAGAGGCAATGAACGGACACCTGCTAAACAAACAAGGTGTTTGATGTTAACAACCTGACATCAACCTTTACAGGGGTGGACAAACTTTTCTACTATTTTGTATATCATTTTAATAACTGTTTTATGTCATTTAAAGTTGTAAAGTAAAGTGGGCTTTTTCTAATGTGTTTATAAAGGAAATGCGATAAATAGATTAAAAAAATGAAAACCTGTACTTACCGCCTTAGTAATGGGCTGTTACAGTACTTTACCACTACATACCACATAAACAATTGATAATTAACAACATCATAACATATAAATAATAGTGATGTAAAATGTAACAAAACACTTGATAAATTAAGTTTGTTCTCGTACATTTTATAAAAATTATAGAGATATATTACACCAATCGAACACACATATTTAACCTTGTAATTTTCATGATTGAGGACTAATTTTTCAAATAATAGGTATATCACGTGCAAAATGTCAGCTCAGTCGAAAACCGGGAACTTTGTTAAATTTAGCTTGCTATAATTTACTTTTATTGCTTAAATTGAGTTTCATCCGAACTTACATAGTTACATCCAGTGCAAGTTAATATTACTTAAACTTGTAAAATAAATTATATATATGGCCGTTATAATTCCAACCTAAAATATAAATAAATGAAATCTCTGCTTAATGCGGACCGTCATTTATAGACACCAGCTATAAATACCGACACAATTGAAAACAATAATACCGATATCAAAAATAATACCAATTCAGGTCGTGACGTCAAAAAACCAACAAAACGAATGTTTAATTCATCGCAGACAATGAAATTAAAAGAAAACCCTTGTCTCGACGAAGTGTTTTTTCAATTAACAGAACGTCCACTTGTTATTAATGGTGCTTACTCATAATGAAAACTTTGGCAGAAATGTTATTTGGAGGTTTTGGAAGTCAAATTTTTCAGGCTCCGTATAGACATAGTGTTGTTGACGATATTACCGTACACTGTACATGATTATCATGATTTCATAGTGAGAAAAACTGTCAATATTAAAAATCATGGTTGGTCAGTACCCCAACATCAGTCTTTTAGAGCCTATTTATTAATTCCAATTGTAGACTAAGATCAAGCTGCTAAAATATTACATGCATAGAATCTACCGTTAATGAAATTCATTTTCTACAAGTATTATTCAAAAAGCAAACTCGCAGTATTACATTAGGCATTCAATGGTAATACAAACAGAAAATGTCCATTGTTTAAAAATAAAAACTTGTTAATCATACAAATCGTCCTTCCGTACGGGAGGTCGCGGGTTCAAATCCGGCCGGCTTGTACCTCTAAATCTAAATGTGAAAAAGATTTATGTGCAATTTTTCACAACACCACTGGCTAAAAACGGTAAAAGAAAACATCGTGAGGAAACCTGCATGTCGTAAAAGGGCTCTAAAATCCTTTGAAGATATGTGAAGTCCCCAATCCGCACTGGGCAAGCGTGGTGGACTATGCCTAATCCCTCTTCTGAGGAGACCTGAGCCCAACAGTGGGCAGTAATGGGTTGGTACAGATACAGATACAGAAACATACAAATTATTAAACACTGCCATTTCTACAATGTATATGCCAACTTATGATATAAAACAGGCGACTATTAATAGCAATTCATTTCAAATGGAATAAAGAGTATTGACACACCGGCCAATGCCTTCGCTTTGACCTCAAAAATAATAATTAAATTATTATGAATAGAGAAATCCCTAAGCAATTCAAGAATTGTTTTCAAATTAAGATGACAAGTTTCATCTGTATCTTGTCGGTCTAGCGGTCTATGACCCTTAAAAGCCTTAGATCCCAGGTGTGGTGTAATATCAATATTTTTGATACAAGACTAATATATAAATTACTAGCTGACCCGCGCAACTTCGTCTGCGTTACAAAGGGGTTCGAACAGTACTCGTAACGCCGTCGAGTTATTATTTTCGTGGCTCGCTGTTGCACCCACATATTCATTGCGTTTTTATACTCGTAATAACTTCTAAACGAAAAGTCCGATTGGAATAAAACAAAAAGTTATTTACTTCTACATTAATACTCTTGATAACATAATACTTAATTTGGATAAGGGTTAATATAACGATACTCATTTAATGTTAAATTCAAACTTGGGACGAAATATTATTTTGCTAAGCATAAAAGCGGTTATTGTGACTAAACTATGATAGTTAGATATATGCTCTTGCGGACTTTTTTGTTGGTCTTACAAAGACCTAAAAACCCGTAGTACATCATTTTGTTCCATTGTCAGTAGTTTTTGCAGCGTACGCATAAATAGGTTTTCGATTATTCGCCTTGTGTTACATATTCGATATTTTCATACGGATCCCAATTTTTTTTGAAAATAAAATATAGCCTATAACCTTTCTCCATAAATGGACTTTCCAACAGTGAAAGAATTTTTGAAATCGGACACGTAGATCCTGAGATTAGCGCGTTCAAACAAACAAACAAACTCTTTATAATATTAGTATAGATGAGAAGAATGCATGATATAAATACAGCCTCGCCGATGCCTCATCCCATTTTTTTTTAGTTTAAGAATATGTGGAAGTTGAACCGCACTAAAACCTCCAACCGTTTACACTCAGGGCCTGAGCCCCGGCTGAAGACAGCACCCAGCACGGGATTATGCGAAGAGAGGCGACGCGTTTCCCGTCGTGAAAGGCTCAACCCGAAAGAATTTCCGCCTCAATGGTGTGCCTGTTCAGATGACTTTAAGGCAGCAGTTACACAACGACAAAGACGTTCAGCTTGATGGTATGCACTGGAAGTACACTTGCTGATAGAGAGTTCAGAAATTTCACAGAATAATGTGTCATCTTGCATACCGGCAGTGTTTATAGAGGTGAAGTGCACTTCATTCATGAATGCATTCGTTAATTGTTACATCCTTATCACTTTTGGGCGTCAAAATGCCCGCTCGCACACCCAAGAATTCTGCTGATGTTGTATTACACACAGTGCCAGGTACGGTGGGACCTTGCACCGGTTTCAAGTCGTCCGCGGTGTTCCATATGGGACGGTCTGCGACCTCTCCTCTGGAATATCGGGTACGACTAAGTACTGAGAGGCACTCTCCTCTCGGAACTTAGCGTTATTTGTTACGCAGACGACACGTTGGTTGTAGCCCAGGGGGATGACTACAGAGAGTGCACGTCTTGCCACAGCGGGTGTGGTATAATTTGGAGGTTGGTTGGTGGCGCTAAATAAACCCCAGGCCCTATGGTTCCACGGGTCTGGGGCGTCGCCACCGGTCGATGCCTACATTATAGTTGGAGTTATTCGGATCGGGGTCGGGGTGCTTAAGTACCTCGACCGGCTCGACTTCTGCGAGTCCACATCTCGGAAGAGAGCGGCAGGGCGTGTGAAACTGAGTTCTTTTCTCCACGCAGGAATCCGCCGTCATCGATCAGGGCGCTGGAACTGCAATTTCGCTCGGAATTTGCCTCCCCAAGAGATTCGGGTTCTCAACGCTACCCAGCGTGCGGGGTTCCAAGAAGGTGTCGTGTCTCGCTTAGCACCGCTTAGCACGCACCTTGCGTTAAGGCAACCGTGGGTTGGAAGACCGCACTCTCCGATCCACACTGGTATGACCCAGCAGGGTATCCCGTGGGAGTGTGAGACGCGGTCCCATATTTCTTGGCGAGCTTCGGAAAGCCCGCTGACCCTGAGAGCCGGTGGCTGTATCGCCGGTGGTTGCCGGTTCGGTGTTCGGGGGCAGCGCGAAGGAAAATTTATGCCGTAGTGCATAATGCGTTGTGCCGTCCCGCATTACCCCGTGCTAGGGTCTGGTTCAGCCAGGATTCAAACGCTGAGTGTGAGCAATTGAAGCTTTTAGTGCGGTTTAAGTACCACATATCCCAAGCGCAGCGCCACGATTTCCAGCGTTTAAAAAAAATAGTACACACAGTTAGTTTGTTTAAGTTGGATACAACTCTACCAACAGACTCAGAAGAACCACCTGTCCACCTCTCTCCTCGCCAAGATTTAGAAAGAGAACGGAGTATTCTTGTGTACTTGTATTACCACTGGTCCGAGCTCTTATATTATAACACATCTACATTTGAACTTTTTCGATTTTTTTATATAAAAGGGCTATGTGTGAGTATAAAAATTTGCCAGTTCCTACATCCCACTTAAGTTTAATAAATCTTCTAATATATAAAATTCTCGTGTCACGGTGTTCGAACTTGAACTCCTCCGAAACGGCTTGACCGATTTTGTTGAAATTTTTTGTGCTTATCCGGTATCTATGAGAATCGGCCAACATCTATTTTTCATCCCCCTAAATGTTAGGGGTAGTCCACCCCTAATTTTTTTTTATTTTTTCAACGCAGACGAAGTTGCGTGGGGCAGCTAGTACATTTATATATTGGTCTTGCTAATCTCTGAAACAAATTAACTATACAATTTTTAAGAACAAAATGCCTAACGCCATCTATTACAATCGAAAAACACCACGTCGCCCACAATGCAATGACATAATCAAATTATTTATATCGAAAAAGTGCTTCTATACGTAATTCGATATAATTCTAATAGATGGCGTTGCTTTAAAATCGTCTTTAAAATTGAAAATATCATTTTTTTTGGAGTTTACCTTTAAGCCATAAATCTCCGTATTCTGAAGTGCGACAGAATGATTGACATATTAGTTGGTTGTCAATTGTCAAATTGCAAATTGACTCGTTGACGTTAGGAACACACCTAAATTGCTTAGACAACAGTGAGTGATTATAATTTAATATTAACTTTATTGAATAGCAATAAAGTTCAAATTGACTCTACATATTATTTAGAAAACGTTTGTATGGGAAATAGAAAAGGGCTGTTTTTAGGGTTTTCCCAGAAATTATTCAATTTTTTCTCGCCTTTTAAACCTTCCCTGAACTTCCACGAATATTTTAAGACTAAAATTAGCCGAATCGGTTCAGCCGTTCTCGAGTTTTAGCGAGGCTAACGAACAGCAATTCATTTTTATATATATAGATATACAATTATGAATCATCAAGAAAATGCATTAATCGTGTAATTTACTTCGGATTACAGTTTGTTGATATATTTTGATCCTATGCAGCATATTCAAATTCAAAATTTACGTCATAAGTATCGCCAACGAGATTACCTGTACTGTCAAACAAACTAAATCATGGGCTTTTGAACGGAAATCAATAAACTCAGTTCACATTCAGGAGATCTGGTATTTTAAATGCGTTTTGAAAGTAGTAGTTTCTTTAAACGAGGTTTGAAAAAGTCCTATACAGTTGGTAATGGCCCCCCCATGTCCTGGTATTGCAAAGGTTCATAGCCGATGGCAACCACTTACCATCAAGTAAACCATACGTACGTTGATTTGTCAATAAAAAAAATGCATTAAAAAATTAGGGAAAGAAAAATCGACATTGCTCATTGAACTCATTGGCAATACAACACAAAATTAATTGGTACTAGGTGACCCGCGCAACTTCGTCTGCGTTACAAAGGGGTTCAAAAATTGTAGCCTATGTGTTATTCTGATGTATAAGCTATATTGTGGTAAAGTTTCATTCAAATCCATTCAGTAGTTTTTACGTGAAAGAGTAACAAACATACATCCATAGATACAAACTTTCGCCTTTATAATATTATTATGATACTTTTCCTTATCTATGCATGTATATCGTATTCATAACACAAATGAAATAAATACTCTTTGTTGTTCAATGAAGACCGTTATTTATTTTCATTCGATTCACTAAACTTTTCTAAAATTATTTCTGTGCGAGTTTGTTGACTTTTCAATATAGCTGAACGTTATTTTTGCGATGAATAAATACCGAATGTTTGGCTGGACTGAATTGGATTGGATTGGATGTATTTTTTAATATACTAAGTTAAGTTTATAGGCCTGATGTTGCTAAGTAATCTTCCACTCTTCACATTGTGTGATTAACTGTTTAATAGACTATCTGAAATTAAAAAAAAATTGTCGCAATGCATAAAGACTTAATTACTCTTACGAGACAATTTGTCTCAATACTGTTCTAAAATTAAATAAATCTAATTTAAATAGCATTCAACGATGGCAATCGCTCGCCATAGAAAACACCATAGTAGAATCAAAAAACTTGAGAGATGTCATGGGACACCCGAATACAACGAAGTTCCTTTCGATTAAAAGATATCTGATATTTTTTTGTCCTAACGTAATGCGCCATAAGGTACGTGTTTTAAAAGATTTTGATCACAGCGCCATCTAGCGATAATCATCTAAAACAAAAATAAGGAACGTGTTTTAAAAGATTTTGATCACAGCGCCATCTAGCGATAATCATCTAAAACAAAATAGTGTGACAACTTTTCGTAAGAATTTTTTCCGTCTAGCCCCCTTTCACAACGCGCGATAAGGAACTCAATTCCAAACAAAAAAGACACCTACTATCAAGATATTCAACTAAAATCAAATCAACCTAAATACATCGCCATAACTAAAAATCAATATCCTTTATAGACTAAAACCAAATTCCTATAAACTAGAATTCATCAGAAACTAGCTAATACAAACCACGGAATTAACGATCGGCATCGACCACTGGTTTTCAGTTTCGAAAGGCATTCATGATATCGAATTGCAAACAAGTTGATTAGTGCGACTTTGCTAATCAAATTCCAACTCTGGCAGTTCGGATACAGATGAAACTAGTAGAATTATGTATACAAAGGAAATTATAATGACCTTTTAAAAAGTAGAGGCAATCTACCTGGTCATTGACTTCATTTTCAAAGGGTTTTAAAATCCTCCTTGTTTGATAAATTGCATACAAATCTTTTTAAACGGTTTTTTTTTTATTGCCATGTAGGCAGACGAGCCAACGGGCCACCTGATCGTAAGTGGTTACTGTCGCTCATTAACCTCTGCAATGTCAGGGGACATTGAGGGGTCGCTACCTACTACCAGTACTACCTAACTTTAAGGACCCTCCTCAAGCCTCGTTTGAAGAAGGACAAGTCATAGCGCTCTGAAATACCGAAGAGGGGAGCTCATTCCATAGCCGGATGGTGCGTGGCAAAAAAGTGTTTCCGAAACGGACCGTGGATGACCCCGGTGGTTTTATTCAAATTAAAATTATGAGGTAGAGGACGGCCTTTACGAACCCGCAACCTTGTGCAAGGCAAACCTTATACACTCGGCTTCTATAACTTCATTTTAAAAACGTATCAACGTCACTAATCAAGTTATTTCACAAATTAGAGTAACCGCCTACCATTAACTCTTTTTGAACTGTTTGATGAAGCTACCACCTCGTCTAACCTCGTTTGAAGCCAAGTCTTAATTAAACGACACCCACGTAGGAAGTTTACTGAAATCTCTGCGAATATCTTAATTTCGAATCGTAATTAAGTTAAACGTTCTTAAAATAGAACTAAAGTGGAATATTACGTTGTTTTTCTTTTGTTTAGTAATACTCCTTCCGAGTTAGGTAAGGTTTTATTAGAAAAAGCAAAATGAATATTAAGGTTTAATAGTTGATCGAAATAATATTTGATTAATTTAATAGTTAACTGCTTTACATAAATTACAGCGGCGTCCAGCGTAAATGCTGAGCAGTAAAGCCAAGGAGTAATAGTCGTGGTGGCCGAGTGGTTGAAGCACTTGCCTTCCATACGGGAGGTTGCGGGTTCAAAACCGGCCGGCTTGTACCTCTAAATCTTAATATGAAAAAAGATTTATGTGCGATTTTTCACAACATCACTGACTAAAAACGGGAAAACATCGTGAGGAAACCTGCATATCGGTAAAAGGGTTCTAAAAATCCTTTGAAGATATGTGAAGTGATGAAGTCCCCAATCCGCATTAGGCAAGCGTGGTGGACTATGCCTAACCCCTCTTTGGAGGAGACCTGAGCGCTCAGCATTGTTACAATACAAAGCCAAGGACACCCAGGGCAGGCTTACTTGCCTTACCGATACGCAATCTTTGTATTGTATTTCAATATTTTGAATCCGTACGCAATTCAGTCAAAGAATTAATAATAGAGATAAGAATAAATGAGAACAAGTAGGTATTATTATTTTTGAGTTTTCAAGTGGTAAGAGTTAAGAAGAAACACTAAATTCTAACTTCGAACCTGTTTATCTTGTTATATTTTATCGAAGTGTATGTATTTAAATCACGTCAGATAAAGCGACTGTTAATATATTTTACAGCCAATTTACCAAATGCATTTTCGAACACAGACTAGTATTTTATTTAAAATATATAAACGTATATAAAACGGATAGCGAATAGACTTTAACATGTTTATAAACGATTTCATATTACGTTTCACTGCTACGTCTAGGCACAGAATAACTGGTAAACAGAAGTCAAATTATGAACAAAATATGCTTAAGAAACGCACACATAGATTACGTATATACGGATTGGCGATTTCACACATCTTGGAAGGATTTTGGAATCCTTTTTCAATATGCAGGTTTCCTAACAATGTATTTCTTCACCGCTTTTAACCAGTGCTCTTGTGATAAATTATAAATGAATCTTTTAAGGATAATACTTTCATGCATTTTCCACGTGTTCTTACCACGATATTTAATTAATTGAGTTATCTCAATATTTCAACGTTGTTGCAAACGTCATAATCACGAGAAGACTGGATACTGCGGGTCGATTTAAGAGCAAACAAATCTGTCTACCCTCTTTCTCGGTCGCTTTTGGGTAGTACCACTGGAACTCGAACTCACATCACGACACACCACACTCACTGTATCTACAAGACTCTCTGAGCATGAACCCTTAGTGACTGTTGTGTTTAGCACTTCCACATACTCGATAATCTGAAGCCGTCACCCCTGTTAAAAGTGCTATGTCTTGAAATCTCGATAGCTTCTTTAACCATCCTTGGTACGTAACGACGTTCAGAAGATAGTACCTGACGATTATGTATTATGAGGACATCTATTCTTTTAAAAATGAGGAGATTCGCAGAAGAACCAAAGTAATCGAAATAGACCAATGAATGGCGTCTTTGAAGTGGCAATGAGCCGGACTTATTTTTGAAGAACGGATGAGAGAGCCAAAAAGTTTAAGACCGGACGTTTTGGCGAGGTTTGGGTGAGGCTTATGTCCAGCAGTTAATTCCAGCAATGCGTATAGACTGATGATAATGGTAATATGTCGACACGTGTACACTGATACTTTTATAGTTCTTCAAATAACTTATACTGAAGTAAACTTAACTTCTGTACGTATTTTATGGACTAGGTGAGATGACAATTGTTCATGCTTCAGATACAAGTTTCAATTGCATTGTGCCGTTGAGTTATAGCTTAAGAACGAGCTTCAACTGAAATATTAGAATTCTTGGAGATCGAATCTATTTTATTACTTTTGGTATCAAACGTCGTAGTCTTTACGTCGAATTGCGTTGAGTTCAAAGATTTGTAAGGGATACTGATTTTATATTTGGTATGTAGACTGTCTACATTGTTGTTTGAGGAAAACATCGCGAGGAAACCATCCGACTATGGAATGAGCTCCAATCTTCGGTATTCCAAGAGCGCTATGACTTGTCCTTCTTCAAACGAGGCTTGAGGAGGGTCCTTAAAGTTAGGTCGTAGGTAGCGACCCCTCTATGTCCCCTGACATTGCAGAGGTTCATGAGCGACGGTAGCCACTTACGATTAGTTGACCCGTTGGCTCGTCTGCCTACAAGGTAATAAAAAAAAACCACCTGCACATTGGAAAAATAAAAATTCTTCAACGATATGCCAAGTCCCCGCATTGTGCAAAGAAACAAAGATAGCAAGCGTGGTGGACTATGTCTCATCCTATCTGATCTATCTATTGAGATCTGAGTTTAACAGTGGGCAGTAATGAGTTGTTACAGTATAGTCCTGTTTATAGTTTAGTTTTTTTCCCACACAACTTTAGGCGAATCAATTCGGATTTTCTCATATTAAAGGCGTTTTGATCATCGAGAGTCCCCTTTTTTCAGGATAGGAGAAATACTTTCACTGAAAGAGGACTTAAAATATGACTATATCATATTACCCATATACCGCAGGATAAATATTCACGGTTTTTAAACGTATAACAACGTGTGAATGACGCTCGTCGTAAAAGAGGCTCGCGCTTCACTGATCCAAGGGGCGCCCACGCACCGCTCCCATGTGTGGAGAGAGACTATGTGGCCGAAAAATTACTTATGTTAAGATTCTCATTATTCCCAACAATAGCCTATATAGTTTCGAGTAGTAACTGTAGACATTAAGTAGTAACTCTATTAAGCTTCATTGTATTTAATAACACTATAAACAGTATATATTCTACTACTGCTGAAACTGGAAACCGAACAATATTTTGGCTTAGTATCTTTGAGTCCGTGTATTTGTCTCACTTGACATTGGCGAATCGTCCCCAGTCTTGGTGGACGAGGTCCAGGGGAAAAAAAGAAGAAGAACTCTAGACATCTTGTGATAACAACTTCTGAATCAAATGGTAGTCTCAAAATTACAGACAGGCTAGGTTGTTTCCAATTCCTTTCAATAGTGGAACATGATCTTGTATTTTGCTCTCCCTTAGTTCAATTACTTACTATATAGTGATTACATCGTTATCACAGAACAAAATCATGACATCATCATCATCTTGACAGCAACTCAAAACCCGTTTATTGAATCTCCCAATATTTCAGTTAAGTCTTCTCCTCACTAACCCAGCTTTTTATCCTTCCGCACCATTGCACCTGGTCCCTCCGTCGACCACGAATAATTTCATAAAGTGCGAAGCTCGCAGCCAGGCGCGGTTAAACACCCTAACGGACGTGACCCTCACATCAGTCATGGAACATTGTTTTAGAGAATATCTTCAAACTTGATCACTAGCTGTTAGAAGATAATGTTTGCTAGTTGGCCTATTTAATTCAGTAAGACAGAGAGCAAACTGTAGTTATAGTTTGCTTGCGTGAGCGAATCACATTTGAAGAGCTTCATAATCAAGGTAAAATGACAAAATAGGGTTAGGCAAGAATGGCGGGGGCGGCGCGACGGGAAAGTGTGCCGAGAGCGTAACGCGTCGTCCCTCAAAACCCCGTGCTGGGTTCTGGCCTCAGCCGGGGTTCGGACGCTGAGTGTGAGAGGTTGGAGATTTTATTGCGGTTCAACTCCCACATCCGGTGATTTCCTCCAACTGAAAAACTACTACGGACACTATATGTGAATGCTAGAAAGTTATAGATTGACTCTCACGTAGCACACCTGGAAATCAGGTGGAAATCTTACTAAAAATACATGTGACATGACATTGCTTTTAACATGTATGAATCTCAATGGAAATCTGGAATGGCGGTTACGATACAGTTTACTCTACGTCCGTAGATTACACACTAAATTTGACTGTAGAACTGATTAATCTTGTTAAAAGTCGCCATACTCAAACGCAGGCAAACTATTTTAGGTGATTAAAATGTATTCTGGACACTCTGACCAGCCAGCCATGGGGGTCGTCCGTCCGTTGCCGCCATTCTAGGTGGAGGTGAAGATAATTGGGGTGGCGTTGTTATTCCCTTCATGGGGTTTTGCCATGGTCTGGCGTGGCGCATAAGTACGCCCGTTCGGTCTGAGGTTGTTGCTCCAGGTCACCACCAGCTCCGGCCGAATTCTTGTCCATTTTGGGCAGTCTTCATCCGGTGAGGTAGAAGTAAAGAACACAATAATGATCGAATAAACCACCGCACCTTTCGGCTCAGATAATATGGCGAATCCAAAAATAATCCAAATCAAAACGTTTATAAAGGATGCCCTTTCGCACCTACGCATCTCTATACATCATAAACAGTATTATTTATGAGATACCACAGTCATAAACACAGTTTTACTGTCAATCACCATTTGATGAGCCCACGCCAACTTTTATATAGAAATCGTTTAAATGACGCGTAGATTTTGAAGTTAACTGCTAATAGAAAAGAGTTTTGTTAAAGGACATTGCCTCTGTGGGATGTAGTTTAAGACGTGGTTTATTAGGAGCTTAAAATGATACTACATTCTTAAAAGGTTCTGACTCTAGTTCTAAAAAGACATTGTATTATAAATGTGTCGTTAAGAAGTCATCAGAAATATTTTAAAAAGGTTGTAGGCGACAGAATTAATAATTCATATTTTATTATATTCTAGTAAAGAACAAACTTGTGTCGACGATAGCGCCATCTATAAATAGTTTAAATATTTGTTATTTAAACCTCTTTTGTGTAAATACTTTTTGAATTGTAATATAGAATAGATGTTGGCGCGCTTATTTGAATTTAGAACATTCCATTGCCGAATACAGACGTTTTGTACATTTTTTCACAACTTTTATTTTCTTAGTTTTATTTTATGATTCCTTCTTAACTTCTCTCTGACTGGCAGCATTAGGTTTTTTACAAAGGTACTTTAAAATAAATGCCACTGATCATTTACTTCACTAAAACGACATTTTGCTCCTTTTCCTCCGCTCTTTGCATTGAGGAACTGACAATTATGCCCTTGGGCACTAAAGGTCAATAATGGGTTCATAATTAATCCAATACTCAACTATTAAACAGAGTGCCATTTAATAGTGCAACATAAAAGTGTTTATTATGAAAGCAATCAGGCTCAGTGCTTAAATGAGAGTATACCAATATTATTATGACCCAGTGGCGCTCGTTATTGGAATAATAGTGCATTACTATAACTCGTATCGAACAATGTATAGAGATGGGGTCTTATAGTATTCCGCTATGCTCGCAGTGATTAATAGATACTCGTTGAGAATTACACTTTTTATACTTTGAAATCATTGAAATTACAATCTATACAAAAAAAAGACATGCCCGCTGAGTTTCTTGCCAGTTCTTTTCAGGACGGTGGCTATAATTATTATTTTTTTGTGTCCGAACTGGTGGTAGCTTTTAACTTTTGACATCAACAAGAATGAGTACGTCATCAATGTTGAAATAAAGTATTTCATTTCATTTCATTTAAATATCTAAAGGGTATTTACTATTAATATATTCCTTGAACTGAACTTGCTTTACTGATAGATAGCCGATGCAATAGATAATCTATGATGTTAATCTACGTTTATGGCCATAGGAACTTTTGTGCTAAAGATAGATCCATCATGCTCGTTTTACTTGTATTAGCTAGCACGGCGTCCGGGGACGGCACGACAGGAAAGAGTGCCGAGCGCGTAACGCATCGCCGCCCCTCAAAACCCCGTGCTGGGTTCTGGCCTCAGCCGGGGTTCGGATGCTGAGTGTGAGCGGTTGGAGGTTTTAGTGCGGTTCAACTCCCACATACCCCGGGGATCCGGTGATTTCCTCCTACCAAAAAAAAAAAACACTCTACGGCTACATGATATCCAGGATCTTAAAAGCTTCTATTTTAAAAGTTTTCTTTAAAACTTTATTTTCTCCGTACTTAGACGTAGTTGCGCGGATCAACTAGTCTATTCTACAGCTTAGTAACACGATATTCTATCTGTATAAATCGTAGAAACCTTAGAGACAGTAATTTTACACGTGAATTCATATTTCACGATTATCCGTGGGCGGTTCGTGAACTTGCGATTTATTATTGCGACTCCTAATGTGTATTGTGCGTGTAATTATTTTAATCTGTCGTTTGTATGGCGTAAACGTAGAGTGTAACTTTCTGACTGTAGAGTTTAAAGATAATTGATGAAGTAAAATGAGTTTAGCGGTATCTGTACCAACCCATTACTGCCCACTGTTGGGCTCAGTTCTCCTCAGAAGAGGGATTGGGCATAGTCCACCACGCTTGCCCAGTGCGGATTGGGGACTTCACATATCTTCAAAGGATTTTTAGAACCCTTTTCCGACATGCAGGTTTTCCTTCACCGTTTTTAGCCAGTGGTGTTGTGAAAAATTGCACATAAATCTTTTTCACATTTAGATTTAGAGGTACAAGCCGGCCGGATTTGAACCCGCGACCTCCCGTTCGGAAGGACGCGCTTCGACCACTCGGCCACCACGACTATAGCGGTGTTTACTTGAAAAGGTTGATGATGATTTGTAATATCTCAAATAGTCGATTCATTTATGATATTACCTTCTCTCTCGGAATGTCCCACTAAATTTAGAAGTGAACAATCACAAAAATTTTGCTGGTTTTAGTTCTTTTTTTCCAGTCATTGCTGATTTTTAATGGCTGCGGCAACCACTCGACATCCGGTTGGACGTGTAGGCATTAATCAGTAAAAAAAGTGATTAAAATGTTACATTATAGAAATTATTAAATTTAGTATTCAAATAAAATAAAGACTGATATGAGAAATAGGGAACAGGCAAGAATTGGTGCACTTAAATAGCGTAAGATGTCTGTCGCTTAAAAACTTCTCAGAAAACCCTTTTTTTTAATATAAATTCCCCCAGCATTATTGGGGATGTTCTTAGTCTAATTGTTGGTTTGTTTATTCTTTCATTCCATTTCTCGCTTCTGTCCAACTTTCGTACCGCATACTTCACATCCATCCTTCCCATTCACACTTTCCGCTGGTGGGGTGCCAGCCTATACCTATTCTTCTAATATCCATATCTATAGTGGGGTTCTTTATTTAAATCATTACTACATCATACATTTATTGAACTTATTTCTAGTGATTCATTTATTATACTTTTTATGTCCTATGATCTATACAATAATATATATTTAGTTTACTTCAGAAAACCCTTGGTACGACATCGCTGTTAGAAGACCGAGTCCTAACACAATCAAGGTCGGCCAATGTCATCGGTTTTTATATTTTATAGACGATTGCTTTAGTGTGATAATTGGAGGTATTTCAATCAATGGAGGCCTACGTGTTGAGAATCTTTAAATAAATGCTTTGTTTTTGCTCATTATTTGATTTAGAAAATAAATTACGAGATCATAATGAAATTTATTTCGTGTCTTTGTTTGTAATTAAGTTTTGGTAATGCAATAGATGTGTGGGTGAAATATATTTGTTAAATTTATGTTATAGACTTAAGCCAGTCTTAAGTCTAAAATAATAATGTTTTTAGTATTCAAGAGTCTTGTCATGCGCCGTGTGCATTTTTGATTAAAAATAGTTTGTTGTCTTTAATTACAAAAAAAAAAAAATATAATTTAAAAAAAATACCGCTACTTATCTTCCATTATTTGGTGTCTTAAAACTAGATACTGATAAGATCTGTTCATGAAACTACAACAAGAACAACCAGCTTTAAAATTCAGTTACAAAGTCAGTTTAATGGCTAAAAAAAGGTTTTAAACGATTTAACTTAACACATAAAAGTAACATATTATTTGTTTTTTCATTTAACATCATACTGCATTTATCTTTATATCTTTATTTTCTGCAACATCATACTTATATGTAACTGAAATGCACAAAGTACCTACTACGTATGAATAATAAAATGTTTTAAAGCATATTGTTATCCATTTCACATGAATGTATTATAGTTTGAAGAACATATTAAAATATACTTTGGTTATTTTTTGCAGTAATATAAAGTTCATTTTATCTTATTTCAAATGCATGAATAGCATTAAATGCATTGTTTTTATTTCTTAATTACAATATTCTAGTTTTATTTAATTAATAGATAATGAAACTAAATTTTACGTCGTTGAAAGTTAAACCAAAATGATTTCCTTTCCAAAGTATTTCAATTATCTAAATTCACTTAAATTTATTGAGTTTCTCAGTACCTCTTCAATCATAAACGAAAAATAGCATTTATAACAGAAAAAAGCTGAACAAAACGAACCGAACAAATGAAGGTATCAGTGAAGTGAGCTGCCGGAAGCTGAGCGGCCATCTTGATGAAGAAATTCTCATTTTAATGTTTACCAATAGACAGTGATACAAAGCACTGAAAAATGAATGGAGATAAAAAATTAAGAAACACAAGTTAGTTAGCTTTTTGATGCAAATAATATTGATTAACTATAGCTCAGTGAAGGAAAACATCGTGAGGAAACCTGCATATCGGAAAAGGGTTCTAAAAATCCTTTGAATATATGTGATGTCCCCAATCCGCATGTGGCAAGCGTGGTGGACTATGCCTAACCCCTCTTCGGAGGAGACCTGAGCTTAGTAGTGGGCAGTAATGGTTGTTACAGTACAGTCGAGTGTAATAGGTAATGATATTTAAAATAGATTAAAAAATTTATTAAGTTAATCCTTGTTGGCTGAAAAGTTGTATTGAAAAAAAAAACGATTAAAAACAAAAAAAGTTCTAAGTTGTAACTTTTTAATTACTATGTAGGCCGACGAGCTAACGGGCTACCTGACTGTAAGTGGCTATCGTCGCTCATTACATTACGACGGCACTTTACCCCGCTCAGGCTTGGGGATGGTTACATACATATCTAAACTGTGTATTTTGTTACAATCTTTATATACCTAAACTTTTATCAACATATTACCGGAACATATCGGGGGCGACGCGACGAGAAAGAGTGCCGTGGGCGTAACGCGTCGCGCCGTCCCTCATAACCTCGTGCTGGGTTCTGGCCTCAGCCGGGGTTCGAACGCTGAGTGAGAGCGGTTGGAGGTTTTAGTGCGGTTCAACTCCCACATACCCCGGGGCATCCGGTGATTTCCTCCTACTAAAAAAAAACAAAAAAAATCACATGCATTAAATTTTATTTATTATCCATTTGACTATCGTTTTAAAACGTAGCATTAAATACTTTTTTCAATTTATTATAAAGAGCCGTCTGTTTCATTAAAAAGTATTTTTTGTATCTACTCTGTATAAACTACGTCCAATGTTCGCTTCACTGACCATCTGTTACGTTGTTCATTTTTTCTCATTTTCCCTGTCTGACGGCGCGCTTAGACAAAAGAAACATTTGCTTTTATAACTATTTTTTTACTATTAATATTTTTCAATTTAAAATCTTTTAAGCTAGACCATTCCCTATGCAATTTATCTAAAATATCATCACATTCCGACAGAATCTCACCCACACATGTGCTACGGACTATATATATATATTATAGAATTGATAGAACTATTAAAACACGTTAGATGGTAAAATAATTTTATGCTGTTTAGGGACTTCAATCAATTTGTAATTAGTTATAGTATTGTTGTTGTTGTTGTCCTGTCAAAATTCATTACTTTTCACTGCTTACTCAGGAGAGGTATCAGGCATTTGATTGTCGACTTCACATATCATCGAAAGATTTTGTAATCACAATCTGCAGTGTTCTTTACAATATTTATCTTACCGTTTGGTTAGCTTAGTTTAGATACAGTAGCAATAAACAATAGCACGATGTTTTCATTACCTTATCAACAATGAATAGTAAATAGCTATGAACATAGGAGTGCTATGACATATCTGTTTAATCAGGGTGTAAGAAAAAACCCGTATTGTGGTGGTATAGTGTATGGGTAACGGACAGTAAAGGCCCACCAATGCAATGGGGGGGGCGATGCTGAGTGTGAGCGGTTCCGGTGATTTCCTAAAAATGAAAAAAAAAAACAATGCAATGGGAATATAAGAGCTTTTGAGCGACAGAACTCTTTATCATCAGATGGGTGGTTGACTCGTTAATCTATTCTGCAATAAAAAGGCTGTAATACAGGGTGATGTTTTAGTGAGGGTACATATTGAAGGTACATGATAGCTGATGGATATATACGACCAGTAAAAATATTATTACCAAAAAATATTGCTTAATGCCTTAGTAATCGCAACTTAAAATTGTTTATGTTTGACGTAGTTTTGATGAATTTAGATTTATAAAAAAAAAAATTACCTATTTTCGTATTTCGTAATATTTCGTATTAGAACAGAGTACTCATCACCCTCCTGCAATATGTACCTTCTTTAAAAAACCACCCTGTATAAAGCATAAATTGAGGTTAACGTACTTTCGTCTCTTAAGATTCGAAAACCATCAATACCTATCGTTATTTATAAAATGAACTCAAATTTATTACTGCGACTCGTTTATTTTGCAAATTGACGAACTCTGATAAGAGTTAGCAATAAATTTCGTGATAAATCCGAAAACTTTTAATTCTAAATTACGAATAGTTTGCTTCGAACTTAAATGATAGAGGCGGCTCACAAAGATATAGGTTAAAACAGTGAAACGTTTTATCAGAAAATAGTGGTAAACTTTAATAATATGATCGAATTTATTGACTTCCAGAAGAAATGAAATGAAATCAAAAATATTATATCCAGAATTTAAGTCAAGCTAGATTAACATTGGTGAGAGAAAGACATTTTGTTTCGGTATCCGCTTAATGTAAAATATGATCGAGAATTACAGTAAATTTTAATAGCCTATACTCTCTGTTAATAAGTTCTGGAGTGACGGCCACGACCAGGTAGGTCAAGATCGCGGGAGGTTACTGGATGCAGACGGCGCAGGACCGATCGTTGTGGCAAGATTTGGGGGAGGCCTATGTCCAGCAGTGGAGGTCTATAGGCTGACGATGATACTGCTCATCACCTGAATATGTATAATATCACACAAAAGAAATATATGAATCTACTATCTAATAATATTATGAACCTACTGTTACGAAAAACCTTCCAAGAGATCGTTATTACAAAAAAAAACTTGAGAGGTGTCATGGGACACCCGAATAGAACGAAGTTCCTTTCGATTAAAAGATATCTTATAAAAAATATTTCCTTTAGTAACGCGCGAAGGAACGTGTTTTAAAAGATTTTGATCACAGCGCCATCTAGCGATAATCATCTAAAACTAAATAAGGAACTTGTTTTAAAAGACTTTGATCACAGCGCCATCTAGCGATAATCATCTAAAACAAAAAAGTGTCGTGACAACTTTTCGTAAGAATTTTTTTCGTCTAGCCCCCACTACACGAAAAGCGTCTAGCCCCTTCCACAACGCGAGATAATTTTTTTTTTTTTTTTTTTTTTTTTTAGTTGGAGGAAATCACCGGATCCCCGCCCGCCCCGCGGGCGGGGTATGTGGGAGTTGAACCGCACTAAAACCTCCAACCGCTCACACTCAGCGTCCGAACCCCGGCTGAGGCCAGAACCCAGCACGGGATTATGAGGGACGGCGCGACGCGTTACGCCCGAGGCATTCTTTCCCGTCGCGCCGCCCCCTCCGGACGCCGAACCGGCAGCCGCCGGCGATACGGCCACCGGCTCTCTCGGTCGGCGGGCTATCCGAAGCCCGCCAAGATGGCTGGACCGCGTGTCACCCTCCCACGGAATACCCCGCTGGGTCAGAACCAGCGTGGGTCGGGTCGTCGGCGGGTAGCCGCTGGGTGGAGGGAGGAGTATACCCTCTCCCTGGCCCATGACGCCGCCTGCTTCTGCGAGATGGTGGACTCGCAGAATTCGAGCATCGCCTTCCAGGACTCGTCGCTCTCGAGCATCGACGCCACGACGCCCGGGAGCGACAAGTCCGGTCCTATTTTTTGGACCAGGACACACCGCTGCTGCTCCCACGCGGGGCAGAGCGCGAGCGTATGCTCTGGTGTGTCCCGGTCACAATTCACACAGTGATGGCACCTCGTCGTCGGCTCCGCCTGTACCAGGTGCAGATACCTTCCGAAGCACCCGTGCCCGGTCAGCATCTGCACCACCCAGAAGGTGAGGCGTCCACGTTTGCCACGACCCACCCAATCCTTGAGGACGGGGCGGATCGCCTCGACGGTCCGCAGACCCCAAGTGGGGTTAGCGAGTCGCCGCTCCCACGACTCCATTACGGACCGCCGAGATTGGACCCTCCGGTCCCGGACCGCTTCCGGCAGGATACGCACCACGCCCCGGGCGCGAAGGTCGCATCGCCAACGATAATCGTCAGCGAGCGCCTCCGCCTCCAACTCCCAGGGCGGCGTCCCCGCCAGCACGCACGCCGCCTCAAACGCGACGGTGCGGTATCCGCGGAACAACGCGAGATAAAGAACTTCGTTCCAAAATCAAAGGTAATCATAATGTTTTCGTATTACATCCGCGTTGTAATAAAATTTTCCACAGAAAAACAAGAAAATACATCGTTAGGAAGTTTCCAATTACTTGAGAAAAATGCGACAGATATTAATTAAAAATTTGTTGACGAATCAAATGTTTGAAAGGGAAAACTTCGAAAAAGTTAAATAAGAAATTTATTGTTAATCAACGTTGCTTGCTGACCCGCACAATTTCGTCTGCGTCACATTCATCTGTGACGTAAGAGAACGTCAACGATTATCTTGTAAAAGATTGATGCGTGACAAAAGTTAAGTCATATTACAGACAAAAAATTAAGTAGGCTTCAAAACTCTATTTACCATCAGTCAGCATCAGTGTACATTGAAATGTCATAGTCGACACATACCACCAAGTGGGCTGGAACCAAGTGCATTTTATATGCATACTAGCTGGCCCGCGCAACTTCGTTTGCATCACATAAGGAAATTTTCTCACCATTTAAACCTTCCCTGGACTTCTACGAATATTTCAAGATTAAAATAAGCTAAATCGGTTCAGTCGTTCTCGAGTTTTAGCGAGACTAACGAACAGCAATTCATCGGACTTTTCGTTTAGAAGTTATCACGAGTATAAAACGCAATGAGTGCTCAGCGGGCCGTGCAAATAGTAACGCGACGGCATTGCGAGTACTGTTTGAACCTCTTTGTAACGCAGACGAAGTTGCGCGGGTCAGCTAATTTTTATATATAAAGAAGATGTTTTTGCACTGAGCATTATGGGCAAAATCCACAACCCTTTTTAACTCATGACGTTTTACGACGTCTAAAATATTAGGCCGTTTAGATGTTTTTATTAATAGGTGGAACTATTACAAAGACCCTCTAGTTTGCCAAATAACTAATTTATGAAACCTTAAGAAGTTACGTCATCTTTTACACAACAGTGATGCAAACATTTATCCAAATCCGTCACTACCTTTTTAGTTTTTCTACTATTTCCGCGCTTAGATTTTAGGTCGTTAAATAGGCAATAAAATTACAATTCATAGTCCAAATAATACACCCTCTCATTCCTTTTTATCAGTTCCTTCAGTTCCTGAATAGGAGTTATTGATATTCAGTGACGTGGGCGACATTGGAGGCGTCAAAGGGATGATACTATTATCTACATAGAAAGACGACGAATAATGAACTACTCTTTATAGTATTTCTTGAGTAAGTATTACAAATCAGAAGTGAAGACTGCTACAGTTTGCTTCAATCTTGCATTGTAATAGATATATTTGCGAGCGTGGTGGTACGAGGCTTGAAGAGAGTCCTTAAGGGTATGCCGTAGGAAACTGCCCCGCAGTGTCTCCTAGCAATGCTAATCGACGAGCGACGGTAACCGCTTACAATCAGGTAGCCCGTTAGCTCCTCTGCTTACGAGGAAAAAAAATTGCAAGATTTATTTTGATTAATGAGGATAGCTGAAAAACTTTATCATTTTTGTTCAGTTGTTGTTCTGAAAGAAAAACAATTATCACACTAGGCTTACTAGTTATTTATTTTTTTCAGTTGGAGGAAATCGCCGGATTCCCGCCCGCCCCGCGGTTGGGATATGTGGGAGTTGAACCGCACTAAAACCTCCAACCGCTCACACTCAGCGTCCGAACCCCAGCTGAGGCCAGAACCCATCACGGGGTTATGAGGGACGGCTCGACGCGTTACGCACTCGGCACTCTTTCCCGTCGCGCCGCTCCCAGGCTTACTAGTAGGCGTAAAATACCGCGCTACAACAATTTGTTTTGAAATCTACGTAAAACTCAAAGATTTTTAATGAATTTAATATAAAATTTAACAATTCATATAGACAAGAGATCATCTCTTAAAAAATCCACCAAACTAAAAAAAAAACTGATATACGGTTTTGGATAATCCTTAGCTTAGATCAGCTTATCTACCTACATCAACATGACAATAAAACAATCCAAAAATGAAATTTTAAATAGTGTATGTAGGTTATCAAAATGTGTGTACATTTTAAGTTAACTAACATCAACCTAGTTTATCTTCAAAGGTAACTTTATCCCGGCCTAATATAGTTATCCCAACACTGTAATATCGTTTATTACATCTTTGGACGTCATTATGACAAAAATAGCGCCTCTGTTCGTGAAATTATCTACGTCAAGGTTGGGTCTCTTGATAATGGGATCTCGGGATTAATATTACAACAAGATTATACTCTTTTGCAGATTAAAAAACTTTTTACAGTAATTATTGGTGATTAGTTCAGGATTTTAACTTGTTTTTGTGGAAGAGTAACAATTTTGTTTTTAGTATGTAATTCAAGCAACTCTTCAATAATTTAGTTTTAAATAGATAACCAGTAAATGTTTAGTAAGTAGAGGCAGTGAAGTCGTGGTGGCCGTGTGGTCGAAGCGCTTCCTTCCGAACGGGAGGTCGCCGGTTCAAAACTGGCCGGCTTGTACCTGTAAATCTAAATGTGAAAAAAAGATTTATGTGCAATTTTTCACAACACCACTGGCTAAAAACGGTGAAGGAAAACATCGTGAGGAAACCTGCATATCGGAAAAGGATTTTAATCCTTTGAAGATATGTGAAGTCCCCAATCCGCACTGGGCAAGCGTGGTGGACTATGCCTAATCCCTCTTCTGAGGAGACTTGAGCCCAACAGTGGGCAGTAATGAGTTGGTACAGGTAGAGGTCCGTAGTATTTACCAAAAAAACACAATATTGACTACAAAGTTACTAAATTCTACCTTAGAATCATCTTAAAAAAATACCTATTATATCAAGTAGGTATTACGCATGTACTACGTCAAACTGTATTGTTTCAAATTATCCAAGAATATTTAGTATTCTCAATTTACTCTTAAACTCAGTTTTTTGATAAAACAGCTTATTTAAAAGTATTAAAAAGCATAACTGAATTATCAAATCAAACTATTGTTAAGTTAAAAGTTATTAGATATTATTGGATTTATTGTTCCACTAACAATTGTTGAGAACTTCATTTCTGATTCATTGCTTTCGCCTACATGCTTATTGCTGTTAATAATACGTACACCCCCGCATTCTCGGTCGCAAATCATTAAAACTTTCAGTGCTGTATAAATACTGCTCGTCTATAAATAACATAAATCGATAGTCTTCTGTTTTATTTAAAGCTTTTTTTGATTAGACGCGTCATTTAAAAATGTCCTTGATCATGAGTTTGCATAGAATAATAAGATCATATCATCATCAAGTCATATCACGACCGACGATATTTAATATAAGAATCAAATTAACTTTCATTGGCCCACTTTAGGTTTGAATTTTAAGTGTGATCACACAATTCTTAGTTCTTGATGAATTTACCTTCTCCGCCACCGTCTTTAAGACAAAGGCATTCGAAAGTAACATCAATGTGTCCTGCCCATTTCCACTTCAAAGATACATTCTTCGTGCTATGTCGATTACTTTGGTCTTTCTCCGCGGGTACCGCACCGTCGCGTTTGAGGCGGCGTGCGTGCTGGCGGGGACGCCGCCCTGGGAGTTGGAGGCGGAGGCGCTCGCTGACGATTATCATTGGCGAAGCGACCTTCGCGCCCGGGGCGTGGTGCGTATCCTGCCGGAAGCGGTCCGGGACCGGAAGGTCCAATCTCGGCGGTCCGTAATGGAGTCGTGGGAACGGCGACTCGCTAACCCCACTTGGGGTCTGCGGACCGTCGAGGCGATCCGCCCCGTCCTCAAGGATTGGGTGGGTCGTGGCAAACGTGGACGCCTCACCTTCTGGATGGTGCAGATGCTGACCGGGCACGGGTGCTTCGGAAGGTATCTGCACCTGATACAGGCAGAGCCGACGACGAGGTGCCATCACTGTACGAGGTGCGACCGGGACACACCAGAGCATACGCTCGCGCTCTGCCCCGCATGGGAGCAGCAGCGGTGTGTCCTGGTCCGGCAAATAGGACCGGACTTGTCGCTCCCGGGCGTCGTGGCGTCGATGCTCGAGAGCGACGAGTCCTGGAAGGCGATGCTCGACTTCTGCGAGTCCACCATCTCGCAGAAGCAGGCGGCGTCGTGGGCGAGGGAGAGGGTATATTCCTCCCTCCGCCCAGCGATTGCGCGACGCCGCCGTCGAGCAAGGGGTCAGAACCGGGATCTCGCCCGGACTCTGGCGCCTTAAAGGTTCGGGTCCCCAACGCATGCGAGTGCGAGCGGGGACCCAAGAAGGTGTCGTGTCTCGCTCAGCACGCCCTTAGCGTTAGAGCATCCGGGGGATGGCGGACCGCGCTCCCCGACCCACGCTGGTTCTGACCCAGCGGGGTATTCCGTGGGAGGGTGACACGCGGTCCAGCCATCTTGGCGGGCTTCGGATAGCCCGCCGACCGAGAGAGCCGGTGGCCGTATCGCCGGCGGCTGCCGGTTCGGCGTCCGGAGGGGGCGGCGCGACGGGAAAGAGTGCCTTGGGCGTAACGCGTCGCGCCGTCCCTCATAACCCCGTGCTGAGTTCTGGCCTCAGCCGGGGTTCGGACGCTGAGTGTGAGCGGTTGGAGGTTTTAGTGCGGTTCAACTCCCACATACTCAACAAACTCCCAAATCAACTCCCAAATCAACTCCCAAATCAACTCCCAAATCAACTCCCAAATCAACTCCCAAATCACCGGATCCCCGCCCGCGGGGCGGGCGGGGATCCGGTTATTTCCACCAACAAAAAAAAAAAAAAAAAAAAAAAAAAAAAACTTTGGTCTTTCGCGGATCTCTTTATTTGACATTTGATCACGCAGAAAACACCACAAAAGAAATATTTTGTACTCAAAATGCTGCTAATACTTTACGTAATCAATCATCCTACGCTCTAATCAATTTACAATACTTCAGAAAGATAATGGAATTGATATTTCAAGATGAAAATGGCGTCAAAAAATACTTGATTTTTTTGAATTTCGTGTGTAGGCGACCAAAAAAGGTGTTCTATTACGTAAAGAACAAAGCAATACTCTTGTAGATATTTTCAGTTTTCCTTCGCTTTAGGAAACTGGAGATTCGACAAATAATTGGTTTGTAGGCCGGGATCTGTTACGAGTAGGTGAGCGTTTAAATACCGTTTCAGAATTTAATCCAGTTTTCGGGTATCTTGAAATAATTGCTTTTATTAATATTGTTTAAGATGCTTAATTAAAAATCGAGGTATTAAAATCTGTTTGCTTTGATCAATTTCAGGATCAGTCGTTTACTAATTAAGATGAATTTTATAATTTATTAAGGTATGTACTTAATGATTATGTAATAAAGCTGTGGTAATCTTATAATTAAGTCTACATATTACTTAGATTAGTAGTTTCGTGAATACTATTTTTTTCCTAGTTTAAGAATCTACTGTGTGATAAATAGTGGTTAGAAATTAGAATCGCAGAAAGAGCTGTGTGATAAGTAGGTAGGTATGTTAGTTACGCGCCTAACTACTTAGATTAAAAGGAACATAAGTAAGAACTAAGAGACTTGTCTTTAAGAAATATGTAAATGCAATGCAACGCGGTCGGCATTCTTAAATAACATTTAATTAATTGTGGTTTAGGTTGACAATAGCCAAGTGTTAACAGAAAAAAAAAATACCTATTTAGTACTTTTTGTTATCGTTCAAAAATAAAAATGTCAAAAAGCCAACATCACGTAGTGTTCCCAGGCGGTCACCCATCCAAGTACTGACTACGCCCGACGTTGCTTGACTTCGGTGATCGGACGAGAACCGGTGTTTTCAACGTGGTATGGACGTTGGCGAACTTAAGGTTAAAATTAATAGTCACATTGAACTTTTGAAGTAGTACAGTGTAGCAACTGAACAGAAACTAACTATTCTTACTTATTTGCAAATGGAGTCAAGTTGACTACATGTAAGGCAGAAAATCGTTTCTTTTTTCTATATTTCTAAAAGCCCTAATTAAAAAATAAAACTGACAAAATCAGCTCTATACAATTAAATGCTCAATGCCCATTGATTAACACTCAAAATGCAAAGATGATTAACAAATACATAATAGATTTTGAGCTCTAAAATCTAATTATAGGCAGGGGGGTGCCACTGGTTACTTAGTTAGCCAGCTGATTTTTAGGTGTCGCTACGGTTGTGCCACGATTTGACGATTTTTTATGATTTTACGTGAGATGGCGCTATTTTGAAATTCTTGTCCACGCTTTTTCCATTTCATTGTTTCCCCGCGAGATGGCGCTAAATTTAAAAAACAATTTTTCCTAAATTTTTATGATCTGCTACTTATTGACGATAATGTACACTTTTCAGTCAGCTATAACCTAAATTTAAAATGTAAATTAATTTTATTGTTATGTGCTGTTATAAGATTTTTTTCGTTATTTTTTTTTCGGTAATCTGGTATCATTCATTCTTTGATCAAAGTTAGGGTAGAACCTATAATTTCGGTAATTGTTTTTTCTCGATTAGCTTTCTTTTTGGGAATCGATTTTCTATTCAGCATTCCAATTGATTAATATTACAAAAACTGTTGTCTACAACAAGTAAATAGGGACAATTTTCAATAACTTATAACTTTTTACAACGCGCTCGGCTTAAAACTATGTTTCATTTGATGTTGTACGCTTTTTAAAAACAACTTTAAAACAAATAATCTTACACACAAAGTACGGGGATGGTAAACCGCGATCCCCGACCCACGCTGGTTCTGACCCAGCGGAATATGCCGTGGAACACGCGGTTGGAAAGCCCGCCAAAATAATAAAATAGATACAGTCGTGGGAATTATAAAACCGTTGGGCACATAAATTTTCTACAATCGTTGTTGTCTTAATTATAATGTAACATTACAAAACAAACATTTTAATCAACGATTGTAGACAATTGACGTGCCCAACGGTATTATAATTCCCAGGACTGTATCTATTTTATTATTTTTTGGTTTTTAGTACATTTATCTTAAACATTGCAATGTATGTTTAACATAAAACCGTT
Organism: Trilocha varians; assembly: GCA_030269945.2. Classification (NCBI taxonomy): domain Eukaryota; kingdom Metazoa; phylum Arthropoda; class Insecta; order Lepidoptera; family Bombycidae; genus Trilocha; species Trilocha varians. Next base: position 6,967,974 of record AP028266.1, read on the forward strand.
TAACTTAAAAAGTTTTTTACCTATTTTTATTGTTTTATTCCAATCAGATATTTCGTTGAGCAATTATCACGAGTATAAAACGTTGTCCGCTACAAAAAATATCGCGACGACATCGCGAGTGCTGTTTAAACCCCTTTGTGACGCAGACAAAGTTGCGTGGTTCATCCAGTATTTAATTATTTAGTAACTAATAAGTTTGGTACTTTTACTAATTAATCAACAATTTGTTTGTATAAAACAACCATTTTTTATTGCTATCGATCGAGTTATTGACAAATAAAAATTATGTAACATCTCTAGTACGCTTTCCCTGGTGACTGGTGGACGCCGACGCCATTTTAATCACAATTTTAATAATATTCTACGTAGTAATTGTTTATTTAGAAGAGTATCTTCATAATTTTGGATAAATTTCAAAACTCGAAACTGTACTGAAACTCTACTTCTCAATTCCTTGAATGACTTCTCATGTGAAGTGTGGGATAACTGCGAAGATGAAGTGTAAAACCAAGCATGTTAACTGCGGACTGAAACTGAAAAAACTGAGTCAAAATGTTATTTATATGCCACTCGCATGTCTTTGTCAATGATGGTAAGTCTCCTGTATCTGTTCTAATATAAAGATGTAGAGTTTGTTTGTGAAAATACCTAACAGATCCTCGCAACTTCGTCTACATCAAAAAGGAGTTGCACTATTTGATCTTAAGTTACTCAACTGGAAACTGCATCAAAATTGGATTATTTATTTTTAAAAATACATATAAACATACATAATTTTTCGACATTTTAAAGGGGAGGATCAAAATGGATATTATGATATGAAAGTTTTACAATATATCTTTTGCTGTAAAATATTCTTTTTTATTTTAGGAACTAAAGAATAACTATTATTGTAGGTTACAAAATAGTGCAGTTGAGTAAAAGACAGAAGAATGACCTCAAGTTAGACAAAAGGCTAGCTCGTCCCAAACCTCTCCTAGACCATGTAGAAAAATTATCTGAGTAGTCATCTATACTGTGATGCAACTGAAGAGTGAGATAAACGGAGACAATGCAGATATACTAATGAGAAAGAGATGATGACATTAAGCCTATACATATTTGAGCAAACTCACTGCTTGTTGTGTCTAAAGGTATTTTAACTTTTATAACCATAAACTGGAAAGAACATTTTGGGTGACCAGTAACCATTCAGTAACAAAAATACATGACATGTATTATTAATAAAGATGATAAGGTGAGTTTAATTATTATTGATTCTAATCAACAAAACTCTTTTTTATTTTATTATAAACTTTTTTTTTTGATTAAGAATCTTACTAATGTATATCTTAATAACAGTGATATTACTTTAATAACACAAGTACTATTTATGATAACTATTGAACTTCCATTGTTACATCCAGTGAAAGTTAATATAAAGCTTGTAAAAAATTAGTCCAAATTTATTATGTACTAGCTGCTGCCCGCAACGTCATCTTCATCAATGCTATACAACACTGAAAATACCAACAATTAGACCTTTTAAAATGACATTCATTTACCCGTTTCTTCTTTAAATTTCATATCTACAGAAAGTGCAGTAATAGAGAGAGATTGTCTTTAGTAAAATCGAACTGCAAAAATTGTTTTTTTTCAGCCTGCTTTAAATAAATAACTCTATGGTGTAAATAACTTTGTAGTTTTCAAGTTTATCCCGGACAAGGCTATTTTACCATACTAAATGTATAGATTCTAATTAGCACCACCATAATGTTCAACGGTTGCTTGACTTGGGCGAATGTTTTTTGCAGTTTTGACTTTCCTATCATTTTATTATTTATTGAAGTACTATTTCCTCTGAATGTTGTACATATTACGTTGCTTACGAGCATCACTATTGTAGCGGGTTAATTGTACTCTAGTGATGTTTACTCAACAGGGCTGTAGGTGTAAGGTTGACACATGCTTGTGCTGCGTGCTGTCAGTGCGGCGCTGAGCCCGTGCCCCACAACAACCCATACTCTTCGAGTGTAACGGCACTTGCACCAGTAATAAGGTAACACAGAATTTTACTTACTCTAACTCTTTGTCGAAATCATAATATAATATTATAAAGGTGAAAGTTTGTATGTATGTTTGTTACTCTTTCACGTAAAAACTACTGAATGGATTTAAATGAAACTTTACCACAATATAGCTTATACATCAGAATAACACATAGGCTACAATTTTTGATAATATGGGACGAACCTGAAGTCCACGCGAACGAAGTCACGGGCAAAAGCTAGTAGAGAATAAAACCAAGTCTTACCAAATTCCTAGTCACGTAACACCTATCTTTAAGCTTTGTTCAAAAGAGTACAGATTAAAGCGCCCGAGAAGGAAAGCTCATTCTCAGGTGGTGTTAGGCAAAAACGAATTTGAATTAGAGTGTAAATACTGTGGTTTTATCTGTTTGTACAATTTCTCCTGTTTGGATTTTTTGAATGATCGGTATTTAGATGAGCGTACCGCACACCTGATGTTTAATGACTACTGCTGCTTAGACTACCTAGATAGACTCCTGCAATGTCTTATGTCACGGAATATACAAAACCGCCAGCTATGGATCCAATTTGAAACTTCCCAATTTATGATTTCAGAAATAGTGAACAATTAAAACAATTGCAAACAATTAATCAGGCTCGTAACTGGAGCGCGGCGCTACGTCCGCTCGGAGCTGTACCGGTGCCGGGGCTACTGCGAGGAGCTGCTCACGTCGCACGCCGACGACCCAGAGCCACCCACCACGACCATGTTCGCGCTCTACTTCAAGATGGACCTGCTCGAGGTACTATGACCCATTACTGCCTATGCTTCTCTTTGTAAAGTGAACGCCCCAACAACTTAGCTTTCATAGGAGTTATATAAACATCGCAAGACTAACAATAGTATTTTGGTTATTAAGCTACGATGATATAGACCCGTATGTTTCGACGCGATTATAAAGACGTTTCACGTCAAAAATAACGCGACGACATTGTGAGTGCTGTTTAAACCCCTTTGTGACATAGACGAAGTTGCGCGGGTTTTCTAGTTTTTTATAACACTTTCAATAGTATCTGAATGATGTATTTGTTCTTCCACCAAACAAAGACGAGATATATTGTAAAACATTTTTATAGAATTGAGTAACTTGTAATAAAAATGTTATTTTATAGAATGTTACATTTATAGAATAAAATAAACACAAAATTATATTAAAATCCGAAATATTATTTAATATTTATTTATTTATTTAACTTCATGCACAAAAGGTACAATGGCGGACTTAATGCCGAAGGCATTCTCTACCAGTCAACCAAAATATGCAATACGTTTATTATTATTTTTATAACATTAATTGTTTTGATTGATCTAAACTTACAATCATGTCATATGTTAGATATTCTTATATTATAATTGCAAAAGTAACTCTGTCTGTCTGTTGCACTTTCCCGCTTAAACCTCTGATCCGGTTTTGATGATATTTGGCACAGACAATCTTTAGGTTCTAAGAAATAACATAGGCTACCTATTAATTGCTACTACTGCCATTTAATTTCTTAATAAATTAATGCTGTCACACTACTAATACTATTATTTTTCTTCGCAGGACTAGAAAGTCATCAGTGTCAACAAAAATGAAGGAGGAGTTTATCCTGAATGTCAAGACATCAATACTGCTATAAAATTGTTTCAAAGAACTAAACATTGGAATAAAGTTTAGAAGAATTATTATCAATTAATGCTATAAATAACCAATTTGTACCATAGCATTTATACTTTTATGACTGAACATTGTTAAGTCAAAACAGTTTTTAAAGCATTCTTATAAACCTGCTACAAACATTCAACCAATGTTGAATTCTTCGAAATAGTATATTTTAGAATATATAGTATAAATTTGACTAGGCTATTAGACAACTACACAAGTAGAACGAAAATACCATAACATTGAATATTTAGTTTTTGCAATTTGTTTTTATGTAAAGCTAAGTAACTTACTAATTTTCATGCATTTTTAACGGGTTCATACCACGATATTTAATTGAGTTGTCTCGATATTTCAACGTTGTTGCAGAGCCGTTCAAAATGCATGAAAGTATTATAGAAAACCACAAGTGTCTAAATAAGTTTATAACTTACTAATTGTAAATTATCCTCGATAATAACACAAGTTACTGATACTTTAATAACACAACCATTGTTTAATAATTATTTTATAAAAAGCTAGTTTTTGTAAACCTGTTGCGTTTTTACAAATTTGGAAGGAAACTACATGTGAAATTATTTTGTGTACAATTTTATAAATCAGTGATTTTTTATAAATAAGTGTAGTTATAGAATTACTATAGCATCAAAAGGATCTAAATCATCTAAGGGTTTTTAGGTTATTATTATATAAAATTTTACATTTAAAGAATAAAAAATATATGAAGATTATATTCAGCTCCGAAATATTCCTGAATACGCAATTTTTGTTATGCTTGTACATATTTGTATAAGATATTGTTTTGATTGATTTAAACTTTTTTTCAAAATGATGGTTGGGTATACTATATTTTCACAAAAAATGCTTGTAAAAATATTATATTGTTGAATCATTTTCTTTGAATGTTATTCCTTTGTTGTTGCTATTTTTGTACATTTTCTTCTTCTTGGTATTATAATGTTATTGATAAAAATAATATAAATTTGAAATGGAATGTGAAAACAGCAGCTTTTTATTTTGAAAACTGTTCTATTTGAAAGAAAAAATGTTTTGTTAGAAAGCTGAGCAAGTTAATAGATTTCAAATTATAATGAGTTTGTTGTTTTAAATTACGAGTGGATGCATCAGCTATTGTAATGAAACATTTTTTTTTTCAAATAGAAAAACTGAATTCCCCTAGTAAACAAAAAATAAATTTAAATCTAGCGCGCAGCGCATGCACTCAAGCATGTGGCTCCACCTGTGATTCGGCTGTGATAAACTTCAGCTCATATTCCTATCTCCAGTTGCATATCTATCTCATATATATATGTATGGTCTGTGATTATAGGCATTAAATTGAAAATCACAGCAAAATTATCCATCTTAACCATACCAAAAGCAATCATCTTGCTAACCTCTTTTTATGAAAACAATAAAAACAACATCATTCAATAAACGTTTTATTGTAAATTACATCTTAATTTACGTCACATCTAGTTAGTATGGAATATTCCATAGTTTCAACTTAACCTAAAACTTATTTAATCGCTACAAAATACCAAACAGTAGGAAACTAATACAAAAACACTGACGAAGATCAAAGATTTAAAGAAAATAGACCGTGGAATGTCGTGACGAACTGATTTGAATGCCAACGAATTGAGTACCTCCTTTTTGGAAGTCGGTAAAAAACAACCTAACTAAGATCAGTTATACAGTGTGATTTTTTAAAGATGGTATAATAATACAGGGTGGATCTGTAACTTTGGACGTCTGACGTGGGGTCTGACCTATCGAAATACAACTTAGCACCATTTTTATTTTTTGGATCGGTTAAACATTGTATGGAAAACGTACGACTTTCGTTGCGGACTTCCATACTATGAGGATTTTTTTTATCCAATTCCTAAAATAAAAGTGGTTCTAAGTTTTATTTCAACAGGTCATTTACCCCACGTCAGATTGTCCAAACAATCCCGCGTTACTTCGCTTACCTCACACCCCAGCCATCAGCTGTCAAGCGACAATAGCTTTCACAAATTTTGGATATATTTAAGTGGAGTTCACTAAGTAATGCCATATTCTTTGGTTACATTAATCGTTACTGGTCGTATATGACCATCAATATGTACTATCATAAAAAAAATCACCCTGTATTTTCAGGAGCACATTTAAGTGGGCGGCAACGCAACCAATCACATTTTCATATAAAAACGTGGATGTAATGCGCTTCTTTACAGCGATTTCTAATTCATAGTATTGTATTATTAAAATGAATTTTATCTCTAATTTAAGAATGAATAATATGAAAATACAAAGGTTTTTTAAATATTAAAATAGACTTCGTACTTTATTTTGTTGTTTGTTGGTCATTCGTTGCCAAGTGAATGGGGCACTTTACCCTACCTTTATAATTTGAAACATGCGTAGTTCAATTAATATAGATTTACATTTATGAGAAAAGGCAACGTGTAATAATAAATTTCTAAATTAAAAAATCTTAAATTCAGCTAGCTACTTAAAACAGAGACCAATTAGGGTAAATAGCATAATTACTTGCACGATGCAATTTTAATATTGGTTGCCTCCGAAATTAGAATTATACTGGGAATTTCTACAAAAATTGTTACTAAATGCAAATTATTAATTTTCTAAAGAGAAATTGAATTGCTAAAATTCAAAATGTTTATTTCAGTTAAGCGCTCTAGAACATAAAGCTTTATAAAATAATATTTACTCTTCATAGTTTACAAATTAGTTTATTTAATCACACATGCTATTGTTTTCAAACCTCTTTGTACAGTCAATGATTGTTTCACAAAGATGTCGGTGTAAAAGTTGCCTCTAAAATTAATATGTGATTTTGATTATAAATTTTTAAATTTTATGGGTATAATATTAACGAGTATTGCCTGATATCTGATCACCGTGATATTTTTGATGTTATTTTGGTAAAACAGTTAATATGCCAAAAAATTCAGCATTTCTAGATAATGGTACTCCATGATAGACAGAAATATATAATTTTTCAAGTTAATTAACTGAGAAAAATTAGGATTAACGAGTTTTACTGTAGAACATCTGCTATTCACAGTATTTTGGCTTACTTAATATTATATTTTAGCATCGAGACAACTTTTACAACGACCTTCTATTAAATAAATGAGCGCACACATTTATACGGCAGGCATTATCCACCAGGCATCGCTCTATTTAATACATTCTGTATGAACCAACGCACATTTAGACGGGTCGTAACGGGCCATAACCTGACGGGCATCGCGTAAAGTGGCGTAAACAATCAAATTGTTTGACAAATTTTTATTTTTTACTTTATTGCACACACCATTAAAAAACTGCAGAAGACATATATCGAACAACTAGCAAACTTTACGTTTATTGTCGCTCAAATTTTATGTACAGCGGTGTTTTCCAGATTGTGTTTTTCATCATTTACCTTAAGTTTGGCCAACGAATTTATCAAACTATTACTAAGCGAATATTTTGGGGTTCACGTAAGCCTTACGGACCATTCCGTGCTGGCTTCTGTGTGAGGTAGCAAGTTTTAGTGGAACTCGACTTCAACATTCGAGGCAGATGGAAACCTGGCCATTTCCACCTATACAAAAATAATGTTCAATATTGTGCTATTGGCTAATGTATTATTTACGCAATGTTTCACAAGTTTCACGACCCGTCAAAACATAAGCGTTGTCATACTAAAACCTTCATGTTAGTCTATATGTTCTTATCCCGTTGAAGCCTCGTGTTAATGCCTGGCGTCCCTCCGATGTTCCCGGTCGCGATCTCTGTCAGCGGGCGGCGGGTCGCGGTCCCGGCGCTCTCGATACCGCTCGTCGTAGTAGGCGGTGCCGGTGCGACTCTTAGAGCTGGGCTCGGTGGTGCTGCCCTCTGCTGCGGCCTCCGTTGGTGATTTACGAGCCCTGTTAGTATAGATGTGAGGTTAGGAACAAAGATAATAATAGAGCCACATGTTTGTTCAGCACTGGCTAAAAAACGGTGAAGGAAAACATCGTGAGGAAACTTTGAAGACATGTGAAGATCCTAATACGCATAGGGCAAGTGTGGTGGATTATACCTAATCCCTCTTCAGAAGAGACCTAAGCTCAGCAGTGGGCAATAATGAGCTGTTACAGTACAGTGCTGGGAAATAAGTACGCGAATTAAGTTCTTTTCGTCGGTGTGATCGAGTCTAGATTGAGGAATGAGTATACAGGGTGTCCCAGGACTATGCGACATGAATGAAAAGTTCTTTAAATATTGTAGATAGGATGTTTTGAAAATTAACATAATTTTACTATTGATATTAAAAGCTGCATTGAAAGATTTTTCTTAATTATTTGGTTCGTTTCTTGCTAACATGAGAACACCCTGTATTTTTATGACGCCAATCGAAACAACATTTAATTTATATAATTTTATATGTCTTATATTGTCTTATATGTCTTATACATTCTAAGTACCTTATTTTCCGCCATTCTTGGTTTTCTTCAAACTAAATTAAGGTGATTCGGTCATGTGATGACAAGGAATGAAAGTCATGTAACAAGACGAATGATGAATTTAAAACTAGATGGATGTAAGGAGGCCGAATAAAAGTTAATATTACGACAGTTTGTTATGTGATAGATGATGTAAACTATTACATCTTCTGTCATCATATTAAGATACAAAGGTATGGAGAGAGAAGACATATTAAACTTATTCAGACACTCGCGGTTTTCTATGATATTTTCATGTATTTTCAACGGGTTCTTACCACGATATTTAATTAATTGAGTTGTCTCGATATTTCAACGTTGTGTGTCGTGATATGAGTTCGAGTTCCAGTGGTACTACCCAAAAGCGAACGAGAAAGAGGGTAGACAGATTTGTTTGTTCTTAAATCGACCCGCAGTATCCAGTCTTCTCGTGATCATGACGTTTGCAACAACAACGAAATATCGAGACAACTTAATTAATTAAATATCGTGGTAAGAACCCGTTGAAAATGCATGAAAGAAGACGTATTGTTATATGCCGAGCGCAATCAACCAAACAAACAAGTACCTAAAGTATATCCAAATGAATGGTAGCGTAAATCTGCAAGTTTGTGTGAAGATCTAGTGGATTTAGTGGGTGCTTTGTGGGACTACTCTTTGTTGTAACTCCATAATTAATTACACAATATTTTTTGTGATAATTATATATCAAATAGAATAACTACAATATAAACATAAGTGAAACCTGTATACAGTATTGGGCAAAGGTTTTTTTTTACATATTAGATTAATATTTGTTTGTTCAAACTCACCTTTCTTCCCGACTGTGTCCCCTGTTGTAATGGTCGGTGCGGTCGCGGTCCCTCGAACGAGACCTGTCACGTTCTCTTTCACGATAATCCCTGTAGTATCTGTAACAAACAAACATAACGTTATTAATATCTTTTATGGATGTTTGAAGAAAGTCCTGTTCTGAAGAGCGACTGTAACGACTTACGATCAAGTGGCTCGCCAGCTCGTCAGCCTACAAAGCAATAAGAAACAATTTTTTTTTTAATACAATTTTTGTTAAAATAGATTTTTGTGTTCAAGATTCCAACCAGTATTGGTCTTGCGTGGTTGGGATTATTAAGTAGCATTCATATGAAAAATTGTGAAACTTCATGCTGTTATAAGGTAGTCAGGTCAATCCAATTGCAGTCCTTATTTTTGGAACGTAGTTCTTTATCGCGCGGTATCGAAAGGGGGCTAGACGGAAATTCTTATGAAAAAGTTGACACGACATTTTTTTGTTTTAGATGATTATCGCTAGATGGCGCTGTAATTAAAATATTTTATTTAAATTATTTTTTTACAATTCCCTCACTAATTCATCGAAAGGAACTTCATTCCATCCGGGTGTCCCTTGACACCTCGCAAGTTTTTTTTATTGCAAACATTCATCCATTTTTATGTTGTTATGAGAGTATGGTTAATTATGTTTATCCCCTAACAAATTCAAAATAGTTAAAAAAACCAGGTTAAGGACACTTTTTTTTCAATTTCGCATTGCTAATAGTGATGTCATAATTGCCTTGTTTTACAGTAAATAAGTTTTTTTTTCATCATAAAATATACACGAAATGCGGTTAAAACACTCGATTCATGCTTTTCATTATAGTCACTCATAAAAACCGATATTTTATAAGTTGTTGAATCCTTATTTTTTGTTATTTTCATGAAATCAAGGCACTTACGCGTCACGGTCACGTTCCCGATCGCGGTCCCTCGACTTTTCCCTGTACCTGCAACGAATAGGCCAGTTGACTGATTTAGAAGTGTGTAGTCAAATAGCAATTTTTTAGGTGTCTATTGAAGCGTTTATCACATATTAAATTTAATCCAAGTACACACTAAAGTGCAGTAAAACCACATAGATTTATAGTGAATAATTTAATGCAATTAACTGCATCATCAGTCAACTACCCTATATTTTCAGTGTGTCTAATCCAGTGTTGTGCGTTCGTATGCGTGCAAGTGTACACGCGATGTGCGTGCATTTGCGTGTGTGAGTGCGTGCCCGCGTCTTAGTTTGTATGTATTTGTGTCTGTTGATGTTTTTTTTGTGTGTGCGTAAGGCTTAATGTGTGTGTGTTGATGTGTATTTGGGTCAGTATCTCTGTCATTTATTTATTCATCACCGATTCTCTTTGCATGCACTTACTTCCACGTTAGTATACTATCTACCTATCTACATATGTACGTACCTGTCCCTATCATCTCTGTCGCGGCTCCTGTCCCGGTACCTGCTGGTGGAGCGGTCCCTCCTCCTGGGCGCGCGGTGATGCCTTCCGTCGCGGTCACGTGACCTGGATCGGCGCGACCTCTCTCCGCTGCTGTAGGACTTGGTCTCGACGCCGTGGAGTGTGTCTTGTAGAGATGATATTAGGATCTTGCAGCGGTCGTCTTGGGCAACCTGAAAATTGTAATTGTTATCTTAGAGTAACTGATTGTAGAAGATTAAGATTTCAGCTTAGTTAGTCAAATTCAACTTCCAATATTTATTGAGATTTTTTGTTCACTAAAATTTAGTTACGTACACAGTATACAGTAGTAATTTAGTTACGTATTAATCCAGTGCAAGTTAAAAAAGTTTTCAAAATGGTAGCAACTGAATGTCAAATTCAATTCGTTCAAATTCGTTCTCTTATTACTCGTTCTAAAAATGTGTCTCTTCAATTTACTAGACTTCATTTTTCCCCACTTTTTTTAATTGCCTCATATGCAGACGAGCTAACGGGCCATCTAAAGCAATCACTAACAAACCACTCACTTTGCTCTGTTTAATAAGCGATATAGCAGTAACGAGCGTCTCTATGGCCGACGCGTACTCCCCGGCAGCAGCGTCGCTGACGGCGCGCGCTATGGCGCTGGACGACACGGTGCGGTTGCGACTCATCACCTCCTCGAACTCCGCCTCGCTGATGGCCGGCATGGGCGGGGGCAGCGCCGCGTGCTGCGGGACCAGCGGCGCGGGGTGGTGCGGGGGGCGGGCTGCCTCCGCTTGAGGGGGGTAGCTCTGGTGATAGAAACACGAATGTTTAAATAAGTCGCTGATTTTCATTAAAAAAATATGATTGAAATGAAGAAAAGTAGTATGAAGGATAGTTTATTTTTTAGTCCATAGTTTTACTATCAGGACAGCAGCAATAACACTGTAAAAAACGGCCAATAATTATGCAGAGTATTTAGCTTAAAGAAATGAAATTTACTCTGTTCAAAAACAACACCATACTTAAGTTTTCTTTAAGACACCAATAAGGCCGGCCAATGTCCAACTCTGTACAAAACAAATGAAGATGACGGCCGATTAATATGAAAGTTGGAAGTTGGCCGGCCAATGTGGAAACGCACCATTAGGTTTAACTCAACTGGATACTAACTAAAATTGGTATAGTCTAGTAGTGCCATCTATTGGTGCCATTTGACAGCCACAAAAAATATTATAAAAAAATAATCTTAAAGATGAACACATAAAACACTCAAGTACTTTTTAATAAGAATCAAAATGTACAAAGACCTGTATTACCTGTGGCGGTCGTCCATAAGGCTGCCTAGCCCCGGGCGGAGGTCCCTGCGTAGGGGGCGGCGCCCCGTGAGCTGGATGACCGTATGGAGCCCCAGGACCTGTATAAACATTACAATATTATACACTTAAGTTTCCCTGGAGTTTCTAGGAGTTACTTCTCAATAATTGCGGGATGTCACAGCTGTGGATTCTGGTTACATAAGAGTTAGTCGTGGACGGTATTTTAAATGCGAAAAGTCGTTATTACTTCCCTGCACCAATTATTTAAGATCATTTTTGTTTTGTTCTATAAACATAAAACGGCAAAAATTTATTCATATTTCTCAGATGACTTTTAAAGGTTTAAAATCGTCTACAAATCTTCCATTTAGCTAATTTAAATTTTATTTTTACTGCCATAGCACCTACTACACAGCATAAAGAAGGACAAGTTATATTTACCTGGTGGTCCCGGCTGTGGTGCTTGCATGGGCGGCGGCTGCGTCGGTGGTTGTTGACTGAAGAAAGCTGGGTTCACATGTGGAGCCGGTGCTCCAGGCATCACTGATGAATAACAACATTTATTTAGAAGAAAATCATAGACATAGACATAAGTTTATTTGTGTGTAAAAAAGAACATACAGACACATATTTAACAGTTAACAAAAAAGTTCACACACAAAACGGCCGAAACTCAGCATGTTGCCGGTTGCCAACCACAGAAACATTGTAGTCGACACCCGGCGCTGGTTTTCAGTTCCGACCAGCATCGACGACACACACGTCAAACGCGCACAACGACGACATAAACTTATAAGTACTTAAAAGTCAAATATGCCTACAACAAAAATTTAGAGAAAATAAAATAAGGCAAAAAAAAAATAAAAATTCAACTTATAAAGCTATGTAGACCGGCCCCGAAAACAGTAACAAAACGCAGAATGTTTAGTCTGTGCAAATCAGTGGGTAATTGAAATACAATTATTGAAACCAAAAGTAACAGTTTAACCGATCACAACTAGGATGAGGCACAGAGAAAAGAGAAGAAAAAAAAACACTAATATATTTTTAAGAACCGATTTCCTAGCTTATCATCACAGGGTATCAGTAGTACTACTAACAATCTTCGTTTTCAAGAGTGCTCTTTTAACAACCTGTATTTTTATTATCTAGACTCTATAGTCGTAAATGGCACTACAATCATTCAGATCAACATATGTTCGAAACTTTCTCTTCCTTTTCTTGCCCCAAAATAGTTTGCATATAAACTAGTTTTTTACGTACCAGGGTGTTGTGGCATAGGAGCCGGTCCTCGCGGCGGTTGATGCGGTGGTAGCTGATGCGGCGCCGGCATGCCTCCGCCGCCGGGTTGCTGAACATAATATTATTGTTGTGAGTATTTTATTATTTTAGTTTAATTTAAAGTTTATTACTGGAATAATACTGTGTGATATTAAGAAAGTAAGTCTAGTAAATGCAATTTATTCCATTTTATACGCATTTCAAACACAGTGAACAGTAGTAATTCAGCGCGTAATTTTGTACTAAAATTGTGTAGTCATTGCTAAGTACATTTTTTTCGAAACCATGAGACTTTACATGAAACTGAACTTATTATCATAACACATCCAAAAAGTGTTCAGTTTTAAGTGTCTTCTTATTTATTAAACTACATGAGTACTGGCCTCATCCTCTCAAATTAAAAAAAAAAACAATTCTGTCGGCTCTTTTCATTGCCAGTTGTTAAACATAAGGATCTTTTGTAGATAAAGAGACAGAGAAGTAAAGAAGTACATACAGGGTGTGGCGGCGGCATCTGATGCGGTATTCCGTGGTGCGGCGGTCCGTACTGCGGCGCGGGCTGCGACATGGGATGCGGCGGGCGGGCGGCCCACTCCGGATGCGGCGGACGCGGGCCCGGCGCGCGCTGCATCTGCGGCGGCCCGGCGAACTGCATCGGCGGGCGGTGCGGCGGCGGCTGGTGGCCCGGCGGCGGCTGGTGGCCCATGTGGTGCGGCGGCCCGCCCTGGTGCCCGCCCATGTGGTGGGGCGGCGGTCCGCGGAGCTGGTGCGGGCCCGGGCCGGGGATCATCATGCGGGGACCGCCCCCGCCTGGACCGTTTGGTCCTCCACCGAAGAACTCTACGATAGAATATAAATTAACTACCGATTATCGACTGTATGCTTATTCTGACATCTAGCTACATGAAACGCCTTAATAAGGATTTTCAAAAGTGAACTACAACTTTATTTCGTTTCTAAAAATAAATACGGGCAAAATGAGTAGCAAATCTTTTCATTATTTAATTTGCAACATGAGACTAAATGCAAATTCCTTAAACATAAATATAAGCTTTTGATCCAGATTCAAAATAATGTTAATTCTCTTTAAATATAACAAAATTTACCTCCGGGGTGCGGACCGGGGGGTCCGCCTGGGTGTGGTCCTCTCATACCAGGGTTGTTTGGACCAGGTGGCGTCGACCTGGTCTTTGATTGACTTTCAAATTGATTCAATGCCTGTAGACGTTATTCAACATCAGATATATTCATTTCATTTTAAATTCATATTTTACTAAATCCGGTTGAATATGGTATAACTACGAATACTGTATTAAATATCTTTCCTACACGAGACTTCTTTTCATCAAAATTTTAATATTGTTTATTTTTTTAAAACAGCGCATTACTGTTCGCTAAATTTCCCAGTTTAGTAATTAATAATTTAATTCATTTTAATTCTTATCGATCAGAAAGCGCTACATTGCAAATAAGTAAATCCAAACTATATTCCTAATAGTAAGCTACTAGACTATAATGGGTAACTAAATAGCTGTTAAATGTTAATATTCATTAATTAATTATGACGCTGATTTCATAAACTTAAAGAGTAAGAAAAAAATAACGCGCATGTGCTGTAATAATCTTTATTTAGCGACATACTTAGATTGCAAAAATAATATTTTATTTGAAACCAAGCTTCCAAAACTGAACTATAGGAGCGCTTTTATTTTTTTTCCTTAAAATTACTTCAATTTCTATACTCTAGGCGGCGTCCTTATAAACTATCTATAAACGAATTATTTCTCAAATCTATAATTTTGGTATCAAAACATTTACATCATAAGATGAATTTATAAAGTTCCTTCACCTAACAGAACAGCTTACAAACATCAAGAGCTTACGAAAACCACGATAAGTATTATAGGGATAAAAAAAATGCACGTTACGTATAGTTTACGATCAATAACATGAATAGGAACGAGAATTATTATCCAATCAATGAGAGTGATTCTTACGGTGCGATCCCACCAAAATAGTGTGCAGCACATTAATAGCACTTTAGTGCACAAACACGTTCAGATTTTTTTAGTTAATGGTGGATTGGAAAACGTAAGGCTATGCTGAAATCAGTTTTATTAGCTGCCTAGGTGATTTCTTTCCTGTTAGAACGCAATTTAAAAAACAAGTGTCGAAGAAGTGTTGTAGCATAAACAAAAATAACTTCACGTTAATTATAGAAACTCTTGTTTGAGTACAGTTTGAGCATATTTTTATTGGCTTGATGCAAATTGAATGAATGAATTAGTATTTTCATTAAGTTTTTAAGCGAGATAATAATAATAAAAAGTTAGCGGATATTTTTGCAGCATAAAAACTGAAAACGCAGGTAACAAATATCAAAGCATATGATATGCATATCTATGCATAGAACAATTTGCATTCGATTGCATCGGTCATCAGTGAGCCTATTTAGAGTTTTCTTTTACTGACCGCTACGTTTACGTATGAAATTGAAACAGCGCCACCTGATGTTGCAGTTTCAATTCCCTACAAATAAGACTATACGTTTACGTTGAAATACTCGGCATCGGCACACTGGTTATTATCGCAACACTTGTATTAGTGCCGCTCAGTTCAGTGCACTGGTGGAATCGCGCCTAACACTACGTCAAACTGAGATTGTCTGAATCTCTCCGTACATATAATTTTTATTATTCCTATTCGTAGTTATAGTCTGAATTATAATAGAACAATACCTATCAGACATAGGTACAGTAACTAGTTTTAAAAACACTAAATACTTGAGATTTAGTTATTAATTCTCATTTTATTTCTAGAGTTAAAACTGAATTAAACTACTGTTTATACTGTCCGATCACACTACATTTCTATCTAGGTTTATTTACCTGTCCTGCATGGTACAGATGATTAGATAAAATCAGTAAAGCCTTCTCAACTACTATCAGAATAATACACCTCTTAATGATTTCTACCACTACATGTCTAGTTATTCTAATCTACATGATTTCAGTATTTTTAACTGCTCAACTTACCTGTTTAGTGGGTAATGTAACTACTGGGTGTTGGCCATGTATCTCCTTCTTAGGAAGTCGATCCATCACCATTCTGATGGACTGATCTGAGCCAAGGGATATAACGCAGAATCCCTTGGACTGACCGTTAGCTCTGTTCTCAAAGAATTTGACATCTTGAAAGTCTGTGACACCGACGTCCGCGATAGCATTCGCAATATCCTGGTCCGTTGCCCACTGGAAAATGTATTACACAAAACTCAGCCAGGCTGCAACTGCGCAGCAAACACATGCAATTTACATACATCATTTATCATTCAGTCCACTTACATGCCTCGGTCGTGTTAGGATTCGATAAGCGCCATTCAGTGAGCGTTTTTCACAACACCGACGTTAAAATGAATTTATAATTCTCGACTGCAATATGTATAAATTTTATTGGTAAAAATAAGCGCGTCGAATTAAAATGTAAAGTAATGTTTAAGCACCTATTTTTCTTTATTTTCCGGATAACGTTGGGTGAAAGGAAAGAGCTTTTATGTGATCATAATTTTTATTTCTTTATCACAGATAATTTTTATTATAACGATTGTTTACAACTCCGATAACTCCAACGGTTACATACTGAAACAAAACTAGAAGGATAACCATTAACAAGGTAAATAGTAACAGAACATAATTATACGATATACTATCACAGGTAAAGACGTTTAAATATATTTCACACGTGGCTAAAGCACATCACGTGTGCAGATCAAGTAACAAATTATTCAGTACCATGCGTGATACTGTATATCAATAGCATTTAACAAAATTTGCAACAACTTTTAAGATGGAATAATTTACAAAGAAAATACAAGTGCATTTTTTACATTTCCACAGTAAAGTTAATTATTATAATTATTAGGAACATGACAACGCGTCTAGGATTTTATATGCTACATTTATAAATAGTTTAAAGTTAATAATGAACGCACAGAGTGGATCAACCGACTTATAAGTTTTAGTTTAATTGAAACAATATTATGGATTACAACCTCATAACATATTGAACAAGACTGTAGGTTCATTCTACCATGAATATTATCTCCCAACAGGACAAGGTGTGTTAATTAATTACTAAAAAAACTATAAGAGGTACAATATAACACAATGTAAATTTTCTTACCTCATTACAACCTGATAAAAGAAATATTACAGATGAAGATGTAGGAAGTTCAAAACTCCCGAAAAATCCCACTTTTTATACACAAGCCGACTAAAATAGCAAATATAACACTACTCTAAAATATACTATCCGTTGTTTAAAAATTGGTTAATAATTCTATGAAAAAAGAGGCACGACCTCTCATTATTGACGACTAAATCTCAGTCATTATTCGGAATTTTCCGTAACATAAAGTAACATTTCGAAACTAAACTAAATAGGCGTATCACAGACCTGTTTCGAAAATTGTGCTAATATATTCATTTTATAGTTAACCAACATCCTAAATGCAGTTAATTAGCAAAAATAGTGTATAAATATATTATAATACATTGAAATAATTATAAATATGATAACTCTCACTCATACATCCTCTCTTCACCTCACTTTCCACAAAACAATAGCATGTCTGATTTAGGTACATGTATTAAAAAATATTAAAACAAAAAATGCCATTATTGGTAAAATTTGAGTAAATTGTAGTCAAATTTTCCCAAAATAGTATAAACACATTGTGCTACTGAGTCTTTACAATGATCATAAGAGATATTTACAAGTGAAAATTATAGAAATGATATTTCTATTAAAAAATATCCTCTTTCTGAAGTCCTTTAATAGTGCAGAATGTTAAAATATCTAAGAGAGCTAAACTACATTAAAATGCAAATATCTCTCTTTAAAATTCAATATGACAAATTGTTGGTAAATATTTAAAATATTGCTAATGAAAAAAAAAAAACAATTATCGGTCATGTGTAAAGCTCAACATAAATTTAGTGTCTTATATTACACCCAATTTGAAGGTGCAAGGTTATAAAACAATTTCAAATTAGACAGCAAAAACAAGCGAAATATTCAATGTTATAAAATCAAATCGAAAGTAATATTTCTTGTTTTTACTGTTCTTGCAAAATTTCATATTGAAATAAAATTTTGCCAAAACGCGAAATACGTAAATTCACAGGACAAACCGTGAACATTTTTAATTATCTTATACTTACCACCAATAGATTCAATATATTTCATATCAACACTCAATGACAACAATTAGCAACCAATACATGTAAAACAGACAACTTTTCCATGGAATTGTGATTTCGAAAACAAGTTTTAAATCTAAATATAAATTTTTAAAATATTTAGTTTGTCAACAAATTTGTGTAACTTTTATGAGTAATACAATTTAAGACATACACATAATATATTGAACATTATTTTTGCACTGAAGTAGAAGGTTGATTTCTTCATCTTTTAAATTTACAGTCATAGATGTAAAACAATTATAATTAGATTAATCACAATTAATTCACAAGTTAATATGAAATAGAATTTAATTAATAAATATAACTTCTGTTTATTAATATATAGTAGTTTAATATTTAAATAAAAATTCAAATACATAATACATTTTCATCAATGATAATTTTTTTGACAGATTTTTTTAAACTTATTTAATTTTTACATATAATGTAAACACCTTTTATTCTACCCGTATTACAAAGTTATTGTCAATTTGAGTGCACAAAATACTCTGTTCATTTTATGTATTAACAATTTCATGGAAAAAACTTGTGCTGATAACATTGTGAATTATCTTAACTTAATAAAACTATATTTAAATAGTATCTCGAAAATGTTCAAAAGTACATTTTTAAGGTTGGTTGCTTATTGCTCCATTAATTTATATACAACATAAATGTATCAATGATTTTTTTTTTATTTGAAGATTTTTCACACAGAAATAAAAGTTTTGTACTATTCCAAAATAATACAAGTCAATGAGATTTTTCTAAGTGTATTGTAATACAGATTGTATTGCTTTTCTCGAAACAACAAATATTTGTTGAAAATAAGGCCTAAACCTTTTAATCATATTATTGTTTATTTTGGTTTGTTTGATATATTAAATTTTAAATTAACATGGCTTTAAAGAATAACAATACATGTATTCCAAATGCAAATAAATGATAAATTTATGTTGTTGAACTAAAATTTATTAAAACAAATATAAAATGTAGTACACAATCAAATGAAATGTTTCTGCACAATTTCATTTGGTTGTTATTGAGTTGCCATCTGAACAAAGTCATGAAACTACGATTGGACACAGTTTTAGTTCAATAAATTAGTATGCAAGTAAAACTTGAGACTATTACTTGTGCCAAGTTTGTGGCAGTAGCCAAAAGTTGTGTAAAGTTAGTTTTAAAACTTTTTTGTTTACATTTTATCATCATCTCATATATTACAGATGCATTTTTGCTCAAAATTTAATATTTTAATATAAAACAAACATTTACAAAAATAGGTTTCTTTAAACTAGCATTCAAAATTTAACAGACAAAATGATTTTCAAGTTACTTTTAAACAAATCAATGATACTGATAAAACTGTACACATGTGCCTCAGTTGCACAGTATAGCAAAATTTGACATAGACTAGTGGTTAAAATGTTTACATACATAAATCGAGCATAAAGGTATTTTAAAAGGATTTTCGAATTAAACAAGATATATTTTAAAATTATTAAGATATAGATTTGGAGAATACACTATATTATGTTATTTCCTATAATTTACTTTTAACTATTTACAATGGAATTATATTTCATACCGCTATCGTAAGCTTTGGCTACGCCGCTACACACTAATTAAGTATTCAGATTCATGTTAACTTTAAATTAAGAAGCTAAAACAATTAGTAGACAAGTGCCTTACAAAACATCAAACGAACGATCAAAAACGTTTAACAACGCTCAAAATTAGTTACATGTGCTATTTTTATCGTGATGAGACGCCTAATAAATTACCTATGCAAATCGATATTTTTATAAAATTCCTAACACTCAGATGACAACCCAAGAGATATCCGTTTTTCAGTACAACGCAAAAACTGATATCGTACTTATATTTACAGGATAATCTAAGACAAAAGTGTACGAACCCAAGTTAGGTTGCCGACGTAAAGTTGAAATCGGCGGCCATGATGTCCGTGAGGCGGGCCGTGATATGCGCCGTTACCGTTTGTCTCCTCCGGTGGGTGCTGATTAGATGTGATGATGGGAGGGCCGTCACCATCCTCGGGCTTCGAAGCCGGTGCTGAGATCACGTCGTCATATAAATCCACGTTCTCGCCTCCAAATTCGTCCTGCAAAACGCCGCCATTCATCGTGACAATAAAACGTTTGTAACTTCAGAATTTCTTATCAAATTGTCGGAATCGGTAGCATGAAGCAAAACAATGAATTTAACTACATTACCTGTCGATTAAAGTCCGATTCTATGTCGTCGGCGTACAAATCTATATCAACGTCGCCGTCCGCCATTTTACGAAGCGCGAAGTTGAATGTTGGTGTTACCAACAGTCACCAAATTCCAAAGAATCGATTTAAAACCATAGACATTTTTAAGAGCGCTTACACATATTGGCCTTGCCTTTCCATCATTTCGAAAAATACAAAACAATTTATGAAGATCTTGTTGCCTAAACATGAAAGAAAATTGTTTCCAAAGTCAGTTTCATGGTCCCACAAATTAACCAGTAACATAAATTCAACTTTTTTTCACTTTATTTTTCCTTGCTATATTTTTTTTCTGAAGTCATACAACTTTAAAATAAATTTTATCTTTTATAATTATTCCAAAAGCAAGAGTTTTCTAAGTTCATTGTGTTTTTATCATTCAAGTGTGTCTCCACTTTAAATATGTGAATCAATTCGGATAACTTTTATTCCATTAAGGTGGGAGCTTTTGTGAAAAACTTTTACGATTTGTTGCATGGAACAGTTTTGTTAGAAAGCCTACTTTACACGTAGTCTCATAAAATTTGAAAAAAATTCGACTACCTAGTACTTATTTAATGTGCTACCTTGAAAAGAGAATTTGAGTTGAAGGTTTTAGTTAAAAAAAATACTTGTGTCTATGGTACGTTGGCTAAAGCTTGCCTGTGTGTATTGAGTTCATTACACTCTTCGCGCCATCTAGTAAAAAATGTTACAATCTGTGGATGTTTATTATTGTTTCATAGCGCCCTCTGTATTCCAAGCAATGAAACACTTGACAAGCAGGCGGAGAAGGCATGCGCGGGGAGTGCGGCGAGGGGAACGAAATACATGCCTCGGCTGCTTCGCCATTTTCCGTCAAAAGCTCAACTCAATCAAGTTACTTTCTGTCAGTAGTCGTGTTTGTGTCGTGTTATGAGAAATTATTAGTGCTGATGAATATCAATGGGAAATCGTGTTGATTACGACTCCAAACCATGGGTCGGCTATTGTGTTTGTGTTTTTGATGTCTCTGTTTGGCTGTGATGATGGCCAAGTGATTTGATAGAGTGAAGTGTTTGTGTCGTATGCTGGGCTCTCACGGTTGCAGTGAGATCCTTTCTCTGGATAAATCGTCTGCAACACGACAGATCGAGAAACCCGAGTCACAATGTCGGCTAAAAACATTCCCGGAGATAAGGTAGGATTTACATAAACATGTTAGATTTTTTCGTAAGGTCATTATTTTTTTCGTTTGTAAACTCCTTTCTCTTGAGACGTTGCGTCCAGTGACCGCGTATATTTCATCAATACTAGGTATGTAATGTGGTCATGTTTTTTTTAGTAACATTGCTCATGTAATGATTTTTTTGTTATCATTCCTGTTATACTTTGTTGACATTAGCATTTACATAATAAAAGTCTGTTATCTATAATATTAATACAGTATTATGTATTTAAATAAGACACTTAAATAGACTGTATTCATTTAATTCTCTAAATAAGATTTTTTTTTTGTAGTATCTTATTGTAATACCAATGGCGCATTGGTTTCATATGCATACATTTTGTATGCGTAATATCTGATGATAACCACCATTAAACTCATTCGATAATAAGATAAACTATAAAAATTATAGGATGGAAGGAAACTATATGATTAGGCGGATGAATAAGTAAAAATAGAAAACAGTAACAACAACTCATTATTATACTAAAAACATGAAAACTTAATATGAAGAATCTGCTACATTATGTACCATTACTCAACGGATAGAAAAATGTTCAAATCTTCAGATCATAGAGAAGCAAATTGTCCCCAAGTTTACTTAAAACTGTTGACTCACGGAACTGGCTGGTAGAAGAATTTTGGTATTATACGTTCGGTATTTTAAATTCTTAGTTACCCAAAAAATAATCTTTTAAAACAGTTTTGGCTATGTGTAGCTACTCATACAAAGCAAATCTATGCAACCATAATTGATGTGATGTAAAATAACATTTAGACAGATAAATTAATGTACTTTTAAAACAAAAAACTGATAAGAAATACTTCTTTGTCTACATTGTCTTTTATCCCCAAAAGTACACAACGATAATAAATGAAAACTTAAATGTTATCATTGTTATAAACAAATAGTTTAAAAGAATACATTGTTTTAGTTCAAATATTGTAATTTTATCTTATCTTTGAATAAACAATGTCTGTATGGAAAGTCATAATTGTAAAGATTATGTACTTAATGACTTACTAATGAATGTTTCATTTAAAATTATCAGTATTATTGTTCTTCAAGTTGTGCCTTTTTATTTTTAACTAGCAAACAAACAAAGGAAATTTTAATTAGTACATAAACTATTCTCCCAAAAAAAATAATTTTAATACACCATTATAACATTTAATCAATAAAAAGCTATAAATCAAGGAAAAAGATGTACATAATGCTATGATAATTTTTCCAAACAGCTGTTTTAAGAAAAAAATGTGTACACAAATGTTATACTAAGCTTTGTTTCTTCACAATAATGCCGAATGATCACAATCGTAAAATTGTACATTAAATAAATGAAAATAGTGAAATCCAGTATGCATATTGTTTGGCTAAAGGACATGATACCTATCTTATAAAAAATGGTTTTGATGAATACTAATTAAGGTATCACAGTATCATCATCATCATCATTAGCCTATAGATGTCCACTGCTGGACATAGACCTCCCCCAAACCTCGCCACATCGACCGGTCCTGCGCCATCTGCATCCAGTGACCTCCCGCGATCTTGACCAGATCGTCGGTCCATCTTGTGGGGGGTCTACCAACGTTGCGCTTACCGATTCGTGGCCGCCACTCCAGAACTTTTCGGCCCTATCAGCCATCCGTTCTTCGTATCACAGCATGTAACAAATCAAATCATCTTTATTTTCTCACAAAATAGCGTAAAGTTCGGAATCATTGCTATACTTAACTTTATACTCTTCAAATGGGGTTGATGCAATAAGTTTTTCTCTCCACTTTTTCCTATACTAGCATAAGTCTTCTGTCACGCCGTGACGACGCAAATTTTTATATTAATTGTATCTTCTTTCAATGCCAATTAGTAAACGAGCTAACGTACCTACCACCTGAATGGGTGTCGTTACCGAATGTCATGACGATGCAAGGCCTAGACCAGCCTTTAAGGACATCAAGCCTCGTTAGAAAAAGGAGAATACTCTTAGACTTCATTCGCATGGACGTGTGGCGACTAATAATAGTGCGCGAGATCCTGAATCGCGGTTACAACATTTGCAGAAATCTTCGCATATATACGACATCTGAAATCAACTACAGTGGGCTTCGGCCTGACCGGACATACACTACCTCGCTCGGTCGGAGATCTTTGGCCATAAGTCCACTGTAGGTATCCACAGACGTTTATCTTTTCGAACGTATAAATTTTCATAAAAAAAACCACCGTGCGAATGAAGACCCACTTCTGTACTAATTATTCTGTGACAGAAAGTGGAGTATTCTATACCACTTCTCAGTAGTAATATTCTGTTTAATATGGTGAATCAGACTTCTCCGTTTCGACTTACTTTGGCTTACTAAGACAGCGCAATTTGGTCGCAAATATCCGGGTCCGCCCTGCATCGGGCCGGTCGGTGAAATTTATGTTCGACTTACGGATACGCGGGTACATATTTCACTTTGGTTTGCCGTGATTGTTAACGGAGATATTTTTAGTGCGGTGAAATACTTCAAAAAGGCATTAAAAACATTTAATTCTACAATTGGTTATACTAGAACTACATACATTGACAAAATCAACGTTACGAACTGTAGAAATCGCATCCGATCATAAAATTAAGTTTAGTCCATTAATTTTAAAAACAGCATGAGGAACACCCCTTGTTTTTTCCCGAAATTCACCTAATCGTCTTCATCGTCTACCCCAAATTAGATCCCTATACTAAGGAGTTTTCAGCATAACAGGTAGGTTAAGTGCAAAATCATAATGGGTTGGTGCAGTACTATTTAGACACGCATTATAACTCAAAAGACAAAAAAAAATGTTATTATCATCATGAATAATTTACATTTTTCCTTATGAATAATTCAACTGTACTTAACTCTCCACAAAACGTAACCGCGACAGCAAAATGTGGTTTCATAGAGAAAAGAATGAATTTTGAAGGAAAATTTTAAAAGAATTCGCTTTTACGTGTAAAATGAGGGCATCCTCGTCATTTCTGCTAGTGAGTTGTTACATGTGTTTTACGATTTGACTTTGATAACTGCAATACTTTTGTAGAAATTAGTACTATGGAATACTGATCATTTTATTGCAAGAGACAACTCTGATAGATACCATCGCTCAGTGTCATCTGCAATGCCAGAACGAAGAGAGGTTACCTAACACCTACCTTCACCAATTTTGGCTCTTCTGAATCATAAGACTACATTTTATACCGACTTTGATCACGCGAACGAAGCCACGGCAACTACTAAACATAAACTTATGAATAATCAGTTGTATTAAAGACCAGTAATTAGAAAATGACTCACTTTATAATACTTATTAATTAAACGGCTTATCGGTCATATCAACGATTTTTTCAGTTAGCCGACAACAAAGGAATACATTAATATTGTAATGGATTACGTACTATAGGTATTGCTTTGTCATTAAATTATCGTAGGTGATAATGGACGTTATTCTATTATAATAATACGAATGATAAGAAGTAAGGATGGGAATAAAATAATACTAGTAATGCTAAACAAGCAAGCCAGCTATATCAAGGTTCTCTTTGCATTCTATACCGTTTGTTCCACGGAGAGTGCTCCGAAGAATTATTCGAGATGATTCCAACATCTCCGTTCTATCATCGCACCACCCGTGGTCGAGGTGGAGTTCATCCTTACTATTTGGAACCACTGCGGTCATCCACGGTCCGTTTCAAAAAATATTTTCTGCCACACACCATCCGGCTGTGGAAGGAGCTCCCCTTTTCGGTGTTTCCCGAGCGCTATGACTTATCCTTCTTCAAACGAGGCTTAAAGAAAGTCCTTAAAAGGTAGGCCGTAGGTAGCGACCCCGCAGTGTCCGCTGACATTGCAGAGGTCCATACCGCTTACGATCAGGTGGCCCGTTAGCTCGTCTGCCTACTAGGCAATTAAAAAAAAATGTAAATTGAAATAAATGAGCAATAGAATCGTTTGAAAAACCATAGAAGTGTTCCTATGTATGCTTAAATCTTGAATTGATTCTAATGCGGTTTAATGATACACACATTAACGGCTACAGCGATTTAAAAAGAAAGTTTAAACATGATAATTTTAGATGTTTCTGTTGTAATGTTATAAAGAAACGTATTCTTCTGCACTTATATCGCGAACTCTAACCGAACACAGCGAAGTTGCGCGGGTCATATAATAAACTGTATAATTATATACATAGAAAAATATACTATAATTAATAATTCTAAAATCCGTGAATACGTGACACCTACGCATGTTTTCCTTCAAATTCGGTTACGTTACTAGCGATGATTCACAATACCGTTAAATTTATGCTAATACATTGCCATATGGCTGGCTTACTTTGAAACGAAGCCATATTTAAAATGATTTCACTAATTTTATGAAGTTTTACTTTTAAACATAGAATCGCAAGATTACGACTGCTGGACATATGCCTCTCTAAATATCGCCTTTCTGCGGCCCGGACCAAGTTGTTCGTCCATCTTGTGTGAAGCCTATTCACGTAGTCTACGTAAAGAAAAAAAAATAACGAATCCTTAATGGCCGCTGGTAATCTTCCAACGACGGGCAGAGTGTACAAATGTATAAGCGACGGTAACCACTTAACATCAGCAAGTCTGGGGACGGAGCGACGGGAAAGAGTGCCGAGCGCGTAACGCGTCGCGCCATCCCTCCAAACCCCGTGCTGGGTTCTGGCCTTAGCCGGGGTTCGGACGCTGAGTGTGAGCGGGGTTGGAGGCTTTAGTGCGGTTCAACTCCCACATACGGTGATTTCCTCCAACTGAAAAAAAAAACATCAGCAAGTCTGACTACCACCAGCTACACTACCAGCTAAAGTAGTGCAAAAAGTAATCTATTTACATTATTTATAGTGAGGTAAATGTCCCAATAAATGTTATTATCCAGTAACGCCTTGTAATTTCGGTAACTGATTAATGGTTGTAAGGTAATCGCAGCAATTACGATAAACCACTTGTAAAGTTGAAATATATTTGACACGCACCGACCTGGGGTTAGTTCGCAACGGTCAATGACGGTCTTATTCGAATTGGGGTTTATCGACTCTCTAGTGAAACTTACAACTGTATTTTTTATTCATGGATCATTGCAATTTATTGAAAAATCGTCTTAGCACTTTTATTTAATTATTATTATTACACAAAACAGAATACAGTCAAAATATGAGTGGAGTTAGTGTTTGAAAAGTAGTGGATAGGCGACAAAATTCTCAGCAGTAATTTCGGTCTATACTAAGTATGTTTTCCTCAACCAGCTGATTCAACAGTCCAAAGAAACAAAAGCCAACGGCAAATAATATTTTTGTATTGGCTTCATTCTGACTTTTGTTAGTTATTTTTACGTAACGTATGTTAGCAGGTCAGTGTGATACGACTTGTGTAATTACAATGCTATCTCAGGTCATTAGCTTCAAATACCCACGTATACCTAACTCCTCCAGCAAGAACAATGGTCTCAGAACCGTTGTTTCGTCACGGTGATCCGTTGGCTAATCTTGCCCGCACTAGAATCTCTGTTATTTATTTATTCAGCTCATCGACAAGTAGAACACAACGATAGTTAATGGGAACTGAAGAACAAAATGTGTATATATTAACTGTTTTATCTCTGATTTGTGGACTTATATCTAAAGTGAATTGAGATGAGCTTCAGGATAGGTACTTAGACTTAAGTCGGTCACGTCTCTACTACAGTCGAACCTCGATAAGTTAAAGTCCAAGGGAAACAAAATGTTTTTAGTTATCGAGGGTCTATGTTAGGAATAGGTTAATATAGAGGTAGATATGTACATAATACATATGTATTTATGTACTCTTGTTCCTATTTTTATACCAATGCTTCAGAAGTTATGATTCAGTAAAATACAGAAATTTAAAAAATTAAATTAAAATTGTTTAATTATTCACATTGCATATTGCAGGTTTAAGTCTACTTAAAAAGTCTGTGATTTTCTTTTGTTTTAAACAATTCACAGTTTCTAAATCGATTTGATTTTCAATCACAAAAAAAAAATATTTTATGTTGTTTCATTACTCTATAAATGATCGTACAGTTGTAATGCTCTTTTTGTTGATTGATATGCTTGTAGATGGCGTTTGTGGTTCTTCGTTAAAATCATCGTCTTTATCACTTTCAATCCAGTTGGTTACTGATTCCAACACATCTTCCTCTGTTAACGTCTCCTCTACTATGACTACTCATTGACAAACAATTTTATGTTATAGAGGTTGTGGAAAGATTTCTTTAAGTTACTGAGGGCCAATACGAGATAACTTATTTAAGTTACAGAGGTTGCGTATTTTAAGTTGTAGAGGTTTTGGGGCTCTGAAGGGAAGGGAACAAATTATTTTTTGAAGTTATATAGGTTTTTAAGTTATCGATTAGTTAGTTTGAGTTATCGATTTTCGACTGTATATTATACTCATAAATCCTCGAATCTTCTATCAATTAAAGAAACCGCATCAAAATCTGTTGTGTAGTTTTAAAGTTAAGACAGTCAGCGGGGAGGACTTTGTTTTAAATACCAAATTTGTGAACAGAATAAACTGGAATACTTTCATACATTTTCAACGGGTTCTTACCACGATATTTAATTAATTGAGTTGTCTCGATATTTCAACGTTGTTGCAAACGTCATGATCACGAGAAGACTGGATACTGCGGGTCGATTTAAGAGCAAACAAATCTGTCTACCCTCTTTCTCGTTCGCTTTTGGGTAGTACCACTGGAACTCGAACTCACATCACGACACACCACACTCACTGTATCTACAAGACTCTCTGAGCATGAACCCTTAGTGACTGTTGTGTTTAGCACTGGATTCCACATACTCGATAATCTGAAGCCGTCACCCCTGTTAAACGTGCTATGTCTTGAAATCTCGATAGCTTCTTTAACCATCCTTGGTACGATAGTGGTAAGAACCAGTTGAAAATGCATGAAAGTATTATAGAAAACCGCGAGTGTCTGAATAAGTTTAGAATAAACTGGTTTACGATTATGCCTGTTACCTAATTACCTAAATCATAATAACCATGTTTTTATCATTATAATCACCCATAGAAATTTTAATATGCTTATTGTCATTAGTAATTATCTATCCCATTTCAATTATACTAATGAGTCATTATTAATTCATATCATGACCTCAACTAATATTTGCGATGTTGAAAAAATTTACATATCTAATTGCTTATGTTTAGCCTTGTTTTATGTTATATCTAAATGTTTTGGTGAAATATGGCACACTTTTAAAGTAAAAACATCAGTAAAATATGCGAAAATTTATCGTAAAACTAAAATCTTTGAACTTAATTCTACTTAGTAGAAAAATTTTGTTTAGTAGCTTTTTAGTTAAATATTGTCGTTTCATTTCATTTAGATTTTTAGCTAATATAGAGCTCAATGGAACTCCATGCATAACAGTTCCTTCTCGTAATGGTAATCTCTTGAAATTAATAAAAATGTGAATGTTCAAGATGATAGCACCATATTGCGAGACGATGATTAAAAACGAAACGAATCCTCCTTTGATTAAGACTTCAAGGAACTTCAGTGATACGTTTTTTGGTAGATGTGTGTTGTTGCGTTAATTAAAAAAAAACTGAAAAAGCATTGCAGACAGATATCTGTAAACAACAGCATTTTAACTCTTTCGAAAGCAATATAAAAGTTAATTGTTATTTCGAAAACTGAAGAAGAACCGTTGACACTTGCACATGCCGCCATTTTGGAAAGTCGTTGTAAATTTGAACGTTGCGCTGTAATCATGGTGTTCTGTCAGTCGGCCATGGCCAATCTTTTAGCGGGTTAATGTTCCGGCTCCATTCGGATTAGATTTGGTGTTTCTCAACCGTTTATTTTCGCCTAACGCCGTGCAATCACGAAACTTCTTTGTCTTTGCCCAAGAACCTTATCTTTCGACGATTAAATATCGTTTGAAATAATGTTGTTGTTTTACGAGCAATTTGATGTGTGTTAGTCGTATTCTTAGTCTTAGGAGCTCAGTAATATGCTCTGTGTTTCAGGAGTGTACTGACTTATAATGATCAGAAAACGAATTTATAATTAGTCAAGACATGTTACAAATATTCATGAATTTTATATTGTTAGTGGGATGATCTTGAAGGAAGCGTGGTCTTTGTCGGGGGTCACCAATTGTGGTTACAGTGGACTTATGGCCAAAGGGAGATCTCCGACCGGGCGAGGTAGTGTATGCCCGGTCAGGCCGAAGCCCTCTGTAGTAGATTTCAGATGTCGTATATATGCGAAGATTTTTGCAAATGTTGTAACCGCGATTCATTCTCGCGCGCTATTAATGGTCGCCACAGTTAGATCAAGTAATAATAATTTGTCTATCTTCGGTACTTGCAGACCTTTTAAATTTGAAACTATTAATACCCATCTTATGATTCATTACTCAATAAAGCATATCTTCTGCAGTTGTTCAGTGTTGTGTGATATATATCTACAATTTAAAACAGAGCGTCTGTCATCACAAACATCATTAACAAGTAATTAATCGCGTTAAACCAATACTTGCATAAAACACGAACAGTACGTATTCAATTATTAAAGTATTTTAAACGTCCGTAACGTATTGTTCAGTATGTGACGACATGTATAACTGTAGATTCGTGATTTTAGATCCGATAGTCGCATTACGATGTAAAAGATCTGTCTCGCTGCGTATGGAGAGGGTCGTTGAACTGCAGTTGAGAAACTAAGTTGCTTGAAGACAAACGTGATTGTATGTTTTTATGTAGGTGGGCGGAGGGCCTCTTAGTGTTAAATGGGACTTTAGGCCTATAAACAACGTGAAAAATTTAAAATACTATTTAGAAAATTAAATGATGTTTAAAAGAGACTTCTATAGTCTTAGATGGCCTCCTGGTTTTGCGGGAGTCCATGAACGACGGTACCCGCTTACCATCTGGTGGAGTTTATGCTCGTCTACGTACGAAACGTTAAACAATGTGTATTTGGAAATTATGGACATACACAGTGGAGATAACAAACATTATTAACAGCACATTAGCGAGAGCGTCAACAAATAAGGTATCCTTAAGCATCAAAGACTTCAAATATTTTCTCTAGTCAATTGCAAATATTATATTACACTTATTCCCGATTAATGTTAATATCGACCACGATCTGTACTGTACCAACCCATTACTGCCCACTGTTGGACTCAGGTCTCCTCAGAAGAGGGATTAGGCATAGTCCACCACGCTTGCCCAGTGCGGATTGGGGACTTCACATATCTTCAAAGGATTTTTAGAATCCTTTTCCGACATGCAGGTTTCCTCACGATGTTTTCCTTCACCGTTTTTAGCCAGTGGTGTTGTGAAAAATCACCACGACCACGATCGTTATTTTGTAATCAAAAACATACCCATCTCAGACTCCCTAAGAGTAATTGATATTCAGTTAATTACCTCCAGTCAACGAACTCAAAAGGAGTTTTAATAAGAGTGTGGCTCTGTCACCTTCGAAGAACTAACGACATCAAGAATATACTTGAAATTTGTCCCACGCATATAGATTATATTTAGTATGCAGAGGTAAAGCTTATGTGTATATGTAATACAACATATTTGATACAGGATTATTTTTTTTTATTGCCATGTATGCAGAGGAGCCAACGGATCATCCGATCGTAAGTGGTTACCGTCACTCATGGACCTCTGCAATGTCAGGGGACACTGAAGGGTCGTTACCTACGACCTAACTTTAAGGACCCTCCTCAAGCCTCCCAACATTTTATTCCATTTTGCATGATATTGATACTCGCTTCCGCATTTCGAAGCATCTTGCGTATTAGTAAAATAAGTAAAAACATTTTATTTCTGTACATGTTGTTATTCTTTAGCGTGGGTGGTAAGCCCTCTGTATGAAAGACTCGTCAAAGTTGAGTCATTTAAACGACGATGGGCCCATTCACTTGATATTGTGTAATAAACGCCCATTTAGAAGCTCAGTATGGTTCTATACCTCACATGACACTGTACCTCCTCACACTGACATACATTTTGTAGGAAGGTAGTAATATTCACCCCGCATTGGTTCTTATTAGAAACGTAGGTACTTGGTTTCTGAATGTTACTTACACAGAGTAGTGTAAAAACAAAGCTGAAAAAGAAACTCTGATGAACTCCACCATACGGTTTTGCAAACGAATGTAGGGAAAATGTCAAGTATGAAAAAATGCTGTATTTGTTGATACTGTTGGTTTCCCAATTTTTTTTTATTTCCATGTAGGCAGACGAGCCAACGGGCCACCTGATCGTAAGTGGTTACCGTCGCTCATGAACCTTTGCAATGTCAGGGGACGATTGGGGACATTGAGGGGTCGCTACCTACGACCTAACTTTAAGGACCCTCCTCAAGCCTCGTTTGAAGAAGGACAAGTCATAGCGCTCTGGGAATACCGAAGAAAAATAAATAAATAAAATAAATTCCTGTCAAATAATAGTAGGTACATAAGCTTATGTTCTGTTTAGTAAATCATTTATATCTCAATATAGTTAATCTTCAGTCTTTAACATACATTTAACATCTTAAAACATCCTTTCATACTCTAAACTCAATTACTCAACCACCCCCATTCTGTCAACGATGTCAACATTACCCTTGATTACTTGTCGTCAACTAATAGTGAAAGCAAAGTTATTTCCAAGTCAATAAAAATAGACTGGCTTTTTAGTACGGCGCTGTTTGTCATGTATTCTATAAATATATCAACAAAAACTTCGATTGTTTACTTTCAAATTTTTAATCGAGCGTTCGACGTTCCTTTTACAGAAATAAATTTGTTTAAATTAGTTTCTGTGAATACTGAAAAAAACTTAAAGTTGAAAAAAACTGAAAAAGTAGTACGACTTATTTCTGTAGGATGATTATTTTTGTATTCGTGTATTGTTTAGTCCGGGATTATTGAACCTATTTAAAGTTATTATTAGTATTATTACCATCATAATCTAATATCTAATATATATTATAAAGGCGAAAGTTTGTATGTATGGATGGATGTTTGTTACTCTTTCACGTAAAAACTACTGAATGGATTTGAATGAAACTTTACCACAATATAGCTTATACATCAGAATAACACATAGGCTACAATTTTTGATAATACGGGACGAACCTGAAGTCCACGCGAACGAAGTCACGGGCAAAAGCTAGTTATAAATAAATTTGTAAACTTATTTAAATATTTAGACACTCGCGGTTTTCTATAATACTTTCATTTTGGTAAGAACCCGTTCAAAATGCATGAAATTTGTAAAGTTTAAATGTTGGATGGATAGTACTTCAAATGTATCCGTTAATGCGGGCCCTTCACAGGACATTAACTCTGAAAGCCCTCATCCCTCTTCACTAGAAACGACTTCTTTAAACTATGTGTGACGTGTACTACTCACGCAAGTTAATATAAACTGACAAGTTTAAATATAGTTAAGGTAGGTAGTAAATATGTATTAGTCAATTATTATAAAACTGTTAGGCATTTCTTTGTTTAAACGTGCTCATTTTACCTAGTCTAACTTGACAAAACTTAAGATTTAATTATATTGATAAGTCATGCTACGATAAATGTGATATGCAGTGTCCCCGCTTACGACCAGGTGGCCCGTTCGCTCGTCTGCTTTCATACAAGACAATTAAAAAAAAATTACACGTGTTGTAGAATTGTAGCATACATAAAATTAAACAAGATTGCATAAATATTTGTAATTTCATTATCATTTTCATATTGTGGTACTTAAATAAATTTGAAATATTTAATGACAAAGATTCTAAAGTCGGAAATACTGTTCATGTAAAATGATATACAAACAGTACTTGTTATCTGTTTACGAAGATATTCTAAGAAGTTACTTCGACTTGCTGTTTCCGTGAAAATCATTTAAAATAAACTTTAATTGTTTAATTTCTCCAACGTTTCTTTAGTTTCGTTTTAATGAATCGAAATACCTATTTTGCCTTTCAATTTTCAATGGGCTATAAAATTCGATGTCCAGTAGTAAACGTTAAATTATTCTAATAAGGAAATAATAGTAAAATGTGCGTACTTGATAGATTGATCATAAATTAAATTGATTTAATAAAAACGTAACAATATTTAAGAACCATAGTGAATTAGGTCTGGTTTTTAAACCAACTTTTACGTCATACTATTTTTATAATTCCTTAACTACGACACAAACAAAAACTTTACTATTTACTGCCACCATCTTCAACTTTTCTCATTATCCCCCGAATATAAAGTTGGAAACGCTCTCATTATAATCAATACATAAAGCCGAGATCGATACACGATTGCATCCGAAGCCATGATTCAAACAGGATTAGGGGGAGCTCGTTTGACAGCCCGTTAATGTGGCCGTTGCACCCTTGTTAGTTTTACACCAACCCCGCGATGTGTAATCTTGCAAGCGTGTAAATATGTTTATGACTTTGCTGAAGAGTTTTGACGTGGGCCGCTGATGTATGTCGCTTTGTACTTATGATGACGTTTGAGAGGGTTCCAGTGAAATCCTCATTTAGTTATTTACTACTGGTGTCAATATTGAGTTTCCGGTTCATTAGGATTGTAAGTAACTATTGTGATTTTCGTAAAATTTGATAATTTTTACTATACTAACTGCCCACTAGAGGGCAGTAGAGGGATCAGGCATAGTCCACCACGCTGGCTCAACGCGGATTGGGTACTTCACATTAGTACATCGATGCACTGTAGTTATTATTCTGAAAATGTAGCGAGTGTATTATCATTATCATCCCATATTAAAGTCAAAGTTTATAAAAGTTACATTATAATTAAAACAAAAAAACAACCGTGTAATTTAAGACAAAGTATTTAGTTCAATGTAAAAGATAACTTCAACCTTGTTACTCTTCGATATCGCGAAAAATAATTGGTTATTATAGGCCCGTGACGGAAAAATGAAATGTGTTGCAATTCCCTAAAGAAATTACCTACTAAGCTCGCAGCGAGGCTGAACCGCGGTTACGAGATCCCCTATTAAACTGTCTCGGCAGTGACGCTGGAACAACGCTTCAGTTATGTCACAAAATAATTAATGAACAGAAGTAAATAATCATACAAATTGGGTTTTATATTTGTATTTATGCTGCTTTCACTTACACCAATGGCAAGTTTTATACAAATGCAGGACAAATGTTTTCATTAAATATACCTTGAAAGTCAGATTTGTTTACCGCACTATCGATATTAGTATCAAAATTAGGTAAATAGTACATACGTAAGTGATACTTGTTTCTTTAACCCTTTCACGCTCATGGGAAACATTTTTCCCTTCTACAAAAATCGTTATTGATTATTATTGAATAGATATTTTTTTAATGAATGTCTAACTGAATGTCATGAATGTCTGAAATTAATAGGAAAATTAAATTTGTACACCCTACAATTTTTTTCTAGTGATATCTCTTACTTTACAGAATAACTTAAATATTGTGTAGTATTCGCATATTTAGTCTCAGCCATCTTATGGTCCTGAAAGGGTTAAATACCGCAGTTGCTTACATCACTAAAGCAAATAATAAATGAGTTTTTACCAATTTATAAATAAATATACTGATGGATTGGATCGCTGATCAAGAACCCGTTTATTACTTTTGATTTTTTTAGGCACGCAAAAATGTAATCTAAAAAGAACAATGTAAGGTTTGTATTTTATTATTTACTTTTGAATATTCTGTGGTAATGTTTTGAACGAAACGTCGACAAATAGAGCGGAATTGTTTGAATGTCGCGTCCTTTGAATCTAAATCAGGCTATAAAACGCTTTAAGACTGTGTGATGCCTCAGCAAATGTACTATAGTTGTGTACTACATTGTACACACTACACATAATATATTCTTGACACACTACAACATGATAGATATAAAACTTAATACATTCGCGCAATTCGATATCAATTTAGTTACCATGACATAAGGATGAAATAATAATAGGAGCCACACCAGGGGAATACCATTAAATCAAAAAACCTGTTTTTCGCTCAGCGTCATCGGTGTCCTTTTTCATTCTTTATCGCATTATCTTTAAATTAAATACGCAAGTATATTTCATATTCGCAAGTATATTTTTGTTTTATAACTATTCAAAGTGTCAAGACTTGCAATTTCAAAGCTCTAACGCATTGTATGGATCTGTATATTGTTTTGATCTTGATCGAAGATGCGAAAACATCTATTATGAAAAAAAGTAGTTCAAATTCTATTAAAGATCAAATCATTGAATTTAATATTGAAAGCAATTTTATTGTTATAATAGATCTTCTATAATTATTTAACAACACGTTTGCTACAGTTTTTCGAGTGTTTAGTTAATCGTCCGTTAAATACTTGACCCACTGTCGGATATTTCGTGAAACACAATAGCACAACGGACGACACACTTAGTACGAATATAATTCTTATATCAACAAATCGAATGACATTGAAGGTCTTTACACTTCATAAACTGGGTCTAACCGTGAGCTAAATTCATGTTTTTTCAGATAAATCACGAAATAACTTTACAGAAAGAAATTATGTAATGTAGCTATAGGTTTAATAAGATACATTTATTAAACAAAATAATGTTCCCAAAAAATTACCTGAACTAACGTATTTTATAAAACGTCTCAAAGAGTGTAAAATAATTTAAATCTTAGCGATAAAAAAATTATGTTTTGTGCTTTAAATACATATGTTGAAAAATTTTATTGCCAACTTGCACGACCCGATATCGTCGAGCCAATGTAGTTTTTATTGTTGCCATTTTTACAGTCTAATCGTGTATCTAATATATTTCGAAGTATGTTAATTTCGTAATTACACTCGCTCCAGTGTGTGATTTAGATAGATTTTACGAAACTTTATCTTTTCCATAGAATTATTTCATCTGGAATGAAAATCATGAACAACAGAATGAAGCCAATTTAAAGTGCACCGATCGCGTGTAACAACACGATATTTTAAATCAACATCATAAATAACAAAGTGTTAAGTTTAATATTTTATTAGTGTGTTAAACGAATTGAGTGTCATCGATATACTAACGCCAGAATATCGTGTAGTTACGCGCGATCGGTGTACTTTCAATTGGCTTCATTCTGTTGTTCATGATTTTCATTCCAGATGAAATAATTCTATGATCTTTTCATAGTTAGTGGTCTAACCATGAACTAAATTTACGTCTGTTTTAGCTAAATTAAAGTGTACAAATACGGAAAGATCGTTCTAGAAATACAAGAGGTACTAAATTGTTGTCTCGTTTATAAATGACGTCTAGATCTAGAGTAGTCTAGATTAATGTGGGTGGGGAGATAAGTAACGTGTGTACTTGAAGTAATCTCTGGAAAAGTTTTCTTTCGTAAGCACTTTTTCTAACGCAACTGCCAAGTGCTTAAGTACCGCTAAATTACTTTTGTAAATGTTACAGTAGCTATTACAGTATTGTCTAAAGAATAGTTAGTAAATACGTGTTTTTTACATTCATAAACATTGACATAAAAAAACTCTTTAAAGAAACACGGTTATATTTATACGTCTTAATTTCTGTATTTATACGGGGACGACGCGGTAATAAAGTAGGCTGTAGTGCGTAACGCGTCGTGCCGCCTCGCGTAACACCATGTTGGGTTCTGGCGTCAGCCTGGAGTCGACGATTTCCTCCAACTAAAAAACATAGAACATCTAACAAAGATACCTATCTATATTATCAGGTAGCATAGCATATAGAAGAACGGATGGCCGATGGGGCCGAAAAGTTCTGGAGTGGCGACCACGAACCGGTAGGCACAATGTTGGTAGACCCCCCACAAGATGGACCGACGATCTGGTCAAGATCGCGGGAGGTCACTGGATGCAGATGGCGCAGGACCGGTCGATGTGGCGAGGTTTGGGGGAGGCCTATGTCCCGCAGTGGACGTCTATAGGCTGATGATGATGATAGCATATTTTACAAATAAAAATCAAGATTACAACTATAGATTCATCCTCTTTGTGTGTGTGGAATAAACTTTCTTTCTTTCTTTCTATGGACTTACAAAATTGCATTAGCAAAATCGCAGACAGAACTCAGTATTTTTAAATATCGATGCTTTTCGAATTCAAGGCCCGTATCAGATTTAGTTTCGGTGACAGTTCACGAATACAAAATGACGGTATTGCAAAAAACACGATTAACATAATTTTTATTGATATTAGTCACGATTGGATCGAACACGACATGTTTTGTTATTTTGGTCGTAGAAATCGATCGCGATGTGTAGGTGATTTAGGTATTGTAACTGTATGTTCGAGAATGGTGAAGTATACCGTAAATTAAGCTTAATGGCGCGTGTTTTAATAAGATATCAAGAAAAAACTAAAATCATCATCATCATCATCACTTTCTTGAATAATTTGCATGTAAAATAATTAATTTAGAATGTTTTTTGGAACGAAGTTCCTTATTGCGCGTTATCGAAAGTGGGCTAGACGGAAATTCTTATGAAAAAAATGTCACGACACTTTTTTTGTTTTAGATGATTATCGCTAGATGGCGTTGTGATTAAAATCTTTTAAAACAATTCCTTATTTTGTTTTATATGATTAATGCTAGATGGCGCTGTGATCAAAATATTTTATTTAAGTTATAATAATTAAAAAAAAAATATTAAAAAATCCCTCACTAATTAATCGAAAGAAACTTCGTTCCATCCGGGTGTCCCTTGACACCCCTCAAGTTTTTGTACTTTTTTCATAGCAGATTAATAACAGGTACTAAACTAGTTTAAGTTTATACGAGGCATTGACAGAGGCTCTAACGTTGCCCATATAACCGTATCTAACGTGAGAGGATCCCCAACCAAACGGTAACAAATTAAAACCACCATCCTCATCACCCGTAGACGTCCACTGCTGGACGTAGGCATCTCCCGAACCTCGCCAAAACGACCAGTCCTGCACTATCTGTGTCTTCCTATTAAAACTAATACAAATAATCGAAGCTTTTACTCTATTACTAATTATAATTTCAATGAGATTAATAGTGAAGATGACGCCTTTGTGCGACTGTAAGCGGATTACTCTATCAATTTAGCCATTTTCAATGCCTTTCTGTGGCGGTAAGCTATTAGATCTTCTCTTTCATGCGCCACCGGTGTCCATCGTACTATATTTATTGACCGACTTCCAAAAAGGAAGAGGTAATCAATTCAGTATTTTTGTTTTTGTTTAGTTTGGGTGGATCGATTTGAATGATTCTGGTGATGGTCGTCATTGGGTCTTGTTTTTATTAAGATCGTTCAAGTAATTTTGTATCTGTGTTTAAAAATGTGTATTTTTTAAACGGACAAGATTTCAATGGAAGTCGGTCGTTTTAATTTTTGTAATAAAAATATTATATTTATATTGGCTACTTTAGTTGGTCTGCGTTGTAGTTTCACGCAGCATTTGCAATGTAATAAGCGCAGTAAAGTGTTCCTAATTACGACTGAACAACAAAAAGTCCTATTATATATATTTATCCACGTTTATCTTGTATTAATATACGTAAATCTTCCCCTTGAATCACTATTTATATCTAATAAAAAATGCCGCATAAAGGTTAAAGCATACTTTGAATTATGAAATTAATGAAAGCTATTTGAAAGAAAAAAAAAACTTTTTACAAAACTTTTTCAATTATTACCTATCCCCTCCCCATTACCTATACCTAAGTGTATTGCTTTCAATAGATCGGATAATACACTATGACGCGACATAGATGACGTCATCCGTATAATGAATCATAATGAAAGAAATAGTGCGTGTCGAGATAAAACACGTAATGATGTGATTTATACGAATGACGATGGATATAATGTTGTGAAGTGAGACGTACGGCAATTAAGTGATTTGCGCTAGGTAATTAATGATAGTTTACTTAGTAATACCGACAATGATATCTATATATAATAACAGTCAACACAATATGAACTGAGAAAGTAAAAATCAATATCTTTAATACAATATACAGGGTGTATATGGAATAGGTTAACCTTTTTTCGATATCATATGGTGTATGTTCGACAAAAAAAATCATTAACCGGTTCCAAAAATAACAATTTTCTTTCACCGAGCTTCAGCTGAGCCAAGATCCACCCTGTATAATCTTACATAAGAAAGTTATAATACTGTAATCAATGAAAATAAACCCTTGATACACGTTTAGCAACTTAAGCAAAATACAATTTAATTCATCATCAATCAATCGTTTTTTTCATATAGACTTAAATAAACAACAGCAAAACTAAACAGAAAATGCTATATATATATATATTTCTAGCAAATATGATTGGTGAAACACTTCGCCATGTTATTGGGGTCGTATGCGATGGCCGTGTAAAGTGTAGCTAAACTAATCGGAGCTCGCCCCCGGTCGTCATGCGAAGTCATTTGTCCGATACGGTGACTCATCGGAAACTGAAGGGATACGTCTGGGTGCATAATTAATGAGCAGGCCGCAGGAACAAATGATCTGCTTTCAATTTCATCCTCAATGATGTATGCTTGGGCAGGCTGTTGACCTGAAGCTGATACACGATGACTGTTTGAGTTTTTAATGACTGGCTAAATTTATTTGTCTAACAATGTTTCCTCTAGCAGCATGCATCACAATATTTCTGATCTATGCCATGTTTGTACCTGTGGTAATACTGTTTTGAGGGTTGAGATTCTCATAGCACATTAATAAACATCTAAATTTACTGCAAGCTCCAAAATAAGCTAAATAGTTCAGCTCATTTATATTGTCGATGTCGATCTAAAGTTTATAAATCTGTACTCAATATATGTAATTGCTCCAGTACATTACCGAATATTAGACGTCTGCTAACCTTACCTTCATAAAATAACGAATTTGCAGGTAACATTATGACAAAGCTTTGAAACATAAACAACCTTACATTACTGACAAAGCTTAGTCCTAATACAATCGAAATACCAAATGTAAAGCCTTGAGACAATCGATCTGGATAGAATGAACTGATTTAACCGTTAAGATTATAGTCTTATCAGCTAACAAAGTTGTGTAAAGAGATATTCCCATAATACCCAATAATAGTGCACTTGGGGTTCATCCCTTTGAATCTACATTATTGCGGATGGCTCGAGGGTGCATTTTCAAGTGCAGGATAATCCGTATGAAATGCGAGTGTCGCGTGCCCCATAATTCAACGTGGTTTTGTGTAATTTCGCTTCGCCTCACTCGGTCTCTTGGGACCTGTGTCTCATGCGCTATATGACGTAAGCTCACTTTATGAATATCATTGCTTATCTGGGGTATAAAATCTAATTGCTATACATTTATTTTTTATTAAAATTGTATTTTTTCTGACCCGTTTAATATGGTAACGTAATAGTGTCCGGAAGGAATTATAAAATTCTTAAAAAAATGAAATATGTATTATTGTCTGAGAAATATGTCAAATTTAAAAATTATAGACAACACTCGCAAAATGTAGTTTAAGGAAATATTTTAACAGAAAACAAGTACTAAATGCATGTTATTTTATTGATTATGTGATTGTTACTTATTTTGCATGTCTAATAAAGATAATAAAATAAAAACAGATCAATTGTCGCAAATTCATTTAACTAATCCGTGCACCACTCCAATTTATCGTTTCGTTCGATTGCAGCGTCGTAGATCAAGCGTAATGGCTTACATAATTCGCGTCCAGCAGTCTTCGCTGACACGCTGCAAATGCGGCTACCGGCTCGATGCGGGCGATCGTGTGGCGCGATAAAATGCGGGTAGTCGGATGTTTTATGGAGCGGTCGGTAGCGAGCAGTGCCCTGTTATCGCTGGCTCCCTGTTTAAATCAGGTGGTTTCTGAGATTAGAACTGTACGGTTTAACAAAACGTATTTTTATCTATGATTATAAAAGGGTTTTGTTGGGTTTTGTGTTGGTCAATAGCAAATATCTTGTAAGGAGTAGCTGTATGTAGCAAAGCAGTATGATAATAATGTTTTTTTTGTGTAATTTCGAGCGTAAATTTTAATGATAATGCCATAACCAGTTGAAGTGCCGTCAAATCGAGCCTAGCAAAGCAAAATTACCTTAGATATATTTTGGCGATGTTCTTTATTTGAAACCATAACCTAAATAATCTATGAAAGAAAAAAAAACTCACAATTTAATAGATCATAGTACTGCGTGACTTACCACTGTTTTTGTTTAGCTTTGTGAATGTAAAATCCGTTAAGTTCAAGGATCGCGGTCGTCACGCCCTGCTTTTGATTTTCTTTGTTCTTAATACATTCTAACCCTAGTTATATGGTACGTTTTATTCTTTAATAGAATGACCTTGTGATTAAATTTAAATTAAACGATTTTAAAGCTCCCCTCTTAGTTCAAGATACTGTAAAGTTCATGTTAGTGGCGTGCATGTATGTTTTGATCAGAGTATGCAGAAGTGTAGGTACACTAGACTGAATTTTTTTACGAATGTAATTTTATA
This sequence comes from Trilocha varians, assembly GCA_030269945.2. Taxonomy (NCBI): domain Eukaryota; kingdom Metazoa; phylum Arthropoda; class Insecta; order Lepidoptera; family Bombycidae; genus Trilocha; species Trilocha varians. The sequence continues at coordinate 7,010,273 of AP028266.1, forward strand.
ACTCATTTTAGTTATTAACACGCAAATAATAGTGATTTTTGGTATCTCGATTTAATATATGACATTTAATCGATTTTTATTGTTAACTTTATTCTATTTTGAAAGGTATGTAAAGCATATTTGCTTTTATATGAACTGCATGCCACTGGTTCATGTATGATGTACTGACGTTACCGTTTTGTTTTCTGTGAAACCTACATAAGTTTGCCTTGGTCAAGCACACATGGTATGTAGCTATAGGTACTTGTTGTAAATGCTCTGCGGTATTATACCATTGACACATGTCCTATTTAAATTTTAATGGGTTGGGTTGTGATTTCTTCTCTTTTAAAAGAACAATGAGCAACAGTTACTTATTATCCTTCAGAATGCTATAAACACGATCTTAAATGTTAATGTTTATCGTCTCGAAGTCTAATTAAGGAAGAAAGTAATTTCCTTTGTTTTCCAAAGCAAAAAATATGGTCAGGTTTTAATCAAACTGAGTGGAGGTGAGTGGAGCTTACAATACAGGTTTGACCTAGTTCGCACTCCGGCCAAAATAAATTAGTATGTACTTGTAATGTTTTCGAATCGGCCTTGCAAAAGATAAAACTATATCTTTATGCATACATATTAATTTTTTACATTAAAATTCTTAAGTGAAGGCCGTGCTATCGTTTGTCGTATATTACTTTTTAGGCTTGTGTTTTAGCAGTGGCGTGCATGCATATTTTAGTCAGCGTATGCAGAGATGTTGTTCTGACTTATATTGTTAACAATTTTAATTCTTCAGCTAATTTTTTTTTTCGCTAATCACATACAAATCAAAGGAATTGAGATTATAAAGTTAGATCTTTTTATTGCCTCTCAGGCAGACGAGCCAGCGGCCGACCTGAGCGTAAGCGGTCGATATACCGCAATTAATCATATTTCTGTTATTTTTGAATCCAGCTTGATGAGTTGGTGTATGCAATGCATATTTGCAACTATGAGTTGCACGCCACTGTGCTGTATTAGATACTAAAAATACTCTAGATTACGTGTATTCAGACTGATATAATAATCACAAGAAATTTTGATTGCGTAATTGTTAGCATTACATATTAGCATTTTAATCATAAAACATTCACGCTTTTTACACACACTGTCGTATAATTTTAGCAACGCATTTCGACCTAATGTTATGTAATTTTAAAATGTTGATATCATATCCAACATTTTTTATAACTTCAATCCAAATAGCCGTAAACACCTAGTTATGGAATCGAAATGACAAAATACTAAGTACTAATATAAAACAAAGTCGGCTTATGTTGTCTGTATATGTATGCTTTAATCTTTAAAACTTTGAATACAAGAAAAGGTGCATTTTGAGCCTACATCGCAAATGCTGCTGTCTGAACTTTATGTGACGCAGACGAAATTGCGACGGTCAGCTAGTAAATTACTATTTACTACTGACTACTAAGCTACTGTTATTAAATGGTTGTTTATTATGGTGTACCTAAATAAATCCACCCGTTGCAAGATTTTTTTTTCGTTTCCTAGTATACGTAATTTTATAACGCACACTATTATAATTACAATCTAGTCTAATTCAGACTAATAAGCAATTTTGTTTTAACCTAAATTACTATATGATTTTAAGAAGAATATATAAGAATGTGTCCATTGGCACTTTTCTTATTGTCTCTGTTATTAAGGTGTAGACACAATGTTCATGTGGTCTTTATTATTACACTTCACTGATTTTATGCACTAATCGTTAAGTACACTATACTAACTCGAACGGTTTCGGTCTTTTGAGTCTTCTGTTAATATCTGTGATGTCAAGAAGCTGTATTGCTTCTACGTTGACATGATGGTGAAGCCTCCGTTCGCGCAATTTCTTATGATGCTAGTAACGTTGCAAGAATGTCATACGAATATGGAATACATAATATTATTACATTACATTATCGTGTTACATTTCAATGCATCCGTGCAATTTTAGTACGAATTTAAATAATGCCAGCTTGAAGGGGATTTTAGCTATTTTAGATTAATTTTATGCAAATCATGATTCATGTGTAATGCCAGAAGGGGAGATAATATTATCAGTATTGTAAAGTTTCCGTCATTCAGTTATCATTTTAATTATTTTAACTGTAGTTTTTCCTTATACAATCGTTATGGGTTGTGCAGTTTGTGATTTAAAAAAATCAAATAGTAATAAGTTATATATTTTTAAGAACCATGACAATCATTGTTAATATCTGAATCGAACATAAAAATATGTACCAAAAATCATCAAATTTAAAAATAAGTTTTATTGACATGTAGGCAGACCAACGGATCACCTAATCGTAAGTGGTTACCGTCGTTCATGGACCTCTGCAATGTCAGTAGACTGAAGGGCGTTTCCTACGTCCTTTCGCTTTAAGATTCTTCAATCTTCGTTTGAGAAATGACAATTAAATATTGCTTAATGTCTAATAACTTCAACTAGCATACCCACCTGCAACACAAATACACCCACATACAAAATAACCCGAAATGTTACATGATAGCGTACAAAATCTTCAGACACAATACCATTTTATTACTCCGAAGAGGAACCTTCACGCGTTCGGGAAAAAAAAGCGTATTCCCCTATGCGTACGTGACGTATCGACGAGAAAGAGCCGGCATGCGGCTTTATGGCCGATAAAACATCCAGGGACGTCTATTTACAGCGTTTTTTTATAAAGGAAACATGTGTCTGCAGTATCAAACAAGGGAGGATACTTCGGTGGCACCTGAGGACTGTCAGAACGTGTTATTGTCATCTACCGTCAATTATATAATTTGAATCAAGCTTTGTAGCTGCCGGTACACTATATTATTGGTATATCGCATAGGTCCAATCAATTTAATAAAATCAATGTCCGTGGTGCTTTTCTCAATTCTGGCGTAATGCTTTTTCAACCTTATTTTATTGTCTCCCGCTTTGCGAGAAGGGAAGTCGAAACTTATGTTTTCCTACTCCTTCTATTATCTTCTGATTAAATTCGTTGCGGGGCCCAAGACAAGTTAGCTTTCCCTCGGGTTCCTGGGCTTCACTGCTCAGAGTCATTACGATGGTCGCCGCTGTGGATCCTGGCTACACAGGAGTTACAGTGGTGGGAGTGAGAGGTGGGCAAATACCCGAAAAAATATATATATATATATATATATTATTGGTAGTATTTAACTGTGTTGTAAAAAACATAGATATTGGATAGACATTTAAGCATAGATTTAGCCTGCTGAATTTCTTGCCAGTTCTTCTCAGGACGGTGACTGAAATTATTTTTTTGTACGAACTGGGCTAACTTTTGTCGTCAATAAGAATGAGCATCATTGTTGAAAACAAAGTATTTAATTTTATGTAATCTAGAAATTTTCCAGGAAATTTAATTATGTTTGTGATTTCATTACTGTGTTGAAAACATGCGTTAAGATTACTCATCTTCTTTGTGTAGTTTTAAGAAATACCCTAACAATATCATCGCTAAATAAGTACATAACAATAATGTATTTAATAAAAGGCAATAAGAAAACATACAATATAATTATGAAATAAATAACGCTAATGAGTGTATTGATAAAGAGCCGATATGTTTGTGGGGTAATACTAGTTCTTATTGTATTCAAAAACAAATTAACTTGTTGACACAATTGGTTGTGTTTATTAATTAATGAAAGGAAAGAATCAGAAATAAATGTATGTTTAAATATTTTATTAGTATCTTCAGCTTAATGAAAATTAATGTCGAACTGCTAGCCCTACACTTGCAAATATTATTGAAAGTATTTGTTTGTTGGGCGTTTCGACAATATTCCAAGTTTATAAAAAAACACTGTCTTTAGCTCAAACGTATCCCATTTAAATGGGATCGGCGCAAAATGTATTTTTCTCTATTTATTCCGGCATAAGTCTTCTGTCAGGCCGCATACTTTTATATTTCAACAATAGTTTCAAGAATATTCTCAATAATATAGAGAGTCGGCTATCGGCCTAACACAGGTGTGATATGAAAAAAAATATGATTAAAAAAACCGGGATGACAAATTGGTTCAGGGCTAGAACAAGCTTTGGTTCCATAAGCGTAACCGATTCCGCTCCGATCGATTCTGACATGATTTTCACTTACTTGCAGCTCATGTGTAACTTAACTTTATCTTATCTTTGTAAGGGGAGCTTCGACCTAGTTCGGATCCTTTGTTATTCCTCTGACCTTCAGCCCTTCATGAATTAAATGATGCTTGGAGTTAGAATCTGTAAACAAAAGTTACGATCTCCAAATACAATGTCTTCATTCTCTTGGCATTTGGATACTCACAAGATGTTAAGCTATGATTTTGTGTTCTTAGCTCATACTATTTAGGTTTGCATTTAATCTAGGTAACGAATGTCTACGAAACAGGTTCTGATTATGTAATTAGTTCTCATTCTGGGTGTTTCTTGAGCCTTCTGAATTGTCCTATTTAAACGACGCTTAAAGAGCTTAGGTCCATGAGCAACGGTAACCTCTCACGTTCAGATGGCCCGTTAGCTCGTCTGTCTACATGACAATAAAATATGTATTCCATAGTTTGATTTTTGTCTTTCTGACACAGTAAGCATGGTCTCTTGTTATGCAGATTTTAGTAACCTAATGAGACTTATGTTACATAAATATTCATTACATTTACACGCGTTTAATACTGTCTGTAACAGATAATTAGATTTAAAAATACCCCTAAACGCTTCATACTTTGCAACAATACCTGTCGTTGATATTGTTAATCGATTAGTTCTTCAACGAAAGACTAAAATGTTTGTTACGTTGACGCTCAAGGACGAAACGAAAGACAATACTAATATTGAACAGAAGTCAAACTCGTTAATTTATCTTTATTCTCTTTTGGTAGTGATTTACTGATACTCTCCTCTGTATCTTTGACTTGCCCTTCTTCATTAAAATAATTTGGATTAGACAGTAACTTGTCTTTGCTAAAATTATCTTTGACGTTCAATAAGGTATCTTATATGCGAGCATATAAGATAAGTCCAAAAGGCCCAATATAACTTGTCTTTGAAAACAGTTGTCCCCGAAGGTTATAGTAATTTAAGGTGAAAGGTTGTATAAAACATTATGTTAGGCTACTTATATCTGTTTCTAGACTTCTGTATTTACAGCTATTCTGTGCTAAAAGCCCGCATCGTCGGAATGTTGCGAGGCGTGAAACCGTTCTCATTAATATATCCTTGGATTTGAGATTAAACGCGAAATCTCTACCGGTTGCCGCAACCGTAACCTTGGCGGTGCGCAACCATGCCCCTCTTATGTAACGCATTGTTTGCTTATATGTATACTCGATGTATCTTTATAAAATTAGGTCGAGTTCAAAAATTTTAGAATTGGATCTAGGGTTGCCGTGTACAGGAGTTTTTTAATTTGTAGAAAAATTACTGGCTTGAATTACTTGGCCCTTTTTAATCCATATATTATTATTAATGTCCTCTTTCATTTACTCTTTTTTTTTTTTTTTCAGTTGGAGGAAGTCACGTATGTGGGAGTTGAACCGCACTTAAACCTCCAACCGCTCACACTCAGCGTCCGAACCCCGGCTGAGGCCAGAACCCAGCACGGGGTTTGGAGGGACGGCGCGACGCGTTACGCACTCGGCACACTTTTCTGTCGCTCCGTCCCCTCTTTCATTTACTTGGTTATATTTTGTCATAAAATGGCAGGTCCTAACTATAAATTATCACCTACATTTGTTTACTAAAAATTGACTAAGTAAACCAGAACAGTTTTCGCAGTAAAACTAGTAAATAGTAATAAAATGAACTATATAAATACAAATACAAATATTAACCCATTAAAACTTGGCACAGATCTAATATGAAACCGATTTTGTCACGAAATTTTTGAATTGTATAATCGTTATGAAATGATCCAAAATAAAGTATGTCACATCGATACAAAACGTGCGATGATCCAAATATTATGCTGCTAAATTAAATGATATTAATGAGGTTGAAATTCCTATTGATATTATAGTATCTTAAAAATCGCAGTTACCAATCAAATGAGTGTATGTATGGGGTTTAAATTTTTATTGTCACAATTCATTCACTTATTCAGACACTCGCGGTTTTCTATAATACTTTCATGCATTTTCAACGGGTTCTTACCGCGATATTTAATTAACTGAGTTGTCTCGATATTTCAACGTTGTTGCAAACGTCATGATCACGAGAAGACTGGTCGATTTAAGAGCAAACAAATCTGTCTACTCTCTTTCTCGTTCGCTTTTGGGTGGAACTCGAACTCACATCACGACACACCACACTCACTGTATCTACAAGACTCTCTGAGCATGAACCCTTAGTGACTGTTGTGTTTAGCACTGGATATCGAGACAACTCAATTAAATATCGCGGTAAGAACCCTTTGAAAATACTTTGCAGATAATATTAAGTACTATATTTCAGGATAGCTATTTCATCACATTTTAAAACTCGTTCGGGTTGAATCTTTCAAGTTAAATTTGACCTAATTCCCAGTTTCCGATTGAAAATTTTAAATACATTACCATAGCATACTATCTACATATCTTGGAACTTGAAAACTTTTTATATGATAAATTATTAAAATAGATCTGTCAATACATGTCGTTAGAAACTTGACCAGACTCAATATACGCTACTGATCACCATAATCCGTCGCATATAACTTTAAAACACACTTGGCCTGGATAGTTTAAGTTTCTACGGCCCGGCGTGTGTTGTAACTTCCCTGCTATAGTACAGAGTTATTGACTCATACGTGTTAATATAATAGTACCTACTCTTAGCTGCTGCTGCCCGCGACGTCGTCTGCGATAACACTACAACCCATATTTTTCTTCATCCGTTTTTTTTTCGCAATAAAAAGCCTTATGTCCTTTCTCAGGGACTAAAGATTGTCTGTGCCAAATTTCATCAAAAGTGGTTTAGAGGTTCAAGAAGGAAAGCGTAACAGACAGACATAGTTACTTTCGCATTTATAATATTATAATAATATATCGTACAGTACACGTGAACGTTGGCAGACTGAAGATGTTTTGATTCTGATAGTGTGATGTTGAACATGATTGATGGACGTAGTAAAAATACGTTATGGGTGTGTTTAATAATAATTTAGTTATTTATATTTGGTATGATGCGCATATTAAAATTAAATTCGGAAGAACTTAAGCGTGAAATCGACAAATAACTCTTGTTTGTAGTAAAAACTTCAAATATAATCTAGGATATTTGCAATCAGGTTGTCGTAATATTGTATACTAGCTGACCCACGCAACTTCGTCTGCGTTACAAAGGGGTTCAAACAGTACCCGCAATGCCGTCGAGTTATTATTTTCGCGGCCCCACATATTCATTGCGTTTTATACTCGTAATAACTTCTAAACGAAAAGTCCGATTGGAATAAAACAAAAAGTAATTTACTTCTACATTAATACTCTTGATAACAAAATACTTAATTTGGATAAGGGTTAATATAACGATACCTACTCATTTAACGTTAAATTCAATCTCGGGACGAAAAAATATTTTTTATAAACATAAAAGGGGTTATTGTGACTAAACTATGATAGTTAGATATATGCTGTCGCGGACTTTTTTGTTTGTCTTCAAAAGACCTAAAAACCCGTAGTACATCATTTTGTTCTATTGTTAATAGTTTTTGCAGCGTACGCATAAATAGGTGTTCTATTTTTCACCTTGTGTTACATATTCGATATTTTCATGTGGATCCCTAATTTTTTTGAAAATAAAATATAGCCTATAACCTTTCTCGATAAATGGACTTTCCAACAGTGAAAGAATTTTTGAAATCGGACCAGTAGATCCTGAGATTAGCGCGTTCAAACAAACAAACAAACAAACTCTTCAGCTTTAAAATATTAGTATAGATTTACCAAAGTATTGATCCCTTTAGTTTTAAGTAAAGTGGTTACTGTCATGGACCTCTTCAATGTCAGTGGATTAAAACGATATTCTATCGTAGGTATCAAACTTAACCTCTCTCTTTAAAAGACATGGCAATTTGGGTTGGTTAATTCGATGGCCTAAGAATAAGACTGATAAAAAATTCGAATGATCAACATTGACATCATCACATTACATAATTACTCGGATTCATTTCACAATCGATGTTGTGTTGTATTGCGAGATTAAAACAATAACGTTGTGATTCTCCAGATTCATTAAACAAAGCATTTACGCAATCCTTTGTTAGTCGCCTTTTGATACGTTCACTTTTTATTGTAATCACCTGTGAATTTAACTTGTACTCTTAATTTTGACGGGTTAATATTAAGGACGTTGATTGTAGGTTAAATACGAAAAATTCGCGATACCGTGAACGGACCCTTACATTTTTGTTCCTCCTGCTATTCAGCAGCCATGTGTGCAGTTCCGAGGTGAGGTATATCAGGAGAACTATGGACCAAGTTTTCAGCTTGCTTCAAATACTTACCCAAAAATTGGCACTAGCTCTCGAGCTATTATAAGTTAAGAAGAAAATTAATAACTATATATTTTAATTTAACATTGTTTGATGGCTATTATTTTTACTTCTCGTCATCAATAAGGTATAGTCACATTTCCATCAAGAATTTTATCATCCTCATAGTGAATTAATAATTTGTAAACTATTCTAATAAGTGCCATAAAAACAAACATTGACGCAATAATATTTGCGCTTTTACGCGAGACCTTTTCAAATCTCTTTTGAAAAAAGACAAATCAAAGCATTTAAGAAATGTTAGAGGCATATGATGTCATAGTGTCTCACAAATAAATGAAGGGAATTTTGGCATGCTTTAACGCCGTCGTACAAGCAACATGAAATAAACAAACAATAGTTGTATGTGCGCTCTTCTACAGTTCGGTTCAGAAGATCATTTTTGCCCCGTACCATTCCGATTTGGAATGGACTCCCGTCCGCGGTGTTCCCGGAGCGCTATGACATGTCCCTTTTTAAACGAGGTTTAAGAAAAGTCCTGTATGGGTAGGTGATAGATAACGGCCCTCTTTGCCCTGGCATTGCAGAGGTTCATGAGCGACGGTGACCGCTTACCATCAGGTGGGCCGTAGGCTCGTTTATCTATCTTGCAATAAAAAAAAAAAAAAAAAAAAAATGTTGTAATGCATGCCATCGTAGCGCCGGACGCACGAGAATGTATTGTTGTGCAACACATTTAGCACATACTCGGTGTATTAGTCGTGTGGCTTGTTCAGTTTTAATTGCATTTTATGTGCGTTGATTGGTCGAGGAATGGGACCGGTGAATTGGTTCCAAATGTCCTTTTAATAGAAGTCGTGGTGGCCGAGTGGTCGAAGCGCTTCCTTCCGAACGGGGAGGTTGCGGGTTCAAATCCGGCCGGCTTGTACCTCTAAATCTAAATGTGAAAAAGATTTATGTGCAATTTTTCACAACACCACTGGCTAAAAACGGTGAAGGAAAACATCGTGAGGAAACCTGCATGTCGGAAAAGGATTCTAAAAATCCTTTGAATATATGTGAAGTCCCCAATCCGCACTGGGCAAGCGTGGTGGACTATGCCTAATCCCTCTTCTGAGGAGACCTGAGCCCAGCAGTGGGCAGTAATGGGTTGGTACAGTACAGTACAGTCCTTTTAATTGGTCGAGCTGTGGTCTATAATATGTGTGTTTTAAGATATCCTTATAGTCACTTTGGTGGGAATACCCGTTCGCGATGTCCCCATTTAAACGAAGCTTAAAATAATCAGCATAAATCCTTGTTGATTGAAGATGAAATTTCCTAGAAATTTCCTGTTAATGCTTCGAACTAGTATTATTTCATATTGTCATGTAGGTAGACTAGCTAACCCGTAAGTGGTTACCGTCGCTCACCTCTGTTATGTTAAGGCATAGATACCGCAGGCTACCTATGAGCTGTCTGTAAAGGGCTCTCTTCAAAGTTTATTCTTCACTTATTATTTGACTTTAGATAGTAGTACACCATTGGCTACTCGATTGACCTCGAATTTATGAACACGATAATATTTCATTTACAAACTAAAGAAACACCAAACTAATTGATGCTGAAACGGATGCGTTTCGTTAGGATCTGTCTCTAAAACAAGTTGTTAATTTATTTTCACAGCGCCGTCGACGCTGCAGCCAATTTAATTTCGTAACTCCAGAACTTACTAATGAAGATGACAACATCGTTAGGACTGATCGAAATTGATATGTTTATTGTTTACGTTTATCTCAAAGGATTCGTTAACGACGTTGTTAAATTTGTAGACATGTTTACGATATAAGTTACTTGTCTCGTTCTTTGGTGATAGTTCGGGGTTTCGATTCTCATTTATGAATGTATTTATTATAAGACTAATTGATATACGAAAACAACGTTCAACTCTATTGTAACAGAACTTATTGGGTCGAAAAAATACTGTTATTGTATATTAATGTATAAGCTATACAACTGTACAGTTTCATCAAATTGCATCCAGTAGTTTTTGCGTGAAAGAGTAATCAAGTTCTAATCATACTTTCAAACTTTCGCTTTTATATTATTACTAGGATATTGCTGTCATTGGTACTGTTTTTCCTGTTCATATTACAATTTATTGTATCCCAATTCTCTATCTATGTAGGTATCATCTTGTCTTACTTTGCGTATGTATCTTCACTATTAGTCTAAAAAATAATTAGTAAAACAGTATTTCGTTAAATATTTGATTCGATTCATTCCTAATAATACTAGTAACTACGAATTCTAATAAACTCATTAAATTATTCAATGACTGTATAAACCAACCTTGTTTACATTGTTGTCGATAACGCTCTTGCTCTTGCTCTTGGCCATCATGATCTTTGATGCAATGCCAAGGATCTCTTTGAAAACGAAAATTACATCATCCATGAAAACAATTGTAATTATGTAATAATGTTTATTGATAATGTTTTGTTTTTGTTCACAGGTACTGATTTATTATATGGATGAAGGTAAACAGATTTACAAAAGATGTTTAGAGTGATCGATCGATTCAGAAATCAAGAGTTTTTGTTCCATTTCAAAGTGTGCGTTTTTGTCTAGATGAAATGATTTAAATGAATACCAAGTTAAACAATTGCTTCTTCCAAAATCTTCTCAACTTTTGACATCGATCTCTGCTCAATTCTCCACCCACTGACACTTAATTTCTGAAATCCAATAAGAAAATCATTTCTAACCTGTATTTCCTTGTCCACCCACGCAGACGTACCCAATACATTTGCTCTCAATCTAAGTTAACCTTTAAAAAGTATTTGAGTTAAATTCGTTGACATTTCCAGGAACTCTCCTTTCCTTTGCCGGTTAGTCGCGTTTCTATTTAAAGTGCACTCTGAGAATTTGTGCTTTCGCGATGAATTTCAAGGAAAATTTCAAAAGAAATACGATGTACCTGCTCGTCTAGATAAATATTTGGAACGTCTTTTAAGAATAATTTAGTGTGAATCTCGCGACGTGCTTCAAAATTGTGTTTCGTTGAAGATTGTGAGGTAGATAATGCTCAGTTTTAAAATGTGTGATAAATTTATGTAAATATGCTTTGTTTGAATGTATCTCTCATAATTTAATATATCTATTCGAAATTGAACCTCAATTTACAATGTTATTTCGTCAGTCGAGGGATTAAAACTCGAATATATATTAATCCAAATCCGAAATATTCGTAATATTTCCACCGTAATAACACAATTAATTGCTATAATCACGAAGCGAAAGAGATCGGTACGAGTTCGATCATAATTATTCGATTATCATTCGTAACGTGTTTATTGAGTCGTCAAACATAAACAACGTGATGGGAATCGATATGAAACCGATAATTGCCCTCCGACCAGGGTGTAATATTTTTCCCATTCTTAAACTCGTTAGACCAAATTATTTTATACACAAAATTGTTTATACTGCATAATGCATACAAGATCTTGAACTATATAAAATTCATTCGTTTTAATTAGTAGATATCACCTGCTTAACTCTAGCGAATAGCAATTTAAATTTTTAAACTATATAATAATATACATAAGACCTGTTTTGGCGCATCAGTAAAAAAAGAGTTGCATTTCAATTCTAATTTAATAGTATTCTCAATACAAAAATATAAGGACATTTTTTTATGTATTAGCAATAGAAAGATATGGACAGTGAGTATTACGCTGACCCCATCTAAATTAGATAGGGTATAGCGAAAAAAAGACATCTAAATATAAAAACTGTACCAAGACCACTCAATCAATTACATATCGTGGTAAGAACCCGTTGATAATGCATGAAAGCAATGTAGAAAACTGCGTGTATTTGACTAAGTTTATAAGAAATGTGAACCTAAAATTGTTACATTAATACATAGGTATGTGTAGATCGATGATAGCAGACGCCCCCCAATCACGGCCTAACGATGTTTTTCACGTCACCAGCGCCTTGTCAGGGCCCATTACTGTGCGAAGGTTCAATCAACCGAGTTACGAAATATATTGTCCATTATTCCGAATCTATTCTTGTTTTTATTCAAGTTTTTTATGTACAATGTATAGAACATACTGGTAATGGTAGGGGTCAGTTTTGGTGACCTTGAGTCTTGAAGTCGATAGTCTCGATGTAACGTTGAAATAGGTATGATATGTTTTACTTGCGAATATAATAAGACAGTCAGTAATGGAATTGTACACACATTACATTATTCTTTTATTGTATTTTTGATGGTGATAAACGATAATTATAATCGTATTAGGCTAGTCTGGTCGATAATGTTTAGGAGATTTAAGCTCAAAAGTGGAGAGTAATTTAGTTTTAAAAGTATAGTACAGATTTTTTAAATCTGTATTGTTTTAGGATGATTGAGAACCGAACATGTCCTAGTTTGTTAGTATTTTATAATCGCTTTTTACTTCGCTGCTGTAAATTTAATAAAAACAAGCCATGCGAGTATAACAACGTTAATATTATGTAGCATCACATTTGACAAATTTTTCTCTTCAATTGCTACTTTCATACTGAAGTTAACAGGAAATGCAGATAAAATTGGCTTGTTACTTTCACAAAAATTACTTCCTACAATCAAGTTTTCTCTCAAACGCGTCGCGTCATATTCAATTTGAGACGCGTCTAACATCTTTGACGCTATCAAAGGAAAGTCGACTCTACACGGTTTTAATACAGTTTAAAACAGTCGAGAAATGATTTGGTGTCCTATTATTGGCGTTTAGTGAACTCTGCAGCAGGGGGCTGATGGCTTCGTCGTAATTAATTGCTACAACGTAGATAGTAGGCGACAGTGAATAATGAAACATCGCGAGTAGGTGATGTCGTTAGCGCGACAATGACTTGAGCTTAAACATTAACTTATGGATGTAGCGGCGGTATTAGTACTGCTGAAATCAACGGAAAAGTTAAAACGGCTCAATTTTCTTCTAGTCTTGGAAGTTCAATAATTTCTATAACTAATATTGTTCTATCCTTGTCGCAGGGTAAGACCAATCTAGATGAAATGACTAAAACAGAGTCTCTCAATACGGGTCAGTTTATTTGTGACTATGATGACGTATCGCCTATATTATATATCCTTACGCAAATACATAAGACGGTACACATACAGATACACAAGGGTATATAACGTTAGATCAGATACAGAGAAAGAAGAAAAGTGCTACATGGCAATAAAAAAAAAAAAAAAAAATATTCCTTGATTTACTCTTCACTCAGAACACCTGCAGGATGTTTCATATTTTTACTGTCGTTCTTTAAAAAAGATCGATAAGAATAAGTAATAGAATTTAATCACCCTTGCTATTAATATTCAAAGAAAAATGTCGACATTGAAGGAATTCATTGGAAATATCGATTTTTCCAGGTACGAAATGACTAATTTATTCATGAAGTCATGTTATCAAGTTCGGTCAAGGTTAATGGTTTTCATTGACACGTTTATGTTTTATCTGTACTAATATTTTTAACGTGAAAGTAGCTTTACACATGTTTATAAAAATACTAACTGATCCGAGCAACTCCGTGTCCATTACAAAGGAATATAATATGGCTTTATAGCATGTTCAAACAAACAAACTCATCAACTTTTTAACAAAAATAATTGTATTAGCACTATTAAAAATACGGTCAATTTTCTAGTTCAGTTATTAGTTTCTTTTTAGTAGTTTTCTTAAATTAAGAATATAAAGGTGAAAATAGATGATGATACAGAATGATGTAGAATATTAATCAGTGAAATCAAAGATATCAGACCTACTTGTGAAAACACTAACCACTACACTACCACATATAACGATAACAATATACCGCAATATCAGCTATGAGATGACAAATGTGCCGAAAAAGGATACAGGCTAAATAAATGTCGCAATATTTAGGCCCAGAGGGATAATATATTGATCCGGGTACTCGTTAATAACAGGAGCGAAGTTATGCACGTATTTGCGTAGATTCTAAAGGTTTTTTACTTTATAATAGTAAGACCGTTAATCTATACTAATATTATAAAGAGGAAAGGTTTCATTGTTTGTTTGTCTCGAATAGGGTCCGAAACTACTAGTCCGACTTCAAAAAATTCTTTTAGTTTTCGAAAGTTCATTTATCGAGGAAGGCTATAGGATATATTGTTTCCCTTTGTGATGCGGACGATGTTGCGCGGGTCAGCTAGTTATCTATATTCTTCTTGTATCTTCTAACAAAAATAACCCACACTTTCTCTACTTTTTTCTAAAAAGTATGCATGCTTTGTACGTTTTAAATTTTACACAAGTTGATATTCGTGCATTTTCCAGCCGATTAGACTTAAGGGAGATGAGAGATCGTCGCCGTAGTCTGATCACGTTATGTCGCAACGCTCTGGAGGTGAGCCGATTATTGATTTCCAATAACATCCCCATATAATTTTATGCTCCCAGGGATGTGCCAAAAACTACTATGAACAGTCTCTTATTTTGCAATTTTATATCAAATGTTCTTGATTTAGAGTTAAGCTTGCACATTGATCTTAAGTTAGTTTTGAGCGATGGCTATAACTTTCAGGTGAACTGAGTCTGGCTGTAAGGCATTTAAAGGGCAAGCAAATCGTCATAAACTTTCCTATACATTTTTCTAGGACATAAGTGACGTCAACCACTAACAACAGTTAGTAAGTATTCCCAAAGAAGGCGATAACCATCATACATGTAGTAAGTTCAGAAATAAACTAATCAAAGAGTTCAAGAGAACACATTAAAACAACTAAGCTGATGTAAAACAAGTGAATACTCTCTCCTCATTACACAACCCTGTCTATATACGAATGCGTGTGATTGAACCAGAGATTATCGCTAATGCGTTCTCAAGTATCTCGCTTCGAGTTAGACTTTACGACTTCGAAACTGACGTCTGCCCTAATTTGTCTTCGGAGAAGGAAGCCCGAGAGCGTGTCTCGTGAATTAACCTAATCACCATGATTCGGTCACACGGGAATGTGCTACAATTTTTATTGCAACGTACGCTCGTGACAAGCGTGGCTTTCTTTTAAAATCTCTTCTAAAATCCAAATGACGACGTGAATTCTAGAGTTTTCCAAGAACGTCTTCGTTATCAATGGGTCCCAGCTCAAGAAGCAAAAATATCTCAATGATTCAATTTGGTCTCCAATATCCTCAAATCAATAAATTGAATAACCCTGTATGTCGTCGTTAGCTGGAATGACCAAGCTTTTGGTTGTGGTCTAAACATTTGTATCCTTACACATAGCCACAGCTCTCCTTAATTTTCGTCTGACCGCAAAGTTTTCATCTGCCTGATTAGCAACGTCTTAAGTTTCCGGATCTATAGAATCGCGGACCTTGTATGTATTACTTGTATTACCATATATCTGCTAATGATCACCATCGCATTCAAATGACTGCGCTGGATAGAAAGTTGTTGCGAAACCCGCGTCCGAGTGCCGTGACAAATTGACACCCAGCGCTGTATCGACGTTTCTTCGTTGCCAACTATCCGTGGATAAGTGGCACTCAGCAATACTTTTGTATTCGCCAGCTGTATCCTGGTGTCCTTTCTTGCACCTGGCATTTCATGTTTCGATTTTTATATTCTTATTTTAAAGTAGCTGGGTTTAGTGTTGACTAATATACCTGATATTGATACTACTTGTTAGGATGAAGTGCCTTGATTAAGTGGTGTAAAAAACCTGTTATAGTAAATATAAATTGACACTTTTAGCCTACTCTGATCAGACAGACAGATAATCATTTAGCATTTTGTCTGTTGTGTTCTAGTACTAGTTGTGTTCTATAAATTGTGCAAATGAGTGGATCTGTGACGATGCAAATATAATCTACGCTTAAATTGAATTTCAGTTTAATAATGTAATTGCATTGAGGAAAAAGCATAGATAAAACTTTTCTTAATGCATAACGTCATCTAGATTGATTAGTGATTGACATAAAACTTCTTAGTATTTATTCGATTGTATTTTTAACTCTGCAAATCGATTCTCATTATTTTTCGTTGCGTTCTTTTGTTTTTGCCTTCGTTAAAAACGGCTTTGAAATGTTTGAATCGAAAACTTCAGTTAGTTCAGTCTTTTTGTTCACGTTTATTTTCGTTTCCGTGTAATGGTTGTTCAGTTCGGTTGGCTTTTTTCGAAATATCTACAAGGAATATTATGAAAAACTACACCATAGATTAGTATACGATATTGACGGCTACTACGGCAACATACACTGTTACAGCCAACAAAATGACGAAAATCTTTTTTTGCATAATCTTCTTTATGCCCCAAATTTGATTTGAAAATTTCAATTATTTTCAGAGATGATAAAAGTCCTAGCAAAGCTAATGTACCTAGAACATCCAAATGGCTCTTCTGTAAACTTGTTTTGCCACTTATAACTAGTACCTCCATGTAGCGTCCGTCGATATGTAAGTTGTCTATTGAGACTGAATTTAAAAATCTATTGTTTTTGCATTGTTAACCAAGTTAATTTTTACATGGAGTAGGTAATGTAGTACTTGAAATATCGATCGGGAAACATTGTTATCGATGTAGGTCATCTGAAAAGTTAATGCGATTAAAGACGTGTCAGCAGTTAACTTTAATTTAACTGAAACCTTGTGGAAAACCTTCACTGTATTTAACTACTTGTAAGGTACACGTTTCAGCATTTTATATCATACTGAATTACATTGAGAGTGAAGAAAATAAAAATACTTCTATATTTTCTATCGTATTTGAAGCTGTGTTTGAACTCTTCGGTGTTTTCCGAGCGCTATGACTTGTCCTTCAAACGAGGCTTGAAGAGAGTCCTTAAGGGTAGGCCGTAGGCATCGGCCCCGCAGTGTCTTCTGACAATGCAGAGGTCCATGAGCGACGGTAACCACTTACGTTCAGGTGGGCCGTTAGCTCGTCTACCTGCGTGGCAATAAAAAAAAAGCTGTAAAGACCGACTTCGCATTTAATCGCAATTAAGTTTTGTTAACATGTTTACATCACGTCTTTCTCTGAAATTAAATTACCTCCTTTCAGTTACTTCAAAATAACATTCAATATAACTTTACCAAGCTCCTTCAACTCGATAAAATTGTTAAATCAACCATTGATCAAACTTCATAGAAAACGCCAGTAAAGTTTAAATTTATCTTTTAACTTTTCTTCGCTATATCGATTCTCTATAAATAAACTCACGAAAATTGACAAAGAAAGTAAAATTCGAAGAAAGGGCAAAAACCTAACAATTGAGCCCAGAATATAATAACGATTTGTCAATGACGCACAAACAAGGAGCTATCGTTTATTTACAGAAAACCTTTTATGTGCAACCACTCTCTATTGTTGGATGTAATTTAATTTCTTGAACAACGGACATCGCCAACAGTCAATATTAAAACTTAATTTTAAGTTCTGTTGAAGTTTTAATAAGAGAAAATTAAAAATTGCTTGGTGAGCGTTGGGAAAATTTAATGTCCTGATATAATATATCATAAAGGTTATATTTTGCGCGGGTTCAAATCCAGCCGGCTTGTACCTCTAAATCTAAATGTGACAAAGATTTATGTGCAATTTTTCACAACACCACTGGCTAAAAACGGTGAAAGAAAACATCGTGAGGAAACCTGCATGTCGGAAAAGGATTCTAAAAATCCTTTGAAGATATGTGAAGTCCCCAATGCGCATTGGGCAAGCGTGGTGGACTATGCCTAATCCCTCTTCTGAGGAGACCTGAGCCCAACAGTGGGCAGTAATGGGTTGGTACAGTTATATTTTGTAGTTACCTACCTTACTAGAGACACCCATTCAAACATCGAGATCGTTTCCATAACAACGGGCGGACACCTGGCCGGTTAGATTGATTATCCGGGCACTCGCCGTCGCGCGAGGGTAGATATGAAAAATTTGCATACTGATATTATAACAACCGGTTTTTATACTATTTCGGGTCCCGGAGTTTTGTGGAATTATAAATTAAAATGGTCGTGTTAATACTGTATTTGGTCATTTTCATATGATATTAAAACAAAACACAGCGAGAGTTGCATGACCGAACTGAGTGGCTGGCATTGAGGCTTTCAGGTTGTTGATTATAAAAATTAACAACAAACAAATGACGTTCGAAATATGTAAACATATTTACGTTTTATCCGGAAAATCGATTTGACACACGTCGAGAATCGATTATTCAAAACGAACAAAACGTTAATGGTATCGTTGAATTAGTGCTGCGCAACTCTCGTCAACAGCGGGCCGTTCATTCATCTGTGCGGATGCTCTCATGAATATTGAGGAGGAGGCCGCGGGTGTCACGTAATCCGCCCCGTTGCCAATCCGCGCCCTGATTGAGTTTGGCACTAGGCGCTGTTTCAACAGTTGCCGAATTAAACGAACTAAAACTGGGAACAAAGGTTCGTTAAATATCGATTCGTATTCGATAATTGTTTTGCGAATAATCGATTTTGGTTTCTCTAATGTTGAGATTGTAATGTTTGCACGCTCTGTTGCGGGTTTTGTCGAATTTAATTCCTTCTTTATTATTTACAATGTATTTTCATGTGAGCTCAGTGAAATTCACTGATAATTATTAACTTACTGAATATATCTATCAGTATCTATATCATAAAATCTATAATTTCGTTTTTTTTCCTAGTATAAAAGTATAGTCGCTTCTGACTTATAAGAGAATAGATAGTTTTAAATCTTCGAATCTCTAATAAAATGGTAAATACAACTAAAGTAATGAAAGCCCCTATAACTGATATACTAATGAAAACTTTCAGAAAATCTAGCATAATTTTAATAAAACCGATATCCTGCATCGTCGAACTAAAACGAAATTTACAAGACAAACACGAACAGCTCTCGAAACATTCGCTAAGTGTATTTACTTAAGCATACTACCAAGTTAAGTAAGATTCGTTCGAACACGTACCCGAGCAAATTGCTTACGAGAGCGACTTGAAACTACTTAATTCTGTGAGAAACGCATTCCTGGGCGGGGAGGATGCAAAGAGATTGAAATTGATAGAGAGGGCATTGAGACTTTGACTTTTTACTTATATTAAGTGACAACAGCTGGTGTGGAACTTACAAAACAAATTATTTTTTAATAAATTTTTAATAAAAAATAATAATATGGTGAACGAATAAAATCTTGAGGTGAAAAGTTTCTCAAATCTGAGATCTCGTTGAAAGATAACTAAGTAAAAAGTACTCAACATTTAATTTAAATATTGTTGTACGTAATTTTGATTAAGCCAGGCTTATGTTCATAGGTTGTTAAATTTGTAATGAGAAGATTAAAAATTATGTTAGTCAATATGAGCCAAATTGTGCAGCTCAGAGACTTGAGAAACGATTACATATTATGTTAGCTTCGAACTTGAGTACTTTTGGAGATTGAGTGATTAAATGTCTTCAATGTCCAGTCTACTGATAATAATGGTCTTTGGACACATACGACCTAATCCAAAACTACTCTTGAGAAGATCGCGCCAACATCGAACTGGCCGGCCACCTCATGAATACTGAGCAGGCCAGGGGCTCTGTTTCCCGTTAAAATGTACCACGAGAGAGCGTTAACGTTTTATATTTATTTACCCTCTGTTGTAGCTTGCAAATGGAACAAAGAGTGGACTACTTTAGTGAGGACTGCTTAGTTAGCGGCTTGTCCTAGTATACAGATCATGGTTAAAGATGCCATTTTTTTGTTATGTCATTCTTCATGCAAATTTTTGGATTAACTTTAGAATACGTAGTAGACGATATGTCATGAGGCCAAAAATTTCTGCTTTGGTCACCTAGTAACTAAATCTACCTAGCAATTTTACAGCAAAAATAGAACTATAAGCGCAGGTAATACTCTTATTACGAACATCTACAACGATTTAAAATCGAGCACAACCTGCAGCAAATGTTTCCAAAAAGAACAGTTAAGACAATATTATGTAAATCGTCTTAAAACTTCATTATCGGCAAGTACTTCCTCGTTTCATTTCCCCCTAAAATTCCTGGATTGGAGGACGCGACAAATTAATTGTAAACAGTCTTAAAAGCTTTCGGTTCTAATCGTTTTAATTTTGTTGTAAATTAGCTTGGGAAAGATGGACGCCTGGAGTGGGTCGACGAGAGAATAATAACACTATGTAAAAGAAGAATAAAATAAAATATGACTACATCAAAGGAAGTAAATCTCATTTACACTTTTCATTGATATGTCAAATTTTTCAGCCTATGCTCAAAATAGCACATTGCCATCCTGATGAAACTATAAAGACATCAAGGCCAAATGCCATAATAATAATAAAATAGGTATTAAAATTAGGGAATACACTACACAAACAAACTCTTTACAAAATCATCATTCATCTTGCGTATTAAACATATGATAACTCGTTTTGTTCACAATTTCGTAATTTCCATCATCATTAATAACAATCAACATATTGTTCAATGTGAATCGTTCATAATCCGCTTTGATGATCGACATTGTGAATTTTGAACGTACAATTAAAATTTTAATTACGAAATATAATTAAAACCCGTTCAGTGTCATTGTGTTATTATGATGATACACTTGGACAAAGATACTAATTAAACAGCTCAACAAATATTATTGCTATCTTTAAATGAAATGTCTCCTGTTATTGAATTTCGGTGTGTAAAGGAATTTCAATACTGGTAAAATGCTTTGCACTTTTCCGAGTCATCGTACCGGAAATCAAAGTCACTTCCCTCCCATCAATAAACAAATCAATAACAAATGTATCTTCGCTATCGCTTCCGGCAAGCGCTCCCTAAATGTTCGCACCCACAAGTTTGACCTGACTCCATTAAATCAAACGATCTGGAACTACCCCGCCGTCGCCCGTGGTCCTTCGAGCCGGATCAGTGATGCTCCGATGCGCTCTACTACCCGACGCACATTTCAGTGGGTTCCGTTGTGCTGAGATTTATTCGTTTGTTTCCGTTGATATTTCCGTCACCTCGAGATCATCAAAATTGTTTATTTTATTGAAAGAAGAATTTTAAGAAATAGTTAGTTTAATAGTTTTATAATAAATTGATAATAATATTTAAAGTCTCGAATTTCTGAAATTTTGATTTAAAATTCGTTTTCAACCATGCCATAACATTTCTTTATCATAACACTGAAACCCTAATACTTAACTGGTTCACAGAAAACAAACAAAAGAAAGAAATAAAACAATTAGAAACAATGAAAAGATAAGCTGTAATTAATGCATTAAATACATTTGTTATTAATTAAATTAATACTACATTAAAGTGGGACAATTTGGGGACAATTATTTACTTGTAAAATCATCATGAAGCTATTAATTGCATTTTTTTGTGAAATTATCAAAATATTACATACTGTACTGAAACAACTATTGCGTCAACTTCAGTCAGCTCTGCGATTATGGCCTGTTGTTTTCGTCATTTTTTGTATTACCATGTAGACAGGCGAGCCAACGGGCCACCTGATCGTAAGTGGTTACCGTTGCTCATAGACGACTGTAATTTTAGGGGACATTGCGGAGCTGCCATCTACATTTAAGAACTTTCCTCAACCTAAACTTACAATTACGACCCAATGCAATGCAATGCAAGAAACATTAATTTTAAAATGCATTAAAGAACTGTCATACTTTCCGGGCAATGATTTTGCTGTTTTCTAAAAAAACTTTTGCCTTGACACGATTCTTGTTTGAAACCTCCAAAATCGTTTGTCATAGCTGATAATAATTTATCAATTTGATGAAGCATATCGTTAAAGCCTTTGGTACATACGGGGGCTTCATATTCCTGATAATGGTGTGGCGTGTCAGTATTGATTGCAGTTTGGACCAAAGTTGCACAATGTCACTTTCTTGAATACCTAATGCTCTACGCATGTTGGCCAGATATCCCTATAGGTATTAGAATCTACTTATGCCACTTTTCCGTGGACTACAAGAATTACTATAGATAACTAGCTGACTCGAGCAACTTCGTCTGCGCCGAAAAAAAAAATTAGGGGTGGACTACCCCTAACATTTAGGGGATGAAAAATAGATGTTGGCCGATTCTCATAGGTACCGGATAAGCACAAAAAATTTCATCAAAATCGGTCGAGCCGTTTCGGAGGAGTTCAAGTTCGAACACCGTCACACGACAATTTTATATATTAGATAGATATATCCTCTTTGTTGGTTTTGTGTGTGGATATTGGCATGCAATTACAAATGTTTCTCGTAGTTATGGCTCATTTAAGTTAATTTCTAATTCAGTGAAAATATACTTTCGTAATCCTCAATAACCTAAATAAACCTTGAACTAAGACGCACTAAACCTTCTCCGGTTCGGCGTCCGGGGGTGTCGCGACGGGAAAGTGTGCCGCAGTGCGTAACGCGTCGCGCCACCCCGCATAACCCCGTGCTGGGTTCTGGCCTCAGCCGGGGTTCGGACACTGAGTGTGAGCGGTTGGAGGTTTTAGTGAGGTTCAACTCCCACATACCCCACCCGCCCCGCGTGAGTTGATCCGGCGATTTCCTCCAACTAAAACAAAAAAAAAAAAGATGCACTAAACAAAACCTGTGTGTATAACTCATAACCTCATACACAAAGCCAATTAAAATATTTAATTACTAATATTATTCCTAGTATTAGATAACGGTTTGTCGACTTCGAAGAATCGAAATACCACAGACAAACCTCTATGTTGTATATCCAACGTATATACAATATTGTTACATAAATTTGTTTTTCGATGTCCTCATAAATGTTAATTAGTAAAGTTACGGGTCGACGGGTTTTAGTATAATTTATCGTTATAATTTTCGACCTAATGTGGAATGTTAATAAATTTTAATTGTGTTTTATTTTGAATTAAATAACATGATGTGTACTCCGGGAAATTTGACTGCAAACCATTGTTTAAGTAAATTGACTTGGGGTGGAAAACTGGGATGGAATATTTTTCATCAATTTTGTATGGCATAACCAAAAAGCTTTAGTTTCTCCAATGACGCAACTTCCGATGAAAAATTTGAATTACGATTAATACCCTTATTAATAACATATTTATATACAATTTTATCTTTTGTTGGCCTTATGCAAACATGATTGCACATTGAATTAAAAGGAAGTAGATATTAAAATATTTATTTAATGAATTATCAAGTGACAAAAGAAACAAAAGGCACATTGAAATGAGTATGTAAATATAATAAAACTTTATTGGCGACAGGAATTCTCGTATCCTTGAATTTGTTTGATTGCGTAAATGATCAGGGTGGTAAATCATTCGATGGGTCGTTGGCTCGTTCACAATCATGCAATAAAATAACAGAAATAAAAATGTTTATTACAAGTTAAATCCTTATACATAAAACTTATTCTACATACATAGTATTCAACTTAAAGATGGGCCTGAACAAATTACCAATGATCCTCACACTAGGCAGTTACATTATAATACTACAAAGATGCAACTCTGCTCAACATTAGTCCTACTTTTACGCCCATCACTTTCCGAAACGTTTTGGGGGCTCTTTAGCAGTCTTTAGAAGACTTAGTCTCCAGTAAGAAGATCCTGCGTTTTCTTCTACTGTACCAACCCATTACTGCCCACTGTTGGGCTCAGGTCTCATCAGAAGAGGGATTAGGCATAGTCCACCACGCTTGCCCAGTGCGGCTTGGGGACTTCACATATTTTCAAAGGATTTTTAGAATCCTTTTCCGACATGCAGGTTTCCTCACGATGTTTTCCTTCACCGTTTTTAGCCAGTGGTGTTGTGAAAAATTGCACATAAATCTTTTTCACATTTAGATTTAGAGGTACAAGCCGGCCGGTTTTGAACCCGCGACCTCCCGTTCGGAAGGAAGCGCTTCGACCACTCGGCCACCACGACTTCCCTATTTCTCTACACTATCTACTATTTTAAAAACAAACATTACTCTCTATTAACATTCATAACGCCCGGTGAGTTTAACAGCCATAGGATTCGATTAAACGTCCCGAAATGGAAATACACCGTTTAATTTCCTACCTGTGTTCGCTCCATTATTCATCTCCGTTACCCGTTCTGATACGAACGCTGGCACTGACACTTTGAAGTGTACCTATCTATCTTTATAACTATAATATGCTTTTCATGTGGAAATGGATTACGGATTACTTTTAGTTTTGTAGGTGTTACTGTGTTACTGGATTGAGCTGTTCTAACGACGGAATTGGATTAGGATTTTCTTTGAAATAAATCTGTAAAATAAAAGTATTTATATAGTTTGTAAATGTAAAATATTATTAATTTTGATTAGCCTTGAATACTTTTCAATAAGTAAGTTATGATAGACGTGTTTATAAAAAGATAAAATTACATAAATAATGTGTCTCATCTGGTTATCTAAGGGGTGAAGGTCGCAATATAATTATCTATGAAACTATTATACAAACAATGGCAATATATTTCCTGTGTTAGTTACAAAATTAGATTCTACATTCGCTTCACCATTTCCCATTTGAATGGGATATCTCCGTACCTTTCAATCCTAATATACATCGTCTACACTGTCATATCACAAACCATTTTAACATCCTTACTTTGAATTATTTTTAAATCTTCCTCTCCTCTTACGTCCTTTATCTTCTTCTTCGTTCCTAAGGCAATTTGTACTTTTGAGACAGCAGCGCGAAACAGAGTACGAGTGTTTTTGTTAACCACTGCAGCAAGTTCTTCAGCTAAGATCTTTTTGTTCTACCTATAGCACTCTTTTCCTGGATCTTGCCCTGGACGATGAAGTGCAGAAAATCTAATTTAGAGCTTTTCATAATATGCCCCAGATGCTCCAAACATCCTTCACCACAAAATTAAATTATAAACTAGTAATTGTATGGCAAGAGAACTGGAAATATACAATATTAGCCATGTTATTCATATTTGGTGAATGTCCAGTATTTAGGACAACTCGGTGGCCGGGTCAGGTGCTCGAATCAGGCCACTATATTTCTCGTATATATGCATTTGTTCCCATCGACTCGGCACTAGTTGCGCGGTATTCGACTGTATCTCATACGTCGTTATTACCAGAAATTGTTTTCACGAAATTATGGTAATTGTGAGTTTATTAATGCTTTGTTTTTCTGGTCTTCTGTTTATTAGGTTCCTTTTTATTTGGATTATTTCTGGAATCATTGTTATTGTTCTGAAAATATGAATAAATTGTTTATAAAAAAATAGAAGTATGGAAATAGCCTTACAATATATATTCTCTTAGGCTGAAATATATATTTAAGAATATTAGCTCCTTTTTTCGAATAAAGATGATCTATCTCGTCTAATGAATGAAGGTATAAGACAAATTTTCCCTTAGATACCCTTTCTTTGTTTGGTGAACAAAGAGGACACGGTCCCTTTAGAAAATAACACCATTTATCAGGAGTGACCAAGTTTTCAGCAAACAACCTATAAATACTCGCGGAGATAGTTGTCGCAAACTGCTGATGTCGCTTTACTTATCTCGTTCATGGGAACAATCCTGTCTCCTTGGTTTATATCTCCCGGTCTTTTCTGTATTTACTGTAGAATGAGTTGAATATTTTGGAATATTTCACGTATTATTTGTGTTTTCACATATATCTATTTCAATTTGCTTTAAAGTTTTCCTTATAGAAAAAAAGCACACAGAGAACTCAAAACTTTTATGAAACATACTGCCTTCGATCAGGAGTAGGATTTTAAAGCTTATTAATCACTAAAAATGTAATGAAAATACACAATAACTTGATTTATTACATACACATTGTTTTGTCTATTATTTTGGTACTGAAAAACAAGAATATTTAAAACGAAATCGTACTCTTAAATTAAAATGACATCAATTAATTTATTGGACTCGCTAAACCCCACAGTTACGAAATAAACAATAGCTCTCCGAATCCTAAATTAAAATTGGAAAAGGTTTTACGCTTTGTGAGTGTTGCACAAAACTGTTGGACGTGCATCCAACCGTGGATCCGAGAAAATGTTGAATCGACGAAAACACAGAAACCGCTTAAGCCGGGCTGTAGTTAGCCAGACTCCGATCCAGCTTTCCCAATATTAATTTTACTACCTCCTGCTGTAGAAGTCCTTTTTTTTGAGTTGGACGAAATCACCGGATCCAGTATGTGGGAGTTGAACCGCACTAAAATCTCCAACTGCTCACACTCAGCGTCTGAACCCCGGCTCAGGACAGAACCCAGCACGGGTTTTGCGGGACGGCACGACGCGTTACGCGCTCGGCACTTTCCCGTCGCACCGTCCCCCTGCAGAAGTCCTGTGCTAGTATGAGATGGATAAAAAAAGAATAGAATACCACTAATTCTATTAGTGTTAGTCCAATAGACCCACGTAGGTTTCTGCTCGAAAATAGTTTTACCACTATGTATTCTGGTAAATGTACGTTTTTGTCGTGCCTGTAGAATTTAATTCCGTCGCTTTACTGCATCGCATAAAAATAATTTCAAAATCAATCTTGAATTTACCTACCTTTTCGTGAAGCAACTTCTTCTGATGTCACTTTTCCTCAATGTTATCGCCCCGGGCGGTTGCTCCGGTTACATGTCCCTGGATTGGGACCTGGTAGTTAGCGAGCGAAAATTACAGAACTCGATCGGAGCCCGAAGCGATTCGCTCGAAAACAACAGGATTTGGAAATTGGATCACACTATATTTTTTGATTGCTTTCCCAAAACAAGCGTTGGCGGGGTTTTGCGATGGATGGGTACTTTCTCCTATCAAATTGTTGTTTCTGCATCTGACAATAATGCTTTTTATTGTTTGTGGAATCTTCGAAGCCGCAAATCGAAGCTGTGGCACCGTTTGATTCGACAAATAAATTGCTTTTCTACAATTACTCTCTCCAATTTTGTTACTTTCACAGTTGGATTGCCTAAAAAATTGCTTTGAAGTTCCATTTTTTCCTAAGTTTCTCGGTTCTGTACTAAATCTGAGGAGGTTTTGAATAAAATACCTATTTACTTGCCTCTTTACTCCGTTACAGAAGTTCACTAAGTTTCAAATCTATTTTCCCTGCGAACTTTGTAGCCAAACTTGCATTTCATGTATATTAATGACCATGCATTTTTTTGCAATGAATTGTCAAGGTAGAAATAAATTTGGTCTGTTTTTCGGTAATAAACGCGGACAGCTCTCGGTTTAACTCGACATCTGGGTTAGCGGGTCAATGAGATTCGTCAGATCCAGTTATTTATGGAAAAACATTGATTGGTTTAACATCTATTTTGAAAACTTAGTGTACCGAGAACGAAATATGGTATTTTATCTGTCAAGATCTTATTCGGTTTTTTGTTATGTGAATGTGTATTTACTTACTTTTGTATCAATTGCCGTTACATCTAGTATCTACTATTGTAAGTGATTCTTTTTCATTTCTTTTATCGGTTATGATTAATTTGCATTTATATAAGACATACACAAGAGCAGAATAAACTGGAGTAGCCACATGAACACTTTTAAAAGTAACTGTGTCAACTTTTTATACTCATCATCTTATGAATATAATCGCGTTCTCTCAAGAGATTTAATATTAGCGGCCTGTTTCGTTTTACCTTTCGAGATCTGTTTGTTTACATTGCGATTGTTTTTGTTTCAGGTAAGAAGGGTGTTTCGGTGGCAGCCTCACTTACAAACTTCTTAATGAGCTTTCAGAAATGAATATAAATTCTTCAAAGCGACGCCAAGTGTGAGTTTGCTTTTCGTTAAAAGTATCAAATGTTTAATTTATTGGTGTCTCGAGAGAGTTTCGAATTAATTATTTATGAGTGTTTGTTTTGGGGTGTTTACGCGTTTTGGCTCCTTTTATACTGTAAACGTTGATATTATATTTGTTAGTATATTTAGATATGATTTTGACAGCACTGGTCAATGATATATCATATTGCTATTCTTTATGATCACAGTTACACAACACAAATAAGTTTTCATAAATCACCAAGTAGTTCTTACTTTGAAAAACTTGATTGTTTCCATCGTATAGTAATAATAGGATCAATTACAACGTAAGAATGATCAATGAACGCTGCTCGAGTTATGTCATTACCAATTGATCTGTTGTATGGGAGTGAAACACCTCGCTTGGGTGTTCCTATGTGCGTCATTGTACGAAGCAGGGACGGACCTATGAGTTCAGTCTGTAGGACATGAGAAATCTAAATACTCAACAAAGGTTTCTTTGATGCGACTTATGTTGTTGTTAGCATAGATGTGACAAAATCATAAGTATCTATCATACATGCGAAGATGCTGATATAATCATTCGATTCGAGATTTTTTATTTGAATATTGGTTAAGCCTTTCATCATCTTACGAATATACAGGAAAACCAAAACAGTAAGAAGTCGTATAGTGCTTTAGAACGTCCTGTGATTTCTCGTGTTAAGAAAAGAGTCTTAGAACCTCACATACCCTCAGATGTTAAACCACGCTGGTTTGTATAAAATTGTTATTATTTTGTGGTGTTAAATAAAGAATTGTCTATTTCTATCTACCCTCGGTCCGCCCCTGATATGCGTCTATGATTGGCTGTATGGAATGTCGTTGCCACACACGACTGACCTATTCACCGGCATCATTGAAGCCATTGATAGTACGCTCGACTCGTTAGCGCGGGGTCACCGGTTCGAGATTGGGCAACGAAGATGCTCTGTGATTTCGACTGTTTGCTTTCATGAATATGTTGTGAATCATAATCAGTTGTTACATTATCTCTTTTCGGACCTCCCAGATCACTGGAATTATTGAGGTGTTCGAAATTTGATAAATTTTAGTCCCTCGATATAAATTCGATATATATATATAGAGTCTACATCGGCTAGATAGTTGAAGTTAAGCCCTACACATGTTATGTATAATAATAATTCCGAAATTATTACAGTTTTTCAATTTACATGTGCATTATAATAAGTCTCTTGTCTCGGTGTGTCTGACGACATAGGCCTCCTCCAACATCCTCCACTACTTCCTATCCGTTGCAACTCTCAGCCAAAGGGGGCCTAGAGTCAGCCTCAAATCATCCTCCCATCTTCTCGCTTTACGACCTCGGCTTCTCGACCCGTCCCTTGGATACCAGACTGTTACTTGCTTACTCCATTTTTCATGCTTACAGCGAAGCATATGCCCTGTCCATCTCCACTTTAATTTGTCAATATGGGTAAGGAAGTCTGTGAGTTTAGTTTTACGCCTGATATCCACATTCCTGACTTTATCACGTAATTTTATCCCCAGTAAGCTTCTTTCCATGGCTCGTTGACATTTTGCACACATGTTACGTAGGTATGGTAAAATTTAAATAAAATATTAACAATGTAAACACTGTATGCTTAACATTTAAAGTAAGGATATTCACCTGTTCGATGCAGAAGAAGTTTTACGTAGTTATTTGCTCTTTATTTTATTTTTAGAACGTCGTAATCAAATCAAAGTCGACATTGCAGTAAGTAAAGAACGTCAACCTGACGCCTTGGAGAGAATATTAATTCTGAAAACAATTTCAAAGTTTAAATTGGATCGTGGCTTTAATAATAAATGTGTTTTGTTTACACATAATCATAATTCTATTAAAATTTTACTAAGAAAACTTTGAATAGTGACTTTCAATTAACTTAAGAATTTTTTCGTAAATATAATAAGTTATTTAAAGTAAAATACCAGCAGACCGTGCAATTATAAACTCAGATCCGCTTTGAAAGTGCAAAACAAATAACAATAATTACTCGCAGTAAATATTTATATTCGATGCGTGAAAATTATATTCATACATCGCATTCATATATGGTATTATTATGCCTTTATGTTAGAAAAACAAGTTGATTCATAAACATACTACGCCACGTGATATATCGATGCTAATTTTTATGAATTACGTGAGCGTTATTCGTTATTATAATAATATGTTATTTCATTATGATAATATGATTTTAGAGACAGGGTTTGTATAATGCATAAAGATTGCTTGGATGCAACTTTTCATTACTTACTAGAAAGGAACAAACTCCTTAATAGCGAAAATTATTGCTGGATCTTTTTTTTTATTGCAAGTTTCATAAACGAGCCTACAGTCCACCTGATGGTAAGCGGTCACCGTCGCTCATGAACCTCTTCTTATATTTATCAATTTATTTTAAATGATAATACGAGCTTTTTTCAATTTACTGAATTTACTTTAGGAATAATTATGTGAAAATATTATCGACAATCTGATAGAAAGCTAGATACGCAAATTTTTCGAAATCTTTACAAAAACTTACGTGATATTCTGATTATATTTTTTTATTACAACCTTTGAATAGTTGCGTGCACAAACATTCATATAACTACGATTTCAATTAAATACACTCAACTAAATTAATGAAACGTTAAGTAACTCTTTATTTCGTATGCAAATTGTGGAGCAGAAAAAAGGTTTCACACGTTACGACTTTCATTTTTATTTAATTCTGTTTTGTTTGTTCGACTTTATTACATGTATGTTACGGTGCATATTCGTCATTTGTTTGCTCGATGTTGTTAATATTCAGTGCTGTGTGTGACATAGGTGTGTTGGTTCGGTCACCCGGACGCGATCTGTTTGTTGGCTAATGAATTTATATGTACCTATATATTTAATGCGTTTTGTTAATAAGTTTTTAATGTGTTGAGGTTGCATTGTGGATGTATTGATGGTATCGTGGAATGATAGATCATTGATAACGAAGAACTCCACAATACTTTTTCTTATGAAGATTTTAAAGATATTTTTTATTTGAATACTGGTGTTTTTGAAGTTTCATAAAACATATTTTTATTTTAATAATATTAAAGAAACATATATACGTGAAAATTCGAAGCGTAGTGCGAGTTGAAATGGAATGAAAATTACATTAAAAATGAGTTAATTTATCCACTCAACTGGGATCGGCAACCAAATTGGTTTGTTTACTTTTGCCAAGTCTGTGGCAGGAGCCAAAATTGAGCACAGTTCTAAAACTTGTTTTATTTACATTTTTAATCGTCTCATATTTTACGGAGATGATATATTTTCGCTGAAAATGCAAAACAGCGTCGTTTATTAATAATGATTTACAAAAATATAAGGTTTAATTAAAAATCCAAATTAAAAATTTGTTTTTAAAGAGGGGCTCAAACACGATATTGATTCCGAACGAAGTCCCCAGTTTCGCCATCTAGCGAATAGTGACGTTCCCAGTTGAGTGGTTGTCATCAGAAAGTTTACATGAACTTCAAGTCCATACTAATACTTTAATAATACCTGTCTATACCTAACCAAAGTGCACTCACTAGAAAAATCGATAATTGTATATCTATATCAACAAAATAGTCTGTAGACGTCTGGAGAGCGGAGTTCGATGCACCTATACTTGAAATATAACAAAAAGATTATTGATAGAAAAACATCTAGAATTGAAATATAAGATGTTTGTTCGTCCAAATATAATTTGCAATAACTGTATATTGCTTTGTGTTTGAAATGATTTTGAGACGTGAACCTGCAAATTTATTTCGTTTTTAGTCTAGAGATGTACTTAGAGTTCATTCGTGTTTTTTATTGGTGTTTTGAAATCTTTAAATCTTAAAGCTGTATTAAACATTAAAATCGTGTTATAGCCATGTTTAAAATTATTTGCAAATCCGATTGTTAAAGGAACAGGTAGCCGTTTATTACCGGAGCAATAAAGAAGAGTTTTATATCGTCCTTACGCTTCGAATTCAAATTTGTAAAGCGACAGCACGTGTCCCGTATGTTAGATCCTGTACATCCGGGCAAGTCCATAAATCTGCAGACCTCATCAATCCGACTAATAGTTGAAATATTATGCTTCACGAACACATATGTATAAAGATGTGTTTGCATAATACAATATAATAATATAATATACAGGTATTGAAAAGTCGTACGATTTTAAAGATACGGCTCGTGTTCGCAGCGCTTGATAATTCAGTTATACCAGCTCACGTGTGAGAGCTAAACGAGTTACATTTTAGTCTAGTTAAATATTTATGAAACACCTACATCAGCTGCTGTTTACCTTTCTAAATATCACGTATTTACTTCGTTAATTTCATTTGTGTTTAGTAATTTGTGCGCTTGTTTGGAGATACGGCTTTTATTTCATCAGAATCAATTCGTTTTTGGATGGAACTTAATAGTAAAATAAATAATAATCCTTATTGTAATACATACTTTCCGACACATTGTTTGTTTGTTTGACGCTCTAATCTCAGGAACTACTGGTTCGCTTTCAAAAATTCTTTCACTGTTGGAAAGTCCATTTATCGGGGAAGGTTATATTTTATTTTCAAAAAAATTAGGGATCCGTATGAAAATATCGAAGTTGTAACCCAAGGTGCATAATCGAAAACATGTTTATGCGTACGCTGCGAAAACTATTAACAATATAATAAAATGATGTACTACGGGTTTTTAGGTCTAATTAAGATGTAAAAAAAAGTTCGCGAGAGCATTTATCTAACTATAATAGTTTAGTCACAATAACCGCTTTTATGTTCACGAAAAAAATAATTATCGTCTGAAGATTGAAACTATGTTAAAATAGTATCGTCATATTAATCCTTATCCAAATTAAGTATTATGTTATCAAGAGTATTAATGTAGGGGTAAATTACTTTTTGTTTTATTCCAATCGGAGTTTTCGTTGAGAAGTTATCACGAGTATAAACACAATGAATACCACGCAGAACCCAGCGCGGGCCGCGAAAATAATGTCGCGACAACATTGCGAGTACTGTTTGATCCCCTTTGTGACGCAGAAGAAATTGCGGGGGTCATCTAGTACTAAATTATTTTGAGTATCAAATGAAATACTAGTCGTTACAGCGGTTTGTGTGAGATGAGCAAATATCCCAAGAAACAAAAACCAAACCAAAAAACTTAAACGATATAACGTTTAGAGTAACTTAAATTACTTTAAACCCTTATGTCTATACACCGCAGACATTAGCCTTCTAAAGCCATTTATCCTTCTGTCCTCACCTTTTTTTATTTGCCTTCACCAGCACTGTACATAAAATCCATCTCTTAAGCCCTCTACGGGCATGATGCTTTGTGTTTCTGCGATACGGTCAAATAAATTACCTGTTTCTACCCATTCAGCAGCAGGTCTGTGCCCAGGGGAATGAGCAAGCCTAACGACTCCGGCTGATCGATCACCGAGAAAATTCACTTACTCCCCAATTCACTTTAGAACATTTGTCAATTAGAAATGCACCCCACGTATTAAATGTACCGTGATCTTCCTGCAAGTCATTTGGTGAATAATGAAAACAACTTAGATTGCATTTCGGAAGCAAAAGATCTGACAGTTGGTCGTATGGTGTTTTCAAAGCCTATGGATTCGCCAGAGGCAGAATATATCCACTTAAACTTATTTTAAACCTGGTTTGTAGATGGACTTTCTTTCCCTCATTATAATAATTCGTCATTAATCATCGCGAGTTATTTTAATGACAGCAATCAAATTATTCTCAAGACATTTAATGGACTTTGAAAAGTTCCCAAGTAAGTAAAACGTTTGTTGGTGAACTATAAACCACACAAAGTAACATAGCTGAGGGAGCATTAACAACTGCTAGATAAGGGCGAGGCCATCAGCCGTCAGCCAGTAATCTAAGTTCGGTACGTCTGTACTTATGTCGAGTGGTATGGCCAGCGCGATATGAACCTCTATAAATTCTACGTAAATGGCCCCAAGAGGGGTTTATTTCTTTCGTTAAGGATGGAGCTTTTGTGTTCGCTTTTTTTCTGCAATCCTGAGCGGTATTTCGAGGCTGCCACTTAGCACAACTTACAAGCTTTATGTCAGCTTGCGACCGAAAGCACTCGGCCTCATTTACGAAATTTAAGGATGATGGAAACGTTTGTTTCTGTACTACTCTTCTTAAGAGACTCTTTACAATTAAGTTAATGGAAAAATGAAATGTAAACAATTGTTGGTTATTCTTCTTTAGGTACTGTTGCACACGTAGATACCGTTTTAAGTCATAAATATAACATTTTTATGAAAATTCTGCAAATGTCGCAGTAGAGAGTAGAGATGTTATAAATCGTGAAGCATGAAACAAAAGGCATCTCTGCCATAAAGCTTGGCACAGTCGCGTTCCGAATTCTCTTTGTTAGTTTATAAATGTTGAAAAAGTACTGGATATTAAATTTCCTGTTGATCTAGTTAAATTCCTGTATTTAAGTTCATTGTCCGCGTCATGTCCTGCTGTATTCAGTGCCCGGACCGCACACTGAGCCAAGATAAAGTTGTCAACACTCGCTTGGCACCGACCATTGTGGTCTAAACTGTGACGAGCCAGCGTATTGTACAAAAAACCGCGTAACATGAAACCTGAAGGAGGTCGTATACGGTATCAAATTACACGGGCTATAAATCACTGAAACGAATTATGTGAAGCAGACTAAAATTTACTGAGTTCATGATAAATGAGACTATTCGAAATGAATTTCAGAATTTCATAAATTAGTTGTGAGACTAGTTATAAATAACTTCAAAGTTGGTCGTTAAATATTTAGAAGTTTGGTTTACCTATGAATAAATTGTTTTGGAAAAGTCACATAGTAGAATTGCTTTTAATAAACGTAATTAAGTTCAAGCAACTTCGGTATAAGTTGGAGCAGAAACTTCATTCCATTTAGTCTGTACTTCTCCTATAACTTGTACCGCGAAAGTAACAAGTACGTATGTCTCTCATTTCCCCGACGCTGCAAGTTGCATTCTGAATGGGTTCCCGGTACGTCCACCATCGCTCGATTCAATAACTTTACTGTTTGTAAAACGTTTCAAAGTTCCATCTGGACTGTAACCGGTTCTGCGGCGAGGTTCGCTAACGATATCACTGAAATAACATTATGGAAATGAACATTATCGAGTTTAGAATGTTCACAATCTAGAATGCTTTAGTGTTCGCCGCGTTTTGTCGTTATTCATAAATGTTGGTAGTTTTGGTCTGTATTCGTCTGTTTTAGAATTTGTGAAGTCTTTTATTGATTCAGTTTTAGGTTACATAAATGAACAAATTGTTTTTTCGTTTACTTGAGATTAAACTACCCTCCAGTAGGTAATACTGATACTAAGCTCAGTGCTCTAATAGTTTTAAATTGAGCAGCTTATATTATTACAATTATTACGATGAGTAAGTCAATCATATTTTCCTCAAGAATATTACCGTAAAATTATTTTTTACCTACTTCTGTAATACCAGGGCGTGTTTGGATTACCTGAATTATCCACGAACTCATTTAATAAGGTGTAGGCGAGGCGAGGCGAGGCCAGACCGATAAAGGTAGGTATTTGTTTAGGTTTTACTCGAGTCTGACAACTTGATGCGACTAATGGGATTTAAAATGTTTTCACAGAACGAATCTACTTACACTTTCTAATAAATTAAAAAAGGAGTAACCGAGTTCAACTTTGAAACTGAAGTGTTAGCTCTTTAATATACAATGCAACCTCCGGAAATAATCTTATAGTATAAATTTTACTACCACGAGTAGCTTATGGCCCATTATAGTAGCTTGACTGCAAAATCATCACTAACCCTCCTTTATAATTAATTATATTGACTTGCAAATTAATCAACAATACTGTGTTGTCCTTTCAATTTATCCCACATCACACTTAACGATACATTTTGTCGTTGACATTAGAAAGTGGATCCGTAATACGAAAATCACGATACCAAAAGAGAAAGTTTGAACATTATGAGACTGGCTGTCTGTCGCCAGCGTCGTGTGCCAAACAAACAACATAAATACTTGATCGGCATGACTCGCGATACTAAACTTGGTATAGATATTGTAGCGTTTTCTTTTGATTGTTTGCGTTAGCGTTTGTTAGCATTTTTCTATTGATTCCATATGCAAAATGGATCGCCTAGTTGAGGAAAAGCTCTGGCGAAGGTAGAATCATCGAGAAGGTAGAAGTTAAGGTATATATCGTCAATACTCTAATTTTATTAACATGTGGTTTATAAAATTGGAGCTCTTTTGTTTCACGCACCGGTACTCCTCAGTATTCTGTATGTGTGACTTATAAAGAGTAATAGAGACTCCATAATGGCAATGGTGCTAAATTATGTATGGTGCGATTTGAAGCTGATGGTGCATCACTATTAATAACATCTGTTTATTTGTTTAACCATACATTTGTGCTATAGTTAGATGCAAACCGCTATCGTATTTACACATGGCGACTGCAATGGCCGTTTCGATTATCGTAGTACAATGTGGAACCGGTTGTAATGTTATCGTTTGTAACTAATGTCGGACGCGTCCGGTTTGTTTGGTGGGTCAACGAGCTCTGAGCGATTGACTCAGATGACGTGAAGTCACGTGGACGTATAGGGCGTAAGAGGTATCACCATGTGTTAGTTCTTGTCTTACACAGGATGGGGAGAAATAGTAGACGGTTCTTTACTAGGAAGACAGATGTTCTTAGGCATTGGATTTTCTATCTGAAGTCCGTAGAAGATCTGAAAGTCTTTATAACGAGGTGAGAAACTGGTTCAGATTCTTAGTTATGTGATAAGATGACAAACGAACAGGACCAGTTTATTCACAAAGTTATATTTATGTTGAAACAAACCAAGACCTGAATTTAATTAAACGCCTTTCAAAGGGCAACCGCTCAGGGACCCCTACAACGTTAGGCGAACGGCAACAGTGTGTGAAAACATATCTCGTTATGCTATTAGGCTTGAAATATAACACGTCGACCCTTCATAATAATACACAGGGCTTTGGTGAACTAACTTTGCCTTTTGTGGATTTCGGGCAGGCCTTTATAAACAAAATATGAGGTTTATAAATTCAAGGCAAAAGAAACCTTATTGGTGGGTGGTAGGTGGTGTCCATTGAAAATCTGCTTCTTACTTCGACACAATTAAACAAATTATTACCTCATTTGCATACATGGGTAGCAAAAAAAACTGTTGCCAATTCAATAAAAAGAAGCGTTTTTTAAGACTTTTTAATATAACGTAGCATAAATTAAAATTACCTAACAATTGTTCAACTTTACACACGAGCAACACGAGCTATATTTTGTACCGAAATTTACGATCCAGCGCAGAATCCACGAACTAACCAACCGCGCCAAAGCTGGTATAAAATATGTTCCTCCACAGTATATACTCAATGGTTTGTTTGTATGCATTCTTTCTCGTACAATCCAGCTTCATTTTCCAGCTCTTTGACACTACAGTGTTGCTGAGCGGTCACGTCCGAACATGCTCCCCCCCCCCGTGCAGGAACAAACAATCCTCCCTGTGTCTATTGTGTGTGAACGACAAATAAAAACGGTTCTCTTTTGTTTTGAGTACGCACGTAAAGGCTTGAAATATGCGATTGGGCGCTATCCCATCCGACCACGATACGATGTTGAACGCTTTCGAACGAGCGCACATTGTTCCGAAACGATGCTGTTTTGGCAGCTGCTATGACGATCGCTTTTGCTGCGAGCGTTTTTGTTAGTTATTGTTTTAGTCGTGATTTGTGATTTTGAGAGGAATAGCCATTAGATAAGTGTGGATGGTAAATTATATTTTGCGTAATAAAGTTCTACTTACTCTGATATAATCTGCACCCAAATACCCACTACTTAAGGAAATCTTTTAAGAGTTAGATTGCATGGAATAGACCCACCAGATTTTATCACGTAAGCGTCAGCTACTAGGCACTCTCTACTTTTGTCGTTTTGTTGATTTACAGAAAGATATACGCATAGACCTATCCTGAATACAGGTTTATAATGAAAGCAATTACTAACTGAAATATATAATTCAAGTAAATCCACTTTTCTCGAGATTTGTTTAAGTTGTAATTAAAATTTTCGCGTTTTGTAAGGGTCTTGTTGCTCGCCGCGGTCGGACCCACGTCACCTGTTCGCAGTTTATTTTTCCCGTAAATAATTGACAAGCAGACGAGGGTAGAATATCGTGTATTATTGCTCGAACTTTCTCGAATATAGCGAACTAATGCGCTCTAGAATATTGATGGTCTATCTCCGAATTTTGGCCTGTACTGACCTCGAAGATGACTGGTGTGATTTATTTCGAAAAGATACGCGTGTTGCATAAAATCGGTCGTAATAGATAGTTGTGTACTACTTCTATTCGTAAGTTGGTTTTATATCATCTGAAAATCACGCCAAATTGTCCAATCGACCATTTTAAATGTGAACTGGTCATGGCAGAGGGTGATGCAATTGCTTCAATATAATAAATAAATTATCTTATTCATTTAGTATTATCGATAATACTGCTTTGCTCGACTATAACATAAGAGCTACAAGGTTTCACTTTAGTATTAAATGCGAGTTTTATTTGCGTCACCTTTTATCGGTTCATAAGTTTTATGTGAAGGGTACAGTCACCTTGAGAGCCGAGGCTGTAGTTTCTAGCGCTCAAAATAGAAACCCTATCTTTAATCAGAAATTCTCGGAGATAGATAATACAATGAGAACTTTGGTGACATCAAAGTAATTAAAATGAATCATGAATCGATGAAATTCCTTGTGCTGTGATATCAATTACCTGTTGTTTTGGCAAGATGATTATTATTAAGTTATCAAGGGTTTTCTTTGCAATTCAAAATATAAAGCAAATAGATAAACAGAAGTATCTAACAGTCCAACTTCTTTCTAGAATACTAGAAGATATTTTATTACAAGTCTTGTAGCTGATAAACTATTCACGAAGCGGCCATAAGTCGCTAAAACTTGCGTAGCAGCCGCGAATGCTTCATTGAATGAAATCAGTTTGATACGACCCTTGGAAATGGGTAAAGTTTTCAAATGTACTCCCATTCAGGGAGGTTCATTTTCTGACGGGATTTTGAACGAATATACGTTGACTGAAATTTTGTTCGATGTTTAAGATTTATTTGAATTTGTGAAGAGTGGTAATGAATAAGGACTACGATTCTGGAAATGTGAATATTTTTATTTATATTATAAAGAACTAAAGCATACTACCTTCTATTTCAACATATTTACTTGTACAATGAAACAACACGACATCCAATAAAGCATTCAATATCAGTGTTAAAAGATTTAAATTACATTGAAGAGACAGAGGGTACTGCACATTACTCTGTAGGAGACTTAGCATGCAGTCCAGATTTTGATAGTACGACATAATACGTTTTTTTTTTTTTTTTTTTTTTTAGTTGGAGGAAATCACCGGATCCCCGCCCGCCCGCGGGCGGGGTATGTGGGAGTTGAACCGCACTAAAACCTCCAACCGCTCACACTCAGCGTCCGAACCCCGGCTGAGGCCAGAACCCAGCACGGGGTTATGAGGGACGGGGCGACGCGTTACGCCATGGGCACTCTTTCCCGTCGCTCCGTCCCCGACATAATACGTTACAGAACCAAGTTCACCTTTATCCATTATCTTCGTAGCGCACAATGGACGTCTTAGAAATTTCCTTTATAACTCGGACGCGGGCACCCAAGGCTTTTAGTTGAGGAACAGGAAATATTTCGGACGAGGCTTGGCTTCCATTCAAATAGTTACGTTTAATCACTTTGGATATCTTGGTTTTAGTTAGATCTTAATGTTGCCGGAATTCGTTTTTAAGAGATCTAATGTGGTGCTTTGAATGTTGAGTTGATAAGATTTTTAATTGGCAAGTGGTCAGAACATACAAAACCTTTTCGTTTGAAAGTAACTGTCATTGTTTGTCCATATTAGGATTTTTTCTGATTAAATATAATTTTACCTGCTTCTCAAAAAGGTATGGTTTCTCTACAGAGTTAGTTTTAATGTCAAGTTGATTTTACCTCATTTGACTTGCGGCGGCGTAACACCCCGGCGCTATCAATGCGGGATGTGTTTTGTCCCTCTCCAGCCCGTTTTTAGTGAAGGTCGCACCACTATCCGACCTTAATCCAGTATTTATGCGACCGCAACGCAGAATATATATTTACCTTATCAATTTTATTATGCGCTCCGCGGTCGTATTTCGTTTTTCACGCCACGGAAACTTTGGTGTGAAGTAATGCAGAAAATTGACTTTTTTGTCGTTTCATGGCATATACCCTTGGTGCCCTTTGGTAGTAAAAAATGTAACATTGAATATAAAAAAATGAATGGCTGTTTTAGTTTTTGTGTGAGGTCGGCGACGGGATTTAGGGAAGTGGGTAAAGGGCCGGAACTGATCGCGTATGGGGTTTTTGAAACTAAAATTGCTAA
This sequence comes from Trilocha varians, assembly GCA_030269945.2. NCBI lineage: Eukaryota > Metazoa > Arthropoda > Insecta > Lepidoptera > Bombycidae > Trilocha > Trilocha varians. The sequence goes on from AP028266.1 coordinate 7,051,051, forward strand.
ATCATTTTGAACGATAGCTTCTTTATTGATTTGCATGATATATAGCTGGCGTATAATATATAGCTGCGTCCACGGAAACAGATTTAAGTCTTTCGGGTGAACTCTGTGGGCTTGTAATGATTCTAATACCGTTTTATAGATTTCCAATAGTCCTTGATGGTTCGCAATATGTAGTATCTCAGTATTCTTAGGCCTATTGTCTATGAGCAATATTATTTGATGTAAAATCTTATTTAACTCAAACCATCTTCTCTTTATTTACTCAAACCGCCGCTGTAATTTGTACAAATAAAATAATGTTTACACTATAATTAGTAAGCATTTAAGTCCAAAAACCACGGAATACTTTACTTCAATGATGGATGGACTCACTGACAACATTGTGTGTGGACTTCGCAAACATTCGTTTTGAGAACGTTAAATGTTTGTAGATTCACTAATACATGTTTCATTTAAATTATTTGAATTGATTCACTGTGGGTTTTGGCTAGTATAGTTTTGAAATTGGGTTATTGTGGAGACTGTAGGTTATTTTTAGTAATTAAATGTAATAACAAATCACCAGAGTATGGCCAAAATGTTTCGTAAGGTTACTACTACTACACTATTAGTTTTTTAAACTCTGGCATACTACTTTATAACCAATAAATGAATTCTTCTTCTTCCAGTGCCATCTTCTATCGAAGGTCGGCGATCATTAAGGCGATCTGTACTTTTGACACCGCAGCGCGAAACAAAGCACGAGTGCTTTTGTTGAACCACTGGCGCTAGTTCTTCAGCCAAGATGTTCTCCTTCTACCTACAGCTCTCTTCCCCTGCATCTTGCCCTGTACGATCAAGTGCAGCAAATCGTACTTCGGGCTTCTCATGATATGCCCCAGATACTCCAATTTCCTTCTTTTGATGGTTTTCAACAGTTGTTTTTCTGTGTTGGCACGTCGCAAGACTTCTATATTTGTGACCTTGTCTTTCCACGATATTCTCAGCATCCTCCTGTAGACCCACATTTCAAAAGCATGAAAAATAAAAAAAAATGAATATTTATTGAATTTAGTTCCAAATTTACTAGTAGTCAGAGAACATGTTTGATATACACTGAAATTCCGGTTGATGACGTCAAACCTTCCAGCTGATTGGAGATCAAAGGTAGACACGGCCGATTTACACGCCACAGGTTAACCACGTACGCCAGTAACGACGGACTGAGCAGTAATCTGTGGTTACTGACCATGATGCATTTGTTAATCTAATCGAATAGCCCAAATATTGGTTTTGAATTTGAATTGGTGATTTTGTGTAAATATGTGAATGTGAACCAAAGTTTTTCATCTTATTTGATTATGTGGAATATTAGTAGATTGTGAAATCATTCAAAAATACTATATTTAGTCTGTTATAATATGGAATCTGCAGTAGCAGAGCTGGATATTTAATGTGCTCAATATTGTGTTCATCGAAGGAAGAAATTGCAAAATTGCCTCAGGCCCTGTGTATGTTGGTTGAAGTATGTAATACATATCCACATATATTGAAATCCACCAAATACTCCACAACTCGTGCCGCGCATAAACTTACGAAAATAAAGTACAATTTAATATCTTTTGAAATTAAAATTCTTAACACACGACTATTACTTACCGACTTTACCTTCCAAGTTCTCAAGCATACCGAACATATTACATAAATTAGTAGCAAACCCCATAACATGAGAAAGTTTGATTAATATTCGATTATGTGGATATTTTATGGTGACCCCTTACATATTAAGCGGTCAACCGGAAAATAGTCCCATGGTTATTATAATACGACGTAAACCATGTTACTAAGTCCACTCAATCAGTAGTTTATTGGTATTAGGAGAATTTATGAACAGATCAATATTTAATATAATATAAATGAAAAATTAATCGTGTTAGTAAAGAAAGATAATGAACATGCATTCCTAAAATCTGTTGATTGTCGTTATGGGATAGTGATTCCCACAGTTAAGAAAATTAATGTGTTACCAACTCAAGTATTAGATATTCATTAGAAATTTGTAATACTGTTTTATTATCGAATAAATGGAAACCGCTACAACACAGTGCTCTTAAATGACACAAAAACCTCTTTGGGACTTAGTTCAAAGATAAAACATAGTAAACACACCAATTCTAAACTGCCTTCAGTGATACATTATAGCTCTAGGATGTGCAATTATAAAGGATAACAGTAGCTACAATATCTGCTGTGGTATAACATTGAAGTTAGTTAATCTGCGAATTTACTTAGACTTTTTAAAAGTCACATGAAATCGATTCTCTAATTGGCGTACACCGCAAAATACTTTCTGTTGCCGAGTGACAGAACAGAGGTCGGTAGCCGCGCAATTAGCTCGACTCGGAGCCCTCATTCGCAGAACAAAGACTCCATCCAGGTCAACTGTGATTAGACGAGAGCACTGCTCCCCAGACGCCGCAGGGCTCCACACCAGCTCTGAATGCGTCCCATATTTACAATTGACATGGTAACGTACGTTAAAGATCTCTTACATTAAAGAATTGGAGCAAGTTCTATTTTAGAAGTGCTTCGTTGAAACGTGTGACATATTTTCCCCTAAATATATTGTTTTGATTGAGTAGGTTCTGTTCTAATATACCAAGATAAATAAGAAGCAATCATATTTTTTTCACAATATTCCTTTCATGAATAAGATAAATTTCAAAAGATTGCGGCTAAAGACCCAGAAATTATAACAGCCAAAATAGCCCAAAACAGGTGCTGAATATCATTATTCCAAAACTTTCATCTATTTTGGGAAAATTGCTTAGAACACTAATAATGATCCAAAAACTGTGTATGAAAGTTGGATAAGTTTTAATTGGCTTTACTATGAAAGCTAAATATAATCCTCCCCAACTTACCACGTTCCCAAAAATATGTCATTAAAGTTATTCAGGCTGATCCAAACTTTTAATTTGTTCGATATAGTTTGGTGGTTTCGTTTGTAAGTTTACATATTCAATTAATATTAATTGCGCAAGTAGATACCTTTATGTAACACTAGCTGCCCCGCGCAACTTCGTCTGCGTTACAAAGGGGTTCGAACAGTACTCGCATTGACGTCGCGTTATTATTTGCGCGGCGCGAAGTGCACATATTCATTGCGTTTTATACTCGTCATAACTTCTAAACGAAAAGTCCGATTGGAATAAAACAAAAAGTGATTTACTTCTACATTAATACTCTTGATAACAAAATACTTAATTTGGATAAGGGTTAATATATTCCAAGATCCCAGAGTGGTAAGACACAACTTATTTTCACATAAATGAAACCTCATGTTCTCAGTAGTCTCTTATGTGCTCAGAATACCTGCGCGCTTGTGGAGCTCTCCGAGTGACACCTGGGCAGGTATCAGGTGTGAAAGGTAACTAAAATTAATACTAACCTAACTTATTTTTTCATAGCTGATTTTTACATATATTTTGTAGAGTATTATTATAAAGTTATACCATAAGCGTCAGACACTTTTCATGGGCCAAAACTTTTGTCAGACGCTTTAAACCTCTACAAAAAATACATTAACTTAACTTATTTTTACATGTCTGACATTTAAATATGTTGTTCAGATAATTGTTACGAAGTTATATTTAATTAGTCAGACAAAATTGATTGACCAAACACCCGTAAACAGCAAAATTATTCTGCCGTGAGTATGAGCGTGAAAGCATTATGCGCATGCGTCTTAGGGTAAATATATGAAACATACTTACGGTACAGCTTCCGATATAAAATTTTTGCATCTTTATTTCAATATTAACGTAATAATTAGACAGTATGAAAGTAAATTAAGTCATTTAATATTTCTGGTATAATTAATCTGCTCAGAGCTATTTTTTCTTAGAATTTTTTTTATTTCATTGTTAAAAATATCATTTGAAATTATGTTTTTTACAAAATCATATTTGTAAAAAAAAAAAATCGTCTTTCATATTTGTAATATTGACGTTCAGGCAAATTTTGTTGTAAGATGTTCTGATACCGATATAGCGATTATTATGTTAGGACATATGCATAATTTGAAAGACGATGGTTCCAATGTATGGTTAAACGTAGGCACCGGAAACAACCAAAGATATATTAATTTGACAAAAGTGTACGAGAACTTGGGATCATCTTTGTGTCGAAGTTTGCCAGGATTTCATGCATTAACCGGATGTGACTATAATCCTGCCTTTTTTAAAAAAGGTAAACAAAGACCATTTAAAATATTAATGAAGAGACCTGAGTATCAGCAAGCTTTGATGCACTTTGGTGATCGTGAATTATTAATCGATGAGCACAGACAAGAAGATATTTTCAAGACTATTTAAATGTTTATCTGTGAAATCTATAGTGTTCCTGATACATACGATGTTAACGCTGCCCGTCTTCAGCTATTTTTATATTTAATAATTACAGCGTATCTAATATAAATGAAGAATTTAACCGTAAAAATTTAAAAAACTTTGATGCAAGCAGCTTACCACCGTGTAAAACTGAGCTATTTCAACAATTTCTACGAGCTAATTACATTTCTAGCATATGGAATTATGCTCTTGAAAAACAACCAACCATTTTTACTCCTGAACAAAATGGATGGAGGTTAGAGGAAAACCAGTTTCACTTTCATTGGTTTGATGGTGACCAATTACCAAGGGACGTTGGTGAATCTCTTCAACAATCAGGTACTATAATTAGAGTTCAAGATTAAAATTTATTTAACTAGTAATTTTATGTATTTTAATTCTTTTGATTATTTTTTGCAGAAGAAGATGTCAGCAACAACATAACTGATGACGATGAAGATGATGGCTTAGTTGGACAGTATCGTGATTGGTTAAATGATGAAAATTCAAATAATTGTTATGATGATTGCGATGATTAAACAATAAAATAAATGCTTATTTTAATTAATAATGGGTAATTTTTTTTTACAAAAATGATTTTGTAAAAAACATAATTTCAAATGATATTTTTAACAATGAAATAAAAAAAATTCTAAGAAAAAATAGCTCTGAGCAGATTAATTATACCAGAAATATTAAATGACTTAATTTACTTTCATACTGTCTAATTATTACGTTAATATTGAAATAAAGATGCAAAAATTTTATATCGGAAGCTGTACCGTAAGTATGTTTCATATATTTACCCTAAGACGCATGCGCATAATGCTTTCACGCTCATACTCACGGCAGAATAATTTTGCTGTTTACGGGTGTTTGGTCAATCAATTTTGTCTGACTAATTAAATATAACTTCGTAACAATTATCTGAACAACATATTTAAATGTCAGACATGTAAAAATAAGTTAAGTTAATGTATTTTTTGTAGAGGTTTAAAGCGTCTGACAAAAGTTTTGGCCCATGAAAAGTGTCTGACGCTTATGGTATAACTTTATAATAATACTCTACAAAATATATGTAAAAATCAGCTATGAAAAAATAAGTTAGGTTAGTATTAATTTTAGTTACCTTTCACACCTGATACCTGCCCAGGTGTCACTCGGAGAGCTCCACAAGCGCGCAGGTATTCTGAGCACATAAGAGACTACTGAGAACATGAGGTTTCATTTATGTGAAAATAAGTTGTGTCTTACCACTCTGGGATCTTGGAATAATATAACGATACTCATTTAACGTAAAATTCAATCTCGGGACGAAATACTATTTTTTTTTTAAATAAAAGCGGTTATTGTGACTAAACTATGATCTATACTAATATTATAAAGCTGAAGAGTTTGTTTGTTTGTTTGTTTGTTTGTTTGTTTGTTTGTTTGTTTGAACGCGCTAATCTCAGGATCTACTGGTCCGATTTCAAAAATTCTTTCACTGTTGGAATGTCCATTTATCGAGGAAGGTTATAGGCTATATTTTATTTTGAAAAAAATTAGGGATCCGTATGAAAATATCGAATATGTAACACAAGTGAATAATCGATACCTATTTATGCGTACGCTGCAAAAACTATTGACAATAGAACAAAATGATGTACTACGGGTTTTTAGGTTTTTTGAAGACAAACAAAAAAGTCCGCGACAGCATATATCTAACTATCATAGTTTAGTCACAATAACCGCTTTTATGTTCAAAAAAAAATTAATTCGTCCGAAAAATGAATTTAACGTTAAATTAGTATTGTTATATTAATCCTTATCCAAATAAAGTATTATATTATCAAGAGTATTAATGTAGAAGTAAATTACTTTTTGTTTTATTCCAATCGGACTTTTCGTTTAGAAGTTATTACGAGTATAAAACATAAATACTCCCCGGGCCGCCCAAATAATATCGCAACAGCATTAAGAGTACTGTTTGAACCCCTTTGTGACGCAGACGAAGTTGCGAGGGTCATCTAGTAGTTAGATATATGCTGTCGCGGACTTTTTTGTTTGTCTTCAAAAAACCTAAAAACCCGTAGTACATCATTTTGTTCTATTGTCAATAGTTTTTGCAGCGTACGCATAAATAGGTTTTCGATTTTTCACCTTTTGTTACATATTCGATATTTTCATGCGGATCCCTAATTTTTTTGAAAATAAAATATAGCCTATAACCTTCCTCGATAAATGGACTTTCCAACAGTGAAAGAATTTTTGAAATCGGACCAGTAGATCCTGAGATTAGCGCGTTCAAACAAACAAACAAACAAACAAACAAACTCTTCAGCTTTATAATATTAGTATAGACTAGACATTGTTCTACCCGATTATATTACCAGTTACTAAAATATATCGACACTCATAAACATCGTGGATATTGGCAAAAAAAATCAAACCAATCCAGTACATCCAGATATGAACACAACGTCACAATCTTTTTGTCTAATAAAATAAGAATAAAGAATACATCGATTTCTCTAATGTTCGTCTATTTTCCACATTGGTATTTACGACTTCGACACAAGGTGTCACGTCGGCCGTCACGCTTCCTTCGAAACCTTCCAAGCTATTTACGCTCAGAATACTTCAGTCACGTTGCCTGAATGTAAACCTTTCTCCAACTAGGTTAATTCCTGGACCTTGGATGCCGTTTCGTAACCTTATTTTCTAACGCTACAGCTGTTTTAAATCGTGAAATTGCAACGTGTTTAGTATTGTTTTTGAATTAAATACTGTTTTCTGGAATTCTTTGTCCGATATTGTTCAAATTACTTTTTTTTGTGTCAACAATTATTTGAAGAAATATGACTTTTAAAATCTCAGAACGTTTAAATAAGCTTAAAGACTTGTTTCACTTTTGTCAGTGGAGTTATGGAAAAGGTCTCGTGTTCATTAATGCACATGAAAATATTTAAAGAAATCTCAACGTCGAAATCAATTAAAGTTAGAAAAGCTATTGTCAAAGCTGTTGGTTTTTGATAAGAGAACGAGTAAACAAACTAAACTCATTAAATCTGTGTGCATTCTCAGACTTTGATTTCGAACAAAAACTTGTTTACATTGATGCTCTCGACAGTCGACACCAATCGAAAGAAGCTCATTTTCTATAATGATTTCTACGTCTGACTTTTTATTTATTACAATTCTATTTAGAAAAGTCTTTGAACTTTGATTTAATTTACAAAAGCCCATTGTAATTGCGAAACATATTTTACCTATTACTTATGTCAGTAATGGACTACAGTTTTTGTTAATACTAAGCATTTCTTTTTATTATTTGACAGCTCCCTGATATTTAATAAATCATTCAATGGTAGGGTATAAGTCTTCCAATCTACTCCATTTTTCAGTTCAATGCAATTATTCAGTTCAGATCCGTAGTTCCCTCGTTAACTTTTTATTGCAGCTGGTGGCAAACGAGCTGTGTGTGCAGTGTGCACACTGAGCATATGTTGGAACTAGATACTAAATTGCTGAACGGGTTGATTTGGTTTACTTTAAAAGTCCATATACGGTGATTAAAAGTAGACGTAGATCAAACGGAATATAAACTAATTAGAGATAACTAGAAAAGTTAATTTTATCTAAATTAATAGGGTGAATTTCGTATTTTAAAAGGGCTATAACTGTAACGGCGTAGAGTAAGAGTATATTGCTGAAATCCATTAATCATGATCCATTAATCTTGATGGTAAGAGATGTTAATCACTTACCATCAAGCACACCCAGAGCGTATATTCATATGCAAAAAATATACGTGTTCATATTATATTTCCTTTGATTGAACACACGATATTTGCATCTGACAGATACGAATTGAAATGAAAAAATTCTATATTTTCGATTAAGCTTAACTCCGTGGAGGCAAATTAGACAAGCATTCAATCGTAACAAGGGCGGGATTTATAAAATGTAAAAAGATTTGTGGACGACAGGAGAATATTTTTTATCGGACAGCTGCGAACGATATTAAATGGAAAAGTGTTAAAGTATTTCGTATTTATACCTAGAGTATTAGAATTTTTAGATTAGTATTCTGAATAAAGCTCTAGATTTTTAGGAATACAATAGTGGATACTAATTTGAAATCTCAGTGGAAACTGACTAGATGGATAACCTTAAATTTTTAGAAATAGAATTCGGTATTAATTAGAACGATAAATGGGAAAATGTCTCTTTTTTAAACTTAATGACTACATTTTTTTATATTTATTCATTTACTGTATTAGATTTTTAAGTTAGGTATTAAAGTTTTTTCAAGCTCTCATTGATCTAACCTTGACTGTTAATACTGCATTGTCACTTGAATAAAAAAATATAAACACCAGTTGAGGATATTAGGTCCACACATCGCTGGTAAAACAAACACGATATCATATTACTAATTGAAGATGTCTGCGAACAAAATGGAATTATTAAAAATATATACGAATGTAAATGTCTTAATTTATTACGATCGACGGCACGTCGCGTTGTGATTCCAATTTCCTTGCATCTTTCACATACGTTCGTATCGATGAAGCTGTTACAATATTAACAAATTCTTTTTTTATTTTCAGGTAATTTCGAGTCCCTGATGACTTTTTGAAGCGATCTTAGATATGAAGGTTTGATAGATGCCGAATAAACTATGGTTAAAATAAATTTTACTGATGATATTTTTCAGATTTCTTAATAAGTCTATTTGGCTGTATCTGAATGGCGACTTTCCACGTCTCCCTAATAAAATTACTAGCTTTTGCCCACGACTTCGTTCGCGTGGACTTCACGTTCGTCCCGTCTAGCCCGTCTAGTTCGCGACGTCTATAATATAGTACTATTATACCGCAAAAAATGTGTTTTTTTAAGACCTCACACTAGAAACCTCAAAAATTGTAGCCTATGTGTTATTCTGATGTATAAGCTATATTGTGGTAAAGTTTCATTCAAATCCATTCAGTAGTTTTTACGTGAAAGAGCAACAAACATCCATACATCCATACTTACAAACTTTCGCCTTTATAATACAGGTATATTAGATAATCAAAATGTTATATTCCCAAGAAAATCTATATATTCACATACCTATTACGGTATAGAAATCAATACAATTATATAAAACGGAATGTCGCCTAAATACCTTACAAGGTTCCGTTTCAAAGGGAAATGAAGACAAAGGAATTCGCGCAAAAGCGTACAATTTTTTCGTTCTTTCAAATAAAATTTTCTTTTTTGTGCGTATGCTGAGTAAATTAGCGTCATCGAACGTAGGCTTCGACCGTAAAGACGGGGAGAGTCCCTTTGATTGTTTGAGCGTTAAAGGGAGAGATTATACGGAGTTTGCAACTTTTTTTCACTTATTGGACTGAACTAGTGAAAAGTTGGGTCTTGATCAGAAAATTTTTGTTTTGACTATGCAAATTACTATTCCTTTGAGTTAGTTCCTAATGAGTCTTACCAATTTTATAATGAAAGCCAAGTGGCTATTACCACTTCAAAGACTGCTTAGAGCTCTCAGAGGTAATAATTTATAAGATGTATAAATTGCTGGGGTCAGCTAGTTTTAATATCATTATCGGATTTGCAGAACAGTCCACAAAGGCATCGATTTCATGACCTTTTCAGTGAATATCATAACTAAAATATATTTCTTTATAAAGGTTTCGCCTTTACGAAGAATATCCGACCTTTCCATTAAATGTCGTTTGAATTATTCACATATGAATATATGACACGTGAGACTTGTTGTAGCGATGCTTTGAAGTATCGTTCACCGCTTTAGTCTTCTTCAGTTACTTTTCTTCTATTTGTGAAGTTAAAACTATCTTTTTCGCGAATATAGATTACAATTTTTTTCCTATACCTGGTTATAGTTTAGTTATTTTTTATTTAAATGTTTTGCTTCTCTCATGTGTTTATTATTATTCCTTGAATATATTGCCAGTTCATTCAGGTAGGTATTTTACTGAAGTCGCCATTTTGCCGAAACGTTACGACCTTTTGGCATTAGTTATAAGACGGCATCAGCTGTCGTGTTATCCACAAGTACCAATATTAATTATGCGTCGCCACGCAATCGACAAGCGGCGAGATATGTTCGACAACCTTTTTTATCGACACTAAACCTTCGGGTAAGGGTAGCCCTTAAAGTTTGTTGTTCTTATCAGTCGAACGTGTTTGCTTCCAAGTTTTGGGTCGTTTTCTACACGCCAACGTTTAGGGATACTTTACAATTTCGTGTTTTCTTTGTAAACGTGAAGTTTTTCATTAGAATATTTCGGGTTGTTGTATGGTGGGTTTGGTGTTCTGTTTTTGAAGTTTTCTTCGTAATGATTTAAGTACAAGATTTGATACAATATCCTTACAGATAAGTTTGTAATTAATTTTGTAAAAATAGGTTGTTTTTCGAAAGTCATGCATTATTATTGTCTCTCCTCGTATTAAATCTAAAACTTACTATCCCTATGGAATAATATCTTAATTTTACTACTCACTCGCCAAACATCAATGTCACTTAAATTCACAGTAATATATGTACATATGTAGCTATGAAACAACTTCTTAAATTGTACTTATTTCCGTACCTTACTCAGTTTCCTTTTTCGATCGCAAAGGATTTGTCCCACTATGGTCCCCTCGTGGTCAGGGAAAAGGTATAACGAGTGTCCTTAAGATAAGATTTTGGTTTTGACACTATGTGCTTATATTGTGATACGAAGGACGTTAGATTGTGTGGGCCTCTTCGGGGCCGAGATGCCTTTTATTGTTGGGTCCTTTTTAGGGATTTCCATGAGATTCAGTGTTATGTATTTTTTGATGGATGTAGTGCTTATTTGGGTTTTTGTTACTGTGTTAAGAAATTTTTGTGTTGTAATAAAGACTGAGCTGAACTTTGATCCGAATTAAATTTCAGAGTAAAAGGAATTGGCACTTAGTTTGAACTCAAAGGAATCTAAAGATTTAAGTGTGAAAGTAAATTAACTTAAAACTGAAGATGGATTAAATAGTATTTAAGTATTTAATTTCAATCTATTGCTGAAACTTAAATAAAACTATTGTTTTGTTTTTATCTTCTAAATTTGCAAGTTTTGTACAATATCTCACTTTAGTACAAGACAAGAGAGATATGAAACTCCCCTCCTAATTCAACCGTTGCAAATCTAATCTCGTCTTGCACAAGATGCGTTCAGATTTTATGCATCATCCAACTGTTGCCACAGACGCGATCCACGTTGGATGCATATTATATGAATCTTACACGAGATTGTGCGCTGGTTCCGAAACTTGACGAATTTACATATTCTGTGGGATTGTTCAATTTACATTGTTATTAGAGGTATCAACTTGCGGCAACTTTGATTGTTATAGACGAAAATATATCTCGGTTTGTGGGTTTCGGTATTTAATAGTTTGTTATAATAGGTACTGGTGATTTGTAAGCCGGAAATAAAAACATTGGGGAAAATTCTATGTACTATTAGCAAAGTGAGCTTTATCTCTTTCTGGACGCCTACAAAAGATAAAATTCTTATTTTAATTTCATTATGCAATATTAAAACAAATTCTTAATGTCAATAAGCAGGTCTAACTTGAATTCGAGTAATATTACCGAAGAGAAGCATAAACACAGCGTAGCATCATGAATAATATAACAGTATGGAACAGCGGTATTAAGCACAAACCGACCCTGATATATGGGCACTACTGTGCAAAGCATTTATCGTGTACGTACTAGGAACAGAATGCTAAAATGAACAGAAGTTAAACTAACAATAATAACTACCCTCCCTGAAAAGTAATACTGGATCTTACCCTAAACACGATACTGCTTTAATGGTTTAAAGTGGAAATTGAACTAACATGTATTGATTTTTGTTGCTCCATCTTTTTACAGACGCATTTCAGTCTATCAATCAATCTATTAGCTCTCGTTATTATTCTTCTCCTATTTTATGTGTAAGATCATATTATTATGTATATTTTTTGTACGTTTTCTCCGAATGTGCATTATATGCATCTTGTCTTCTGTATGTTAGTATTTCGTGTTCTAGGCTACAACGCAGACCATGAACCCATTTGAAAAGCTGACCTATATTAAGTATCGCGATTCCCTGCGGCCTCCATTACACTAATGAAACGATGAAAAGAGTCCTCCGTTAAGTCGTATTTGCCGTTTTCATAACTTTGACTTGTAAAATCTGGCTGGTGAAATGGTCCGGCTATTTTGGCTTTCAAATGAGACAAGGATTTGTTTTTATTTCACGATGTTAAGCTTTCTTGAGGAAAATGAATAAAATACTGTCTGGTAATGAGTTTTCATTACATTATAAAATGTTGTATGTTTTTCTTTTGTTTTTTGTTGCTGATTCTATCATTGAGTCTCAAGAATTTGTACAATATTTTATATTAATGGCATGATGTTATTGGAATACGAATATCCCATATGGAATGTGTTTTTTATCAGCTGAACGATATGGCCCATTTGAGATGTTTTCACAACCAGAAACCCCATGCGTCGCGTTTATATTGTAATTTAATAATATGCAATAAAGGGGCACCCTAACCTTCCAAATATGAAACACGTTTTGTTAATATATTCACTTAATAGCATCCCTTTGCTCAGGTACGCATTCAAGGTTCCAAAGTTATTCACGGTTAAGTCGTTTAACAAACACAGGTACGTATTATACTTCTAAACTATTCAAGGATGTCAGACGTATGTGTGAAGTCATAAGGTTTCGAAACTGCAGTTTATTTTATTTATACACGGTCCGTCATAGCATTTCATAACACCATAATTGGGGGATTTAGTTTCGGTTTTTAACATTGTTATTTTTCTTAGTAGAGAATCTGCGTTTTGACTAAGTTAAGAAATTCGACACTTTACTAAGATAATATAAAGGGTATTTCAACAAGTTTTTTTTTAGCATAAAACTTTGGTTATAATAACAAAGGTGAAGTTCAAGATCAAACATCGTCACTTAACACTTTGTACAATGTGTGTTACCGTTACAAACAGTGTTACAGGTTTAGTTAAACGACCCAGCAACAACAACTAACACAGCTTCTTTTATTGTTGATGTCAAAACCAAACAAAGTAAACACTAAAATGGCGTTTACCTACAAAATATTTTTGCAATCTTCCCCAAGTTTGACAACAAAAGAAAGAGATCCATTGAAGACACACAATGCACACGACAAAATCAGTCCTCCGCACGAACGTATCAATACGGTCGAAAATCAATGAGATCCCCCGCAGTCTTGACGGAATACGGCCCTTCGATGAAAACCTTCCTGACTTTAATTATAATTCCATAGCTCTCCCGGGGAATATTAGAACGCTTGTTAATTAAATGCCCCATCAATATTGGTTTAATTTATTATTGTCGCGGTAATAGTGGTGACTGTTTCGACTTGAGAAAATTGAATACTTTTTTGAAAATTGGTTTCAGTGGTGTTTTTTATAATTGAAATATTTACTGATTTAAGTAGCGAAATCTCTACGTTTCCATATGATTTTCTGATTAAATGATTCTAGGTCCTACGAATGGCAGAATACCGTGCCACCTATTTATTTACTACATGGTGTAAGGACGTGTATAAGGTGACACAATGATACTCAAAAAACATTAATCATGATTGTCTTAAATTCAGGCAGAATACAAACAGAAGGAGACATAATCTCTTGCGGTTTTCAAAAGACCATTACAGCGGTGGCCTTTTTCAGTTCATCTGAATCCCTTTCATTCTGTCCCTTTGGGCCTTTCGTACCCGGAATAAAGACAAATGGTTTCTGCAGTCGTCGTGGAGTTATCTCGTCGCAATTTCTTCTAATTCGCGCCACCAATGACCCGCGTTGTAGGGTTAATTAAAGAATTAATCGTTATCCTGGGCCGTCGGGACAGAGGGGCGAGACCGTGACTGAAATTTGTCGTACGGGTTACAAATGATGCCAGTATGTTTATAAACTGTTGTTTGATGTGGACTTTTCTTATCCTATGTGGTGTATATGCTGTCCTTTAATTAAAATGAATTTTGGACAAGGATGTTGTGCCTGGAAATATACAAATTATCATAGGACAAACACCTTTTATATTAACAGAAATCAGAAACAATATTAGGGGACATCATTGTGGTTTTTCTTAGGTTTAAAGTCAAGCAAAAATTGACAAATAATCGTAACAAAAAAAATATTTTTCTGGTTGGAAGTTTCAATATAATAAAAAAAACCTAATTTCTCGTTATTTAAACAAAATTTGCTGCACGTGTTAAATTTCGAACACATACCAAATTGGGAGTTGTTTCCTTGTTCAATATTCTTTCTATTATATCCCGTTATTCTTGTTTAATTATGTATGTGCATTTGTTGTTGAGGCACGCGAGATCCGGCGATATATCTCAGGATAATGTCCGTTTGATACGAGCTTCTTATGTGGATGCAAAATTGATGAGATTCCGCCAGTATCAGTAACAGCGAAATACTTTTTAAATGGATCAAGTGCGTCATACGATTTGGGTAATGCTTGGAAATATATTCACCCCTAACATACATTATGCAAAGATACAGGATCTGCTGCTCTATAGACGCTTGTCTCATTAAAATAATAGAGTCGACGTGTTCACTGAGTTTGCAAGGCTCGAGGTTTTGCAAGGAACTTGTTGATTTCAAATTTGTTAATTAACAACACTTGCTTCTTCTGTTAAGTCGTGGTGGCCGAGTGGTCGAAGCGCTTCCTTCCGAACGGGAGGTCGCGGGTTCAAAACCGGCCGGCTTGTACCTCTAAATCTAAATATGAAAAAGATTTATGTGCAATTTTTCACAACACCACTGGCTAAAAACGGTGAAGGAAAACATCATGAGGAAACCTGCATGTCGGAAAAGGATTCTAAAAAATCCTTTGAAGATATGTGAAGTCCCCAATCCGCACTGGGCAAGCGTGGTGGACTATGCCTAATCCCTCTTCTGAGGAGACCTGAGCCCAACAGTGGGCAGTAAAGGGTTGGTACAGCTTCTTCTGAATATCATAAGAAGCGTTCGCGTATTTATAACTTTAAATGCATTTTGCAAGATCTGTTCTTGTAACCCGCAGACAAAATACTTCGTGAATTTTTTTAAGTCTTAAATATTGTTCTTTGGGATGTGCGAAAATAACCGTATTCTAAATGAATTTTCAATCAGTTTCTTACTTTTGTATTAAACACTGTATTATTACTTTACCTTTTACGAGATTAAACAAACAATTGATATCAATATGCATGCTTCAATAACTTGTATTGAAGTTATTATATACGCAGTAAAAGCTATAGTGCCTGCCATGAATATTTCATGAATGCATAAAATCGCCTGTCGAAGAATATTAATAAATGCTGACAGAGGTCACTCGTCTGCATATCGTTTCAAAATATCGTTGAAATTTACGTAATAAATATCCATGTCAGCAATACCGATATAGATATCAAATAAAGATGTTTTGTATTGATTAAAAAGCTTTGTAATGAAGACACTTTATCATGGTTAAACATTCTATAAAAGTTATGAAGCATTTCTTTATTGAAAACTTCATATTGTTTAATGATAAAAATATTTTTAAACATTCAAATTCGGCCTACCTACAGTATTATACTTAAGTTCTAAAATTAAATTTAATATCCAAATCATATCCTAATCAATACAGCATTGTTATTCAAAATCTGTACCAAATATCAACCTCTATATCACAATGTACTAAACTTCAACCCTGTTGCGTAACAACCCGCTGTAGTATATAGATATAAAAAAGGACAAATAGAGACTGCGGACCAAGTCAGACGGTTCCCGAATTACGAGTACATAAAAACGAACTGAGAGAAACTGAGCCACCGCTTGTTATTAACATCTTCCAACCAGCTGAATGTGTAACGAGATTACGGCTGAGACTCCTTAATAAAATCTAAAGCGACCGCACCCTCGTTTGTCTTATATTTTTTGTTAAATTGTTTCTCTCTTGCAGCGTGAACTGGATAAATCCCCAATGTTTCTTCATTATCATCTTTTCTTGCAAACTCCGCAATCGCGTCAACAATTTCTTTGACTACATCAAAATATTTTCATTTATGAAACGTTCTACCGGAATTGTCACGATTTATATTCGTATCCGCTATAAAAATTCGCGTTCGCTCCACCTAGCCGAGTTCAAAAAACGTTGTTATATCAACAAAGTTTGTCGGAGCACTCGCCGAGGACACGTCACGTCTCCGGGTCGTCATTCCGGCTCGCTAGGAGTAAATAAACTCTTGATGGGAACTTTTAGGGAAGCGTCCTTTAAAAATATTCCCGGCACGTGCGCTCTGCGACGCTAAACAATTAATTTCTTTAATCAAGCGAACTCGGGGGACTGGGAACGTTTTATGGATGTTATTCTTGAAGTATTGTAGTTATTCATTACTGCGTAAAGATTAACTTTTGTACTGTTGAAGTTTTTACTAAATTTGTGATATCATAAAGCCTATCTTCTTAAATACAATAATAAAAATTAAACTCAATACATTTCCACAATCTCTAGACCTACAATCAATAAGTCTCAAACTAATTTCAAAATCGTTTCATTCCACAAAAAAGGGATTGTAATTAACCTAACACTTTTTCCTTTGAATATTCCGGTAACTAACAAAGGTTTAATTGAAGAAAAAAGTCTATAACATTCGAAACCGATTCACAGAAACGAGCGGTTCGTTGCGATCGAATTTGCCGATAGAGCTCTGCTGTTAGATAATGCACACTGCATACCCATACAATAAGAACTTCAGTAAACCAAATTATGAGCAACAGAGTGATGCCAATTGCAATTAGTTTACGCATGTTTAAAAGGAGAAACGAAGTTTTTATTACCGTATAGGTAGAAGAAGTAACGGGTAACCTGGTCGTAAGTAGTTTTGCACTCATAGACCTTAGCAATATCCAAATACACCGCTGGGTCGCTACCTACGAGCTACTTTTCAAACTTCGTTTGTAAAAGAACAATTGAGGGTATTAAGCACCCGGTTGCTCCACATTGTATATAGTTTGTTCAGTTTTTTTTTAGCATTAATTCCTGAGACTTTAGTTCCATGAGTGTGGCCGGATCTCAGAGTAACGGTGCCCGGTGATCGTCACAGGCCACCGTAATAGACCGATGGTGCAAGATATAGAATTATACCCTTTAGTTTTATAGCCTAGGTTTCTAATACATCGTTTTAGAGGTAGTACAAATAGATCCCGATAGATATCTACTACTAGTACTAGTGCTCTTACTTACGTACTTATTGTGGTTAAAGTTATAAGTGTTTAAGAGTACATGTCCTAAGTGTTGTTTATGACTGATAATATTGTTGAATATCGACTATTCTACCATATTATTTCGAAATTATCCAAAGTGCGTTGGACTTTGAAGATCGATTCAAGGTCAACTTAAAAACCTTCCAAGAAGCTTTAAAGGCTAAGGTATTGACCCTTATAGCCCTTAAACGTGGGTCGATACCGTGGGCAGTTGATAGTGTAAAATTCCCTTAAATGTTTTATCAAGGTTTATTGGTTTCTTTATAAACATAATTTGTTTATTCTTAAATACCGTATCGGATTCAATAGTATATTTAAATCTTTATTACCTTTTGTAATATATCTTTTCTTTCTTTCCATATTCATTTATTAGCCAAATAATTTCTAATTAAATTTACTTTTTTTTTCTTTTAAACCAATACTGATGTTGTCCTCGAATTATATGATTAGTATATTATTAGGATTATAGAATGGCGTGTATACCTGTAATAGATACTCATAGAAGACTCTATGTTTTAGTAATACTAAGTATAATCTTTCTAATATATAAAATTCTCGTGTCACGGTGTTCGAACTTGAACTCCTCCGAAACGACTTGACCGATTTTGTTGAAATTTTTTGTGCTTATCCGGTATCTATGAGAATCGGCCAACATCTATTTTTCATCCCCCTAAATGTTAGGGGTAGTCCACCCCTAATTTTTTTTTATTTTTTCGACGCAGACGAAGTTGCGTGGGGCAGCTAGTTGTGTATATATGTTTACTGTTGGTGTACCAAATAAATAAATGCTCATTTAATCTCATTGTGCTACCCTTAGTGGATGAACTAACTTATGATCGAATTTTTGGTAGTAAATATCTCTAATAGAACCAGTACCTACTATAAGCCAAGCGGTGTCATTCTATACAAGTTTTGTTTGAAGAAGGACAAGTCTTAGAGCTTGTGTATCGATCGCCAAAGTTCACTTCTACAGGAGGAGGAGGAGGAAAGGCGACATTGCATTTGATTTATGAGCATCAGCTTTAAGTGGTGTCTTCAATTTTATGTAACACCGGTAACACGCTGAAACACTTGACTTAAACCATTCTCACGAGTTTAGAGCAAACGTAGCGGTTACCATCCCGCTTTTGCAGTTAACTTTAACGACACAGATTTCGTCCATAAAGATAGTGGACGGTTCACTTTCAAACATTGTAACTTATGAATCTTGTCATCGTATAATATCTTTATGTTTGCATCTTATTGCCCTTGGAGCTTTGGTATTTGGATTTTATTTTTATATAAGCATGATATTCATGTCAAATACAGTTAGTTTTTGTGTGAAATATTTTATTACTGATATTATGATATCAAATTCTGGACCTTTCTTTTTTGTTGGTGTTATAGTATTCTGAATGCTTGTAATTGTTGTAGCTCATAGATGATTATAAAGTTTCATTGCTTTGAACAGTTCTTTTACTGAAATAAAAACTAGTCTATTGCGTTTTTTAAACGTCACGATATTGCCTTCGAGCCCAGTTTCAAGTATTTGAAAGTCTCTTGAAAGTATTCTAACTCGTTTGTTTTTTATTGCGAAACTCGGTTAAAAATCAAAACAAACTTAATTACAACGTTTCATTACGTAAGAACGGCAGAAAGACTCCGTAATATACTTTTCTTTTTGGTTTCAAGCGGTTTCGCACGCTGCAACTTGTTTAATATAGGTAAGTAATGAAACGACTCTGCAATGAGTATTTGGAATTGTGTTGAATAATTCTGTGTTTATTATGTGATTAGGTCTTTTTGGGTAATTATTTATTTTAGTAACTAATTTACGTTTTTTTTAGTTTTGAGATTTAGAACTTTTATGACTATGATGATGTTTAAATGCTAGTTATTCCTCATGGGATCTAAACAAAATTAGTGCTTTAAGGGGTTTGGGTTATTTACGAGTTAATTATGTATTTTTAGTATAAGTAGAGTTAAGTGTGAATGTAGTTGGTGCTTCTTTTATAAAATAAATAAATGAATAAAAATGCATTAAAAACTGCGTTAGTACCTATACGTTGGAAGACAGCACAGGTAAACCTTGCTGGGAAGTGTTCAAGTGTCTCCACTTGAAGGATAAGAAAATAAAATACTTGATAATTATAAGTACCTGCTTTGAACTGGATAATTGTACCCTCTAAGTGTTTATAAAACTTACCAAGTTCTGTCACGCTCTGATTTTGCAGAGATCTATAGTTGGCAGACATCTTCTTGTTATATATAAAAATGAATTGCTGTTCGTTAGTCTCGCTAACACTCGAGAACGACTGAACCGATTTGGCTTATTTTAATCTTGAAATATTTGTACAAGTCCAGGGAAGGTTAAACGGTGAGAAAATTTCCTTATGTGACGCAGACGAAGTTGTGTGGGCCAGCTAGTATAAGATAAATAGTATCTGACATGATAATGTTTCTATTTGAGATGTCATCAAATTCTCAATTTAAATGAAAATGAAATAGTTGATTTTACTAAAAAACAATGTACAACTTAACATCTATGACAATGGTCCCCGCACTAGGTCAAGCCTGTATCGCAGAGCATCCTTTAAAAGAGCAATACATTATCATACAGCCAAGAAAACCTCGCCAACCACTAAAACCATCGACTAAGATTCGTGTCGACATGCATTGAGTCATTGGTTATGCATTGACGAAACACATTGTTCGATTTCACGTTTTATTCACTCGGTTTACTATTCATTTGGTGTGGCAACTGCAGCATTACAGTTTTTTGGACTTGATCGCAATCAAGGCTGTTTTCGCATCGCTGCATCTCGACCTGGTTGCCTCGACGAATTCACCCTCCGAGACTTTCACGATATAGCCTAGTCGAGCGTGGTTTTGGCGAAATTTTTGGCATGATCTGTCTGAATCTCAATATCAGCGTCCTTAGACTTATTATGTGATATCTGATGATGAGAAAAATCATTTTTTAGCATAATTTATGGGTTGATTAATTATTTCTGATATTAAAACGATTCATAGGCTTGTCTATATCAACTTGTTAATTATTGGATCTTTACGGAAATAGGTCGATAAAGGTAAGAAAGAGGCAGGACGTGTTTGACCAAGAGAATGGCGAAAAATTAAAATTGTTTTTTCACTTTGTAAAATTAATTTAATAATTAATGACTTAATAAAATGAGCCATGATAACAAAAGTATTCTTAGACACATTTTAATTTGATTAATTTGATGAAGACAATCTCATCCCATTAATGTAATCATAACACTGCCTACGCGGATACAGGAGTTCGCAGGATACTTCCACGTCAAAAATACCCACTCATACTAAACTTATTAACTCGTGCAACTTCGTTCGCATCAGCTTCTTTAAGCTGTTCTCTTTATTTTCAATTATTCTTTTGGAACATTTATGGAGCAACTCTTCGTATTTCCAATATTCTCTTCAAAATCTTTCTATGAATACTTAGAAATAGTGATGACAATGGGAATTGCGTTCATTTCATAAGTTTCAACATTGGAAATGAAATTGAACATCAGTTGTTGTTGGCAGCTTTTCGTTTCGTCAAAAGTAAACACTGTTATATGTACACGAAAATCTGAATGTATTTCCTCAAGAATACTGTACTTACTAACAATATTTCAACTCCAAACCAAGAAAACTTAGCCGATAAGACATATTCAATTTCGTCGAAAGGAAATGAAAGGAGAACTTTGTGACGTTTGTAAAACCGTAAAGGTTTCGTTGCTCCCTTTGGACAGTTATCAAGATGTCACCAGCTTCAGCTTCAGGGAGAATGTTACCTTACCACGTTGTGATAAAGATTAAATTTGATTCGTTCTGTCACTAGGACAGATCTGAATTTAATGGGATTTTATAGCTTCAAAGTTCTTTTTATACTTTTTTAATGCAAAAGAAGAAATATTACATCATCATTATCAGCTCGTGTAGATGTTCTATGTTGTCCATCATGAACCTCTTACAAGGCTCGCTATATTTACAGAATTTACACTCTCTTGTTAAAAATATTTGCGTAAATAGAATTATTATCTAATTAGCGAGCCCGGGCAGTTTCCACTGCATCACTTTCAATTAAAAGGTAGCTGTTCTTTCTCAGGGTCTAAAGATTGTCTGTGCAAAATTTCATCAAAATCGGTTTAAGTGGGAAAGCGTAACAGACAGACAGACAGAGTTACTTTCGCATTTATAATATTAGTAGGGGTAAAAAGAAACGAAGATTTTGTGTCAGAACAGACTTATTAAACCAATTTTAATTTAGTCACTTAGTTTTCAAAAACGTTGAATATTAATATCACAATAGAAATAACAAAGAAACGCGATTCTTTTAAGAATAAGTGAGTGAGTATGGATCTTTTCATTCGAAATTAATTTCTCTCTAGTTGTACAAATTTACACTCCCACACAATTCACAGAAAACTTTTATCGAACTTGGGAATTGTTTAATTTGTTTTGTATTTTCTTTGCGGTGTTAAAACATCGTTCAATTTGACTAAAGAAAATTTATCTTTTGTTCCAGGTAAATGAGAGAGTGAAGAAAATGGTTCCACGTATTTGGGTTTCGAAACGTTTATAAAATTTTATTATAACCGGATTGATGTCGTTCGTGCAAAGGGCAATCTCAGAACTCAAACAGAATTATACAAACTTACATTAAAAGTCTTATAAAGTATACTTTTTAAATCTATACTAAGAAAGTTTTCAATCAGCGATCACACAATACAATATATGAATCAATAACATGAATATGCCAATACAACGGTTGTACTCGCAAATTGCTGCAATACCATTGACATCATGAAGTTACCAACCATAAATTATTTTTTATTCTTTTACCACCATTTAATTATAGTGAACATTGTTAACAAAACTATAAAAAGCACATTAATCTGAAATGATTCTGACGGCAAAATCGTAAAATTTGACGCAGCCGCATCGACGCCAAAGACAGTAGGCAAAGTTATTCTCCCGAGACATGAAATAAATATTAGTAAATTTCTTTAAACACTCGCGGTTATCTACATCACTTACACTATTACTAAACGGGTTCTCACCACGATTATTTTTAATTGAGCGGTCCCGATATTCATATGGTATGGATGGTATGAGGAAACCAGTGTTAGACGAAAATAAAGCCAAAAAAATCTAGTTTTGAGACGGCAGCCGATACTGTCAGTGTGGTATGTCGAAATGTGAGTTCGAGTTCCAGTGGTACCGGCAAACGAACGAGAAAGGGGGTAGACAGATTTGTCTGCTCTTAAATGACCTACCCGCAGTTCCTCAGTCTTCCTGTGATCATGGCGCTTGAAACAGTGCTGAAATATCGGGACCGCTCAATTAAAAATAATCGTGGTAAGAACCCGTTTAGTAATAGTGTAAGGAAATAGTAATTGGTTAAAACACTTGACGTTAGAGCCGAACCTAGTAAATAAATGATGATAATGGAATAAATGCTAGAACAACAAGAAGACGTTCTATAAACTTTACGGACAATCAGAGATGCAACTGATGATAAAGCACAAAATCCAGAATTAGTCGTTTTGGTTAAATTCCATACAGAAAAATTCTTTCTTACAGCAGGGTACATCTACGGGTTGATGAAACAACCTAATACTTAATTTACTTTGATCGCTGAGTACGCATAGGTCCTTCGAGCTGAATATAACGTTAATTGAACGGACAAACACATACTAATTGACCGTACCACAAAATATTAGTAATATACAGAACTCTAGTTTATTATATATGTACCTCAATTTAAGACACACTTAGTATTGGTATAAGTGGCTTACGCCTCTTTTTTCTTATTTTTATTGCAGACGAACCAACGATGCTCCTGATTGTAAGTAGTTACCGTCGCTCAAGGACTTCTCCAATGTTAGGGGATACTGCAGGCTAGCTATCATCTGCTATGTTCATTTGTTTCAAGACGTCATATCTGTAAACACTACTTATGAGTAAACCAAGCATGCTTTTTATAAGCTTTAAATTAACTTGCACTGGATGTAACTATGTAAGTTCGGGTGGAATCTTGCTAGCTAATTTTGTACAAACTACCCGGTTTCCGATTGAGCCGACATTTTGCACGCAGATGTATATAGCGTGACAATGCAATAATATGACAAAATGGCGCTGATCTGATGATGGCTTCGGAAGGTGGTCTTACTTTTCTTGGCACTCTACTAATACATGATATTTAGTACTTAAAAGTTTGTATTTAAAATAAATTATTTGCTTGACTGCTGTAGAGTATTTGTATTATGTGACTGTACTGTCATTATTAATTCAATCTTCGTCCTTTTACTATATTTAGCTTTTTAATGGCAATTTGTCTAAGTGCTATAATTGCAATTGTTGTAGGTATACGTATACAGGAACTATTCAATAAAAATGTTAATTACGCAATTAAATGAAAATTTATTTAAATAATCTAAGGTTAAGCCTACCATTCCCGGAGCACTATGACATGTCCCTCTTTAAACGAGGCTTAAGAAAAGTCCTGTATGGGTAGGTGATAGATAACGACCCCTCATTGCCCTGGCATTGCAGAGGTTCATGAGCGACGGTAATCGCTTACCATCAGGTGGGTCGTAGGCTCTTTCATCTATCTTGTAATAAAAAAAAACTTACTTTGGTCTACTCTTCAAGAATAATTTAACACTTTTGTCTTCATGTAATACTTAATCTGGTTAACATTAATTCCTTTTCATACTCAAACGCGTAGAATGAGTAAAAATGTAAAAACCTTTTTGGCTAGGACACAAAATTAACACCGACCCTTCATTGGAATGACCCAATAACTTCAGGTCCTCCAACGGTATTCCTTCATTAAACAAACTAGATTATGTTCCTCCATCGCTGAGGCTTCTCGAGTTACTCGCCAACGATCCCAACCTCTCGTGTTGTTTGATAACTTCTCAATTACACCAGAAACTATTATCGAACCTCTGTAGTGGTCCACTTTGTCCCTTCGAGTGCGATTATTGTGAAAATTACAAAGAACTATCTTATGTAGTTGTTGAAGTTGTCAAAATGATATATATTTTTTTAGTATAGGTACTTTATAATTGTTTGGATTCGCGGTCTCGACTTTTTAAGTCGGCTTTCTAGGGAGAAGAGCCCGTCCCATTTGTGTATGTATGTGTGTTGTGTTTGTATCATCCTAACCTTTTATATGTCTGATCTATAATCATGATATGGATATTTCTGAAAATACAATCAACCTCTAATATATATAACAACGGAATTTTGTCCTAATTCATTTCACAGAACCTACCTGTTGATCCATAAATATATATTAGTATAGATACTGAAATGGACAAAATAACATCTAACTCTATATTTGTTGGTGCTACCGAATCTTCTTTTATTAATCAAGTGCCAGACACAATTACTTCTTGGGCAACAGAAATAAGTAATATTGATTACCATCGGCCCGGCGAACGTTTACGCACACGTTAACGACTACGTGTGCTCGAGACGTGTGACATATTATACCATCACGATCCTGATGAAGAAATACTGTAAAAGAAACCTTAATAATGTAACGGTACTAATATATTTACTGTTAGAATTATTTGTATAGAAGATTGTGGAAACATAGATGATTTTAGCCTTATGACACGTATTATTAAGAGTAATTATGGTGATTTATTAAAAAAAAAGTGACATATAGATTACAGATCCGGACCGGACAAATTAAGCAAGCTTTAGAATTTAGCGAGGCTTAAAGTTAGGTGGTAGGTAGTGACCCCTCAATGTCCCCAGACATTGCAGAGGTTCATGAGCGACGGTAACCACTTACAATCAGGTGGCCTGTTGGCTCGTCTGCCTACATGGCAATAAAAAAAAAAAATTGAATTTTGTGTGGTAAAGTAAATCCTACTGACACTCAAATGCAATGACAATGTCAGCATGCTCAGCTTAACCAGCGTTCTCTAAATTTTGTAACAAAGGTCTGTGTAAAGCACCTGCAATTTGCTGATTCTCGCTACCACTTTGGTACCCTACGCCTACGGATATAACGTCACCTCCAATTTTCGAGCAATTTATCCTGTTCACTCCGAAGAAAAATTCCAATCAACCAATCTTTTTTGTAATGAAATTTACACGGCCTCCACAATAGCTCCGAACGAAACTTCACACCTCGATATTTCGAAACGATTTTAACGGAAAACGTTAATTGAACATAAAAAAAAACTTAATTATAAGAACCGTTCACTAATTGATGTGTCCATGGAATGAGGTCGTCACAGACGGTGCGATTTTCCGCGTCTCGCAGAAATGTCACGCAGCGAAACAATATGGCGTGCGGAGATGGATTTCAATCGATTATTATTACGTTTTTAATTAGGTGTCGAAACTGTGTAATCGAATGATTCAACGTGAGTCGACGAAATCGTGGTTTGGGCTTTATGGGATTATTGTTACCCATGAAACTCCAGTTTTCTGAATAGGTAATCGTTTAAAATAGTGTTATCTTGTGCTAAAGCTATTCCAGGTACTACATAAGTGGGCTTCCAATGCATTATGAAATTAGGATTTCTATAAGTAAAAGTGTTGCTTGTTGAATACAGTTATCTACGTGTGTGGTTTCTAATATCATCAAAGATAATTTGTATGGTTATGAATTGTAACATTTAAGCTTTCGAATTCAGGGTAGGTTATTATTTTACATTACGTGGGAAATTCGTTTTTAGAGTAAATAAAATTATATCATTTTTCTTAACAATTCAGTAAACATGCGAACTTAATAAGATGGTCTACTCGACGTCTCTTATAATATTAAATATTAATTCAGTAAAAACAATTACAGCGGTATCTTGTTAGAAACAAAGAAATGTTTTTCATTTCGTTGCCTTCAAGACAAGGCTTTTCTTTTGATAAAACATCATTTTCTTTGTATCATAAATATATATTTTAATTATAGCTTCTGTTTCTGATAGAGCTTTACAAAGCAGTTTCTTTGATTTCAACTGTTAAATTGTATACGGCCTGAGGCGATATCGTTTATGTTTGTATAAATTAATAAGTATTTGAGAATTGAATAGTATTAGATTGAATTTAATTATCGGATGTTTAGTAAACATATTTTGCTGGCAAAAGTCACCCTCGCGAAAGGAGTTCTGGAGAAAGTTACCTTAGTCTCCTTACCTTTAGTTAGTAATTTTTCCACGTATTCTATTTACATAAACACAAAAAACTATTTTCCAGAAATAGAGATCATGTAACAGAGGAATAATTTAACGAATTTCATAATTTGTTTAAAATTATGAATGTAGGCGAAGCGTACACAATACATTACAAGGAAAACATAATAATTTATTTTCTGTTTTCCTTCACATTTATTTTACCTAAAACCACAAACGCCTTTTAAAATATGTTTATGTTTACGTTTTTAATGTATTTTATAGGTTGCATATTAAAATAATATTTTTCCTGTAATTATAATCGAATATTAATAAAACTGCTTTTTACTCATGTAGCATTTACATGGTTCTTAATTCTAACTCGATCGCAAAGTATTAATATTGTACAAAAGAAATCATATTATTGTTAAAAAAAATTAATGGTAATAGTATCTAGAAAAATAGGTACCTACTCAAAAGTGTTGCATTGCAGTTCAAACTAAGTAAAAAAACTATTAAATGTGCACAAAAATAAGTGCAAAAATAACTCGTGGCAAAATAATTTTAAATTTTGGTAAAAATAAAAACCGCATTAATATTATTACGAAAAATATTTTATAACCACAACCCTTTTTTAAAAACCCACACACTATTTAAATAAAACTCTTCAAGCGTCGTCATCGAATCGAAGGCAATGTTAAGCACCATCGTTCAAAACTGCAATGCACTCAGCTTCACCCTTGTAACGCCAAAGGGTCAGAATAACAGATACGCGAGCCGGTTCAATGCTGAGTTCTAGTGGCCTAGTTGGCTCGGCTCCCGGGCTCTCAGGCACGACCCGGTGACGTCATTGCCTGTGCATGCTGTTGTGACCACACTGGGATGGATGTAGGGATATGTTGACATGTTGTGGTCTAGTTAAGTAGGTTTTTATTATAATAGGTAAGCGCTCTTGTCTAACCACAAAGATCGCGTATCGGTAAGGCAAGTTAGCTTGCTCTGGGATTCCTTGGCTTTACTGCTCAGCATTTACGGTGGACCCTGTACCAACGCATTAATGCCCACTGTTGGGCTCAGGTCTCCTCAGAAGAGGGATTAGGCATAGTCCACCACGCTTTCCCAGTGCGGATTGGGGACTTCACATATCTTCAAAGGATTTTTAGAACCCCTTTCCGACATGCAGGTTTCCTCACGATGTTTTCCTTCACCGTTTTTAGCCAGTGGTGTTGTGAAAAATTGCACATAAATCTTTTTCTGCTTGCAAAAGATTTCTTCTGCTTGCTTCGACCACTTGGCCACCACGACTTCACTCAAACTAAAATTCGAAATTATTTATTGTATGTGTTAAAAATGTATTTTATTGAAGATCAAAATGAATATCCTACCTATTCCGACCTACGTCTGATCTGAAAAGAACTGGCGCGCGAAAGCAAGGATGTCTTGTATTCTTATATTGCAATATTTAAAACCACTCATATGCTTACAAAAGAATAGATAAATAGTTATGCTATTGAAATGGCTTAGAATGAAAGTTTAATTTCCACTTAGTGCTAATACAAATGATGGTCGCCTCAGCTAATGTTTCGCCCGCGGGGTGAAACCACATGTGCTTTCAGACTGCGGAAACTTCTTTGTGTAAACAAAAAAATATTACTCTGCACCACTAGAACGAGGATTTACTTGGATCTCCAACTAGATAAAATATGGTTGGAATTATAGTGCAATGTGGTGTAGTTTTAGTTTTAATAATTAAATTATATTATGTGGTAATTTCGGAATGATTAGAAAAGTGATATGATCACATTTCTTTTTTAGCTCGTTTTATAACCATTGTCGACATTTATAACGAAAACAATTGTATTTTTAACGCATTTGAACAAATAATACCAAAAACTAAAGTATTGGACAAACCGTTGCTTCCTTCAAAGGACAACTTACAACCACCTCTTCATAATTTCTTGTAAAAATCTGTTTAAAGTTAAAAGAAAGCCCCACTTTATCATGGAAGAAAAGCAAAATTAAAAAAAGACTTGGCTTTACAAAACTTAATCAGGACCAAAATGGATTGTTTGCGCCGGGATCTATTATAATTTTGACAGATATAAAGCTTGCAGCTTTAAGTTATTAAGCTCGGATTTGTCAGTCCTCTGCGGCACGTGACCTAAATTTTTGGCGCCCAACGTTAATTCCATTCGGTGTTGCGGTGACATCTGTACACAGCGAATTTCGAAGTGACTTGGTACAGTTTCCTTGAGACTATAATATTATAGACATAAACAATATGCTAAAAGTATTGACAATATTTATATTTCTGACAATGTTGCTAGTATGTGTGGTGGTCAAATTCACAATATGTATTAAGTACGTGCTTTCTGCAAAGTGAAGTTTTTGTAGAAAGCTCAAGAATATAATCACAAATTCAGCTGACACTTAACTCTTGACCACTATAAGTACTTTGATAACTTGGTTACTTTTATAACTGGCATATAATACAAAAAAAATAGATACCAATTTAATACGCAGCAGAATCTATCAAGAAACAAGCTCGAAGTATTAATTGTTAATAACAATCGGAAGTTGTTGACATCAAACATCGTCCTTGCAAATGATCCCGCCGGGACTCGTCTCCGCGACGATCCATCATCTCGGTGTTATCTGAACGAAGCGCCCAGGGCCGAGCCTCGAACAAATTAAATTTGAAACGTTCCAAGGAAAGTAGAATCGTCGCGAATATAACGATTTTAATAGTATTAGTAGTTATGGTTTACTTGCAAATTGTAACACAGTTTTAAAAGAAATTGTTGGTGATGTTTCATCTTAAATCTCGCCCAGAAATACGTGCTCAAATCTTATGTCAGGTGTAGTAGATATAGATAGACATACTAAATGTTTTAATTTAATCAACACAAATGATGGCTATTTCCTCAGTTCAGTCAGTTCATTCAGTTCAGGCAATCGATATACTATCTATAATAACCATCTCAACTTAATATTCCTAATTTATCTAGCCGTGTGACTCGCACGCCTTATAGACACGTTCAATTTATTATGGAGGACCCAGGGAAACTAATCATCTCGTTACCATGGCAACGGTTAATAATGCTCCAAGGAAACATCCGATAATATATTAGTTTAGTTTATCAACGACAATATATTATGAGTTTGAGTCAATATGTCATTAGTTGGAGGCTTGGAGGATACAGGTAAAGTAAATTGTTTGTTTTGTTGTTATCTGTTTTCTGTATATATCGGAAAAGGATTCTAAAAATCCTTCGAAGATGTGTGAAATCCAATCCGCATTGGGCAAGCATAGTAGACTCTGCCTAAAACCTTTTCGGAGGAGACCTGCGCCCAGCAGTGGGCAATAATAGGTTGTTACAGTACAGTAGGTGCAGTACCTACAGTTTTCTGTATTATCAGGTTGGTCAAATAAATTTAACAACGGTGCACTTAATGCCCAAGGCGTTTTCTACAAGCAAACTGGCTTATAATGCCACCGTGATCGTTGATTTGACGAATTGAATAAATTATATTTAAAGCAATTTATTTATGATCCAAAACACATTTAAGAGCACCGTAAAATTATATCTCAATATGAAATAGAAGCTTAATATAAAAGAAAATTACAGTTGTATCAAATCTATGATTACATTTCGAATTATTTAACCCATTTAGTAAAGCATACTTAAAAATGCAAAATAGCCCATTATCTGGGCCACTTGGTTATTAGTACAAGGTCTTTATTATAACGTCCTTCATTTTTCCGTCGCTCATTAGGACGGGTTCCGATCGGCTATTTCCCGAGGACCTCGCGACCGGACATCCGGTTTCCGCAGACACCCAGAGAACTTGTCGGAAATAGTTTTTTTTTTCGTCATTGATCCTTTTACCCCGGGAGTCCTTTCTTCAGAGTTTAATCATACGAAGAGCTTCTCGTTCTAAGTTCGACATGTTACCTACTATGTTTTATAGCGAAGACAGGTTTTGTAAATAAGTAAAAATTTTGAGCTAAAAAATATTAAATGTTCCTTTAAACTTTTAACAGAAAATAACACAATGAAAAAAAGCAATCAATAATTTCATATCATCACGCAGGAATTTCTCACGATCAAAATGCAATATTTTATGACATCTGCAAAAATCGAAGAAAGAATATATTGACCTGACAGCCCTGAGATATAACTCAAAGAGAATCGAAAAGAAAACGATTAAAACTTCGCAAGAAACTACTCCAAGTTATTCCTTATAATCGGTTTACGAGGTGTGAATGTAGTTCACGTCGTCTTTCTATTTCTTATCGCATTTGAAATGTCGCGCACCAATAAAACCTACTACAGCGTACGATTGTGGCGCAATGAAGAAGAAGATGCGGATATAAATCAAAAAAGAAATAGCTGGCTTTTTTAATGAGGCAACATTGAACAACAACAGATAATGTATAGTTTACTAGCTGCCAAATTTCAAATAAGGCAGCTATCACTGAAGCTTATTCAGTTGAATATCAGTTAGGACGGAATGGAGGGAGAAGACGTATTGAATTAGGTTGACATAAAAAGAATCTAAGTAAAAGAAACGTCTTCTGACCTGCATTATTTATTTTTAACTCGTCAGTCCTATAATTTTGAGACTTCAGCAATTATACTTTTGTAGTTGTCTTTGTTTTCATTCGTATATAGTTATTGACAATTCTTAACAGACACACAATCTGGATATTGATATACAGGGTGGATCTGTAACTTTGGACAATCTGACGTGGGGTGAATGACCTGTATAAAATTTCATGGTGTAAACATTAAATCGAAAAACTCCGTATGTTATCTCGGAATGATTTTGGAAAAAAAATTCACCTTTATTGAACACATTCAACAGATAGGCGATAAAGCGAAACGTAATTTTTATGCTTTGACGAGAATATCGACTGCTACGTGGGGCCTTACTTTTAATGTTTTAAAAACGATCTATACAGCTACCTACCTAGGCTGTATTTGCTACGGCGCTCCAGTATGGGCCGACAGGTCCACTATTGGCGCTGCTCGAAGAAAATTACTCCAAAGTCAACGTTTGGCATTGATATTCTTGTGCAAAGCTTATAGAACGGTCAGTACGGAAGCACTGCCAGTGATGGCCGGAGTGTTTCCCGTAGACTTAGAAATCCAACGTCGCGCGTCAATGTTTTATAATGTGAATAAAGACGAAGCGTGTCAATTTCTACTACCGCGTGATCAACTCAAAATACAACGACTTTATAATCCACTCGATGACGTTAGCAATGATTTAATAACGGAATGGCAAACACGTTGGGATAGCTCAATTAAGGGCCGTCATCTATATAAATTCTTTCCTTGTATTCGTGAAAGGCTAAAAATGAAGTGGATCGAAATAGATCATTGCATCTCGCAGTTTCTAACGGGACATGGCAATTTTAAACAAAAGTTATTTTCTTTTAAATTAGTAGATTCACCGTTTTGCGATTGTTCAACTGATCAATACAAGTATGAACAGACAGCCCATCACATCCTCTGGGAGTGCAATCTATGGCATATGGAACGCGTAACTATGTTAAACTCCTTACACGTTGAGTCTAAAGTCGTTTATTACACAGATCTTGTAGCATCTAGCGCAAATTTCCGTGCATTCAGACGTTTTTGCCATAACTACTATTGGCATCCAAATAGTACAACAGCTCACCACATAGGTCCAATCAATTTAATAAAATCAATGTCCGTGGTGCTTTTCTCAATTCTGGCGTAATGCTTTTTCAATCTTATTTTATTGTCGCCCGCTTTGCGAGAAGGGAAGTCGAAACTCATGTTTTCTTACTCCTTCTATTATCTTCTGATTAAATTCGTTGCGTTCGGGCCCAAGACAAGTTAGCTTTCCCTCGGGTTCCTGGGCTTCACTGCTCAGAGTCATTACGATGGTCGCCGCTGTGGATCCTGGCTACACAGGAGTTACAGTGGTGGGAGTGAGAGGTGGGCAAATACCCGAATGACCTGTCGAAATACCCTGTATAGGTGGCTCATGTGAAAATGATTAGAAACATCGCTTGCTTCTATAACATAGTCCACACGACAAACAAACGGTGTCTTCTTTCTAGGACCACGTCCGGGTCGTACTGCACCTATACGAGATGTCACCCCATCCCCTCCCTCACATCTGTGATTGATTCCAACACCTACATTTACATGTTTGCGGAATGGAGCACCTTTTACGCGTGTCCCGTTTTTTTTCGTTCAGTCATGCTTGTCCCGAATGTTCAGTACTTTCGTGTAAAAAATATCTTGTATTAATCATAATATTAGTTCTTACCCTACTTTCTTTCTTTTGCTTCACCTTATCCCATTAAGATGGGGTCAGCGCAATATGTCTTCTCTCTCCACTCCTTTCTAACATACATCATCAGTCACACCACAGACCATCATATTATCCTTCACACAGTCAGACCATCTTTTCTTCGGCCTTCCCCTTCTCTTACATCCATCCACTAAGTTCTTACCCTACTAAAATATGAAATAAATAATCGAGAAATACATATATGATCCAAATTGCAAACCAAACATGTCTAAAGTCAAACACTAGAGTCTGTCAATCGAGTGGATATCTACCCGTCGATTTTGTATTTAGTCGAAGTTATTTCTTAACGTTCTATAATCAATTTTACTTCCTATTAAAGTTATATGAAACATTTAAACTGTACAATATAACGAAGATAAACAATTAACTTAAACTAATATTACTAGATAACTAGGTAAGATGAAACTCGACAAGACCGGATGACGGTGCGAAATACAAAGCTTAATAGACAAAGGAAGAGACTACGGAATATATATTACAGCGGAATAAGTGATATTGCTTGGATCTTGGCAAATATTATCTTTAAGCCACGATAGATATTTCGAAAGCTTTGGTCGCGAATTGAAGTAATTGGTTTTCGGTTGATTGGCGAGACGTTAATTTATCAATGTTCTTCAGATGTTTGTTATTGCATTTGATGGGTCGAGCTTATTATATTACTTGTTGTTGGGATGAGCTTTCTGTTGCCAATCCAGTTGGTTTCTCCGGTTTTTGAACCGGCAATTATTGTTATTTTGTTGTCCGCTGTTGGTGATTTAAGGGGTTGCACATTGAAAAATAGTTATATCGTCTCGTTTGGCGTACAAATTGGCAACTCCATACTATTATTAAGATCATTGAACATATAAGGGACAGAGCCTATGATAGGCCCTATGATTGGACAATACCTTATTTTTCAAAGAATCAAGTTGACCTTAATGAATCTTCTTATCTCCTAAAAAAATAAAACTTTATTTAAATGTATTTTGTAAAGTTATTTACTGGATAAAGTAAGCGTATCAAAATATCATATTTCTGTTATAACTTAAAATGTCACCAGCTGTCTGGAAAGTCTCGGAATTGGAAACGTGATGAAGGAAGCCAGTGAAGTTTTTGTATTTATTAAATCTATATCGAATACGTCTCGGTGCCTGAAAGATTCTAGGTTCTCCTAGTTTGATTAATAGGTTGTTTAAAACATTTAGTGTAGTTAAATGGATGCAATTAAAATTTACATTATTTAAGAACTCCTTTCTTTCGCTTGATTACGACATTATGTAAATGTAAATGTGTAATACTGTAAATGTTGCTTGTTTCACTGTGTTTGTCTCAATTTCTAGTGAATTATTTGTTTTTGCGATCATTCATGATAGAAGCAAGATCGTTTGAATGTATTTTTTCCTTTTCTTTTAGTTTTCTAACTAAAATAGGGAGGGATTCCCAAGACGATTATTTTTCAGTCGGCCTATCCAGGCTTCACTCATCATTTAGGATTCATCTTAATAGTCGCAGCAAACACGGACTAATTGCCATAAGACTGACTGTAACTTTTGCGTGTAACAATCTCGTCGATCGCGTATATACTTGTATAAACATTAAAAAAAAGCCATTAACTCCTGTGACAAATGATCGTAATTACCGTTACAAAGGTCCATAAAACGCGTCCGTTTTAATTAAGAGCAGATTAATTGCGGAGATACGCTGTAACAGAACCGAATGGCTTTCAGCTAATTATTAGGTATTAATAGCTACGATTTATCGTTAACTTATACGGTGAGATATCTTTTGAAAGTTGAAAGTATCTTCGGTATTGACGTATCTGTACTGTGACAAGGAGGCTAGCGAGTACAATAGGATGAATATAATAATCTGGAAACGATACCGTCCATTGCAAATTCATGTGTCATCTCAGTGCCTTAACACATTACAAGACCATGTGAAAACCGAAGGTAGAACCTTTATTTATTAACCATTCAGTTATAGACACATTTATCCCAATCCGCATTGGGCAAGCGTGTTGGACTATGCCTAATCCCTCTTCTGAGGAGACCTGAGCCCAACAGTGGGCAATAATGGGACACATTTATAGTTGAACTAGATCTTTTTCATCACGAAAAGAATACTTGGTCACGAATTATATTGAGCGACGAAACTAAAAGTATTTAATCAGGCCGAGAGATGTTTCATTAAAATTTCAGTGACGATGGAAACGAGGAACGACGAAAGTGGGTCGCCGCAAAAAGTTACAATATCGATTTTATAATAAACTCAGCTAAATTTTAGTTAGAAGAGGAAATGAGGAAGTATAATGTAATAAAGTTGAGTGGATCCACTCTGTACACGTCAGCTGGAGGGTATATCCGTTTTGAGTTGCACGCTGACTTTTGGGATCATGTTTCAAAGCTTGTCCTTGTTAGAGCGAAGCTTTGTATTTATTCTAATTATATTTAGAGTTTTGGTTAAAGATTAAATAGTTTTATAGAGGGCTAAATAGTAGTCGACATGTGGTATCCAAGACATAGGTTTTTGAGCGACACTAATAGCCTACCATTAAAGCGACCGCTTTTGTTCTGCTAATTTCGCCCAATAAAATTTACCGGCGTTATGATTTTTGCCACAAGTATGCACATGTTTGCGTCATTGTATCCAAAGCAGCAGATAAATGTAGGTAAGAGATAACCGTCACTTATGAACCTTAATGCTATAAGAATAACCAGCGCCACTTTCTCAAATGGCTCAAACTTCTGAGTTTCTCGTGTAGAAACTGAAGCGCTTCAGTAAAACAAAATTGTCAATGTTGCTTATGTTTCTACCATGCATCAATTATAGACGTGTCGATCAATGGATATGGTCATACGGTGTGATTACGTCACTCGTGCACGTTTACTTTCACTTGCAAAGTAAATTGTTTCGGGGAAAGTCGTTAAGTAGAATAAATTGTGCCTGCTGCTAGACCTTCAGCAGTAAAGGGAATTTATTGGGGTGCTTATGCAGAAACAAAACTTGCTAAATATAGGTTTAATGTGGTAATTGATGCCGTAACGCAGAATGAAGGCTGTATAACGTTGTTTATCGTAATAGTCGTTATTAAAAACTTATTGGAGTTATTTGAAATGCCTTGGGAGTTTGTTGAAGTGCAAGGTTGTGACCGTTTTTAATAATTGCCAGATATAGATCCTCTCCAAACCAAGCTACGATGAGTAACGAAGACTGATTCTAGCTGTTTTTTAGGAAATTTTTGTGTTAGGTCGATGCGATATTAAAAGAAATATCTTCATTATCTGATGATGATGATGCAGTCATGATATCATTATCATCACTTAACCAACTCAACTGGAAACTAACCAAAATTAGCGTTTGTCTATAGATGACATTTGACTGCACGTCTGTGACGTGTGCTTCATAAAATTTTGAACAGTAAACTTGTATAAATGTATGTAAGAATTTCAAATTAACACTCGTTAATCTAATCTTCGTTCAACACACTGTAAATATAAGAACATGCAACATTGACGTGTCATGCGATACTTGACCCCACCTTTTAATATAAAGAAATTAAATTAAAAAGCTTCAAACTTAATTAAATTTATAAAACGATATATTCAAGTATGTTACTTTCGTGACTAGCTTTTCAGTGTTTTGTGGTAATAAGTGAAAAGGTCGCGAATTCGATGCCGTACAATTTTCAACCTTAAATCAATGTGTTTGAAATGATATTAGACTGTGGTACAATAGTTTGTACTTTGTTGGGGTGAATTGAAGGTTAATAGTTCGAGGGGTCACGTCTACCTGGGTGTCACGTGGACTTAGGATTTAGAAATAAATTGTTAGTTGTAACTTTCTAAAACAATAATAGGTAATTTATTAATTTTAACAAGTTTTTAGGCGAACTAATACCCATCTTATAATTTATAATAATCTATCTTACACCTTGTCTCATTGTGAAAATTTACATCTCTATTGACGTCATCACCTCTTTTCTTTTAAATTATTGTCTTCTATTTTATATGAAAAAAAATATTAATGTATAACATGAAGCAACAAGCAACAGTTTTCGAATTACAGTTCTATATTCATTCAAATTGAACAATGCCACGTCACTTTTACCCTTTTCCACGTGTATAATGTCATGTATTCTCCCTCCGGGTGCCGTAAATATGAATGACCCTTATCTTAAATTAGCTTAACCATTTCTATGAAAAGCATAGGGTCATTCTCGAAATAGCATT
This sequence comes from Trilocha varians, assembly GCA_030269945.2. Classification (NCBI taxonomy): domain Eukaryota; kingdom Metazoa; phylum Arthropoda; class Insecta; order Lepidoptera; family Bombycidae; genus Trilocha; species Trilocha varians. Next base: position 7,088,429 of record AP028266.1, read on the forward strand.
CGTCCTGTTTCGTAATAAACTTGAGAGCGATGCCAGGGTCACGTGGATGTCCCAGGTGGATTCGTGACGTCACCAGCGAAACGAACGCAGCTAAATTTAAATGTCCCCATTCTTGTTACGTCATCGTCTATCGATTGTGTGAAGTGAAGGTTGAACTGAATTATAGAAGAGATCATAGACTGAACGACAATTGTTTGCTAAAGAAGAAGTTGTTTGTATCTCCTTAACTCTTCATGTAGGATGTTGGGCTATTGAAACTTCTGCCATACTTAAACCTCTCATTAAAGTCTACTAGGGTGTAGCTACTATAAATCACGTACAAGAAAAAGGACGCCAATAATCCCAAAAGAAAGGATACTTTATAACGTCGTACATCATATTTTGTGGTGAAAAAATACCCCGCACTCAGTCCCCTGGAGTGTGATACAGATAGAGGAAAGTGGAAAATATGCCTCGAGCAATAATTGCTTGATTTACGAGCGCTAGAAGCCAAAAGAAACCGGGTCAATAGTTGTTCAGCCGCGCCCTGATTTATAGCTGCTGCCACTGGGGTAGGTGCCGGCAACGCTGGTCAGTTGCGAATAAATAAGGACTTCACTGATCTATAGATAACACTATAAAACAATGATGAAACAGCTTTTCTAAAAGAGCTGCTGTCGTCGAGTTAGACAAGTAGGAGTGGATCTCCATGATCTCTTTATTACACACAGTGAACCTCAGTAGTGTGTGTGATTTCGACTAGGGGCGAAAAATCACAACGAGCTTTAGTTTCATAATATAATGCCCGGTACTGATACTGCAACAGCTTACGTTGCTACTAACAGTAAAATCAGCATGATTTAGAAACCATCCAAGCTCGATTGCTATCTCGCCACTCTGCTAAGCGCTACATGATATAATGTTTGGAGGAACCTATCATTTTTCCATTCCTCTTACTAAGAATTTAATTCAAATCAGTTCATCTCGATATTTATTTATTCAACCGAACGAACTCTTCAACTTTGTATTATTGGAATTCAATAACTGCAAAATAATAAGGAAGAAAGGAAATCAACCATTTGATTACTGTTATTTTATAGTATAAAATACATTTACTTAGAAAGTTGAAATTTTATTGTTTAGTAGTTTTCGCAGTTTCAATGATTGTGTGTTATAAAGCTATAATTTGTGCTGCTTTCCCTTTGGTTTTATGTTGTACAAGCACGATTTGTGTTAGTTTATATTAACTACTGTCTTTTAGATACTTATTGTGATGATGTGAGCTTGTTTTTATAAAAACGTTAAAGTGTAGGTTAAATAATTGATGATGATTCTACTATAATTAACGCTCTTGACGTGAGAATTGGAGAATTATAAATATGCAAAGCTTCCCTCGCGCTTATGGGATGTCTTCATCCATAAAACTTTTATAACCAATGATGATTAAATACATGATATTAATTTAATCCGAACTCAACGCAATCATGCTCGAGTGGAAGTTAATTTTTTTCGTTTTTCAAAATGTTTTTTCGTCTACTCTCGCAAAAAGTTTGGTTATCCGTTCCCGTGGGAATTTTAAGAGAAAAGTACAAAAAAACTCTTCTGTTGAAGTGCAACGTTGTGTAAAAATTTTTACTCCATCAATCTATCGAAGCTTCGAGAGTTGTCAAAACAAGAGAAAGCTGAATTTTGTGGATAAACACGATTTTTCTTTGAAACAAAGCAATATTTTACTGAAATATAGCTTTCGGGGTCGGCCTTCGATGATATTGTACAGAAAAGGGTTATTTTCTTTTGCTCATATAATATTATTATTTATCTCTTTGTATCCTTTCATAAACTAACAGATTCTATTTACGAGAGTGTCCACAAAGTTATTTTTCTTTAAGCATTCGATTATGTCTTCATTCATCTTATTGTACTACTGTTGGTAATGCATAAAAATACTTTTAAAGAACAATTCCAAAATACTTCCATCTCTAAATAACAGCAATCGTAAGAAGAACCCATTAAAACACGTATAAAACTCATACGTTACAAAAATAAAGGGATGTGTTCTTCAATGAAGTGTTTTGATAAGTTTTTGCTGTCCCCCTTTGAAACTGTTCGGTTTGCATGATCGGTTGTACTTGAAATAACGAAGCAGTATTTGAAGGACCAGCTGTAATAGCACTAAAACAAGCTAAACTCGACTGATGCAAAGTAAACATGCAAACGGTTTGCCGGGGTAATCGAGAGTAACTGCAGTAAGCCGACGGTGAAGTTCAGTTATAAATGCCAAATTAACTGTGAGAGCCAGTAGGAATAGTAATAACGTATGGCAAACGATTTATTACATCGACGTAGTTAATTAGAAATCCTTCAAGAAAAAGTAAATGAATTCACTAGAAAACCAAGTAGAAGCAACCAAAGTGATACACAGAGCAAAATGTTATATTGCCAAACCAAAAACGAAGATCCTGGATTATAAAGAAAATGGCAACAGTCTTAGTATCCACTCAACTACCACAGCAGCGTTTTGATGCAAGCAATAATATAAAGTTTGTCAAATAAATAAGAATGATGTAGAGCCTACGAGCCGTGCAAACGTTACCCTCGGAACAAAGGTATGGGCTGGCACAGTTCCAGAAACGCGTGCTTTGACCACATCCACTGTTCGTGTTTAATGAAACGATGCATTTTTAAATCGTATGTAGTTTCATTTCGATTGTTATTGTGTTCGTTTTTTATGAAATTTTGATTAAAAAGGAGAAGGTTATACTGGTATTTTTTTATGTTTGTTCCTCATAAATTTAGTTTGACAGACGGTTTTGAGGTAGACTGATTTGAATGATACTTGTTTCACTTAAAAAAGGTTGTTTGTTGTAAAAACGAATTATTAAACAAATTATATAAACATTTACCTCTTAAATATATACTATACGAATATTAGCAGTTCTGGCAGGAAATAAGCTATAGACAATTTAATCTCATTTTAATCTAGGTCGTATGTTTATGATTTTAATATTATCTTTGCTTTCAACTAAATAACTTCCCACACGTACTAAATTCGGTTTTTAGATCATCCCTTTGTTTCCCGTCCCTTAACCAATCCTTTAGCTGACATCCACTCCAAATAAACCTTTTATGCCCTTTCTCAGAGAGTATTTCGCTGTATAAATACATTTTGTTTTATTAAGTTTTATTTCGAAACATGGCAGTCCCTTCTATTTCGTGTTTTCGTAAAATAAAGCCAGGAGATTGTTCTATAAGCCTGAAGGTGTGTTGTTTTAGTCCGAGTCGAATCTTTTACGAAGAAACGGGTTTAGCACTTGTGCGAAACAGGCCTTCGGTTGTAGGTAACAAATTTTATACATCTATACTTGATATTACAAAGAGGTAATATTGTGAGGTTTGTGACGTTGTAGGTTGGCCTTAGATCTAGTGAAAAAAAATCCAAAATTCTTTTACTAATAGAAGACTATATTTGTGAGAGAGGTTATGTAGTTAAGTTTAATTCGTAGTGGCCGAGTGGTTCAAAACCTCAAAATCTTAATTTGAAAAAGATTTACGTATTACAATAAAACCTGAAAACTTGGACTTTTCATGTGACGCAGATGATGTTGCACCGGTTTTTTAGTTTTTCATAAAATGGTAATAGCTAATTTGTATGAATCGTACATAAGTACTTTTTATTATAGTTTTGTATCAAAATGCCATTACCATTAACAACCCAACTACCTAACCTGAGAACTCCTAATAAAAATGGAAGGCTTTGTATTTAATGTCGGTAGAAAAACTTCATCAAATCTAACTTATTTTACGGGCCTGGGAGGGTTGAAATAAAGCTCCAAAATATAACAGCTAACGATAATAATTTGGCATGTGCTGCGTGAACTAGGTATGAAAATGTCGGATGTTGTACGAATGGCGGGAAAATGAATAATGGCCGCCGCATCGGGCGCGCTTTCCCGCCAAAATACATACTCGTTGCGGATATTTAATTTTCATGTGCTTTTGTAATATCTTATGGTGATGTATGATGAGACTGCGAAATGTAGTGTATACTAGCTGCCCCGCGCCTGCGTCAAAAAAATAAAAATTTAGGGGTGGACTACCCCTAACATTTAGGGGGATGAAAAATAGATGTTAGCCGATTCTCATTATGAAGTACCTACCGGATTTGGTACCGGATAAGCACGAAAAATTTCATCAAAATCGGTCAAGCAGTTTCGGAGGAGTATGGCAACGAAAACTGTGACACGAGAATTTTATATATATTAGATGTACCTATGTAAATTTGCTGATATAAACAAACGAATCAGTGTTCGTTTTAAGTATCTATAAGTAGGTACATTCTACATAAATCTGATAATATATAAAATATACAGCAATGCAAATGAGTAAAGAATGTAGCTAATCTGATAGCTACTAAAAGATTATTATTATTCACATTTTCATTAGTGTTGGCTAAATTTTAGTCTTGACCTATATTTGAAAATAGAAGAGTTTCCAATTTTGACTTTGTTTGCACATGGCCCTGTGGCGCAACGGATAACGCGTCTGACTACGGATCAGAAGATTCCAGGTTCGAATCCTGGCAGGGTCGCGAAAATACCTTTTTGCGTTTCATTTATAATTTCTTTGTTAATATTTGTAAAGCTTGCTTAAATTAAAAAGTATAGGTTTTTAAAAGTGTATTTTTTTTGTAACTAAATTAAATCCATATCTTTTTCCGTATATAATTAATCAGCTTTAAAAAGCAATAGACCAAGCCCGTCAGTTAAAATAAAAATGTTATCACTACATCCAGTGAATCGTTCAAATTTATTAATAAATACTATGATTATTCGCAACCCAAATAGACGCTAATGATAGATACTTGTAAAAACCACCATAATCAACAAAGACTAAAATAAATTTCCCATTGTTCCAGATCAATCTACGACTGATCCTGGTCTCCGGGAAGACGAAAGAGTTCGTGTTCAGTCCTGTCGACTCAGCCGGTGATATCGCGATACACGTTTACGATAATTGGCCCGAAGGTTCGTATATTTTCATCAACAATACGTTAATTCTCCAGGAAGAGATATCAATACATAAGATTCATACACGTGCTAAAAATTTATGTACAATTTTTCACAACACCACTGGCTAGAAACGGTGAAGGAAATCACATTGTAAGGAAACTGCATATCGGAAAAGGATTCTAAAAATCCTTCGAAGATATATGAAGTCCCCAATCCGCATAGGGCAAGCGTGGACTATGCCTAACCTCTCTTCAGAGGAGACCAGAGCTCACATTGAGCTCACAGTGAGATGTTAGTTCTTTGAGGCTCTTATGGGACATAAACCTTGTTGACACTATTGTGGGGTACTATAGTATAGATCAACTTCTAATAAGCAATAAAGCAAGCAATATAGCAATAAAGATTACTTTATCTGAGAAGCAATAAGAAAAATCGCTTCAACAAAACTGTCGTAAAATCAACGAGCCGATTGCAAAGCGATTTTAAATCTAAAGCGAACAAAAGAATTCATATTTTCCGGATCGAATATTGAGCATTATTAGAATCTCGGGACAGTCTAGATTCTTCCATCGAGCGGAAAATAATATTAGCATTCATAACATAGCGTGGCTGACACAAAGGATGACCAAGGATGAATAGGATTCTAGCGTCTTAGCTACGGGCATTTTCATCTGAAGATGTTTTCACATTTCTGACAATATTATTTTGTATACCTTAGTAATTTCATAATTATAATTAATTATTCGGTAATACATATACAGTATGTATAGCTCATGTGCTTTATATGTTGTTGCTTGAAGAAGGCTATTTATTCATTTGAAAAAAAAATTGTCGGATCAGTGCTGCCTTAGAGGTCTAATGGTGTCTAATACAGCTGGTGCATATCGGAATTGATTTTTTTCAGTTATGTAGAAGCATATTTTAATACTCTTTTAAAGTTATCTATATGGAGTACGCACATAAAAAGGGTGTTCGTAAATCTATTTTTACATTTTACTATACATTATCAAAGCAACGGTGACTTCCATCTTTTGTTCTCCAAATAAATTAATTTAAGATGAGATCAAAGAAACAACATACATGTTGAGTGCGTTCTCGTCTTTTTATTATCAACATAAAGAACACGAAAGTATATAAAAACAGAGAAGGAATAGATCGCTATATAAAAAGATTTTATTATAAAGGATTCAATTTTGATGTCCCTAATATTAAGGGGACTCTTTAATCTTCGTTTTATGGGTTCTTCGGGAAACGTTGGTTGTTATTCTTATTTGAATATTAATATTTATCGTATGATTTAGTAATGTATAATATTTAGGCTAACTTATAAAAAAAATATAACGATCCAATTTGAGACAAAGCTGTTGATTTTAAATTACCACAAGTCTAGTAAACTAGTAACTTTGATTTTTAAAATGTTATAATACTTAGTTTCATTAAAGAGGTCTTAAGACATTTTGGATGCTTTTATATACTTCCTAGTTTTGGATTTACCCTTTAAATTATTTTAAATCTATTCTGAGTGTTAAATTTCCTTACCAAGATCTAGTCTTTATTATGTTGTAAAGAAACATTTATATTTTAGTACGAAGTTCCTTATCGCGCGTTATCGAAAGGGGGCTAGACGGAAATTCTCTCGAAAAAGTTGTCACGACACTTTTTTGTTTTAGATTGTAAACGCTAGATGGCGCTGTGATTAAAATCTTTTAAAACAATTCCTTATTTTGTTTGATATGATTAATGCTAGATGGCGCTGTGATTTAAATCTTTTAAAACAATTCCTTATTTAGTTTTATATGATTAATGCTAGATGGCGCTGTGATCAAAATATTTTATCGTCGTCGTTAAAATAACTAATTATTATAACTTAAAAATATAAAGTTTTATTACAAATCCCTCACTAATTAATCAAAAGGAACTTCGTTCCATCCGGGTGTCCCTTGACACCTCTCAAGTTTTTTTTTTATTGGAACTTTCTTACGCATTAAATTGCAAAAGTGACTTTCCTAGCTCGTAATTATTAAAACGAGATTTCTCTTCATGATATACATGTCATGTTTTTGAAGTGTTTTTTATACCTTCGTTATATCACATATTCAAATATATGTCTAATTATCAAGAGATTTGCATAATTAGAATAGTTAATTAAGATTTCTAAATGATTTATGAATGTTATTGAACTTTGTATTTCTTGATAATCTTGATCTTTTGCGGAGTTGATTAGATTTCAATGTTTTAAAACTAATTTAGGATATTATAAGGTTTTTAGCAAAGTTGAAATTTCATGTTTACTCTTTTTTCTTTTGATTATCAATTAGATCGCATTTTTGTGGAGACTTGGTAAAAAATATCTAATTAAAATGAATGCCACTTAATCTTGTAAAATCTGCGGTTTCAGTACAACCAAGGATTTATTCTCCAATAATCTTCTTATATATAAAAATGAATTGCTGTTCGTTAGCCTCGCTAAAACTCGAGAACAACTGAACCGATTTGGCTTATTTTAATCTTGAAATATTCGTAGGAGTCCAGGGAAAGTTTAAACAGTGAGAAAATGCCCTTATGTGACGCAGACAAAGTTGTGTGGGCCAGCTAGTTTACTATATATGTGATATATACTACCTATGTTATGTAAAACCTATTTCGTAGTTTTTAGTGAGTGACGACCAAACATTGTTTTATTTTTTTTTACTGAAAACTGCTGTCTTTATTTAAAATTATTTAAATAAATATCTTAAACATAACATATAACCCTACTAATACCTATTGCTAAAATCGTCAGTACGAGAAAGCGTAACCAACTTCACTTTCGCCATTGTAATCAATAAGTTTACATTAGCATGTATTAATACCATTATAGTTTTGTTTTCACCGATACTAAACGGCATATGTGGCTCGTAACACAGCCGAAGTGTTAAAAAAAGGTAATTAGTTGCACATGCTCGACCTCGTTCGTAGTGTTGTGTTGTACGAGGTCAGTTACCGCGCCTCGCATCATACGGCGGGCGCCATGATAGCGTTGTTTTTAAAAAAAAATGCGTTCCGATACACGCAGCGTTATCAATTATTATCATATGCAATAAATATAATAATATATTCATAGGTGAGCGAGTTTTTCTATCTAAATGGGGTAAGGTATAGTGAAAGAAAGAAGATGTGCAATTTTCAAAGAATGTAAATAGTGATATACCTACTCACTTAGCTCTTATTGAAATGCCATTGACCATTCATGATCATTCGTGTAGATTTGATCTATCTTTAAAGAAAATATGAAGGAATATTATTAAAATCGCGCCTAAAAAGAAAAAAGAGCGAAAAGCCCTAAAAAACCACTAGCGCCATAATAGCGTTCTGTTTTTAAAAAGTAAATGTGTTCCGATACACGCCGTTTACAAGATGGACGCTAATGGTGTTATTGGCGGGAAATGTTTTAAAAAAATTATATGTTTATGATTGTTTGTTTTGGCTTAAAAATAGGTTTAACAGCCGTATACTTTTATACAGTTGGTGTTATTGTTTGGTACGAAATTAAAGTTGTAATAAAGAGAAGTTTGAACTTCTAAAATCTACAAAACCAAGTATTTACTCCTTAGTCATAAGTTCTTTACATAGATAGAATCTCTGTATATAAAATAACACCCGCAAGTATACGTACTTCAGTTATCTAAGCCTGTCTCGATGAAATAAATATAAACATTAAAAAAACAAAAATAGGTAGATAGACTAAAATTAAGGCTTCAACAATTAACGAGGAATCATAAAAACACGCTTGTGTTGTTGAAAGATACAGTTAACATGAATGCCATCTATACAGAGTTTTCACATTTAACACTACCAAATTTGGTCCTAGATAATGACGAGTGTTTATAGAACTTATCACATGAGCCTCCATAGCTCAGGGGTTAGAGCACTGGTCTTGTAAACCAGGGGTCGAGAGTTCAAATCTCTCTGGGGGCAGAACTTAAGGGTGTTTTTTACATTTTTAAGATATTCAAGAAGTCTCACATGTATTAATAGATTCATTATTTAAAAAGAATACTGCAAAATTCTTTGTCTTTTAATTGAACAAGAGTAATAAATAGTATACGTTCTGCGTACACTGTACTTTTAACAATTAAAACATTTAAATAAATAACAATGATAAAAAAGACACGTAATTTCATATCTTTGTGTTATATTAAACAATTATAATATGTATGAGTTAATGAGCTGACATTATTTTTATAAATTTGTTTAAACGTTTAGCATTCAAAGCCAAAATACTAATCCAATCCAATCCAATCAGGAATCGAAAATTTAAAAAATAACAGAACGTTTTCTTTCAACAAAATTCGGTAAAATCATTATTTAGAGTGTTTTCTCTGGGGCATTTAAAAATTGCACCCTGTTTAATAGAGCTATATTGGATGGATCTCCGCGGTTCACCCCGTTCAGATTTGAAAAAAAAAATCCATCTATCCAGGTCCTATACGATACTATAAAAACATATTTTACTTATTATCTTATTACTATTTTCCAGCTGACTGGGCGACGGAATGCGTGTCCCGCGCCGAGATACTCCGGCTGATCTACCAAGGTCGTTTCCTGCACAGTTCCGTGACCCTGGGAGCTCTGGGTCTGCCCCTGGGCCGCACCACGGTCATGCATCTGGTGCCGCGTGAACACTTGCCGGAGCCTAATTCTCACGGTTAGTACGGAATAAAACATTTGATAGTTTGAATAGTGATGTACCGCGAAAAAGACAATGTTTATTTTGAAGAATTTAAAATATTGTCAATATTCTGGTATAGGGGCTTCATCTTACTATTTATTGTCTGCTATCAGTATTTATAGCGTGCCCGCACACCTAAAACAGTATTGTCAATACTTGTGACAGAAGCAGAGATGGGATTTAAAAGTCATAACAATTTAATTGTAATGTTATAAAAAAATAGCAATAATAGCGTTTGAGTATCATGCTCTAAATATCTTTTAGATATTGAAATTGTGTTATTTGTATACACCTCTTGGTGCTTACGTCAAGTGAGTTTAGTTTTATGTATTACGCTAAAAGACATGAAAAAAAAGTAGTTTCAGGCAGCATCAAACTTGTAAAAGTATGAAAAAAAAATGTATTAATTAATTGCATATATTAAAAATTAAAATACCACCTCAATAGTAAACTTACGGTGATAAAATTAATATTTTTAACATTATACGATTTTGGAATTCGATTCTAAAATATAATTAAGTTTTTCAAGTATTATTTAGCCTAAAACATGCACGTGCTATTTTTGAAAATGGGTTTTTAATTAACACTTTCTTTAACATAAATTTTTTTTGTATCTTTTCCCATCCCTATATCGAAATTATTGTCAATACTTTTTTAGGTGTGCGGGCACGCTTAAATATAGCTGATTTCGATAATATGTCTGTGTCTCCAATACACGGTGTAATATTTTCAGTACTATTGCATGTGTGTGGACTGCCTAAATGGTACATTTTTGTTCACAATAATTTTCCTAATGTTTACTTAGAGCAGTAATACCTAACTCCCTTCCTCTTAATTAATTTAGATACTTTTTAATCCCCTCAGTTTCTTATTATAAACTTTAATTTTTCAACAGAAGTACGGTGGAGTTAAAATTTAATGTGACGCTAACCCTTGTCCAAAACCTTACCCGATCCTTACCCGTTAAATTTGTAAGTGCACTTAATAACATAAATAAATGAAAAGTTAAATTAATTAAGTAATTTATTGTAGTAAAGACGATTTTTAGAAATTGTAGACTTTGACAAAGTTCGTTTTTTAATTCCAGTCAAGTTTGACAGATATTAATGTCAAACGCAAATTAATTTTTCGTGTTGCCAAATATTGAAAAAATATGTTTACTAAATCGTCTTGAACATTTTGTAGTATTTATTGAATAAAATCGATATGCGCTTACAACTATGTTTCACCAAAATCGGACAAGTAGTCTTTTCAATTAGTTTAATGTTAATAATGACACAAATTTATTCATAATCGTTGAATCGACTCGGATCCGAATCATTCTGTTCAATTCGCTCTCGATATAAACAGTCAAAACGCAATTATAAGTTATCGTAAAGCATTATCTTTCAGACTCTATTCTAAATGTTTTCGAATCTGTATCGATTCATCCCAACTGGAATTAAAAAACGAACTGTATGTTGTTACTATGTTGTTGTACTTGTAGTAATAAACCGATGATGACACCCGTCGTTGTACATTGTAGTCGTACTGTTTTATGACGTCATTACGCAAGTGATCCTTGTGGGGTTAACCGTTTGACCCCAGCTTGATGAGTTACACCAGAACAAGCCGTTACTGGCTTGATTAAATGACTCTTGGGTGTAAAGTTTAATGAAGTTTTTAGGAGTACAAATTTTCACTAATGAATGGGGTGACTTTAGGACTTTTTACATTTTTCTGTCTCCTATATATATATATATACAGTTTCAGTCCTTTTTTTTGCGAACGAGTAGTGATAATTATTATTAATATTACTAAGTTTTTACACTGACGTTTATAATGTCTGTCGAATTAATCCTTAAATTGTGATATTTGTTTTTTTCAGACCAACGACAAAAGAGTAAAGGTGGTTCGAGCAGTTGTTGTTCGGCATCGTGTTGCATATTGTAATGGACGATTTGTACGATCACCAAAGCGGAACGAAATTACGCGTGCAGTGTTCGGTGCGAGTGAGACGGCGATAGGGTCACACCATGGACTCAATGTGTTCAGTGACAGAGACGCAACATACTATGACGCAATCTCAAACCACGGAATCTGTTTACTTTAGACGATTCGATCATTCATTTCGTGCACAATCGATATAACGAACGCACATCACTATTTCGTGAACGACATCTAGTTTTTGAGGTTGGCAACACTGGTGTAGCTAGCGCCGCCACTCGTCTAGGAATCAAACTATCTTTAATCATATTTTAGTAGTTATTTGATGTACGTGATCGACATATAATATAACGCCTATATAATTTCGGATGGTTCCTATGTATAAGGCGATATTGTCTGTGAACCCAGCCGTCGACGTAACTGATAATTGTTTAGTATTATAATTTAGGTCGTCTTAAATGAATTTATATAAAGTTACAACGGAGATATTTATAAATATTATAAAATAAATGACAAATTATTTAGTTGAAACGAAGAGCGTGTAAATTTTACTTTTCTCTTATTTGCGATGTATATAAATATAGTTTTAAATGATTGAGTACGTTTTACGGGACTTTGTGATAAGCTCATGCAATATTATGTAATTGTCAGGATTTAGGCCGCGCACTGCAATAGTTGTTGGCTTACTATAAAGCTGTCCGTGCACTGTGTTTACTCGGAGGAAACATTCTAGTGAATACACGGTTTTATATAATATACGACTAAACGACGGGAACTACACAACAATAAATATTATTATGTACCCAGCACTAGATACTATAGTAATGCTATGAGTACATAGGATTGTGAGGCAGATATTTATCCGTTTAATAACACGGCCGTTACCACACACGCTATGTAAATAAAGCTTGTATCCGCGGCTCTGACATAACCTTTATCGAAGAGGTAGATAAAATTTAGTATAGTATATAATTTTGCTCATTTTTTTCGATGAAATTATTTATCAAAATATAAGAATACAAACAATAGATATTACAGAAATTTAGTAATTTATGAGTACATTGTTTTAGGCCTAATAAAATAACTATTACATACAAAATAACCACTCAACTGGGAACGTCACTATTCGCTTGATGACGGTTAAAAAATGTAAACAAAACAAGTTTTAGAACTGTGCTCAATTTTGGCTCCTGCCACAGACTTGGCAAAAGTAAACAAACCAATTTGGTTGCCGATCCCAGTTGAGTGGATAATACACTATTTATTTCATTTTATTTACTCTTCGATGAAGGTTATGCTATATCCTGCAAATTTTAATTACACATCACAATTTATAATGTAGAATATAAAGTTTACTATTTTTATTATGTTCGCATTTTATTATTTGTTCTTATGATTATGTATTATTTTTTAAATTGATTTACCTTTTACTGTTCAAATTGTTCGGCTTAGCCTTAATATTATTTTGTTTTAAGCTCCTAATCAAAATATGAAATTTGAATGATCCTTCCGACTTAAACGTAATTTAAAATACGTATTTTTTGATAGTACAAATGAAATTAATTAAACGAAACATGAAATTTTTAAATATTGTAGTGTTACTGTATACCTGTGCAGGTGGTGATACTAAATTTTGAGCAATTAATTTATACAGGATGATTTGTTAGACAGGGTACATATTGCAGGAGGGTGATGAGTACTCTGTTCTAATACGGAATATTACAAAAAATAAGTAAAATTACAATTTTTTTTTTTTTCTTTTTAATCTAAATTCGACAAAACTACCTCAAACATAAGCAATTTCGGCTTAAAGAGTGTTGACTAATGACCTCTAGTGATCTCGCGCACCTCACACCACCGCCACACCCATCAGCTGTCGAAAAACCATCATTTTGCAAGAATTTTAGGTATTTTTAAGTTGCGATTACTAAGGCATTAAGCCATATTCTTTGGTAATAATATTTTTACTGGTCGTATATAACCATCAGCTACCATGACCTTCAATATGTACCCTCACTAGGAAATCACCCTGTATTTCAGCAGCCATGTATCCGACTGACAAAATCTTGCCAAACAATAGTAACATCTGAATTTGAGAGTGAATGCAATTGAAAAAAATGGAATTATTTTTGGGAGCCGTATGAATGTAAACAAAATTTTGGTTGCACTGTTCAGTTGCTGTATTTTGTTATGTTGTGTTAATTATATTTTAGTTTACAAATAAATACGATACAAATTTTGCTTTGATTTTTTATTTATTCCTCCGATAGATGGCGTTGTTTTATTTTTCAGCTTTAGTTGCTTGTTTAGTAGTTATAGTATAATAAAGAATTTTATGTATAAATATATTTATTCTCTAGTCGAATAGATGTGTTAAGATGATATCGTAGACGTTTATCGGTGTCTTCGCGGTAATTATAATATATAAATAATAAGTGTGTACAGTATATATTGATGTCTGCTTCAATTGTAAAAGATTTTGTTAGTAAATGTTTTTCTTGAAAGGGTTATGGGGTGTAACTGTAAATTGGGGAATCTAAAAATGGTTATTACTGAGATGAGCTGACCAAATATAAAGGTTGTCAAATATCTCCCTTCCGCCTTTTTGTTGAATTTCGCGGCTATGTACAACGCGCTACAGAGCTCGTATCTGGCAATACTATACATAATTTGAAAGGTCTTGACATAACCTACAAAACGACGCTATGCATGATTAGTTCGGATATTGCGTTCAACAGTTATAGACGTGTAAACATGGAGTTCACTAACGCCGAAACTCGCGCTATTTTAAAGTTTTCCTTCGTTAAAGGCAATATATCAGTTTAAATCGTGAAGTGATTTGTTCATTACAAATTACTAAAATTTAGAGGGCAAAATAGTAGGTAAAGATCGGCAAAATAGGAAAAGATACAACAAAAAGTAAGCAATAAAAATAAACGCACCATGTTTTCCCCAATATAGAAAAATGGTATTATTTCAATTTTATTTTTTTTTAAATTTTAGTTTAAGTTTGTTCCTTTACAATAACCAGGACGGACATGTTAATGATTTAAATTATAATATTAGTTATAAACAAAACATACAACTGAAACAACGAAGAGCACACTAATTTATTTATTTATTTAATACTTTATTGTACACCAGGTAAAGAAAATTACAGTGACTTATAGTAACTAAAAAATAAGCACAAAAGGCGAGCTTAATTCAAATATGAGTTTTCTTACAGCAAACCCATGAAAAAAACAGATATGACATCGTACAGAGAGGTAGTGAAGTGTACTATACAAATCAACTACATACAGTATGGCAGTATAAGTACTGCCATTAATTAACAAGGTTTTATTTGAAATATGTTACTAATTACAAAAATCCTTTGAAACAATTATTCTACGTATGGTTCAGCTCATCTCAAGTTTTAGATTTTATCGTTACACCCTATAGCCTATAGCATATCTACATTAAACTATTAAATTTTTAATTTGCAGTTCAATAAAAATTACCTTTAAAACGCACATACATAGAGAACGGCTTAATTATTACAATAATTGATACTTAATCTAGATTATAAAATATTTAAAATTTTGCGAATAATTGTCGTAAATCCTAGAAATGGAATGTGTTTTGAAAATTCCTTGAAAAATAGTCGGAAGTTAAAAAATTGGTTGCCTGTAAAGTCGGTATACGGGCGAAAGTTTTACGTGACAACGACTCGGGCATGGTTAGCCCGCCTAAGAGCGAGAGAGACAGACATAAAAAGTGGAAGGGACGCGTGCCTCTCACTCGCTCTCATTGTGAGCGCATAACGTGAGCGGAGCGTAACGCAGTGAAGTGAAGTGTCACCCGGCAAACCAATTTATAAGACGTTGTCACGTCAAAAACGAACAATTTATATTCCCAATACTGTGATCTAATACTGGTTTTATTCACACTCGTTTAACTTAAAAACTAACTTAGAGCAGTTGAATAGATAAATAGAGTGACCGCAACGAAACATTTAATTATGAGAATTTATTTATAAAGGGTGTTGCCGAAATACCTACGACATGAAAAAATGTGTTTAGGGAGTAAATTCTCATCTGGTCTGGTCTGGAGAGTATGAAAATACACCCTGTATAAGATTAGCCGTGAATTACGTAGACATCGGGCTGTGGCTGTAAATATAACATTTTATTTAGATGATTAGTATAATAGCTTCTACTTAATATTAAATAATGACCGTTGTATTGATAAACGCTTATCTATACTTATAATAAAATCGTAGAGAGGTCAATTCTGTACATTGAAAATATCAAAAAAAAAACTAGCAGGGGGTGTTTGGTTATCGATTCTGATGCCAAAAATGCAATTAGATTTTTTTTTGTCTGTTTATCTGTTTGTCTGTTTGTCTGTATCTTTGTGCACGCTAATCTCCGAACCGGCTGAACCAATTTAGTTGGGGGTTTTTTGTAATGTATTATGGCAAGTCTCACTTAACATTTAGTCGTTGTTTTATCAAAATCGGTTCAGTATTTAAAAAGTTATAAGCGAAATAACGTCGATGGGTATTACGTTCGGAGGGGCCAACATTAAGAGATCTCCAATTTATATGGTGAATCGTCGCAACTGGAGCTCTGACTAAAGTGGCCGGCGGAACCAGTCATATTGAGTAATTCGTATTTCGACTGGAAAGAGTGCCGAGCGCGTAACGCGTCGCGCCGTCCCTACAAACCCCGTGCTGGGTTCTGGCCTCAGCCGGGGTTTGGACGATGAGTGTGAGCGGTTGGAGGTTTTAGTGCGGTTCAACTCCCACATATCCGGTGATTTTCTACAACTGGAAAAAAAAAAGTTAGTCTTTATTACATAAGCTCGGCCATTGAAAGTCTCATCCAAATCGACCCAGCCAATCATGTTTAGGCTCTACTGAAGCGTCCTGATGAGATCTTTGTGTAGAGGATGAATGTCAAGATCTTATGATGGAGCTGGAAGGTGGCTATGGGAACTCCGTCATTAAGAAAGATAACCTCATCGTGTTTAGGCTCTAATGAAGCGTCTTGATGAGTTCTTTGCGTAGAGCATGGATTTCAAGGTCTGATGATGGAACTGGAAGGTGGCTATGGGAACTCCGTCACTAAGCAAGATAACCTCATCGTGTTTAGGCTCTAATGAAGCGTTTTGATGAGTTCTTTGCATAGAGGATGAATGTCAAGGTCTGATGATGGAGCTGGAAGGTGGCTATGGGAACTCCGTCATTAAGAAAGATACCCTCATCGTGTTTAAGCTCTAATGAAGCGTCTTGATGAGTTCTTTGCGTAGAGCATGGATGTCAAGGTCTGATGATGGAGCTGGAAGGTGACTATGGGAACTCCATCATTAAGCAAGATAACCTCATCGTGTTCAGGCTCTAATGAAGCGTCCTGATGAGATCTTTGCGTAGAGGATGAATGTCAAGGTCTGATGATGGAGCTGGTAGGTGGCTATGGGAACTCCGTCATTAAGTAAGATAACCTCATCGTGTTCAGGCTCTAATGAAGCGTCCTGATGAGATCTTTGCGTAGACGATGAATGTCAAGGTCTGATGATGGAGCTGGAAGGTGGCTATGGGAACTCCGTCATTAAGCAAGATAACCTCATCGTGTTCAGGCTCTAATGAAGCGTCCTGATGAGATCTCTGCGTAGAGGATGAATGTCAAGGTCTGATGATGGAGCTGGTAGGTGGCTATGGGAACTCCGTCATTAAGCAAGATAACCTCATCGTGTTCAGGCTCTAATGAAGCGTCCTGATGAGATCTTTGCGTAGAGGATGAATGTCAAGGTCTGATGATGGAGCTGGTAGGTGGCTATGGGAACTCCGTCATTGAGCAAGATAACCTCATCGTGTTCATGCTCTAATGAAGCGTCCTGATGAGATCTTTGCGTAGAGGATGAATGTTAAGGTCTGATGATGGAGCTCTAAGATGGCTATGTGAACTCTGTCAATAAGCAAGATAACCTCATCGCGTTTAGACTCTAATAAAGCGTCTTTATGAGTTCTTTGCGTAGAGGATGAATGTCAAGGTCTGATGATGGAGCTAGAATGTGGCCACTGTCTGTCTGGCTAATCTCTGGAATGGCTAGACCGATTCGGACGGGCTGACTTTCAATGACTGATAGTTTATGTTATAAGGAGTAACTTAGGCTATAATAATTTTAGAAATTGTTGTTTTTTTTTAATTCTCGATGAAGTTCAAGGATGGTATTTACAGTGAGAAAAAAATCGAATAGTTGACATTTAATTGAGATTGGCGCAGACGAAGTTGCGTGGGGCAGCTAGTTTAGTTAATAAAATTAAAAAAACTTTAATTAATTAATTATTTTATTAATTAAATACGTTATTTATTTAGATAGTTATTTGTAGAATAATTTATTTAAAGTGAATTATTTAAAGAAATCTTAACCAAAACTTTCGATGGAGACGCACCAATACTTATTTGAGTCTCCTTTTTCAACTAAGAACTGTCGTTCACCATTTTTACTTACCTTAATTAGTGCAAATTATCAAGTTTTGTAGTGCACTGTCTCTGGAAACACTGGATCTAACAATAGGCATGACGAAAGATTTTTTAATTCTCTTCCATAGTTATTTTGAAAACACCTATAATTCGATAACAATGCAAAGTTTAACTAGGACTTCATTTTTGAATTTCATTTCAAATAGTGCGTGAAAACAGCCCTTAGTGTCATGACGTCACGCTTAGGTAAACGAACGCAGTGTCATGGCGCAACCAATAGAGAACGTCAATTTCATATTGTTTACCTAATCGTGACGTCATCCGATGTTGTTGGCGTTTCAGCCAAAATTTTAATATTTTAATTTATTAACAATCTTAGGAACGAGTCACTGGAACGGTGTTACTGAGCATTTATAATTTTAAATGATTTTATCTCATATTATGTAAAATGCAACGGTCTATATTGTAAAAATTTATGTATTATTACAATATTAGGTGTCACTGTATAACAGGTATGTAAACTACGTACTAATACTATATTATATATTATTGTTAATATTATACTAATTATAATGAATGTTGATTATTTATTATTGAAGTTTATTTTAGTTTATCAAGGTCCGATGAAATGCAATGGAGACTTACTTAATTGCCTTACCATGAGTCAGTGTTCCGCAAAGAGTGTATCGTGGTCATTAAGAGACAAATATCGGAAAAACTAGCAAATAGGGGTGTGCGAATATCGTTCGACGAATATTCGAAAATTTTCGATTAATTCGAATATTAATATTCGATTCGAATTATAGTAAGTTCGAATTATTCGTACACCCCTACTAGCAAAACTAACGGTAATGATTGATTAAGTATACATCGATTAATATTACAGAAATAGTTCAAAGACAATGACTATATTTATTGGTACCTTCGAAAATCTCGATTCCCTACATGTACCTTGAATACAAAAAAAAATTTGGGACACAGCCGTAAGTGATACTAAACTGTTAAAGATTTTAGAACATATTTTAGAGTGTATTAGTGTTCTTTCAGTAACATTTTGTGTGTAAAGACGCTATAGGCCTCCTGCATTCATGCGATTATACTATTTTTGGACTGTAACAACCTATTACGTCCCACTGCTAAGCTCAGGTCTCCTCCGAAGAGGGGTTAGGCTTAGTCCACCACGCTTGCCTAATGCGGATTGGGGACTTCACATATCTTCAAAGGGTTTTAGAACCCTTTACCGATATGCAGGTTCCTTCACGATGTTTTCCTTCACCGTTTTTAGTTAGTGGTGTTGTGAATAATTGCACATAAATCTTTATTTTATATTAATATTTGAACCCGCGACCTCCCGTACGGAAGGCAAGCGCTTCAACCACTCGGCCACCACGACTTATTTTTGGACGTTAACCCTTAAACGAATATGCTATTTTTGACCATGACTAGCATTTAACATAGAATTTTATAGCATCTAGTCCCATCTCTAACAAGTCCAAGAGAAATGTCGAGAGGCCAAAACTCACTATTAGCCATCGGAGTAAACTCGAAAATTTTGACAAAAGTATTGCATGAGATTGGTAGACCAAGGACAGGTATATACTATATAGGATGCTTTAAAAATGTTATCTTGATATGCTCTATATCACTGGCATAAATCATTTAAAAAATTAGGATTACATACAAAAATGATAATAAGATCATTGCAGAGTTAAAAATATTTTAAAACATCGCACATTTCATCGTGAAGTCGTGGTGGCCAAGTGGTTGAAATGCTTCCTTCCGAACGGGAAGTTGCGGGTTCAAATCCGGCCAGCTTGTACCTCTAAATCTAAATGTGGAAAAGATTTATGTGCAATTTTTCACAACACCACTGGCTAAAAACGGTGAAAGAAAACATCGTGAGGAAACCTGCATATCCGAAAAGGATTCTAAAAATCCTTTGAAAATATGTGAAGTCCCCAATCCGCATTAGGCAAGCGTGGTGGACTATTTCTAATCCCCATTCTGAGGAGACCTGAGCCCAACAGTGGGCAGTAATGGGTTGTTACAGTACATTTCATCGGATCTTATCTCGATTCTTGCTTAAATATTTTTCGTGTGTAGCGTAAAATAGTGTAAAATATGTGCAATTGTGATTATTTCAACTTAAGTTTTGGATGGGGTCAAATAAAAAGTTAAGGATAAAATATAATGTTTCTTTATTCAACACTTATAAATAAGGCGTTCTTAACATAGTTTTTAATAAATATTTACAAATTCTAGATCTAAAGGGAGTCATTAAAACACTTTTTTTTAAAAACCTACTGTGTCTGTAGATATGTTCTAATTAGAAATTATGATTTAGCTTCGAGTCTCATAGATATTTTTAAACCTACCACGATATTTAATTAATTGAGTTGTCTCGATATTTCGTTGTTGTTGGAAACGTCATGATCACGAGAAGACTGGATACTGCGGGTCGATTTAAGAGCAAACAAATCTACCCTCTTTCTCGTTCGCTTTTGGGTAGTACTACTGGAACTCGAACTCACATCACGACACACCACACTCGATAGCTAAGAACCCGTTGAAAATGCATGAAAGTATTATAGAAAACCGCGAGTTTCTGAATAAGTTTATTTTTAAACCTATTTTTTTTGTTGAGACCCTTTTAGATTTGTTTAAGTAATTTACGATGAGAAATAACAACGTGTAACGATAACAGCCTAGTCTGATAGTAAGTCTACCTCTTCCCTAACTAACTCTTCTAAACTTCGTTTGAAGAATGACAATAGCGCTTTTAGGTCATTATCTCTTTTATTTTTTTCCGTCTAGCATTATGAAGCACACACATGGTTAGGCCGTAACGCAACATGTCGAGTTTTTCCATAGAATTATTACATCTGGAATCAACATCATGAACAACAGAATGAAGCCAATTTAAAGTGCACCGATCGCGCGTAACTACACGATATTCTGGCGTTAGTAAACTGATGACACTCAATTTGATTGACACACTAATAAAATATTACATCCACATAAGTTCTTTAAAATTTCACTTTGTTATTCATGATGTTGATTCAAAACATCGTGTTGTTACGCGCGATCGGTGCACTTTAAATTGGCTTCATACTGTTGTTCATGATGTTGATTCCAGATGTAATAATTCTATGAGTTTTTCGTACATTAATGCGACAAGATGTTCCTACCGTCTGTCAATGTTGGTACATAAAATACCATTTCAATATAAATAGATTCCTGTCTATTTCTAATTCGGCGATGCTGAGCTGTTTAAGTCGTTTCTCGACACTCTGTAACACAGCTAACTCTGGCGGAGGTAGTATTTCTTCCACCTGAAATTAAATCAATTTATGTTTTATTTAAATTGATTATTTTATTGTCATGTGAGATTCGCAGAAGAACCCAAGTAACTGACATAGCCCAAAGAATAAGCAAGTTGAAGTGGCAGTGGGCGGGCCACATAGCACGTAGTACCGATGCCCGTTGGAGCACGAAGGTTCTGGGGTGGCGTCCGCGTCAAGGCAAGCGCAGTGTGGGACGACCAGCTGCAAGGTGGACGGAGGAACACGCTGGAAGCAGGCCACTACCAACCGCAAGCATTGAAACTCCTTGGGGGAGGCCTATGTCCAGCAGTGGACGTCTACAGGCTGATAATGATGATGATGGTCATGTAGACAAACGTAGGGCTTTAGGCTCATGCACTTTTGCAATGCCAGGAGACACCTACCTTTCAGGAAACTAAGTTTTCAAGGTTTTAAATTAATGATTTATTTTGTCTAAAAATATAATTAACAAAATCGGAAACAAATAACACTCTGAATACGTTCCTGTGCACCCTTAATAATATTTAATATGGTCGTTCTATCACAATGTATAACCTTAAATACCATAATTCGCTAACGACGCGACGCGTTACGCACTACGGCATTCTGTCCTGCCGCGCCGTCCCCCAATTAAGCACAGAATGTGTAAACTCACGTCATCAATATTCTGTTGCGGTTCTCCTCTCATCCTCATGCCGTGTACGATGGTTCTGACGCGGCGTTGTTTGTCCAGTAAACGCGCGTGCGTGGAGCGCTCGTGCGAACCGCGACGCATTATGTTGTATAGAGATTTGTAGCACATATCTCTCACTGTGTGGGCTACCTGGAATATTGTTTGATTTATTTAACAAAATAATACAAAAAATCTTTATTTCTGAAAAAATCTGCTATATAAGATAGAACAAATGAAGCGATTTTATAGTCGTGTCACAGTTTTTGTTGCCATACTCCTCCGAAACCGTTTGACCGATTTTGATGACATTTTTGGTACTTATCCGGTCTCTATGAGAATCGGCCAACATCTATTTTTCATCCCCCTAAATGTTAGAGGTAGTCCATCCTTAACATTTTTATTTTTTCGACGCAGACGAAGTTGCGCGGGGCAGCTAGTTATTACATATTATTATAAAGGGTAGTAGTTTTAAAAGGTCTATTTCTCTAGCTTTTACCAGTAGTAGCTCATTACAATAATATAAATAAAAAACTTGAGAGGTGTCAAGGGACACCCGAATAGAACGAAGTTCCTTTCGATTAAAAGACATCTTATATTTTTGTCCCTAACGTAACGCGCGATAAGGAACGTGTTTTAAAAGATTTTGATCACAGCGCCATCTAGCGATAATCATCTAAAACAAAAAAGTGTCGTGACAACTTTTCATAAGATTTTTTTCCGTTTAGCCCCCTAACACAACGCGCGATAAGGAACTTCGTTCCAAAAGATATAAATGAATAGATAACTTTATATTGAGAGGTGTTTCCTTAATTAATCAAGAATTAGATTTTGTGGAATTATTTTTAACTTATACAATTCGAATTTAAGCAAACATGAATTTTCTTAAACTTGACTAGGTTACTTAGTATCTTTAAGAACACATACATAAAATAAAACTTACGTCATGTAAACTAATGTGATATAAATAAATAGCTTTATTGAGTCCACCGGTCGATGCTGTTTTTCTCATCGGCTGAAACAAACACTTCATTTAGATCTTTTCTCATTATTAGTTTTTCTTATAGGCATTAATTGGGGGCGGCGCGACGGGAAAGAGTGCCGTGGGCGTAACGCGTCGCGCCGTCCCTCATAACCCCGTGCTGGGTGGCCTCAGACGGGGTTCGGACGCTGAGTGTGAGCGGCTGGAGGTTTTAGTGCGGTTCAACTCCCACATACCCCGATATTTTATTCGGTCCCGATATTTCAGCACTGTTTCAAGCGCCATGATCACGGGAAGACTCAATTAAAAATAATCGTGGTAAGAACCCGTTTAGTAATAGTGTAAGTGATACCATAATATACATTTGTATTTTAGACAGTCTTATTATATTAATTTTATGTACAAAGAATAACTAGAATACCTGTAAACTAACAAAGTGTTCTTCTAGTAACTTATATGATAGTTCTTTACATTCTTTGTTCGGTAACATTGCATTTTTCTGTATGTCGTCCTCCTCTATGTATTTCTTATCTAAGATTATCCTGAAAAATTAACTATACAATTCAGTCTTTATACAGAGTAATAATGTTTTAGGTACACCACAAGGGGACGGAGCGACGGGAAAGAGCGCGTAACGCGTCGCGCCGTTCCTTCAAACCCCGAGCTGGGTTCTGGCCTCAGCCGGGGTTCGGACGCTGAGTGTGAGCGGTTGGAGGTTTTAGTGCGGTTCAACTCCCACATACCCCAAGTGATTTGCTCCAACTGAAAAAAAAAAATCAATACAATTTTGTACAACCATATCTTATTAATTCTGCTTAGTTCCTTAATTTATTTATACATCAAGGGAGCTCGGTGGGAATCAGGTTAAGTAATAACATCGCCATTATTTATGTACAGTGATTCTTTGTAGTCAGTCAGATACGCACCTGAATATCCTAGCGGCTTTGTACCCGAGTCGTTCCGTGACCACGCCCTCCAACATGGCGACGAGCGCTCCCCGCGCGCCCCGCGCCCCCCGCACCACACACCCGCATCCCGCGCCTACTGATACCAGCCCGCTGCCACTTTCCTCTGCAAATTTATAAACGTGAAATTATGTATATTAACCTTTTATCTAGGCGTTTCGAAATTTTATAGTAATTTTCACTAAAAATATTCCTACTAATAAATAAATGTGAATGTAAGTTTGTCTGTTGCGCTTTCACAAAAAGTTTCATCTTGAAACTTTGTACACATATTCTTAGAGGTATTAAAAGTAAAATAGGAGACGACATACTTAAAAAAAAATAGAATTAAAAATTTGTTCGTCAAAAAATCTCAAAATCATCATCATCAATCATCACAAATTTTTACAAAACCATAATTTTTTTCTTTATTTTTTTCTTACTTTCATAGTTAGACAAACAAACACCTTTGTTTTATAAAGTGCAATAACTATTCAACAATCTACTTAAGTTATCCAACATAAACTACATAAGCTCACCTAAAACCTTCAAATATTGATCGAAGTATTGATTTAACAATGGTTTATCTGTGGCGGCTCTCAAACACGTCTCTCTCAGTTCCACAGGCGTTATTGGCGTGGACTCTGCAGCCCACGCTGGGGAGGACAGGTACATATGCTGAAGCATTTGACGGAGGAGTTCTCCAGCTAAAATAACACATAATTCATCACAAAACATAACCTATCTTGACCATCCGGCTCGAAGGACCAGACAAAATTCATTAAATAAGTATATCTTGATCATTTCTTCTTTTTACTGTGTAGATAGACCTTGTACAGCATAAGAAAGAGCCATTACATACCGTTTTCATCTATTCGTCTTGTTACTGCTTTTATCATGATTTCATCTCTTTGATCCTGATGGAACCTCTCGAAATTCACTTTCCAATATACTTCTGAAAATGGTTTTATAATTTGTTTATTACAATGTAATTTTAATGGTACAAAGCCATACATTGTAGTTTACTGTTGAAATTAACAGTGAGTCTACTAATGCTTTCAAGAGGTGATGTTTAACAAGAAATTATATATTTTTTGTTATCAAAACAGACACTTTACATTCCCAGAATAACTTATCGACCTGCTTCAATATGCACCCACATAACAAATCACCCTGTATAGTGCAAAAAGGTGTTTATAAAAAATAAATAAAATACTCACTGTCATTACTCTCGTTAATATTTCCTGAATTCATGACAGTTATAAGTGTGCGTACATCTATCTCCGGCGCAATAGTCGCGACAGGTACTAATGTGGGTATCTCACCTTCCTTTAACTCAGCTACCGGGGCTTGCTGTATGTACCCAGCCGTTATTAAACTTATAAATATGTCTTTTAGTTTAACTAGGGTGATGCTCTTTTCCTGGAAGAAAAACCAAAAGGTCACAATGGTAACGTAGTTTAGTATATTTTGGTCCTTCTAGCCGGATAGCCAAGAGTGAATCGAGAAAACTGTGAATGAACTTAATATAGTGAGAAAACATATAGTTATTGAGCCATTAGTTGACAACTAAATAGTGTATGCCTATGTTTAATTTGTCGAAGTCTTCATCAAATTATAGTGTATTTGTACTTTACCTTGTCATCCTTATATTTAACAGCAATAGTAACTAAGAGTACTGTGGCTGTGCAACAAGCTGTTTGTAGTAGTTCCTCAATTAACAGCTCGGCTTCACTGCCATATTTACTTTTAATTTGCAGCAGATATCTGATCAAATTTTTAATTACAATTATTTAGAAACATATAGAATAGTATTTAGAATAGAACTAAGGATTCTTAAGCAATTTATACGGTGACATTTTTTAGCCTCAAAGATACGATTATCGAAAGAATATAAAATATTTCTTGTGTCGTATTTCGATGACAGTTGTTGTCATTTTTCATACTAGTAAACTCGAAAGGCAATTCTCCACTGAAAACGATTCAAACTGATTTGTACGATACTCAAATGTCCGTCGAAAAAATGTCAGACGAGATCGTGTTTAGACCTGTGTTAAGCAAGAATCTCGACTGGTCTAAACAAACACAGGCAATTCTCGCCTTTGATAATGTCATAAGCGAGTCTCGTATGACATTCTCGTAGGTGAGAGTTTAATGCATTCATTCTGATACGATTATGTTATGGCAATTATTGCTTGAGATAGTTGCGCATAGTTCCTCGCCTCGAACGTTCGAGAAAATGTCTCCATCTAAATGGCTTTTTAATCAATAAGAAACTAAAGCTAACAAAAGTCTGGAATCTTAAATTTATTATGCTTATAGTTTTTCCTTCATCAAACAAAATTTGTATGGAGTGCTTGAACCATTTGAAGTTTTCTAATACATACAAATAAAATGAAATTTATATGTTACCTTGGATATCTAATTAACAGTAAAACATTTTCTGGAATCAACTTGTAGTCTGCAATCACTTCACTAGGTGTGGGCTCAAAAGTAGCTAAATCATATTTCAGTAATGACCTTAAACTCTCAACAACCTGTAACGAAAAGCTTATTTTATGTTCATCAAGACAGTGAAGACCCAAAACAAAATAAAGAGTTTTTTTAAGTCAAAGAGGAATTAATCAAGTTTTATCAAAAATGGGAGTTAAATTTTAATGTCAACATGCACAAAAACATCTTAAATGAGAAATTAGATTTGATAGGAGTTGCAGAAAAATCATAACATAACCTATGAGACCAATGGTTTTTCTCAATATTTACCTTTACCCTGGGAAGACCAGTACTCTTCACTATCAGAGCGATGGGTTTGCTGCCATACGTAAACAAATCGTCACCAACTTTTTGCACATTCTCACCGAAATGCCTGTGAAGAATCACTGAAACAACCCGGCCCAGCTGATGTGACATTTTAGACTTTGTGGACTGTGTTTAAGACTATGTGAGACTATGATTAAATATTGTTTTTACGTTTGTTTATGATTGTTACAACAGTGTAATAATTTTCTATTCAAATTATCCATACACAGAGCTATACTTAAAAATTAAATTGGAAATTTATTAGGCAGCATGCCATTGTTTACATGTGAGATACGTTCCATTTAGCATAATTTGACAATTAAATGTGTAATGAAAAATGTGGAATTTACCTGGGCTTCGTTGGTGGATTTTTCATTTATAACCTAGATTTGACAGAATGTAAAATATTAAGCTCTAAATGAACCTCAAATTAAATTAATGTACCGCCTAAAACGCCAAACGCAAGGTTGGTTTGTTCCCAACCCTCGTGCTCTCTAAAAAAAACATCTGAAATATTTTTGACACTTGACAATATGGAATCACTGACATTTCATTGGATGGAAAATGGAAAACTCGATGTTTGTAAACAATTGGAGATTTATCTTAAAAAAATTATTATTTTACACTTAAATCTGTATATTAAATATTTTAAGATCATCATCTTAGTGCAGCACATGAAAATACTGCAAAATGAGTGTAGAAAACGCAGCTATAAACATTTTAAAAAGAGGTGTAGAATTGGATACTAAAAAACGTTACACTGAGGCACTGGTATGTTACCAAGAAGGACTTCAGATTCTAGTTGATAAAATGAAAGGTAATTACTTACTCAAACAGCAGCTTAGAATCACATTTATTTGTTAAATAATACCAGAAATCACATGCAACGGAATTCAAACAACTTTTTCTGAACAAGTCACCCAAGTCATATCTCAGGCTTCTGAAGCAAAACAATAGTCTCTTAACAAGTATATATTATACCTAATCGCAATAAAAAACCCATTATATGTAGTAACCCATTATATAAATCAAATTGAGCACCTACCATTGTTTTCTCTACACCACCTTTGGTTGACTGGTAGAGAATGCCTTAGGCATTAAGTCCGCCATTGTACCATTTATGTGCATAAAGTTTAATAAATAAATAAGTAGAGTTACAAAACTATAACCAAAAAAAAAAACTAACACACAGGATCTTTATTAATTTACTTTTAAACATATTGTTGAAGGTGAACAAGACGATTCACTAAGGACATATTTAAGAAAAAAAGTTGAAGAGTACATGAACAGAGCAGAGACAATAAAAAAGTTAGTTTTACAACAGAAGGAAGCCGGTCAGTTTCATGAACAAGTTCACATAGAGAACAATTCTATTGGACACAGTTACAAAACTCTATTCGGAAGGTTTCTGGATGACGAAGTTCAGTATGTGATTGTTGAAGACCCTTATATCAGATACCATCATCAGGTAACAAATGTTAAGTAAAATTTTCTGAACATTTGCTCTATGTGCTTCTCTTTTATGCAAATACATAACTTGTAGTTTAGTGTCTTATATTCCAACCATTGCAACTAAAACTGATGATCTTTACTGATCAGGCTGTCTACTGCTAGAAGATAAGCAATTAGAAGTGTTGAAATGAAATGAAATGAAATACTTTATTTTCAACATTGATGACATACTCATTCTTGTTGATGTCAAAATTTAAAAGCTACCACCAGTTCGGACACAAAAAATAATAATTGTAGCCACCGTCCTGAGAAGAACTGGCAAGAAACTCAGCGGGCATGTCTTTTTTGTAATATGAACATTTTTTTTTTTTTTTTAAGTATTTAACAGTATTATACAATTTTACCTTAAATATACAAAATTAAAAAATCGATTATGATAATGAAATAACCTTGGCGAGCAACTCATTCCCACTTTGTGCAATCGTCCAGGTAGTCATTGACCTTATAGTAGGCTTTCTTGCACAGACGTTCTTTAATAGTTTTCTTAAACCTATGTATAGGTAGGTTTTGAACATCTTGTGGGATTTTGTTGTACATGCATACAGACAAACACCTGAAGGAATTTCTTATTTTATGCAATCGACTCATCGGCAAATCCAGTTTATGTTTGTTCCTGGTGTTTCTACTATGTAGGTCAGACTTTTTAGGAAATTCCTCAATATACTTTCTAACATACATTAAATTTTCAAAAATGTATTGGGATGGTAGAGTGAGAACTTTAATTTCTTTAAATTTTTTTGTTTAGTCAAGATCATCAGTTTCATAGTAAATACAGTTGTATGTGGCAAAGTCATTTTACAAAATTTAATATTGTAAAATGACTTTATCAGCACTAAATAATTAATAAATAATAATATACTTTGTATTAAATGTCATTATAATTGAATTAATGTTTTCCTTAAGAATTCATTTCTTTTTTGCTTTTCGTTTTAGTGTCAGAATTTTTTGAAGCTCACTGAGTTACTAGTAAGGTCATGTCCGAACCTCAATTATGTGGAACTAGTGACCTCAAGCGATGCAAAATCAGCAAAAGACCAGCAAGTATGCTTCAACATATTGCAGAGTGATTTAGCAAAACATCGGATCAGGTTAAATGTGAAATATTCAGAGACATTACATGACAGACAGATTATGTAAGTAAAAAAAGTGTTTAATTTAAATATCTAACAAAATTGTAGAAAATTACTTTATTACCACACGCAAAAAGCATGCATTGTCTCCTGGTTGTGAAACCGCCCCATTGATAATATTTATTGCCTTACTAGCTGGCCCACACAACTTCGTCTGCGTTACATCTTTAAACCTTCCCTGGATTTCTACGAATTTTTCAAGATTAAAATAAGCCAAATCGGTTCAGTCGTTCTCAAGTTTTAGCGAGACTAACGAACAGCAATTCATTTTTATATATAAGAAGATACATCAATGAAATATACCATAATGTCAGAGTAAATAGATGGCCTTGTAAACAAACAGGTTAACGGACCACCTGATTGTAAGCAGTTACCATCCCTCATAGACCTCGGCATTGTTAAGACTCAGGAGACACTGCGAGGCTGCTACCTATGACTTTCTGCAATTGAATATGTAATGAATACTCATTTACATCACACATCTAATGTGACAGAGGAATACAGGAAAGTTAATTGCTAAAATAATAACTGACTACTATATTCTTTTCAGCTTAAGTTCAGGCTGGATCATCAAAATAGGAAGAGGTCTGGACTACTTCAAAGCACCAGAAAATAAATACTGTCTAGGAGTGTTTGACATGGATCTCAGACCTTGCCTGGAAACTACTGTTGATATAGTACATTCAAAGAACGTGAGACAGGTTCCGAGTTAAAAGAAAATTTCCGGGAATACTTGTTTTTCCTGCTATGGTTAAGTACCAAGGAGAATTAATTATAAGAGCAATTGAGTCATAAGCTCAAAATGATTGCTAGATCAATTGGAAATTACATGTTTTTTTTTGTAAAATACATAAAAAAATGGGTTCTACAAAATATTGTGATAATTTGGTCTCAAATTATAGTATTCGCAAAATGCGTTAAAAAAGTTTTTTTTTTTTTATCGAGAAAAAAACTATTTTTGGATACTATTGTTACCAATTGATATTTAAAGAAAAACCCATCCCTATGCTATTGCATGAAAGCAAATATTATTCTTATTCTTTATTGTACACAAAAGCAACATAACAGATAACACAAATAACATGAAAAAAGCAGGTACAAAGGCGAGCTTAACTTAAATTAACTTTTTATTGAATGCAATTATAATTGGTACTATCAAATGTGAATATATTTAAATAAACTTGAAATATTTCCAATTATTTTAAATTTATATAATCAATTCAGTAGGAAATAGTTTAGTTAGCACGCAATCTAATATCTAATATCATAATAATATTATAAAGGCGAAAGTTTGTATGTATGGATGGATGTATGTTTGTTACTCTTTCACGTAAAAACTACTGAATGGATTTGAATGAAACTTTATCACAATATAGCTTTAATATCAGAATAACACATAGGCTACAATTTTTGAACCCCTTTGTAACGCAGACGAAGTTGCGCGGGTCACCTAGTATATTATAAAGGCGAAAGTTTGTATGGATGTTTGTTAATCTTTCAAGTAAAAACTACTGAATGGATTTGAATGAAACTTTACCACAATATAGCTTATACATCAGAATAACACATAGGCTACAATTTTTGATAATACGGGACGAACCTGAAGTCCACGCGAACGAAGTCGCGGGCAAAAGCTAGTAACTTATAAAAATAAAACAAGTCTGTAAGTTTACCATAATATAGTTCATTGAAACAATAACAATTCCGTGAAAAATACGTATTTAGGTACAATATTAATTAAAATTACAAATGGTGGTTTAAAATACATTACGTCAAAATTAAATTGGCAACACTTAGACATTTTAGTGTTGCCTTATAAAATTTGAAGTAAATTCGTATAGGTAGTATATTATGTTGTATATAGTTATGTTATTAACTTTTTATTGAATGCAATTATAATTGGTACTATCAAATGTGAATATATTTAAATAAACTTGAAATATTTCCAATTATTTTAAATTTATATAATCAATTCAGTAGGAAATAGTTTAGTTAGCACGCAATCTAATATCTAATATCATAATAATATTATAAAGGCGAAAGTTTGTATGTATGGATGGATGTATGTTTGTTACTCTTTCACGTAAAAACTACTGAATGGATTTGAATGAAACTTTATCACAATATAGCTTTAATATCAGAATAACACATAGGCTACAATTTTTGAACCCCTTTGTAACGCAGACGAAGTTGCGCGGGTCACCTAGTATATTATAAAGGCGAAAGTTTGTATGGATGTTTGTTACTCTTTCAAGTAAAAACTACTGAATGGATTTGAATGAAACTTTACCACAATATAGCTTATACATCAGAATAACACATAGGCTACAATTTTTGATAATACGGGACGAACCTGAAGTCCACGCGAACGAAGTCGCGGGCAAAAGCTAGTAACTTATAAAAATAAAACAAGTCTGTAAGCACAGACCATACATATATATATGAGATAGATATGCAACTGGAGATAGGAATATGAGCTGAAGTTTATCACAGCCGAATCACAGGTGGAGCCACATGCTTGAGTGCATGCGCTGCGCGCTAGATTTAAATTTATTTTTTGTTTACTAGGGGAATTCAGTTTTTCTATTTGAAAAAAAAAATGTTTCATTACAATAGCTGATGCATCCACTCGTAATTTAAAACAACAAACTCATTATAATTTGAAATCTATTAACTTGCTCAGCTTTCTAACAAAACATTTTTTCTTTCAAATAGAACAGTTTTCAAAATAAAAAGCTGCTGTTTTCACATTCCATTTCAAATTTATATTATTTTTATCAATAACATTATAATACCAAGAAGAAGAAAATGTACAAAAATAGCAACAACAAAGGAATAACATTCAAAGAAAATGATTCAACAATATAATATTTTTACAAGCATTTTTTGTGAAAATATAGTATACCCAACCATCATTTTGAAAAAAAGTTTAAATCAATCAAAACAATATCTTATACAAATATGTACAAGCATAACAAAAATTGCGTATTCAGGAATATTTCGGAGCTGAATATAATCTTCATATATTTTTTATTCTTTAAATGTAAAATTTTATATAATAATAACCTAAAAACCCTTAGATGATTTAGATCCTTTTGATGCTATAGTAATTCTATAACTACACTTATTTATAAAAAATCACTGATTTATAAAATTGTACACAAAATAATTTCACATGTAGTTTCCTTCCAAATTTGTAAAAACGCAACAGGTTTACAAAAACTAGCTTTTTATAAAATAATTATTAAACAATGGTTGTGTTATTAAAGTATCAGTAACTTGTGTTATTATCGAGGATAATTTACAATTAGTAAGTTATAAACTTATTTAGACACTTGTGGTTTTCTATAATACTTTCATGCATTTTGAACGGCTCTGCAACAACGTTGAAATATCGAGACAACTCAATTAAATATCGTGGTATGAACCCGTTAAAAATGCATGAAAATTAGTAAGTTACTTAGCTTTACATAAAAACAAATTGCAAAAACTAAATATTCAATGTTATGGTATTTTCGTTCTACTTGTGTAGTTGTCTAATAGCCTAGTCAAATTTATACTATATATTCTAAAATATACTATTTCGAAGAATTCAACATTGGTTGAATGTTTGTAGCAGGTTTATAAGAATGCTTTAAAAACTGTTTTGACTTAACAATGTTCAGTCATAAAAGTATAAATGCTATGGTACAAATTGGTTATTTATAGCATTAATTGATAATAATTCTTCTAAACTTTATTCCAATGTTTAGTTCTTTGAAACAATTTTATAGCAGTATTGATGTCTTGACATTCAGGATAAACTCCTCCTTCATTTTTGTTGACACTGATGACTTTCTAGTCCTGCGAAGAAAAATAATAGTATTAGTAGTGTGACAGCATTAATTTATTAAGAAATTAAATGGCAGTAGTAGCAATTAATAGGTAGCCTATGTTATTTCTTAGAACCTAAAGATTGTCTGTGCCAAATATCATCAAAACCGGATCAGAGGTTTAAGCGGGAAAGTGCAACAGACAGACAGAGTTACTTTTGCAATTATAATATAAGAATATCTAACATATGACATGATTGTAAGTTTAGATCAATCAAAACAATTAATGTTATAAAAATAATAATAAACGTATTGCATATTTTGGTTGACTGGTAGAGAATGCCTTCGGCATTAAGTCCGCCATTGTACCTTTTGTGCATGAAGTTAAATAAATAAATAAATATTAAATAATATTTCGGATTTTAATATAATTTTGTGTTTATTTTATTCTATAAATGTAACATTCTATAAAATAACATTTTTATTACAAGTTACTCAATTCTATAAAAATGTTTTACAATATATCTCGTCTTTGTTTGGTGGAAGAACAAATACATCATTCAGATACTATTGAAAGTGTTATAAAAAACTAGAAAACCCGCGCAACTTCGTCTATGTCACAAAGGGGTTTAAACAGCACTCACAATGTCGTCGCGTTATTTTTGACGTGAAACGTCTTTATAATCGCGTCGAAACATACGGGTCTATATCATCGTAGCTTAATAACCAAAATACTATTGTTAGTCTTGCGATGTTTATATAACTCCTATGAAAGCTAAGTTGTTGGGGCGTTCACTTTACAAAGAGAAGCATAGGCAGTAATGGGTCATAGTACCTCGAGCAGGTCCATCTTGAAGTAGAGCGCGAACATGGTCGTGGTGGGTGGCTCTGGGTCGTCGGCGTGCGACGTGAGCAGCTCCTCGCAGTAGCCCCGGCACCGGTACAGCTCCGAGCGGACGTAGCGCCGCGCTCCAGTTACGAGCCTGATTAATTGTTTGCAATTGTTTTAATTGTTCACTATTTCTGAAATCATAAATTGGGAAGTTTCAAATTGGATCCATAGCTGGCGGTTTTGTATATTCCGTGACATAAGACATTGCAGGAGTCTATCTAGGTAGTCTAAGCAGCAGTAGTCATTAAACATCAGGTGTGCGGTACGCTCATCTAAATACCGATCATTCAAAAAATCCAAACAGGAGAAATTGTACAAACAGATAAAACCACAGTATTTACACTCTAATTCAAATTCGTTTTTGCCTAACACCACCTGAGAATGAGCTTTCCTTCTCGGGCGCTTTAATCTGTACTCTTTTGAACAAAGCTTAAAGATAGGTGTTACGTGACTAGGAATTTGGTAAGACTTGGTTTTATTCTCTACTAGCTTTTGCCCGTGACTTCGTTCGCGTGGACTTCAGGTTCGTCCCATATTATCAAAAATTGTAGCCTATGTGTTATTCTGATGTATAAGCTATATTGTGGTAAAGTTTCATTTAAATCCATTCAGTAGTTTTTACGTGAAAGAGTAACAAACATACATACAAACTTTCACCTTTATAATATTATATTATGATTTCGACAAAGAGTTAGAGTAAGTAAAATTCTGTGTTACCTTATTACTGGTGCAAGTGCCGTTACACTCGAAGAGTATGGGTTGTTGTGGGGCACGGGCTCAGCGCCGCACTGACAGCACGCAGCACAAGCATGTGTCAACCTTACACCTACAGCCCTGTTGAGTAAACATCACTAGAGTACAATTAACCCGCTACAATAGTGATGCTCGTAAGCAACGTAATATGTACAACATTCAGAGGAAATAGTACTTCAATAAATAATAAAATGATAGGAAAGTCAAAACTGCAAAAAACATTCGCCCAAGTCAAGCAACCGTTGAACATTATGGTGGTGCTAATTAGAATCTATACATTTAGTATGGTAAAATAGCCTTGTCCGGGATAAACTTGAAAACTACAAAGTTATTTACACCATAGAGTTATTTATTTAAAGCAGGCTGAAAAAAAACAATTTTTGCAGTTCGATTTTACTAAAGACAATCTCTCTCTATTACTGCACTTTCTGTAGATATGAAATTTAAAGAAGAAACGGGTAAATGAATGTCATTTTAAAAGGTCTAATTGTTGGTATTTTCAGTGTTGTATAGCATTGATGAAGATGACGTTGCGGGCAGCAGCTAGTACATAATAAATTTGGACTAATTTTTTACAAGCTTTATATTAACTTTCACTGGATGTAACAATGGAAGTTCAATAGTTATCATAAATAGTACTTGTGTTATTAAAGTAATATCACTGTTATTAAGATATACATTAGTAAGATTCTTAATCAAAAAAAAAAGTTTATAATAAAATAAAAAAGAGTTTTGTTGATTAGAATCAATAATAATTAAACTCACCTTATCATCTTTATTAATAATACATGTCATGTATTTTTGTTACTGAATGGTTACTGGTCACCCAAAATGTTCTTTCCAGTTTATGGTTATAAAAGTTAAAATACCTTTAGACACAACAAGCAGTGACTTTGCTCAAATATGTATAGGCTTAATGTCATCATCTCTTTCTCATTAGTATATCTGCATTGTCTCCGTTTATCTCACTCTTCAGTTGCATCACAGTATAGATGACTACTCAGATAATTTTTCTACATGGTCTAGGAGAGGTTTGGGACGAGCTAGCCTTTTGTCTAACTTGAGGTCATTCTTCTGTCTTTTACTCAACTGCACTATTTTGTAACCTACAATAATAGTTATTCTTTAGTTCCTAAAATAAAAAAGAATATTTTACAGCAAAAGATATATTGTAAAAGTTTCATATCATAATATCCATTTTGATCCTCCCCTTTAAAATGTCGAAAAATTATGTATGTTTATATGTATTTTTAAAAATAAATAATCCAATTTTGATGCAGTTTCCAGTTGAGTAACTTAAGATCAAATAGTGCAACTCCTTTTTGATGTAGACGAAGTTGCGAGGATCTGTTAGGTATTTTCACAAACAAACTCTACATCTTTATATTAGAACAGATACAGGAGACTTACCATCATTGACAAAGACATGCGAGTGGCATATAAATAACATTTTGACTCAGTTTTTTCAGTTTCAGTCCGCAGTTAACATGCTTGGTTTTACACTTCATCTTCGCAGTTATCCCACACTTCACATGAGAAGTCATTCAAGGAATTGAGAAGTAGAGTTTCAGTACAGTTTCGAGTTTTGAAATTTATCCAAAATTATGAAGATACTCTTCTAAATAAACAATTACTACGTAGAATATTATTAAAATTGTGATTAAAATGGCGTCGGCGTCCACCAGTCACCAGGGAAAGCGTACTAGAGATGTTACATAATTTTTATTTGTCAATAACTCGATCGATAGCAATAAAAAATGGTTGTTTTATACAAACAAATTGTTGATTAATTAGTAAAAGTACCAAACTTATTAGTTACTAAATAATTAAATACTGGATGAACCACGCAACTTTGTCTGCGTCACAAAGGGGTTTAAACAGCACTCGCGATGTCGTCGCGATATTTTTTGTAGCGGACAACGTTTTATACTCGTGATAATTGCTCAACGAAATATCTGATTGGAATAAAACAATAAAAATAGGTAAAAAACTTTTTAAGTTAAACGGTTTTATGTTAAACATACATTGCAATGTTTAAGATAAATGTACTAAAAACCAAAAAATAATAAAATAGATACAGTCCTGGGAATTATAATACCGTTGGGCACGTCAATTGTCTACAATCGTTGATTAAAATGTTTGTTTTGTAATGTTACATTATAATTAAGACAACAACGATTGTAGAAAATTTATGTGCCCAACGGTTTTATAATTCCCACGACTGTATCTATTTTATTATTTTGGCGGGCTTTCCAACCGCGTGTTCCACGGCATATTCCGCTGGGTCAGAACCAGCGTGGGTCGGGGATCGCGGTTTACCATCCCCGTACTTTGTGTGTAAGATTATTTGTTTTAAAGTTGTTTTTAAAAAGCGTACAACATCAAATGAAACATAGTTTTAAGCCGAGCGCGTTGTAAAAAGTTATAAGTTATTGAAAATTGTCCCAATTTACTTGTTGTAGACAACAGTTTTTGTAATATTAATCAATTGGAATGCTGAATAGAAAATCGATTCCCAAAAAGAAAGCTAATCGAGAAAAAACAATTACCGAAATTATAGGTTCTACCCTAACTTTGATCAAAGAATGAATGATACCAGATTACCGAAAAAAAAATAACGAAAAAAATCTTATAACAGCACATAACAATAAAATTAATTTACATTTTAAATTTAGGTTATAGCTGACTGAAAAGTGTACATTATCGTCAATAAGTAGCAGATCATAAAAATTTAGGAAAAATTGTTTTTTAAATTTAGCGCCATCTCGCGGGGAAACAATGAAATGGAAAAAGCGTGGACAAGAATTTCAAAATAGCGCCATCTCACGTAAAATCATAAAAAATCGTCAAATCGTGGCACAACCGTAGCGACACCTAAAAATCAGCTGGCTAACTAAGTAACCAGTGGCACCCCCCTGTCTGTAAGTTTACCATAATATAGTTTATTGAAACAATAACAATTCCGTGAAAAATACGTATTTAGGTACAATATTAATTAAAATTACAAATGGTGGTTTAAAATACATTACGTCAAAATTAAATTGGCAACACTTAGACATTTTAGTGTTGCCTTATAAAATTTGAAGTAAATTCGTATAGGTAGTATATTATGTTGTATATAGTTATGTTATTAACTTTTTATTGAATGCAATTATAATTGGTACTATCAAATGTGAATATATTTAAATAAACTTGAAATATTTCCAATTATTTTAAATTTATATAATCAATTCAGTAGGAAATAGTTTAGTTAGCACGCAATCTAATATCTAATATCATAATAATATTATAAAGGCGAAAGTTTGTATGTATGGATGGATGTATGTTTGTTACTCTTTCACGTAAAAACTACTGAATGGATTTGAATGAAACTTTATCACAATATAGCTTTAATATCAGAATAACACATAGGCTACAATTTTTGAACCCCTTTGTAACGCAGACGAAGTTGCGCGGGTCACCTAGTATATTATAAAGGCGAAAGTTTGTATGGATGTTTGTTACTCTTTCAAGTAAAAACTACTGAATGGATTTGAATGAAACTTTACCACAATATAGCTTATACATCAGAATAACACATAGGCTACAATTTTTGATAATACGGGACGAACCTGAAGTCCACGCGAACGAAGTCGCGGGCAAAAGCTAGTAACTTATAAAAATAAAACAAGTCTGTAAGTTTACCATAATATAGTTTATTGAAACAATAACAATTCCGTGAAAAATACGTATTTAGGTACAATATTAATTAAAATTACAAATGGTGGTTTAAAATACATTACGTCAAAATTAAATTGGCAACACTTAGACATTTTAGTGTTGCCTTATAAAATTTGAAGTAAATTCGTATAGGTAGTATATTATGTTGTATATAGTTATGTTATTAACTTTTTATTGAATGCAATTATAATTGGTACTATCAAATGTGAATATATTTAAATAAACTTGAAATATTTCCAATTATTTTAAATTTATATAATCAATTCAGTAGGAAATAGTTTAGTTAGCACGCAATCTAATATCTAATATCATAATAATATTATAAAGGCGAAAGTTTGTATGTATGGATGGATGTATGTTTGTTACTCTTTCACGTAAAAACTACTGAATGGATTTGAATGAAACTTTATCACAATATAGCTTTAATATCAGAATAACACATAGGCTACAATTTTTGAACCCCTTTGTAACGCAGACGAAGTTGCGCGGGTCACCTAGTATATTATAAAGGCGAAAGTTTCTATGGATGTTTGTTACTCTTTCAAGTAAAAACTACTGAATGGATTTGAATGAAACTTTACCACAATATAGCTTATACATCAGAATAACACATAGGCTACAATTTTTGATAATACGGGACGAACCTGAAGTCCACGCGAACGAAGTCGCGGGCAAAAGCTAGTAACTTATAAAAATAAAACAAGTCTGTAAGTTTACCATAATATAGTTTATTGAAACAATAACAATTCCGTGAAAAATACGTATTTAGGTACAATATTAATTAAAATTACAAATGGTGGTTTAAAATACATTACGTCAAAATTAAATTGGCAACACTTAGACATTTTAGTGTTGCCTTATAAAATTTGAAGTAAATTCGTATAGGTAGTATATTATGTTGTATATAGTTATGTTATTAACTTTTTATTGAATGCAATTATAATTGGTACTATCAAATGTGAATATATTTAAATAAACTTGAAATATTTCCAATTATTTTAAATTTATATAATCAATTCAGTAGGAAATAGTTTAGTTAGCACGCAATCTAATATCTAATATCATAATAATATTATAAAGGCGAAAGTTTGTATG
The DNA here is from genome assembly GCA_030269945.2 of Trilocha varians. Lineage (NCBI taxonomy): Eukaryota > Metazoa > Arthropoda > Insecta > Lepidoptera > Bombycidae > Trilocha > Trilocha varians. The sequence goes on from AP028266.1 coordinate 7,128,153, forward strand.
TATGGATGGATGTATGTTTGTTACTCTTTCACGTAAAAACTACTGAATGGATTTGAATGAAACTTTATCACAATATAGCTTTAATATCAGAATAACACATAGGCTACAATTTTTGAACCCCTTTGTAACGCAGACGAAGTTGCGCGGGTCACCTAGTATATTATAAAGGCGAAAGTTTGTATGGATGTTTGTTACTCTTTCAAGTAAAAACTACTGAATGGATTTGAATGAAACTTTACCACAATATAGCTTATACATCAGAATAACACATAGGCTACAATTTTTGATAATACGGGACGAACCTGAAGTCCACGCGAACGAAGTCGCGGGCAAAAGCTAGTAACTTATAAAAATAAAACAAGTCTGTAAGTTTACCATAATATAGTTTATTGAAACAATAACAATTCCGTGAAAAATACGTATTTAGGTACAATATTAATTAAAATTACAAATGGTGGTTTAAAATACATTACGTCAAAATTAAATTGGCAACACTTAGACATTTTAGTGTTGCCTTATAAAATTTGAAGTAAATTCGTATAGGTAGTATATTCATTACTAAGAATACTTATATTTTCTAGAATCTAAGTAGTGCATTCTAGTAAAACTAGTTTTAAATCTAGTAATACTAAAGACTAGTAATAGTAATTTCACAAGTATGGCCTCAAAAGACGATAAATTGCATTAAAATTAGCAATATATACAAAGCAAATAATTTTATTAAGTATTATATTTAAAAAAATAGTATTTGGAATGTACAAATGGAATTACTATCGTAGTATGTCATTAAATAGGCAAATACTAATTATTCGAGAATTTACTAATCTAGTAAGTAGTAGCTAAGGTAGTATTTAAATAGAATAATAGCGATCTCTAAAGGCCCTAAGGGGATAGCCCTCTATCATATTCGTCTATCATTGGTGTATAAATTCATAAGTGCAAGACTAATAAAACCTCATAAAATATATTCAAATACAAATAGATTAAATTAAAAATTAATCTAAAAAAGTTTAAATAAACAAAATGGCCGCCAAAGCAATGAAATTCGCGCCATCTTTCTCTCTCATATCATTAACCAGCCAAATTAAACGTAGCTTTCCTGTTTAGCGGAAAACAACATTAAGGACTCCATCAAATGTGGCCGAATCATATCTTGGACATCTTTTTGGTATCCTTCGAAAGCCTCAGGATTGTGTTTGAAGATGTTTCTCAATGCTTTGAGGCAGTGTATGAGAGTTTGATCCGGGTTGTTCTCGAGATGCGGTCGAGTTCTTTGCGCTCTTACCAATCGGATAAGATGCGGAACTCCTTCCAATTGAACTATTTGGTGTGCTACATCTGGTATAACTGTTAATCTGTGGGAGAATGATTGTATTATTTTAATATTGAAAAAGTAAAAAAAGTTTCTACTAAGAATTGAACTTATGGTTTTTCAAGTGAAGACAGAAGTGTAGATATTTTATAAAATTATTAATAGTATGGGATATCTTAAGTCAAATAACTGATCTTAACAGATGTGGATTTACCAGTCGTCTTAAAAGCTTAGGACGGCAAATTTTAGAGGACTGGCAAGTCTTTTTGTTGAATTACTCAAATCCCTATGTTGGACTTAGTTGGTTTTTTAAAATCTTATATTATGGAAGCGGAATTATATCGGTACAAATCCACAATTGAATCATACAGTAATATAATATAACATACCTAGAGATAGCTTCAGTAGCGTGACAATGCAACGCAGCCTGCGCCCTCAGCTCGGCTCGTCTCGGCGCTGCAGAGGGCGCTGACCTCGCAAACCAAACCAACGCCGCGCACACGCACGCGTCGCCGCTCAGGGAGTACACGCAGCGAGCCACGCGGGACATGCTGCAGAGGAGAGATGCTGTTTGCTCCTGGAGATACAACAATTAATTGAGATTTTAAATGAACATGACAAATTCCTCCTCCTCGGTATTCCCTGAGCGCTATGACTTGTCCTTCTTCAAACGAGGCTTGAGGAGGGTCCTTAAAGTTAGGTCATAGGTAGCGACCCCGCAGTGTCCCCTGACATTGCAGAGGTTCATGAACGACGGTAACCATTTCCTATCAGGTGGGCCGTTGGCTCGTCTGCCTACATGGCAATTAAAAAAAATTGATAGAATATGTATATTAATAGAAAATGTTGGATAGGTCTATACATTGTGTATGAACGAACACGCAATCTGTTACATTTTTGTCGTAAAATAATGAAACAAAATGCGACCCTCCTTACTTTCACGCGCTCTTTAAATGATAGAAGACTAGGCCTTGGACAATGAAGAAAATATTCTTGAGGATTATGTTTAAGAAAAAAATAATGTTAGTTCTAGCTACATTTAAAGTGAAATTATCCATGTAAATTTAATATTTACCTGCAAAAACACAGATACATGCGGTCCCCTACGTTTAACCGCATCTAATAATCTTTCAACTGTTTGGTGTTTGTGTATCACTTCGATGACGTCAGATTTATTGCAGCTATTTTCTCGTTTTTCCAGTTCTAATTCTCGTAGTAAATTCACTAAACACGCCGTACATAATAGTAGAAGCTGGCAACATTCGGTGCGACACAGGATATCTAGAAAGAAAAAATACAACATCGTTGAATTATAGGGAAAATATAGACGATTTTGATACTAAATTTCATAGTAAAAGTTCTATTGCAACAGTTTTTCTACGTATTTAACTGATTTTATAAATACATAAGTAGTATACAATGCAACTGTTCCAATTAACATTCAAATAATAAAAATAGCTTTTTAAAATAAACGGAAACAAATTTAAAACACTCAACGCCATCTATTGTCGGATAGACGCATTAAAAGTTACCAACTACCATCACAAGATGGCGTTGTCACAAAATTCACGTTAAAGTTTAATCTACTCGCCGCTAGATGGCACTAACCTGTTATATTTTCAACTATTTTGTCCAAGAACAGATGTAACTGCGTCAAATCGTAATGTCCAGTGAGCCAAGGAGCCGTGATCTGCGTCAGAACTGTAATGGCCTCACGTATTTGCGGCTCCGGGTTCGACCGGTCTGACAATATGTCTGATATTATTTCTATACCGCCACCCTGAAAATCAAGAATAGAATCAAAAAGTGTAGATGTAGGTGAAATGAAATGATTTTTTTTTTTTTTAAATTACATTTGTGTTTTTAAACAGCGAGTCCCGTACTAAGCTGTAGCTTGTGCTACGGGGCTCCTTTACAATAACCAGGACGGACATGTCGATCTAGGAAAATGTATTAGGTAGTAAAAAAAGAAAAGAAAATGAAAATAAAATATACAACTTCTAACAAAAACAAAACAGACCTACTATACATTTGAGTATGACTAAATCTTGTCGATTATTTTTATAGGTTACTATGGAAACGAAATACATTTGGCTGTTTGAAAAACTGAAATAAAACTCATACCTCTTCAAATTGTTTCACAGCATCCCCGTGCACACAGACAGTCGCTAAAGCTCTCAAACTCAAAGCTTTTATAGAACTTTTGTTTGTCTCAATAATTGCAGTTAATAAAGCTCTTGGTACTGCGCAGTCTACAAATGGTAGATCTGTTATACTCTTCATGATTTTAGAACTTTTCTCATGAAGAACTCCTTCTGGGGATTCACTTAACATCGCGAGGTGGCCGATTGAAGTGAGCGTGCTTTTCAGAATCATATCTGATGGTGGTTCTTCGATTATTGATACTAGAGTCTGAAATAATAGTGAAGATTTACTAATCTATATCGATAAAATATTTTAAAGGGTAATGTCGTGATGTTTTTAACGATGTAGGTTTTTTTTTTTAGTTCGAGGAAATCACCGGATCCTCACCAGCCCCGCGATATGTGTGGGTGCGGGATATATGGCAGTTGAACCGCACTAAAACCTCCAACCGCTCACACTCAGCGTCCGAACCCCGGCTGAGGCCAGAACCCAGCACGGGGTTATGAGGGACGGCGCGACGCGTTACGCCCACGGCACTCTTTCCCGCCGCGCCGCCCCCTAACAATGTAGGTAATGTGAATCGATTTTAATAAACTAATTTTGGGATGATTCTTGCAATTTTATAAAGAATGGAGTGCAAGTTGTTGTGTATTAACAACTTGCACGTCATCTTTTTCTCTGACATCGACAAATGTAAATGTTTCGTACACGTCAAAACCTTCTGGACCAATTAAGTTTATCAGCAAACTAGCTTCAACACCTTCTTCCTCTTTATGCACCCCCGATGCCTTCAAGAATAAAACAAATTGCGTTTTCCAACGTTTCCATGCGTCAGCCCGGCTGACGGAGCTGCCATCCAGAACTAGTTCTGGCGGTGGTCGCGCGTGTTCCATAAACTCGATAAACTCACTAATAAATAACTGTTTTCACGTGATGAAACCCTCACTTAATCCTTTTAAAACAATTTTTTATGAATTTTTTTCACCGCTGTCACCATGTTGTGTATTAACAAAACCATGTCCGTTTGACAACTGTCATTTATTAAAAACCAGCCAGTACAGTATACTACACAAGTATAAAAGGATAATGAAGATTTTAAATCCAAAGCTGATACTTCGCTTTTCCAATCAAAATTCCAACTTTAACCGCAGGGCACAACTAGCCAATGTTTATTCAAACGAGTGATCATATAACAGGAAATATTAAGAACAATACGTAAAGTACGAACGATTCATATTTTAACCACAATGACCTAAATGTATTGCAAACGTCATTGCAAATATTATGAAAAAAAAAAAAAATTGGTTGCCTGTAAAGTCGGTATACGGGCGAAAGTTTTACGTGACAACGACTCGGGCATGGTTAGCCCGCCTAAAAGCGAGAGAGACAGACATAAAAAGTGAAAGGCACGCGTGCCTCTCACTCGCTCTCATTGTGAGCGCATAACGTGAGCGGAGCGTAACGCAGTTTCTTGAAGTGTCACCCGGCAAACCAATTTATAAGACGTTGTCACGTCAAAAAATTTTTAAAAGATAGTCAAACAAGGTCCATTTAGCGAAAATTGATGAACCCAGACTAGTGTTTAAAATGAGCTTCACTATCTTCTTTAATTCGCTATTATTTACCTTTCTTTAAAGTACAATATTCTAGAAATCTACGCGCGAAGACCATTGTAATTTGCTTAGCTAATAATAAATATTGCTTCCGATTGCTTTTATAACTTAAGATACCAAACCTATTAAATTTACTTTGAATTTATAGCAGTTGCATCATTTAATTAAAATCAAATTTATAGATTCATTAACGTGTTATTGCAAAAACACTGATTACATGTGCGATATTATGTCATTAAATTTAAGTTACCTTCATCTGCTGAATCAGAACAGCTTTAGTAGTCTCCAGGAATATATCGATCAGCGTATCCAAATGTTTCATCACCAAGTTCCACTCAACATTACTCTCATTTAACTCAATTTTGACATCTTCTCCTATATCTATCAACTTCTGCAGATAGAGCTGAAGAGACTTCTTTATTTTGTCCCATCTCTCTGGAGTTTCTCCCGGTGGTTTGGTGTTCAAAGTGATGCTGTGTGCTAGAACGAACTCATTGATGTTTGCTACTAACAAACATATTTGTTCTTCACTCGGTTTTGAGGTTTCCATTTGCCTGTGAATAAAATAGGGACTGTGATGTGAAATGTTTTAACCACTCAACTGGGAACGTCACTATTCGCTCGATGGCGAAACTGGGGACTTCGTTCGGAATCAATACCGTGTTTGAGCCCCTTTTTAAAAACATTTTTTCCAATAAATTTTAATTTCGATTTTTAACTAAACCTTGTATTTTTGTAAATCTTTATTATTAAACGACGCTGTATTGCATTTTCAGCGAAAATATGTTATCTCCATAAAATATGAGACGATTAAAAAATGTAAACAAAACAAGTTTTTGAACTTTGCTCAATTTTGGTTCCTGCCACAGACTTGGCAAAAGTAAACAAACCAATTTTGTTGCCGATCCCAGTTGAGTGCTTAAGAACTAGGAACATGTGCTGCTAAATATTACAAATATCAGGTTTAAATTCTTAAAAAAGTTTCAAATCATAACGCATAGTATACTGGATCTAATACGCTTAGTTGTCGAAAAGTAGGTAGGTACATATAATATTTTTTGCCATGTAGGCAGACGAGCTAACGGCCCACCTGATAGGAAGTGGTTACCGTCGCTCATGACCCTCTGCAATGTCAGGGGACACTAAGGGGTCGCTACCTACGACCTAAAAGGACCCTCCTCAAGCCCCGTTTGAAGAAGGATATATGCGTAAATTATAATTTATTTTAAAAAGAGCAAGAGCAGCTTCGGTTCACTTAAGACAATTTAATCATCGACGTTTTATTGCCTTGTAGGTAGACTATATAACGGGTCACCTGATCGTAAGCGGTTACAGTTGCTCATGGACCTCTGCATTGTCAGAGGACACTGCGGAACCGCTACCTATGGCCTACCTTAAAGAACTTTCTTCGACGACTTCTTACTTATTATATTTCAAATTAGCGATTTGAATTAGTAAGTACTCGTGGTATTATTGTTAACAACTTAATGGTGATTGAATACGATTTTACACAAACGTGAAAGCACCATAGTTAATTAAAATTGTTGATTGGGCAATTAGTTGTTTAACGATAAAATTAATAACAAGTTTTTATCTAAACTTGTTTGTTATCTAATGGCAAAAAGTTTTGGTGGTATTTACGCGGTATTCGTTCTAAAAAACTATAAAATATTTTATAATGTATAAAAATAGTTATCTATATAAATGTCTTTGTAAATTAACAGTTTTTCAGTGCCTACTATACATATATTATACAGGGTGATTTCCTAGTGAGGGTACATATTGAAGGTTATGGTAGCTGATGGTTATATACGGCCAGTAAAAATATTACCAAAGAATATGGCTTAATGCCTTAGTAATCGCAACTTAAACTATCTAAAATTCTTGCAAAATGATGATTTTTCGACAGTTGATTGGTGTGGCGGAGGTGTGGGGTGCGCGAGATCACTAGTCAACACTCTTTAAGCCGAAATTGTTTATGTTTGAGGTAGTATTGTCGAATTTATATGTAAAAAAAAAAAAATGTAATTTTACCTCGTTTTTGTAATATTCCGTATTAGAACAGAGTACTCATTACCCTCCTGCAATATGTACCCTCTCTAAAAATCATCCTATATACTTTAAAATAATGATAACCTTCTTCCAGCAAAACTAGACCTACAGCAGAGTAAGAAACAATTTTTACAAATACTAGTACAAACTTACCTCAGCACATCGCTATACTGATGAACTATAATCTGTCCGTGAGTTTGGACTTTCTTGATATTTCCCGTGATAGTAGCCGAGCTGGCCGACACCATGGTTTTCATCTCAACACCAATAGGCTTGCTCTGAAGAGTGGTCATACATTCGCTCTCATAGGATCCGACTAAATCACAGAGCCAGTATTGAACTGATTCTGGTCTTCTTTCACAGATACGTTCAAGCTGAGTCTGGTCTATGCTTCGTTCTCTATAGAGGATTTCGTTTTGGTTGTTGAGAACTACCCTGCTGGATGTTTTGTTATATTAATGTTTGTCTACGGCTGTTTTAAAATATAAGGGTGGAAAATGACTCACAAATTAGTAAGCAATGTTCTAAAACTATCATAATTTTCTTAGACATCTCTGTAACAGTTAAGATTTCAAATTAACTATATGGAATGTTGGAAATACAGAGAATTTCGTACAAAAAGAGGTTCTTTATCGTAAGCGAAATTACTTGTTAACAAACGTGTTTATAACCGGTTCCTAATGACCTTCGCAACTTACCTGCTATTGAATTGGCTCGTCAAATTGATACGAGGCGGGTTTTTCTTATCACTACTCCTCCCATTCATGAACTCGTCGGGCGCTAACATTTTTGGCGTCGACATACATGCTAAATCTAATTGTACATCACCGAAATGATATTCCTCCTGGTCTTTTAACTTTTCGCGTTTCGAATCGTGCGTTAAATTCTTATTTTGGGAACTTGAATCGTAAGGAGTCTTTTCTTTATCTTGAAATTGAGGAGGCGGTGTTACTCTATTTTTAATATTGTTTACATCGTCTGGTTTGTCTTTCGACTTTACGTTGAGGTCGCTCTCTGTTCCTACGAGTCTTTCATTGTAATGAGGGATTAGCATTTCTACTTCTGGATAGCCTACTATAACCCAATTGTTGTGTTCGTCTGTTCTTGGTAGACCTATTGGTGGTACTCTGCCGTCTAAAGTTCCACCAGCATGGGTACCAACAACGGTTTTATCTTTTTTAGGAAATATCCTGAACAGTTCTTTTGTCCTATCTACTTTTGTTGCCATTCTTTGTTTAGCTTTAGGTCCTGCTTTCTTGTTTGGTTTTAAATGAAGACTATCCATTATGTTTTTCGCTATCAGTGTCTTTGTAGGTTTTGTAGCTTCTACGTCTCGAATTTCATTAGTTGTTTCCTCGTCAATGTATCCCAAAGAGTGGTAGCCATCTTGAATATCGAGGATTTGCTGATCAAGTCTTTGTGCTTCAAAATTTAGCGATTTATTTAGTCTGTTCCTTTCAAATCTAGGGGTTGTGGTCAAAGGCGGTTCTTCTTCATTTGAAAAGCTTCGGTTATAAGTTGGTTTGGTACTAGATCTTTCTGTAGGAATGTATGAGACGTTAGAAATCGGTGTACGAACTCTTGGCTGATTGTTGACTGCGATTTCATTGTTATCAGACAATTTTATATACTCTAAACTTTCATTAGACTTATTCTTACTCGTTTCTAAGTCTTTAACTTTCGCTATTTTAATAACTTTGGTACTGTCGTTTTCGGATGTCAACGACTTCTTTACTGGATATTTCTTTGAAGGACTTATAACATTAATATTCTTATTGGGTACTTCTTTGGTATCGTGTGGTATTGCACTTATTAATTCTTTGTTTTTTACTTTACTTGGGTTTGTGTTGGTAGGTTTAAGAATGTTATTGTTTGCATTGCTAGTTTTAGATACAGTGTGTTTCGTGTTCTCTTTATTCAGTTTTTCATTGTTGATATTTTTAGAACTTTTGTCGACATTTGTGTTTTTCTCATCCACGCCCTTATCTTTCAATAATTCCATGTGCTCCTCGTCATGGTGTATCTCACAATACTTTTGTAAGTCATAAGGCGTTTGAATAACGCTGCTACTACGAAGTCTTGGTTTAGGCGTCGGGGCCTCATTATTCGTTGATGTACTTGGTTTATCCACGACATCTTTACTTTGAAGAGTATTAGATAAATCCACATGCTTAACCGTTATATTCTCGTTGTTGTTAGAATCACTACTACTTGAAGATTTATTATTCGATTCATTCTCAGGAGGCGCGTAGTACTGAGAAGGGGGCGGCGAACTATCTGAATCGGAAAATCCGGAATCTTGGCTTTTGTGACTGCCTGGGCTGCCATGCCTTAAAGGCCACTGATTTATCTGCGCATTGGGCTGCGCAATGTTATCGGCGCTATTGTTCCTTTGTTGGTCCGGCTGATTTGCTATCCAGTGAGGTAACTGAGGTTCCCATTCTTGTTCCTCTCTCGCGCGATTGTTGCGGTTCCAATCAGCAGGTTGAGCAACGGGACTGCCCAGGCTCGGAGGCGAATCACCCCACCACACCTTGCTTCTTGTTCGTTGAAAATTTGACATCCTGAAACAAGCAATCTAAATGAGCAAGAGTGTAATGATCGATGACGCATTTTCGGCTCATTATACAAGTTTTAGGTGTGTGATACACAGTGCGTGACGGAGTTACGTGGATACAAATTATCGGAGACTTTTTGTGTGCCAGTCATGGGAATGTATTCTCTTGATTACATACACAATTGGAGACAAAAACGGGTGTGTAAAGTCCAAGGCGAGTGCGACGTGTGTACTAAATACTATAAATTCAGGTTACGAGGCAGATGTTTAAAACCGTTGCGATCTATTGTGCAGGGGTATTGTACGCCGTGATTTGGTCTCCCCTTCTATAAGTTGTTATAGAATGGAGTCGCGACGATGTAACATATTTTTTTTTGTGCGTGATAGACTAGTATTGGATTGTACGATGTACGACACATGCAATATATTGCTGAGCGGAAGACAGTTGCATTCTTGAGATTGATATTCGATCAGCCTAGTTTTTGTATGACAAGTTTGTGATTTATTTATATTTGAAGCATATTACAGGCATTTCTTCATTTTAAATGCAGTTTTTTGTATAATAAAACATTCTTTTATTAATATAAAACGCAGAGTTTATATCGGTAGTTCTTCTCAGCACGCAGGTTCATCTGGAACTGGTTCCTAATCTTGTTTGACTTTGAAAATGTATGTGTGTCCACATTTACGTTGGAATAAAGAATTTTAGTAATTTATGAAAAGTATGCTTTTTCTCGTAAGTATGCTGAGTCGTATCCAAATCTGGACTTTGATTGATTTTATAAGGAGTGGTGGAATCTTTGTGAGTTATGATTTAATATGAATTTAGCTTATGACGTGATTGTGCAGCTGCTAACTCTTAATCATGCGTAATACTTACTAAATTACACATTATACAAATAAAGGTGTAATTGAGACAATCGCCATAATAAGGTAGTTCTTACTCATTATTCTGCTATGACTCAGTAATTGTTTTTGAAATGGTAGAATAGTATTCGAAATGAAGTTAAAGTTAATCTAAGATCTGAATTTACTTGTGGATCTCAATTTAAAATATCAAGATCACTGCTTTTGTCAAAAGCTTAGGTGCTTGTTTTTATTTTTATGTGTTGGTCGAATAAAATAAAGTTGTATTCATACATTTTTATGAAAACGACCAACTTCCATTATTCAAGAAAAGTACTTACAAAAACTACCAGTCATATCTTTATCAAATTTATACGAGACTAGCTGCCCTGCGCAATTTCGTCTGCGTCGCATAGGAATTGTTCCCGGGAATCTAAAGTACTTATCAGAACGCTTTCTCAGAGCCTAAACTCGTTGAGGTTATCTTGCTTATTGACGGAGTTCCTGTGGCCACCTTCCAGCTCCATCATCAGACCTTGATCTAAGATATCCTATCTCTCAAGTTGGATCGAACTGCACATGGTGTGCAAATTTTATTATAATCCGTTTAGTGGTTTAGGAGTCCATTGAGGACAAACATTGTGACACGAGATGTATATATATTAAGATAAGATTATGTCTAAGGTGTCAATTTTCTAAAACATAATCATTCAAATCGTTCCAGCCAAACCAAAGTTAAACGATAACAAAACAGAAGAATACTCCTGTTTGGAGTTGTATCAAAAATAAAATCACTTCATTTAATTTCATAATTCTTGGACATGGACTCAAGTTCGTTCTTAATCCTTAAATGGAAAATGTTGTTTTTAAACAACATACATCACAGATAAAATCCTTCTTTAAATTTTTTGTTAATTTTGACAACTAGTTCTTATTTCTGAACGAATTTTGTACTATTTTTTTTAAGTATAGTAAATTCATGTCTAGATTTTTGTATGTACTTATTTTTTCCTAGACAGTACAGTAATACATGTCTATTACACAAATATACAGGGTATTAAAATCCGATGAAACAATACTTTCACAGCAAATAGTATACTTGATGTAGAAGCCATCCACCAAGTCTGGGTTTTCTAGGCATAATATATCATAAGTTATAACTAATCAAAACTAAGTGTTAATTTGTGCAGCTAACACCTAAAGACTTAAGCCTAAAGGCTAGTCACCTCCTGTATCATAGAACATTGTAATAATACACGGGACAAAAATCACATTCCAAACAGGATACATGCGCCTGTGTTCGTGAAAATAGATATAGCACGCTAAATGTAGGTCAGGGTAGGGTTGTCAAAAATAATACAAAATAATAATTTTTCAACTTTATATGGGAAAATAAAGTGATCATCTCCGTTTCAAAAGTATGTGTATATGATTTGAAATGTGATATAGATTAAGCCCTTAAAGTATTGTTTCACCGGGCACCAACACCCTTTATATATTTTTTAAAACGTAAAACCAAAATCTTCCATTTAAGGGTTAAGTTTGTAGACTTCAAATCATATTGTAAGTGTGAGTCAGTGATTAGTTGTGACAAGAAATCTAAATGCTTCTGATTCACATGTCGTTACTGTACCTACTTAGTTATGAGTAACTGTTTGTTTTCATTTCAATGGACCGTATTATATCAATATTCATAATCATTGCGAACACAATTTATATGATTCAAAAGTTTTTCTTTGATATGAAACTTGTAATTTCCAATAAAAATGACATGTTTCTCGCGAGGTTTTTTTTTCTTTTATTACCATGTCGTTGTCAGCAGACGAGCCAACGGCCCACCTGATAGGAAGTGGTTACCGTCGCTCATGAACCTCTGCAATGTCAGGGGACACTGAGGGGTCGCTATCTACGATCTAACTTTAAGGACTCTCCTCAAGCCTCGTTTGAAGAAGGACAAGTCATAGCGCTCTGGGAATACCGAAGAGCTCATTCATCATTGTAATTATCGCTTATGTGTAGTGGAAACTAATTAGACTATTTAATACAGTTAGGACTTGCGAAATAAGGTAAAGGACACATTATCATAATTAGAACTTTGTTGGTGAAGCCATTATTATTAGTTTTTCACTGTGAAAGGTATTTTACATGCATAATATTGTAGCAAAACTTTAAAAACGATTTTTAAAAAGCCCTTTTGGTAATTGGTTTTAAAGGTGTCATTCAAATCGAATGAATGTGTTCATTTTTATTATTTTATCGCCCTCATGTAACCTTATGCGGGATAACGTATTTATATCTTACATTTTGTAAAATGCTTTCCATTTCAATTTTTAACTAAATAAACACTTCGATAATCGTCTAAAACAAAAAAAGTGTCGTGACAACTTTTTCATAATAATTTCCGTCTAGCCCCCTTTCGATAACGCGCGACACGGAACTTCGTTCCAAAAATATCACTACCACTTACGTTCAGATGGCCCGATAGCTAGTCTGAATTAGTTTATTATAAATTTTCATAAAGTTCAGTTATGGGCGAGCCGGTGTCATCAGTTTGCAATCTCCAGAAATTACGCGTCATAGGGCTGATTTTCAAAAATCGATTCTTATTCGATTGACCTTGGTACCACGTGACCTTTGGTGGTCCTCGCCGACTTCCTCCGTTTCATGGGCGCCTGGTACATCGCGTCACGGACCATTGATAACAATACACTTGAAATTCTCTTGTTATGTCTTTGACTTTGAATTTTTTGTATAAAATGGATAGGCTTGGCTATTTGAATGATTTTCCAGGCTATTCTGTGTAGTAATGAAAAAAAAACATTTTTGTATGGGTATACAATGAGTCTCATTAGCGTATATTATATACAGGGTGATTTCCTAGTGAGGGTACATATTGAAGGTCATGGTAGCTGATGGTTATATACGACCAGTAAAAATATTATTACCAAAGAATATGGCTTAATGCCTTAGTAATCGCAACTTAAAAATATCCAAAATTCTTGCAAAATGATGGTTTTTCGACAGCTGATAGGTGTAGCGGAGGTGTGGGGTGCGCGAAATCACTAGAGGTCATTAGTCAACACTCTTTAAGCCGAAATTGCTTATCTTTGAGGTAGTTTTGTCGAATTTAGATTTAAAAAAAAATATATATATTTTGTAATTTTACTTATTTTTTGTAATATTCCGTATTAGAACAGAGTACTCATCACCCTCCTGCAATATGTACCCTGTCTAACAAATCACTGTATAGAGGAAAATTTAAAAACTCTTATTCAAATATTCTATTCGGGAAATTATAGTTGAGGAGAAATGTTTGTTTTTAAATTTATCTTTTCACGCAAGACTCGAGATGTATGAAAGCATAACTAAAATACAACATTACGTTCGTAATGCTCGATTAGCATCGATGAGTATAATCGATTTTAAATCGAGTAAACTAAATCATTCGTTCAATTTAATCGATTTACGGAATGTGTGGTTTTGGTTTTGCGATAAATAAATCAAAAGCAGGATGCAATAAGAGTTTTAGAGTGCCTTTTTTCCCGCCAATAACAGTGAACATGAAATGAACGAAAATGTAAATTTAAAAAAACTTGAGAGGTGTCAAGGGACACCCGGATAGAATGAAGTTCCTTTCGATTAATTAGTGAGGGAATTGTAATAAAATTTTATTTTTTTAAGTTATAAATTTTATAATAGAAAGAGAGAGAGAGACAGACGTTTTAAACTAACTAGTAACTAATTATTCTAACTTAAATAAAATATTTTGATCACAGCGCCATCTAGCATTAATCATACAAAACAAAATAAGGAATTGTTTTATAAGATTTTAATCACAGCGCAATCTAGCGATAATCATCTAAAACCAAAAAGTGTCGTGACAACTTTTTCATAAGAATTTCCGTCTAGCCCCCTTTCGATAAGGCGCAATAAGGAACTTCGTACCAATAATTTGAATATCTCTTAAATTACATCTGTATCTACTACTTTTATTACGAATGTACTTAACCGTTTTCAATAGGTATTAACATGAAGAAGAAACTAAAATTACAATGATCATACAACAACAGAATAAACTTCAACTGATTTTTAGCTTCATATTCAGTTACTTTCGCATATTTTTCTCACACATCAGTTCATAAAGATAATCTAACGTTAAGGATATGTCTTGTACCTGATCGGACTTTCAAATTCCATACCTTATTTATATAAAACAAGTATTCGTACCGATCACACGGTGCATGCAAATTGTGTACAAATACATTAAATGTTGGGATGTTGAACTTTAGAACTACTTTAGATTGTTTGAAAGTCGAAATTTTAGCGAATGATGATTCTAAATTCATGTTTTCACTACGAAAGCTTTTGTAACTTTTGATATCAGTGTAAAATTCCAATCAGACCTTTATTCATCATTATCATTCAACATTATAAAAATATATATTTTTGGTCGTAAATAATGAATCTACCATATAGGACCAAACTACGTTTTTGTCCTGAAAAGGTAGCTTTTTTTTTTTTTTCAGTTGGAGGAAGTCACCGGATCCCAGCCGCGCCCCCCGCGTATGTGGGAGTTGAACAGCACTAAAACCTCCAACTCAGCGTCCGAACCCCGGCTGAGACCAGAACTCAGCACGGGATTTGAAGGGACGGCGCGACGCGTTACGCGCTCGGCACTCTTTCCCGTCGTGAGAAGGTAGATGGCATGTCTTTGATAACCATGGATTTATATTCTCCTTCCTTCGCTGTAAGATCATTTTCAGACACTCCACAAAGCGTCTTATCCATTAGTACAAATATGTATTTCTGTTTTTCAACTCGTCGCATTTAAAAACATTTTTAAATCTCAACAATTTTATGTCAGTTTCACTCTTTAAATTGTTGTGGATCAAGAGGATCAAGAGCCTATTTTAAATATACCATCTCACTCAATCAAATCTTGTCAAAATAGCTACAAAGGAGTTCATAATAAGTTCAATGTCATAGTGTGCACCTGGTGTAACGGTCTCGTGTCATCTGCCGACGCGCCATACGCCACGCTTGGCTGTACGGCACACGACCCGTTGCATAAAAAAAGTAAAATTTAAAATTTGACTTCGCGTTCTTTTTGACATAATGGAATTTGACGTGTAATGGCGTTGGCGGGAAATTTTGTAACTGTAGAGTAGTTTTTGTTGCGTGTGTAATAATAATTAAATAATGTGTTAGTCTCGGCACGCGCCCTATCAACTATAAAATATATTGCTACATTCTTGTATCCTTTATGTTATTATGTTAATGCAATATTTCCAGTTTCTGATGTGTAAATACACCTGCTATACAAAGTGAACGAACGTGCTATCTGTGTTAAAAAAAAGATTTAAACCTTCTAGTTGCATCCGTTGACCCGTTGCTAATAAAAATGGCTGATCTGATTTTCTAATAATTTCTCCGGAAGTACAAGAAGCCCTTATAATAACTGGAAGAGAAACCGTTACTAACATAACATCATAATTCGCATTTCAAATATCGATCAATATAAATTTCATTTTATTATAATCTTTATTTACTAAGTGTTAAGTTCTATTTTCGTTCGTGTAGTTTTGTAGTGATTTACTCTCTATGGTAACGGCCAGGTGTGTGTACTACGAGAAACGGTCCCTATCGATTTTTTTATCGATTCGCGCTTCAATATACAGGGCGTGTTATTTTATATTATTTTTCGTGAAATTATAAAGTTTTTTATTTGAAGATATTTATATTAATTCTTATTTTAAAGTATTTTATGTATGGTGATTAACAATAACTATATAACTAAATCGTTGATGACGTCATTGAAAACAAAATGATATTTTTCAAGAGTAAGATTCATTACGTTAATAGTTAGTCATAATTAAAGAATGTTACCTGTATCATTATTTGTTCAATTAAATTAACATCAAAACTTTTCTATAGATCATTAACTAAATTTAAATGTTAAATATGTCGCATTTTAATTAATTAAAACTAAATTATTTTTCAAGGTCTTTTAAATGTCTTATAGCAGATATATTGTAGAATGTACAGATCTAATATTTCTAATTTTCGTATTAGTACATCAAATTGTATTTTATTAATAGGATCTATATTTTGTGAAATTGATAAATGAACTAGAAACAGAGAAATCTACTCTCATGCGTGGTCTTAACTAAGATGTAAGATGTGAGCCGCTTCACTGCATTGAGCAATTAGTGCATGAGTTGGCACACTATTACATTTAGCACTATAAACAACTAGTTAGTGAGTCAACTCATTTAATGTATGCACTTTGGAGAGAAGGAGATGTAATGTTTATAATTTATATCTACTACTCAGTAACATGCAGTCCATAGAAGCAAATACACATTTTGCATACTCTTATCTAACAAATTGGTTTAAAAACACAATAAAAATGGATTAAATACACCTATCATTCCTATTATTTACGTGTATTAAGTGTAATAAAATTGATTGTAAGATGTAAATTTGTAAAAGATTAAGGTTTTATTGACATTTGTGGATAACCTGCCCAAAATATACACGCACGCCGCTGCTACTATTTACCAACCCTTTACGTCAAACAGGTTTTAGCTGTGACTTCTCTTTTGATACTTGTAAGATATTACAGTGTATAGTAGACATATCAAAATCGATTCCATTGTTAATACAAGTTAAATAACTTATTTCATGTTAGATATGCACACATGCAACTTTGGAAAGTGAACAAAACGGATCAGTTCCAAAAGTTAACTTTGTAAGATGACAGTTCGAGTTTCTTCAATCGTTGTTATTTCACGTATACTAATTAATCTAATAGTACTGTACTGTACTGTAACAACCCGTTACTGCCCACTGCTGAGCTCAGGTCTCCTCCGAAGAGGGGTTAAGCATAGTCCATCACGCTTGCCTAATGCGGATTGGGGACTTCACATATCTTCAAAGGATTTTTAGAACCCTTTTCCGATATGCAGGTGTCCTCACGATGTTGTCCTTCACCGTTTTTAGCCAGTGGTGTTGTGAAAAATTGCACATAAATCTTTTTCAATCTAATAGTAAACTTCCTAAAATCGTTAACCTACGTGTTGATATGTTATTACATTGTGATTGTTTTCATTCACTTACGATATTTCTCACGGTAGTTTACGAATTCAAGGATAATACTTTTGTTATTTTGAATATTGCTTTAGGTGAATGGTTTTCATTCATCATGTGATATCAATAATTTAGGTTAAGTTTTTTTTAACATTTCTCTACCAGCCATAATTATGGGTTTCATCATCAAATTATATTAAGATTCATGAGATTAAATTTATGATGATCATTACTTTCTCTTTCCCTCAATTAACTAAAGCAGTAAATAAAAAAAGTTTTGAAATACTAAATCAATCTTGTCGTAAAGAAAGGTTTAAAAATAAACCGAAGAGAAACAAGTTGATTCTCCCAACATCAGTCTAATGCACTACACTTGATTAGTTCACTTTCTAGTTTTTAGTTTCTCTGCTCAGTAAATCAAATTTGTTTGGTAAACTCGCCTTAGACACATTCAGAAATCTTTATAGCACGTGCTTACATAATTTTATTATCATAGATAAGTAAATGTGTGCAAGAATTTATAGTAGTTTCTATATTTGATTTTCAACAAAAATATAATAGAAATGGCATAAGTCGTTATTATCTATACCTCAAACGAGGCTTGAAGAATGCCCTTAAAGGTAGGCCGTAGGTAGCGGCCCCGCAATGTCCTCTGACATTGCAGAGGTATAAAGAGCAACGGTAACCACTTACGATCAGATTTCCCGTTAGTTCGTCTGTTACAAGGCAATAAAAAAACCTCATTAAAATAAAGATAAAACATCCAAATTTAAAAAACGTTTTCAACCACCCCGTATAATTTAAAGATGGCCCCCTATTTTTCGCGCCAAACCATACCGGTCCGGTAACATCTGTCCACAGGGACTTCCGTTTTATAGTGAAAGTAACCAATATTGCGCAACCCATGTTAATTTGTTATACGGATAGCGTATATGGTGAAATATAGTATGTTATATTATCTGTAGTTAGAGTATTAAGTCGTTAAAATAATGAAGTTTTAATTGAGTGATTAGGCTGTATAGTTTATTACCTGCTGCCGGTTGTTAGAACTATTATCTACTTTGTCTATTACCATAGATTATAGATCAATTGAGATCTAATTTTGTAGGTTTCGTATTTTGATTAAATCACTAAAATATTAATTTAAAATACCCTAAAGCAACTTTTACTTTTTAGTGTTGTTTTTTGGTAATATTTAAGTTTTATACATCGTAGTTAGGCGAACATACGGCTAAACTAATGGTAAGTGGTTACTGTTAACTAACACTATAATAACATTATACTTCTCAATACAAAGAAACCAACATGACCATTTTTAGTGAACGTTTGCAGTATTTGTTTGTCTTCAAAGAAATCAAATATGTTTTCAATCTCGTTTTCTTATGTATTAAGTCGATCGCCTTGTTTTTAATGCAAATGAAATGCATTCTGACGACACCGTCTCATGGAAAATGTGCTATTTCACATATTTTACTGTTTCGTCATAAAAGTTCGATTTGTAATCGCTTGTTAATTTATAGGTTAATTTTCTTGTGTTATTTGGACAAAAATTTGTTGGAAATTTCGAATCTAGAGTCTAAATCATATCGTTTCATTTTCTACACTAATTGCTTTGTTCCAGTTTAGGTATTCATAAACAGACTGAAAATGACCAAAGGTGGTCTGACAAAACCTATGGCAATAAGTTCGCCTACTATGTATGTTCACATGTACTATGTATGTACATTCCTACTAATATTATAAATGCAAAAGTTACTCTGTCTGACTGTCTGTTACGCTTTCTCGCTTAAACCTTTCAACCGATTTTGTTGAAATTTGGTACAGATAATCTTTAGACCCTGAGAAAGGACATAGTGTACCTTTTATTGCGAAAAAAGACATGAAGAAAAAACGGGTTCTAGAGTGCACGCAGACGACGAGCGGGCAGCAGCTAGTAAATATAATAAATATATAAATGACAATAAAAACTTAGTCATTACACATAGCACGCTTTGATAATATTTCATTTAAATATAGTTTTATTATAAACATAATACTTTACTTGTAAAAGCTCATTTACCAATGAATGGGCTAGACATGGTCTGTTGAACAAAAGGCGGTGAGGCGTAAGGCACGCGTCGGTGGCATATGGCCGATAACTTCCCCGCCTTATAAAAAATGCAGCCACGTGTCTCCAGTTACTTCTCGAATATATTTTTTATTACTTATAATTGTTATTTACAAGGCATTACGATAATTGTAGTAAAAAACGTTGAAGTCTGTTTTCAAGTTATGTTTTTGGAATGTGTTGATTGAAATCAAGCTAGAATTTATAAAGATGTTGAGTTTTTGAGATTTAAAATTATGCTGAATATGGTAGGTACCTATTTAAATAAAGAAAAAATAATGAAGAGATACAGTGCTTTAATAATATTAGGAACTCTATGTAGGGAGGGAAATAAGATTCCATCTTTACGAACCGGAACGTAATCTTTGATTATTTAGTTAACAATAATATAATATAACATGTAATTAATAGATTTAATAATGATAATGTTGTTCTAAACAATAACACTACTGAAAATTAGTGTTTAATTAAAAACCTAGAACAGGAAAAAGGTTACATATCCATAGTACAATGTCATTATTGTAACATTTAAAGCTTCACTTGGCTGGAATCTTTGGAATTTAAAAATCATTGGTTCTCACAGGTGTTTCCGTACTAAACACCCATTTTTTCTCAGTAACGTAACATAACAGGCAATGACATAGAAACATTACTCTTAGATTAGGCACCGTTACACATTCCATGTCAGTGATTAACCCTCCATGTTTGGTTTACAGGCTGTACAAAGAGAATTCCTTTGCCGTAAAACGATAGTGTTATGAAATGTAATATTGTTAGTCTGTGCCGTTTGAGTTATGGCGGGAGATGTGTTTTGATATTTGTTTTCAATTCCGCGAAGTTCTCTTTTGGTATTGTTTGTTTTTCATTGTTTATTATGAGGATATTTGATCCTTCTCTTAGATAATGAAAGCATCTCTGTAGCTACTAAGTACTGTGTTCAATTTACTGAAATTCAACTATTCTTTCGGCGTATTTAAGTGCTAAATATTTCTACGTTTTATTTCATTTACTAATATAACTATATATTACGAATATAACTATTAAAAACTACAGAGTCATATTCAATTAACAAGATTTCCACTAATAGTCGTAAAGACGCCTTCAAGACGCTGTTCCAGAAGTTTCGACAACTTTTTTCCCGCCATCAGCCGCAAATATGCATCCACGTGCCTATTTCTAGAAAAAATTGCAACGAACGCAAAGACATACAAGGCGGTACATCTGCGCAGTAAATTGTAGAATTCGCAGCTGCCTAACCGTTGGAGTTAAATGTCAAAGTTTTCAACAAGGAGCAAGGCCATAACATTTAATGGAAGTTTAATTGGGTTTAAACGGAAAATGATATAATTGGAAGCGGCCAAAGGTCATTCCTTTGACCTAGTCTAGATATTCTTTTGTTTTAACACATCTGCGTCATCGGGCATTGAAGTATAGTTTTGAGAATTTATGGATGTGATTCTCTAAGTATTAAGGAAATTTCATAAATTCGTCAAATGACTACTACATGGTATTTAAAAACAAAGTCGCTTGACGCTGTATGTTTGTTTCTGTATGACTGCTTTATTGATAAAGTGATCTAAGAGGAAGTTTTATATTAAAATATCTAAAACATTACATTTCTGTAAGCCAATGACGGATTTACCTTGATTTAAACGGTCAATAAGAGTTAGTTGCGTTGTATTTTTATTATGATTTGTTCAATGTCCCTTCGATAACTTGAGACTAATCTAATCTAGACATTCTTCAGATATCCTGTTTATCATGAGTGAAGCTGCGCATTTATTTATAGGAATATTTTTTTAATAAAGTCATATGGACTGTGGCATGACTTTTGGTACGACTATATATGACTATATTAATATTAACAATTCGATTTATTTATATAAAAATATATTTTATACAGGGTCAAGGGTGATTGTGTCATCGTTCCAAACCCAAAATAAAGTATGAAAATGTGTTATCAGAAGTTAGTTAGTTATAAGAAGAAATCTCATTTCATTCTCATTTTCTCTCACAAAGAGATCTTTTACAAGATATTTTCAACGAAATCAATCAACTCAATTCTCTCTCGAAGTTAAAACAGAGCGTACAATGTAGACCACATCAGTAGACACAAATCCGCATAAGCAGAACAAAAACGATTTAATTAACTCAAATGATAGCGATATCTATTAACAGTAACATATTGTTAGTGATGCACGCTTGTTCACTGAAATGGAATCGAAATGGAATTAAATTCATTATGAGTAATGAAGATAAAACTCCGCTTGCTACGTACCTACAAGATGAAGATATAGTAAAGAAAAGTATTAGTGAAAGAAGGTAAGTTAAGTAGTAAGAACCACTAGAAAGTGATTAAGATTAAGATTTTTAAATGGACAGTAAACTTTGCTATACTGTCAGTGTGATATGTCGAAATGTGAGTTTGAGTTCCAGTGGTACCGGCAAACGAACGAGAAAGAGGGTAGACAGATTTGTCTGCTCTTAAATGACCTACCCGCAGTTCCTCTTCGCGAGCTCTGCCATCGCACAACGCATCCGCGGTTGGGAAGTGCTGGTGGAGGCGGAGTCCTTATCAGATCACCGGTACATCCGGTTTGATCTGTCCGCCTCCACGCCAACCGCGGTCGCCCAGGGAACTGCACCTCGGTCATTCCTCAGGTGGGCATTGAAGCTCCTGGACAAGGAGCGCTTGATGGAAGCCTCCACTGTGGCGGCGTGGACGCCCATGCGTCCACATCCCGTGGATGTGGAGGTCGAGGCGCAGTGGCTCCGGGACGCGATGCATCGCATTAGCGATGCATCGATGCCTCGGGTCGGCCCTCGGCCTCCGAGTAAGTCGGCGTACTGGTGGTCGCCCGAGATAGCGCATCGTTCGGCACCTGGTCGGGGTTGGACCCGATCTGTCGGCGGAGCAGTACGGCTTCCGGGAGGGTCGTTCGACCGTAGATGCAATTCTACGTGTCCGGACCCTCTCGGAGGAGGCCGCCTCCCGGGGTGGGGTGGCCTTGGCGGTGTCGCTCGACATCGCCAATGCCTTTAACACCCTGCCCTGGTCCGTGATTGGGGGGGCACTGGAGAGGCATGGAGTGCCCCTCTATCTCCGCCGGCTGATCGGCTCCTACCTGGAGGCCAGGTCGGTCATGTGTACCGGGTACGGTGGGACCTTGCACCGGTTCCAGGTCGTGCGCGGTGTTCCGCAGGGGTCCGTTCTTGGACCCCTGCTATGGAATATCGGGTACGACTGAGTGCTGAGGGGCGCCCTCCTCCCGGGCCTTAGCGTTATCTGCTACGCGGACGACACTTTGGTCGTGGCCCGGGGGGATGACTTTCGGGAGTCTGCCCGTCTTGCCACAGCGGGGGTGGCCCTCGTCGTCGGCAGAATAAAGAGGTTGGGCCTCGACGTGGCGCTGCACAAATCCCAGGCCCTGTGGTTCCACGGGGCTGGGGCTGTGCCGCCAGTCGACGCCCAGATAATGGTTGGAGGCGTCCAGATTGAGGTCGGGGTGCAGTTGAAGTACCTCGGCCTCGTGTTGGATAGCCGTTGGACCTTCCAGGCCCATTTCGCGAACCTGGTCCCCCGATTGATGAGGACGGCCGGCCAACTTGGTCGGTTGCTCCCGAATGTCGGGGGGCCCAGCCAAGCCGTGCGCCGCCTCTATGCAGGGGTGGTGCGATCGATGGCCCTATACGGTGCGCCCGTCTGGGCCGACGCACGGGTGCGATTAACCATCGCCCGATTCCTGCGTCGGCCACAGCGCATCGTTGCTATTAGGGCCATCCGCGGTTACCGCACCGTCGCTTTTGAGGCGGCGTGCGTGCTGGCGGGGACGCCGCCCTGGGAGCTGGAGGCGGAGGCGCTCGCTGGCGACTATCGCTGGCGATGCGACCTTCGCGCCCGGGGCGTGGTGCGTCCCCTGCGGGAAGCGGTTCGCGATCGGAAGGTCCAATCTCGGCGGTCCGTAATGGAAGCGTGGAAGCGACGTCTCGCTAACCCCACATGGGGTCTACGGACCGTCGAGGCGATCCGCCCGATCCTAGATGATTGGGTGGGTCGTGGCGAAGGACGCCTCACCTTTTGGATGGTGCAGATGCTGACCGGGCACGGGTGCTTCGGTCGGTATCTGCACCGGATCAAGGCCGAGCCGACGGCGAGGTGCCACCATTGCGTGGGATGTGACCAGGACACGGCGGAGCATACGCTCGCGCGCTGCCCCGCATGGGAGAGGCAGCGTTGTGTCCTGGTCCAACAAATAGGTCCGGACTTGTCGCTCCCGGGCGTCGCGGCGTCGATGCTCGAGAGCGACGAGTCTTGGAAGGCGATGCTCGACTTCTGCGAGTCCACCATCTCGCAGAAGCAGGTGGCGGGGGCTGAGAGAGAGAGGCTGTACGCCGCTCTCAATTTGCCAACCCGCCGCCGTCGAGCAGGGGGCCGGAACCGGGATCTCGCCCGGATTCTGGCCCCCTAAGAGTTTCGGGTCCCCAACGCATGCGAGTGCGAGCGGGGACCCAAGAAGGTGCCGTGTCTCGCTCAACACGCCCTTAGCGTTAGAGCATCCGGGGGATGGTAGACTGGTTCTGACCCAGCGGGGTATTCCGAGGGAGGGTGACACGCGGTCCCATCTTGGCGGGCTTCGGAGAGCCCGCCGACCGAGAGAGCCGGTGGCCGTATTCGCCGGCGGCTACCGGTTCGGCGTCCGGGGACGGAGCGACGGGAAAGCATGCCGATGGCGTAACGCGTCGCGCCGTCCCTCCAAACCCCGTGCTGGGGCCTGGCCGGGGTTCGGACGCTGAAAGCGAGCGGTTGGAGGTTTTAGTGAGGTTCAACTCCCACATACCCCGCCCGCGGGGCGGGCGGGGATACGGTGATTTCCTCAAACTAAAAAAAAAAAAAAACCCGCAGTTCCTCAGTCTTCCCGTGATCATGGCGCTTGAAACAGTGTTGAAATATCGGGACCGCTTAAATAAAAATAATCGTGGTAAGAACCAGTTTACTAATAGTGTAAGTCAAATACATTGGGTAAAGAAGGCAACCAAAGTTTTGCTTGTTTTGTTAATGCAGCAAGAATAAGCTGTAGTTGATGTCTTATGACCAGTTGAAATGATGATGAAGATCTTGAAAGATTTTTTATTTTATTTATTGTTTACACACTTATTAAACAGAATGTTTCCAGTGGCCCTCACACTAGGCCTGGCCTGTATCGTGACGACCTTATTATGATACTTTGAGATGAATAAACCATTTGTTTTTGACGTTATCATATAGCAAAGTTTGAGGGCTGATGATGACGATGAATAACTAGTTGAGTTTATTTTGTAGAAATGGATTAGGAATTTAATTGTAATGATTGCAAGACCAACTTCAGCTCTAAAATTGTTTGACGTGAAATTGTTATGAGTAACATAAAACAGTCATATTTTGTACCTCTTTCTTTGTAAGTCGTAAATATCTGTCTTCATAATATACTGCACATTGATTTATATAAGACTAGATGACCCGCGCAACTTCGTCTGCGTTACAAAGGGGTTCAAAAATTGTAGCCTATATAGGCACGCGCCGCCCGGCGCAAACAACTACGACCCTGCATTTTAAATTTGTAATATCTTCGGTAATATTCACTTAAATTACATGCTGTAAAAAGCATATTGATCTATAATAAATGCACAATTTATTTAAGGTACTTAATTGGATAAGGATTAATGCTGTATTGTTTAAAATCACTTTGTAAATAACCATTTTTTAGTAAAGAATAAAAATGGTTATGCTGGGTTATCCCTAAGAGATAGACATATACCATCGCGGACTTTTTTGTTGAACTTTTTAAGATGAACAATACTGTAGTACATTATTTTGGTCTATCTCGTAGGGTTCAGCCAGCGTTTGCAATATAAGCGCAAAAAAACGTGCTTATTTACGACATTACATTAGAAACCTTTAAATTTATCAGTGTTTTTCTACTATATTATGCATTTATTATACATACAAACCTTCCTTAAGAATCACTCTATCTATTAAAAAAAATCGCATCAAAATCCGTTGCCTAGTTTTAAAGATCTAAGCATACATACGGACATACAGCGAAAGCGACTTTGTTTTATACTATGTATTGATTTTAAATGGGTTGTAAAATTCTCAACTGTGTCAGATAGATTTATCTTTGTTTGAAAATATTCCTTCCAGAATATTCTTAGAACATTCTGAGAAAGTGCATTTAATGGTATCGACTTGTTTAATTCTAATATAACAATTATCATTATAAATTAAAATGTTTTCGCTCAACCGACACGCAAAAACAAATTAAATCACTTTTCAATACAAATACATCACGAAATGTTGTTTTTATTCCACTTCATGTACCAGAACCATGAAGGTATAAGTCCATAAATGATTATTACGAAAATCTACTTAATTTCAAATATATAGAGGTTGTTTTACCATGTCATAATTAAATTAACTTAGTACAATAAGTAGTTTGTTTTCCGGGTGGACAGTTGCGTGTGATTAGTCATTAAATACAAGTAATTAGTGTGATATTGCCTGAATCACGATAGCCTTTGTTTTAGGTTCCTTACCTATGTCCATGAACCTTTGCCGTTCCGTGACCGTGAACTTGAATTATTCTTATTAAAATTCACGCATCAGTTACGCAAGGTTAATTAAATTAAGTATCTTTTGAGTTATATAATCAGTAGATTTAATTAATTAAATAGTGATGTTAAATGTTTGTGTTTGTAAAAGTTACAAGTAGACGCTGTTTACTGTCTGAAAGTAAGTGTAGGCGACTGAATCAGTTTTATTTATTTTATATTTTTAAAATGTAAAGAACAGACGACGATGGCGCCCTCTGTAAATAGTTTTAATATTTTTTTATTAAAACCTCTTTGTTATCATACTCTTTTTAAAATTAAGAAGGAATGTTGGCGCGCTTTTTCAAAAATCGAATTGTGTGTAAAAATTAGTTGTGATTGCGTCGTCATACTTTTCTTCCTCTTAAGTTTTGTTTTATTAAATTTTCTTGTTCTGAAGTTTTCTTTTCACTGGCAGCTTTTGATTTCCTGCAGTAAGTATATTCTATGTAGTCTTTCTATCTTTCTTTATTTTCTTTGTACGTTTTCTTATGACCATTGTTCGGGATCAAAAAGCTATACCTGACTTTCTTACTGTCTAAATACTACGATTGTTGTTTTATTAATAAAGACTCAGTATTTCCTTTCTTCTACTATCTATCTATAGGAAATTGCTTCTGGTAGGTATATCATTAGATGTTAATAAGGACAATAAGAAATTATCGTGATATGTAGCCACGACTCAGATGTTAACCAATTAACCGTGACAATGAATAGGTCGACAGTTATGTCTTCTATGTAATGTACAATACCTACGAGTATATTAATATGATTGTAGTGAAAAATTGCACATAAATCTACATACATACTACATACTATTTTATATGTTAATTTAAGTAGTATATTTATGTGTATAGATATCTTTATATATATGTAAATATCTAATATATATATATATATATATATTTAATTTACTCTGATTTTTGGAGATGCACCTACCTTCTGCTTTACTTATTTCTGCACCACCTTTGGTTGACTGGAAGAGAATGCCTTAGGCATTAAGTCCGCCATTGTACTATCCATTGTGCATAAAGTATAATAAATAATTTAAAAAAATAAATAAAAATCTTTCTTACACTATAGCGTATTATTAGTATTTATTAATAATTGTTATAAACTAAACCACAAATAGTGAGCGTCACTTTGTTATGGAATGTCGGCCATCTTGTCCATGACTCACTGCTCATTCCAATCACGTACGATGGTAAGTGTTACCGCAGTGACTGCTGTGTTACGTTGGATATTATATTGTTGAAGTACCTAGGTGTGTTTATATTTGTTTTTAAATGCTTTTATTTTACTTGTTGTGGATGTAACTGTGTAAGTTCGGGTGAAATCTTGTGTTCGTTGTGATAGTTTTCTTTACACTACCTTTGGTTGACTGGTAGAGAATGCCTTAGGCATTAAGTCCGCCATTGTACCATTTATGTGCATAAAGTTTAATAAATAAATAATTTGTATTTATATCGCGTGATAGTGCAATATAATAAAACTAAATTATGATATTGGAGTATGTAGTCTTAGGAAGACTAAACAAGGTAGACTCACCTGTTTTGGGCTCATTTTACTTTTATTTAAAATAACTGAATTAACTAGTATTACTGAAGATGCATATAGCATAATATTATCGCTCTTTTTCGTAATGCGTTGAGCACTTTAAATGAAGGAACTGAAGGAAGAGAAGGTTTCTCAACGCTTTACACTGAAACACACAGTGGGACGAATAAATTGGGAAACATTTTTTACATTTTAATTCCTTTTCCCTTAGATTTAGGGATGATGTTCGCTTAACTATCCTGTAATCCTGAGGTGTGAGATATCACTTAAACAAGCTTGATAAGAATCCAAAACCCTTACTGTTTGACCATAAGTACTTGTAACTTACACGACGCGTGTCCCATTGTCTCTGGCCCCAATATGTCATAGGCCATTTCACACCATAGACAGGCGCGACGTAACGGTCACTCGTCTTGTCTATGGTTGCATAATTAACTGTTTAACATTTGATTAATAGCATAGATTTTTGTTTTTTAAGGTTTATTGCTTCTATTAGTAACTACATTTTGAAAAAAGTCGTAAAGAAAACATGAGAGCTAGCAAGTGGACAGTTTTGATCAATGGTATTTAGTTTCCAAAATTTTAATTGCAATCAGAAGACACTAATTGTGTTTGTGATTCTGTGACAATATCGAAATATTCCATAGTATATTTTCGGGTATTTGCCCTTTCTCTCACTCCTACCATTAACTCTTGTAATGCATAGCATAGGAGATCGTTCATCTCTAAATCTTTTGTTCAAATTTGCTACTGTCTCTCTAATTTACTTCTAACACAGAAATATTGTCATTACTACACGTTTTTGTGTAGGCAGATGAGCTAAGAGGCCACCTGATTGTAAGTGGTGACCGATGCTCATGGACCTCATTGACCGAAGACACTGCGGGGCTGATACCTACGACCCACCCTTAAAGACTCTCTTCAAGCCTCGTTTCAAGAAGGACACAATTACACCCTGCTTAGTTCTATTCAATGAGCACCAGATTAGGCGTAGAAATCATGTAGTTGAGGTTATTTTCTTTCACACGTTGATCAATAACCGTAGTTTCGGCCACGCCTTCAACTATTACAAAATCATTAATATCATATTAAAGTATTTTAACGCCTTTGTGTGAATGTGTGAAGTGTTTTAAGACATGCCTGAGTTTCTTGCCAGTCAAAGACATTCAACACCATACATTATAACCAAAAGACATTGAATGCAATTTTTTATGTTTCGTACCAAATGGTACGTCACTCAGTACTGTTTTCATTTTAATTTGGAATGTAGATCATTTTGCGCATGTGTAAGTTAAAACAATAAACCGGCTGCAAGTCGTATAAGTTTATATTCATTATTATATATCAAGAAAATCGACAAAAAATCAATATCTTTTATAAAGCTATTCAGGTTGAATAGAAAAAAAAAATGTATGAAAATAGTTTCAATGACTTTTCTATGTACTTTAATCTTGTTGCCAGTTTTTCTCAGGATTTACAGTTACACTACAATTGGGACTACAATTATTATGTTTTTGTGTCCGAACTGGTGGTTTTAACTTTTGACGTCAGCAAGAATGAGCATCGATATCAATACATACATACATACATAGTATAAAACAAAGTCGCTTTCGCTGTATGTCTGTATGTATGCTTAGATCTTTAAAACTACGCAACGGATTTTGATGCGGTTTTTTTCAATAGATAGAGTGATTCTTAAGGAAGGTTTGTATGTATAATAAATGCATAATATAGTAGAGAAACACTGATAAATTTAAAGGTTTCTAATGTGATGTCGTAAATAAGCACGTTTTTTTGCGCTTATATTGCAAACGCTGGCTGAACCCTACGAGATAGACCAAAATAATGTACTACAGTATTGATCACCTTAAAAAGTTCAACAAAAAAGTCCGCGATGGTATATGTCTATCTCTTAGGGATAACCCAGCATAACCATTTTTATTCTTTACTAAAAGATGGTTATTTACGAAGTGAATTTAAACAATACAGCATTAATCCTTATCCAATTAAGTACCTTAAATAAATTGTGCATTTATTATAGATCAATATGCTTTTTACAGCATGTAATTTAAGTGAATATTACCGAAGATATTACAAATTTAAAATGCAGGGTCGTAGTTGTTTGCGCCGGGCGGCGCGTGCCTATATAGGCTACAATTTTTGAACCCCTTTGTAACGCAGACGAAGTTGCGCGGGTCATCTAGTTGAAAATAAAGTATTTCGTTTCATTTCATTTGTGTTTAGTACATATTATTATTATGTCTTTTTATAGATAAAATGAGTCAAGGGCTTTTGAGAATATTTTCGTGAAATTTGAACTGATAGTGTTGATAAGATCTGTATCTATATTTATGTACAGGTTTTGGTTTGATATTGAGAAAATTTGAGACAACTATTATGAGTTTTTTCGTAGTACCTAGTGTCAACATTAAATGAGTTTCTTTTCCAATAATTGTTAAGGAATATATGCAAATTTGAGTCTTGGTGATTTCATTTTACAAAGTCGAAAGTAAGATATTATTAATATTATAGAAGCATCCATGTCTATCCAAGTAAACAAATCTAGGTAGGTACCTACTTGGTATTTGCACGATGTGACATGAGATTTAAATACCCAATCCACCGTTCAAGTATCCGTATCAAGATTACTATCAATTTTAAAAGTCAAATCATCCGAAAAAATAACTAGTATACACTTAGGATGGTCATGGTTTATAATAGTTACCATCCGGCGTGGTAAGGTGATCGTCGCTTTCATACCGTTACCGTCCACGTATGACCTCGCTTACCATCTATTGAGGTTACCACTCGACGGATTAATGTTTATTCAATAGATATGGATACGGTACTATGTATTTATAGTTCTAAAGATCATGTATTTGTTACGCGAATTAATTTTTTATTAGTGTGTGGCTTTGGCATAGAATTATTACATCTAGAATCAACATCATGAGCAACAGAATGAAGTCAATTTAAAGTGCACCGATCGTGCGTAACTACACGATATTCTGGCGTTGACGATGACACCCAATTCGTTTAACACACTAATAAAATATTACATACACATAAGTGCTTTAAAATTTCACTTTGTTATTCATGATGTTGATTCAAAATATGGTGTTATTACGCGCGATCGGTGCACTTTAAATTGGCTTCATTCTGTTGTTCATGATGTTGATTCCAGATGTAATAATTCTATGGGCTTTGGTTAAATGTAAGTTGTATGAAACGGTTTGGTGGATTTCAAATAGAGTAAAGGAATTCGTCTATGCAAAGAAGCTTTCTGTAGAACTCCCATTTGAAACTAAGTAAATATAAAAACAAGTGTTTTATCTTCCTTTAGTAAATCGTATGGTTAATGAATTAGTCACCTTACGATATTAGATAAGGATTCAGCTATTAAAACTTAACTTAACTTTTGACTAAAAAAAATTCCTAAATATGTCATAAGCCTTTATTCCCACAAAGTTTAAACTTAAACCACTAGGTAAATTCCTCTTCCAAACTACTTAAGAAGTTTTCAATGAATACCAGTAACTACTTCAACTCAACCTTTTATCATCTGTCGATGCCTCCACTTTTTTTTCTTGCATGCGTGAAGGATTCTTCTTCACGCCTCAAATTTTCATATCATCTAACACACCCATCTTTTCTTAGCTCTTCCTCTTACATCCACATAGTTCCAAATTCACATTGTAATACTATTAAGCCAAAAAACGGGGGCACCTCGTGAACTATGAGTCATAGTATGACGCCGTGACGCACCGCCATTCATAAGCTGTCCGGGTAGTACGAGAGAATGTCGTTCCAAGAATGCGAGATATCTCAGAGGAACTGAGTGTAAATGAATCATGATTTGGCTAAAACCTGTTGCGTTTGCGTCGTCACTCATCATAGTTTTTTTCTATGTATTTATTTACACTGGTCAGGTTGTAACAAACTTAGAATTGTGTCTACTATGATGTATGTGCACATATAGTAATTTATAGGTGTGCAGTAATTTGTATATGTCTACCAAGTCGATAAGGTGCAAACGTATTTTTTTCTGTTCTGTACCAACCCATTACTGCCCACTGTTGGGCTCAGTTCTCCTCAGAAGAGGGATTAGTATTTTTTTATTGCAACTTAATTATTTACCGTCGCTCATGAACCTCTCATTGCCCTGGCATTGCCGGGGGGGGGGGGGGGATATCTATCACCTATACAAGACTTCTTAAACCTCGTTTAAAGAGGGACATGTTATAACGTTATTGGTTCCATTCGAAATCGGAATCATTCCGATTCGCAAAAAAGATCTTTTAAAGGAGACCGTGAATGACCGTAGTAGTATTTTTATTACAAGCCTAGGATGCTATTTCAAACTCCCAAAAAGTAGAGTAAATTTATTTTTTTCCATTGTTTACGGAATTATGTTCATTAGCAGTTATTTCTTGCATTTGTCATTAGGTCATTCAACTGTTTTAGTATGTCAAAATGATTCAACTGCTCGTAGCTTACCTGTTTACTTTCCGATACAAATCTGCGGTTTGATCTGAAAAGAATAACAAAAATTAGTTAATACATACATTTCTGAATGTTTCACTCGTTAAAAAGAAACCAATCGGTTATACGTTCGGAAAATTACAAATGTTTTGACAGTTCTTTTCGGAAACTTTCCGAGTGAAATGTCAACGATGTCGAGTATGTTTTCGAAGTTGTAATGTTTATACATTTGATGAGAAATGGTCTTTAAATAGAAATCTGTTATCTCCTAAATACAGGGTGATTTCCTAGTGAGGGTACATATTGAAGGTCATGGTAGCTGATGGTTATACAGGGTGATTTGTTAGACAGGGTACATATTGCAAGAGGGTGATGAGTACTCTGTTCTAATACGGAATATTACAAAAAATAAGTAAAATTACAATTTTTTTTTTTTTATTTAAATCTAAATTCGACAAAACTACCTCAAACATAAGCAATTTCGGCTAAAAGAGTGTTGACAAACGACCACTAGTGATCTCGCGCACCCCACACCTCCACCACACCCACCAGCTGTCGAAAAACCATAATTTTGCAAGAATTTAAGATATTTTTAAGTTGCGATTACTAAGGCATTAAGCCATATTCTTTGGTAATAATATTTTTACTGGTCGTATACAGGGTGATTTCCTAGTGAGGGTACATATTAAAGGTCATGGTAGCTGATGGTTATATACGACCAGTAAAAATATTATTACCAAAGAATATGGCTTAATGCCTTAGTAATCGCAACTTAAAAATACCTAAAATTCTTGCAAAATGATGATTTTTCGACAGCTGATGGGTGTGGCGGAGGTGTGGGGTGCGCGAGATCACTAGAGGTCATTAGTCAACACTCTTTAAGCCGAAATTGCTTATGTTTGAGGTAGTTTTGTCGAATGTAGATTTAAAAAAAAAAAGTTGTAATTTTACTTATTTTTTGTAATATTCCGTATTAGAACAGAGTACTCATCACCCTCCTGCAATATGTACCCTGTCTAACAAATCACCCTGTATAGTCTATGGTTATTTTTAACAATGGCTATGACAGACCACATCAGAGGTATATCTCGAGGACTGGTGTAACAGCGTTCCTATTATAATGTGCTGATTGTATGTTAAAAGGTACTGGGTGCGCTCGATGAGATTATTTCAATAGCTCACTTATTATAGGGTTGCTAGATGTTAGATACAGTTTTTTTTGCAGTCTGTGGACGTCTAATGCTGTGGCCATACACCTTTCATAAATATCTACCTATGCTTGATAATTAAGCTAAATTATTTTTTTAAAGCTTATTAAATGTTAGGGTTATTTACTGAGGTATTTTTTTTTTATTTGTGGCTTTACAGCCCACTCTTTCTCTTCGCCAATATTGTGGCGAACTCTTTTGAAGCAAGTTTATCATTTGAAATTTCAATTTGCTATATTTTGTGTCTTATTTCTTCTATACTTTTACTTATTTACTTTTGAATTACATTTACTTTTTTTTTTTTTTTTTTTTCAGTTGGAGGAAATCACCGGATCCCCGCCCGCCCCGCGGGCGGGGTATGTGGGAGTTGAACCGCACTAAAACCTCCAACCGCTCACACTCAGCGTCCGAACCCCGGCTGAGGCCAGAACCCAGCACGGGGTTTGGAGGGACGGGGCGACGCGTTACGCCATCGGCATGCTTTCCCGTCGCTCCGTCCCCGGACGCCGAACCGGTAGCCGCCGGCGAATACGGCCACCGGCTCTCTCGGTCGGCGGGCTTTCCGAAGCCCGCCAAGATGGGACCGTGTGTCACCCTCCCACGGAATACCCCGCTGGGTCAGAACCAGCGTGGGTCGGGGAGTACGCGGTCTACCATCCCCCGGATGCTCTTACGCTAAGGGCGTGCTGAGCGAGACACGGCACCTTCTTGGGTCCCCGCTCGCACTCACATGCGTTGGGGACCCGAAACTCTTAGGGGGCCAGAATCCGGGCGAGATCCCGGTTCCGGCCCCCTGCTCGACGGCGGCGGGTTGGCAAGTCGAGAGCGGCGTACAGCCTCTCTCTCTCAGCCCCCGCCACCTGCTTCTGCGAGATGGTGGCCTCGCAGAAGTCGAGCATCGCCTTCCAAGACTCGTCGCTCTCGAGCATCGACGCCGCGACGCCCGGGAGCGACCAGTCCGGACCTATTTGTTGGACCAGGACACAACGCTGCCCCTCCCATGCGGGGCAGCGCGCGAGCGTATGCTCCGCCGTGTCCTGGTCACATCCCAAATTACATTTACTTACGTTGTTTACTTTATGTGTTACTTCTTTGTTTCTTTAACTTCCATCATTTTGTCTACTTTTATTCCTTTCTTTTACTCTTTTAACTATTTTTATTGCATATTTTAGTATTTTCTTTCTTTTTTACTTTCAATTATCGCTGGTATATTTTCTATAGTTACTTTTGTTTTATTTTTTTGTTCCAGGTCAAATCTTTCCCTTGCGAATATTGGACATGAGGTATTGATTACCATCACGTAATAGTAAAGTAGCAATAAATGTAAAAATTAAGTATTAATTTAAGTTTGTCAATAATTTTATGTGGGCTGATAAATTTAAATAAACTTGAAAATACTGATAATGCAGGTTTTTAATTAATTATTTTCGACAGATAATTCTACTTTTTATTTATCACCATGTACGAGACGAGCCAACGGGCCACCTGATCGTAAGTGGCTAACGCTCATGAACCTATAGGACTTCAGAAACATTCTATGACTACATTTAAACTTTATTTAATCAACTTCCTATCATTGAACATACATTTGAACAGGTGTTAAAAATTAAATAATACGAAATCAGTTTATTTAAATTATGTTATAACATGGCAACCCAGTGAGTCACTGACAACATGGTATGTCGGTGACAATACAACTTATGTACATAATAAATTCATATTTAAAACGTTTTGAACCGGCCTGTTATTTAATCTGCATTAGAATAACATAATTTTAGATTAAAACTTTCTCTTGAAATGTATTTTTATGATATAATGTGTAATTTGTTGTAAATCAACGTATTCTGTTGCTATCGATTTTAGTCGTATTTTAGAGATTTCTTAAGCAATCTTTTTTAGTCTTAGTACGTACCCGAGAGAGCCGGTGTATTTGCCGGTTTGGGGGCGGCGCGACTGGAAAGAGAGCCGTAGTGCGTAACGCGTCGTGCCGTCCCACATAACCCGTGCTGGGTC
This sequence comes from Trilocha varians, assembly GCA_030269945.2. NCBI lineage: Eukaryota > Metazoa > Arthropoda > Insecta > Lepidoptera > Bombycidae > Trilocha > Trilocha varians. The sequence continues at coordinate 7,163,761 of AP028266.1, forward strand.
CTGGCCTCAGCCGGGGTTCGGACGCTGAGTGTGAGTGGTTGGAGGTTTTAGTGCGGTTCAACTGCCACTTATCCCAATGGGAATCCGGCTATTTCCTCAAACTCAAAAAAAATCTTAACAAGTACATCCTTGAGTACTCATATTATGGAATGTAAGTTGGTTTATCACTTAAATTTCTCAAAAGAAACGGATTCAAAAGTAGAAGTTACACCGGTACTATAATTCACATCTCACAACGGTCTTCAGACCGCTAACTAAAAACTTATGAAATTTTAAATAGGGTTGTCACTTGTAAGTTATTATGAGTAAACATTATACTGACACTTTAAGGGGGTCTTCCTATGTGATCGGTTGAAAAAAACGATTTTTTTTTTTTTCATAAATTGCTCCCTTAACATGTCTAGAATACGGTAGTAAAGCGATTTTAGAAAATTCGAAGTCGTTTTAAAGATACAGCAGGTAAAAGAAAGAGCGGTTCGGAGCGCTGAGTTGGCCTGGGCCTATTGTGTACCGTCGGCTTTATAATTGGCCTCCCTTTTATTCATATATCTGTTCTATGGTTCTATTTCTATTTATATATTCTTATACGTTCTATGGTTATAATATTTTACCGAAGTTATTTTAGTCTTGGTTGAACTTCGAAGAGAGCAACAGCTACAAATTATTTGTTGTTGAAATTGCTAGCTACTTAGTAGTTATTATCTTTAATGAAGGTTTTCAAGGTATTTTAAAAGTTATGTCGATTATGGGATGCCCTGTTGGTCGTGAAGCCCAAGCGTATGTTGAGAAACGGGATGAAAAGCGAATCTTACGTTCTGAGCGGCGCGTAAGTGATGTCGTTAAACAAGCCAGGATTGACTCAAGAGCTGAACAATCTGCTTTAAAAGAGTTTCACGAGGAAGAGGAAGGAATACTCTATGGACCAGGCATCGCCGATTGAGAGTAAGTTGACATTTTAATAGTTTTTAACGGACTTGAAACTTTAAACGCGTTTTTCTCAAAACTGTGTTTTTCAAACTTTCCTCCATTGTATCTCAGAAACGGCTGGACCGAATTACTTGAAATTTACAGGGCACACTCAATATATGTAAACGCATGGAATGAACTATTATCAATCGAAAATTTTAAAACTTCGATTTTTTATAGCAAAAAAACAAAAAAAAAAAACGCCTAATTTGCAACTTTTATTTCAATTGTCTATCAAAAATCCATTTTTTTTTATATTCATTTGATTATAGGTCATTCCGTGCTTTTAAGCCTACAAATTAAAACGCCGTTTATTTTTTTTTTTTCAGATAAGCCGATCAGCCGGAATCGTGGAGGAAGTGGGAGCTCTTTTTTTCGAGGCGGGGGTGTTCAGAGCGCTGTAACTCTAGTTTGACTGAATATTTTTAGCTGATTTTTTTTATTTATACTGTCCAAATATGTGTTAATAAATGATAAAAAACTTGAAGCTCTAAATATTTACTGGTCGTAGAAAAAAAATCCTAAAATATCCCTAAAAAACAGGCCGTCACATAGGAAGACCCCCTTAAGTATCGCTTGGTATTATAAGTACGCCCATGTATAACAGCTTCAACTTAGCTAAAAGGATTAAACTCTGACAGTTATTTGAGTTTTGGAACGAAGTTTCTTATTGCGCGTTATCGAAAGGGGGCTAGACGGAAATTCTTATGAAAAAGTTGTCACGACACTTTTTTGTTTTAGATGATTATCGCTAGATGGCGCTGTGATTAAAATCTTTTAAAACAATTGCTGATTTTGTTTTATATGATTAATGCTAGATGGCGCTGTGATCAAAATATTTTATTTAGGTAAAAATAAAATTTTATTACAATTCCCTCACTAATTAATCGAAAGGAACTTCGTTCCATCCGGGTGTCCCTTGACAATTCTCAAGTTTTTATGTTTCTTGGATAATATTTTGAAAATCGATCCAACATGGCGTCCGCAACAATATGTCGGATTTTTCTCTTCTTCTCTATGGCTTCAATTGAAGGTGAATCAAGGCAATTTTTAGGTTATATTGAGAGAAAATAGATGATAACCCTAAGTATAAGATGTTATCACATAATATCACATTTCGCAGTTCTAGTTGTCATACGGGTGGCCGGTATGACATGTGATACTGTTTTATCTCTCGTCCGGTTAAGATATGCAACAGGAGCATTAGCTGATTACTAAATCTTGAGAAGGAAAGTTTTTTGCTTGATAAACATTACTGTACTTGGTATTAGAGGAACGCTTTTGAAATTTATCGTATAGACATAGACATAAGTTTATTTGTGTGTAAAAAAGAACATACAGACACATATTTAAAAGTTAATAAAAAGTTCACACACAAAACGGCCGAAACTCAGCATGTTGCCGGTTGCCAACCACAGAAACATTGTAGTCGACACCCGGCTTATAAATGGTGGGTAAGAAAAAAAGTAATATACGAAAAAGTTCACAATTTTGTTTTTGCTAATTCAAAGTAGCTTAATAATTAAGAAGGTAATTTGGCCTGGCGATGTTCCAAGATAATCCAGGAGTCTAGGAGAGACGGTAAACCAATGACCATCAGGTAGGCAGTGTGCTCTTCTACATACAGTCATAAAAAACCTAGGAAATGCAGATTTATGCTGTAATAGTATGTTAATTTTCATCAAGTTTCAATTCATGTCCAAGTTGAAAATTAGTGTTGTAGTTCCGAGCGCAGGCGTAAACTATGATTTCGTAAAAGACAACTAATCCACTAATAGTACAGAAGAAAGAGCTACATTAACAAAAGGTCACAAGAGGGATTGGCACAAAACAAGTCACCAAAAAATACTTCACATATCTAACATCAAGTTATCAGTTCAAATGAAATTATTGGTTTGCCCACCAATATCTTATCAAGATCTCTACCTGTTTGCCCTAAATACAATTTCGAACATCGTACACTGATATATCTGACATAATTTGTAATGGTTAGTCATTAGTACCGAAGTATGTTTAACAAGTTGAAAATAAGTTAACACTAATTCAGAATTAATTTTAAAAAGTCGCTACACGCTGTCTTTCACGTTATCCTATTCAGATGGGGTCGGCGCAATATGTCTTCTCTCTCCACTCCTTTGTATCTTTACATACATCATCAGTCACACCACAGACCATCATATCAGCCTTCACACAGTCAGATCATCTTTTCTTCGGCCTTCCTCTCCTCTTACATCCATCTACTGTCTCTATGTACTTAATAGTACCTAGATTTTATATGTATAGACAGAGTGATTCAAGAGGAAGGTTTATGTGTATAATAAATGCATATTAGTAGAGAAACACTGATTATTTTAGAGGTTTTGAAGCGAATTCGTAAAAAATACGCTTAAATGGAAAATGCTGTCTGAACTTTGTGACGCAGACGAAATACGCAGGTCACGTAATAGTAAAATATAATTTAGTCCAGGTAACTTATGTAAAATGCATGCTGAGTATTAAATAGAAAAATAAGAAAAACTTGGGAAGAATAAATTGGAAAAACCTGGCAATTTTATTCTAAAAAATGTTTTTAAAATAATATCTCGTTATTTCCGAAGTCTTGGTTGAAAAACCCTTCTTCTTCCCAACTTCCGAAGTCTAGGTATATTACATGCGTTACTTAGACTACGCCCTATACACGTAAATGGGTCACAAATAGAATTGAATCACTGCATTGAGGAAAACAAAATAACAAATGATTTAATAATATAGTCTATGGTACAGATTATAGTGTCTATATTTATGTAATAGGTTTTTCCCTGTAGATGTTTGTTTATTGCAGAGCTAAATTGATCCAAAACTGTATTTCATGACATTCAAAAATAATGAGGCTTCTGTTGGAAAAATAATTATATCAAAATAGGTTCAGTAGATTCAAAATTGTCTCCTTTTACTTCGCATAAGAACCTTAAACCATGTTTGATGAATTTTAAATATAATAGTGGAGATCTAATGGTGGTTTTATGTTACACTGTAAATTTCAATGAAAATGCTTAATTTTTTTTATGTCCCTTTGCAGTTTCGGGACCCACGGACAACCTGTAAGAAATTTAATCTTCTATCTGTAACAAAGATTGATGATTCAAACTTCAGAGTATAAAGTAATGGCCAGCACTTAAAAATGCCCCATGAAAATAGTAAGTGCCTCGTAACTTGGACACAATAGTTTAATATATTGAATCTGAACGGTAATGTACCAGTCATGTGTGGTCTAAAACTTGTATGAATGTACTTTTAATATTCAACTTTGGTTTTTTGCACATATTGTAACTGCTAATCCTTTAATACTTTTATGGACGTAATCTTTTGGCACAGTAACATAAAAGATATTAAAAAAAAATGTTTAGTTACATAATATTGTTCCTATATGAGAAAATTTATTTTCAAGTCCAAACTTTTGATATTGATTAAATCCATTTACCAAGGCTAAAGGTACACAGACCTACATTCATAACATAAAAAAATAAATGGGACCCCGTGACGACCATCACCTTTCATCTTAAAAATAATCATTGGTATTCAAACTAAAGTTATGAGGTAACAAACATAAATACCGACGAATAGATAACCCCTCATTTTAAGAAAGTCACTCAAAAAGTCATAAAACGAAACTATCTAAATTAATTTTGAGAGCTATTTTATGCAGACAAAGTCACACGTTATCAGTTAATAAACAATATGGACGAAAGTACATTACAATATGCAACATATTCGCAGAACTATGGTTTCTAGTAATTCGATTATAATGCAGAGCACATTGCACCGAGGAAGCTAGACAAGTGTCAAACGTGCAGTAAAGCTTGAATCTTATTTTCTTGGACCTTATTTTCTTATTAGATTTACTATTCCTGGTCATTTCGCAAATTTAATCTTCTACCAGAGGTTACAACTTATCATTGGGTAGTCCGTAGGTTTCTTTGCCGAATACAAAAGGTATTACTATATTATTAAAGATGTTTTTTTTATTGCCGTGTAGGAAGACTAGCTAACGGACTACCTGATCGTAAGTGGTTACCTTCGCTCATGGATCTCTGCAATGTCAGGGGACACTAAGGGGTCGCTCCCTACGACCTAACTTCAAGGACCCTCTTCAAGCCTCGTCTGAAGAAGGACAAGTCATAGCGCTCTGACTTACTCTCTGTGATTACTTTTTATTCTTATTTTCGATTTAAACCACAAATAATGTACAAAAAATGTATATTTAATATTTATAATACATACTGTAATTAATTGATTAAGTTTCATCGATATTTCTACATAATAATAGGGTTTATGTTAATAGTGTGAACAGCGACAATAACTTCAGTTTGTTATTTCTTTATAGTCATTAAAATACTGGAGCAGACAGTTAAGGAAAAATAAACTTTGCACACTGTATTTAACATTATGAAAAACTTGAGCACTGTACGGTTTCTAACCACATAGTTAAATGGATTACAGAGATTTAGGTCTATGAGAGACCTACATTAAATACTAACTTTAATGACTAAGTCGTTTTAGAAGCCGTACGATGAAATTATCATAAAATATGTTATATTATGACATCTACATGATATTATGCTTAAATCATTATACAGAAAAAAAAAACAAACAAATTCTGTTTCATCATCATCATCATCAGCCTATAGACGTCCACTGCTGTAAATTTTGTTTAGTTTTTTTTTTCTAAAAAACTTCATGTAAATTTAGAAACAAAAGTACTTTATCTCCTGCATAGAAACCTGTACTTAAACTTGAATATAATTATCTCGATGAAATTTTTAAAAAAGGGACACCATACAAAAACTTAGCACCCAAAAAAGAATCTTTAAACATACTCGATACACTCAGAAAATATAACATACAAGTACATATAATATAATTATCTTTCAAAGACGATTGAAAATAAATGATCAAAATCCGATATTACTACTATGCGTGTTAAGGAGCCATTAGCCGTGTATTCCAACAAAGAATGACTTGTGACTTTCAGGATAAAATATCAGATTCAAAGATATAATAATTCATGTTAGTTTCTATGGATCTTGATATTGGATACCGCTTCATATCAGTTTTTTTTTGTTCTGCTATATAGGACAACGGAACACTTGATAGTAAGTGGGTTTACCGTCGTTTTAGGATCTTTGCCGTGTTATGCGACACTGCAGTCCCGCTGTTTCGTGTTCCGTTGTCATAATATGTTTTTAGTGTAAGACTTCATATTTCTGAGTTATCATACTTTTACTCAACTATAACATTTAATGTTTAAGACATTTCCTAAGTTTTTTTGAAAACTAACAGCCAGTGATATTATGAATCATGTTATATACCTTCCTAAGAAACAAAATACTGTGTATGACGCATAACCCAAGGAATTCAATAAAAAAGTATCACAATTTTTACCCAAACAAGTAACAATAAACAACTTCGTTTTTCCGCGATAAAAACATTTTTTTTAGATAAAAATTATTGTAGTATTCTATTACTATTTTATGCAATAAATTTCATACAAAAAAGAATTGGTATTAAATTAATAAACGGTTATTCCGGTTCCAATTTAATAAAATAAACGTCCAGAAATTTAATCACAAAAATCAAATCTTACCCTCAAAATATTGAAAATCCCACCAAATACAAAAAGCACGTTCACAATTTTTAATAGTTTTTGTTCACTTATTTCTGATTTATTTAAACACTCGCGACAAAGTTTTTCAACAAACATTCGTGCGTTACTGCGGACACTTCACATTCCGCGCGTCGAAACGCCATCGCGTACGCTCTTCGAATACAAAACAAAAATGTTCAAATCGTTGCTTATGATATGCGTGACGTCATTGAATGCTCGTGGTATTTTACCGAACTCTATTTCAAGTGGTGAACGACATCTGTTGGTAAGTAGCAGAACTTTTCTTGCTTAGTTCTGCTACTCGTCAACAGATGACAGTTTGACAACTAATTAAAACTGGTGATTTATAAAAAGATCATGAATGTATCTAGGCAATGGACATAAATTAGCGTTAATAAGTTTACTAAATTTAAACTATTTATTTCTACCAATACAACAAACTAACTTAAAAAAAATAATTTAAAATCATCATAGACTATACACATTCTCAAAAGATTGAGTGATTGAGAGATCTATACTATTAAAACTGAATGGAAAATCGGTGTTCTTTCTCTCATCAGTCATCAACAGGACATCCCTAGCAAATTCATTCAATCATTCTTTTTGTGTCAAAATGGCTGCCGTGCAGGAGGTGTGTGTCGATTTTTCTGTGTAATTTAGTCCGAAAGTGTGTTTTAAATATTTCGAAATGCATAAAACTATAGTAATTTACTTTAAATAATATGCATTCTTTCAGGCAAGACGTGAACCGATCCAGGCCGTCCAAGTCTTCGGGCGTAAGGTTAGTGTTCGATTCTCCACGTGTTACAAGCCTTTTTAAAACGTTTTTTTTCGGGTAATAGATTACAACAAACACGCTAACTACGTATCAGTGATTCTAGGTTAAATTCAATATAATGATGCTGATGAAAGTTCAGTTTTCATGTTGATGTTACTTACTATTGGCGTGTTGTTGCGATTCTGTACCAACGCATCGGCCGTAACTTTTAGAGAGTAATTGCACATTATATTGGCCTGAAACTCTCACAACATGTTTTAGTGATTAGATTTTATTATTTTAGTAGAAAATATACCAAAACAAACTTGCAAAATACACATAACCTAAAACTTGGAGTTTGTTGTTCCTTTTTTGCAGTTGCACATTTCGCTCTAAATTTTGCACCATAATTAGTTAGAAACTTGGAAATTTCTTACAAATCAGTCTGCCAAGTCGAATTCTAAACTTATTATTTAGATTTTATCTTTGTAAAAAGTTTAGAAATTATCCAATTCTGTTTTCAGAAAACCGCCACAGCAGTAGCGTACTGCAAGCGTGGTCATGGCATGCTCCGTGTGAACGGTCGTCCCTTGGAGCTGGTGGAACCTCGTCTACTGCAGTACAAACTACAGGAACCCATTCTATTGCTCGGCAAGGTAATGTACTGATGAATGAACAAATTATTTCCTTTGATTATTCTTTAAAAAATATATATTTTCTTCAACTTTTGTTGACTTTGTTTCATATTTAGCACTTTGGGCTTATTTTAATATATTTAAAGTACTTGTTTTTGGTTTGGCTGTATTAAGTGTATGTTGTTTGTACATAATTTTGAGCTGAGTATTGATTAGATTCGGGTTTGATTCTTGGTGAATTGCATGTATTTATTTATCTGCAAGTTCAGTTATCATTAACAAGATGTATTTAAAAAAAGAAAATTACATTTTGAATTTATAATTATTTGTGTTTCTACATCCAAAGTAAAATATAAGTTACAAGAATCTCAAATTTCAAAATATTTTAATTTGGATGTAATTTTACATATGCATGGTTTATTTCACATTTTAAGTATGCATGAACGCATTTAGTAGTTACTCTAAGTTTTCTACTATTTATGTAAACTTATATTGATTTTATTACTTTTTATTACTAACATGATGAATTATACTTATTCCGAACCTGAGCATCTTAGGATGTGAAGTAAACTTGAAGCTGATTACAAAAAAAGACAATAAATTGTATAAAAAATTATATTTAGTTCGGTTGTAAAATTGTCGATGTTTGTTGTAGGAAAAATTCTCCGTTGTTGACATCAGAGTGACAGTAAAGGGTGGTGGTCATGTCGCACAAGTGTACGCCATCAGACAGGCTATCTCTAAGGCTCTTATAGCCTTTTACCAGAAATGTAAGTATAAATAATTACCTTGGATGGCATTTTGATCATGTTGTTACTGTGTAAGGATGTGATACAACAAAATGTTATTATAAATATCTTTATTTTTTTATTTATTCTAAATGAATTTAAAAGTATGACAACAGCTCGCAAAATTAAACATAGTTTAAAAAACATTACTTTTTTCAATCATGTTCATATTCAAATGAATGGTTTGTTGTATTACGTCACAGCCAGACAATTTTAGTAACATGTAATTTTAGACCCTTTCTTCCAAAGCTGTATTGCTATATGTGCGATTCAGTCATTTCAGGAAAGGGAGATAAACTGTGACATTTACCAAGCTAGTTTGTGTCTTCAATACCTAACTTGTTTGAAATGTACACTACATTTTTACATATTCTAATTTTAGTTACAAGTATTAGAAATTGATTATAAATTCACAGTATGAGAAACTTACCAAAATTTTAAACTAATTTAATCTAAATCAATCTGTAAAATTTATGACATATTACCATGTAAACAGATGATCCAACTGGCGATAAGATCATCTGTGGCTACTCTTGCTCATGTACTTCTACAATGGCAGGAAAATATTGGAACCACTTAATCTTTTCCACATTTTATCTTGCCAATTAAACAATATACATCATATTGCTTTTTGATAAACAATGTGAGACATCACTCTAAATAATTGTTGAGATGTCAAATTGTTCAAGCTGTAATTATTTTTGCCCACTGCTGGGCTCAAGTATCCTCAGATGACCAGTTATAGTCCACGCCACTTGCCCAGTGTGGATTAGGGCAACAATTTCACAAAGAGAAGCAAGAAGTTTTACAAAGGAGTTATATATTTAATTTAAATTCACAGATGTAGACGAAGCATCAAAGAAGGAAATCAAGGACATCCTCGTCCAATACGACAGGAGTTTGCTGGTCGCCGATCCCCGTCGCTGCGAGCCCAAGAAGTTCGGTGGTCCGGGTGCTCGCGCTCGCTACCAGAAATCTTACCGTTAAGCTTGCAACACACACGTCGGGTGGTATCGTCGTGGTGGTGTGTTGTCATTGCGATACCATCCGGGGTGAAATAAAAAATTAAAAAGTTTTTATGTTGTTTTATTAAGGTTATATTTTGGTAGACTTATCGTAATGTAACGTAGAGGGGTACGACAGGCCTTGAAGGGATTTTATACTAGTTAGAGGTAGTTACTGAACAGTATCACTACACACGTCATCGGTCGGTTGGCCCTTTAGCTCGTCTGCTGGAATAGTTAGAATTCGACCAAGTGTTTTTGCAACAAATCGGAGCATCGGAATGAGCACAAATATCGCTCGAAGCCGTTTCATTCCCTTTATTACAATCCATAACATTATTAAAGTTAGAATTTAATGAGTGACTTAGGCAGGATATTGAAACGTTTTACTTATTCAAAGGGTAGAGTAGTAATCAAGCGGCGGTGAACATTAATTATCAAATCACTCTACATTCTTTCTTAACTTCTAATTTCTTATTTAAGGGCTATTCATGAGTTCAACTTACCTCGTGCAAAAAGAGTTGAGTAATTAGTAGGTAATAAAACATTTAATAATTCCAATAAATTTTTATTTGAATAAAGTTTTCATAACATGTCTTTAACAAATTAAATGCATACAATTTCAGAATCCAATTAAAAGAAATCGATTGATATGTCTATAATTATAGCTTTTACTAGCAAACTGCAGAATATCTAACTAAAATTAAAATACTGGTATGTATCATTATTATTCAGTTAATTGTTTGATGGGTATGTTTATAAATATAACCTTATATTTGTGACATTACAACAATATTTTGTTACACTGTGTTCATATCCTAAGTCTGTTCTGTTAAACTCCGCGTTTGTGACTACTGACTAGTGCACGATTGACATTTTTAGTTATTTAATTAGTAATTATTATGTATTCTATCACTCAAACGATAAATACGATACCAGTATAAAATTAATAATATTAATAGCACAAAATACTTAAAATAAGTTAATGTCTTTCATTTTCGTATAAAATATAAAATTAAATTAACTTAAATAAAAATATATTTTTGAAACAGATCTGGTAATGAGATGTAAATTCAATTTTCGATTATAAAATGGGATGTTAAACATCAAGGCACTTCATGGCGAGATTTTAATAATTATTATGTTTGACACTTGAACGATTTTTTACTTAATTATTTTGCAATGAGATTACATACTTTAAACGTAATGAATTGTTCAAGTAAACTGTTAAAATAAATGGGCAAGATGAGAAATGAGGTAAACAAAATATTTACTTCACTTACACTAATTAAATATTAAACGTGTTCTAAACACGATTATTATTGAGTTCAAGTTTCAGTGGTACCGGCAAATAATAAAGGAAGTAAGTAGACAGATTTGTCTTCGTTTAAGTGATCTACTCGCGGTACTCAATTTTCCCATGATCATCGCGTTCTCAAGTGTTGAAATATCGGGATCGCTCATTTTATAAAAATCTGTAAAAATCATGGTAAGAACTCGTTTAATAATTGTGTAAGTGATGTAGATATCCGCGTGTTTAAAATAATAATTTATAGATGATATTTTTGCCTCTCTAAATTGCTAAACAAATAACTTTAGCTTCGTTAAACTCTAAAATAAGCTATAACGTTTTTGTGTGTCTTTTGCGAAAAGTACCATTGCCACTAAAATAATACCAAAATCTCAAAGATCGCTTTTTTGCAACACTGAACAGAAGTATCGGGTAAAAAAATTGTGATTGTTTAGAATATTTACCTATCTTCTAGATTTCGGATTTGACAAATTAGATCTGACTTGGCGTGAGCGCTATAACTGCCCTCTTAAAACTAATTAGTAATAATAAAATTGATTACAGGCAGCTATGACTGCTAAAATACTTCCTGCTTCGTGCCAACAATTAAATTGATTACAAACTTAAACTCCTCAAATATAATATAACATGCACGTGCAATAATTGTTAGTTTTCAATGTCGTATCGTTTCGTTATTTTTTCCCGTTTTTGCTTGATCCATCTTCGTGTACGTCGTCGAATTTCGCGCCCATTCTCTTCAGCGCAATGACAGCGGCTACGGCTTTCGCCCAACGTTTCTTGATGACGTAACGTTTTAGTTTTGTCTTAGTCACGTGGAGTTCGGTGCATAATGCTGACTGAATAAGCCAGGGATGCGTCAGCGTTGACGAAGCGGGAAGACGATCGCTGTTTGAAATAAATGTGTTAAATAGAATAAGATAGAAACACTATTTAGTAACATTTAAAGTAGGAATCTATAAATCATTGAGATTAGCGTATAAAAAGAGGACCCCCCCTTCTAAAGCAATTTCTAACGAGAAAATTTGTACAAATTTTATTTTAGAATATGGTATCAACAGTCATATAAGATTAAATTACAAAATGCAGCGTTGTACAAATGGATAGGTTCAAATTTAGCTAGTCAATAAAGACAACAAAATCGATATCTCGTTACTAAGTCGAAATAAATATTGCGAAATGCCGAAAATAAAATATTGTTATGCACAAGCAAAAGATTACTCATTTGAACCACGAAGCAGGCGTTTATTTCTGTTTGGAAAGTGGAACAACGTTATTTACTTTATACTTGAGACATTCTCCTCTCTGCTCTAAAATAATTTGCTGAATTATTGCAAAACTTGTTTGTTTAGTTTGCGATTCGAAGAATTTCAAGGTGATTGAAACACAATATATTTTTAAAAGCCTTATATTTTAACAATAAATTACAATTAAGTTAACCATAAGTACAATAAGGAACAAATGTTAATTCATCTAATTTTCAGATGCCCTATTTACATAAAAACAAAAAAAATACAAAAATTATTCACTATAAAAACTTCACGACATTCGTTTCACTCAGTCTTCCATTCCGAAACTTGCAGAATTTTGAGTTAGACTAGATTCATAAAAATTGTCATTTTATCTGCCTGCTAATCTCTGTTACTTTGGTAACTTAAGTGTCATGTCATGGCACTATACCCTGATATTTTTAACAAATAACAATCACTTCAAATGATTAACTTCACTAGTTTTCATTCTTTGAGTCTTTTCGTCTGAGGTTTGACGCTGGAAAAACGCGTGGAGGCTGGACATTGAATTTTGGGCGAGTTGGTTCGTTGGAGACCATTCCAGGGATATTGACTGATGTCTGCCCCCATTCGAGGTGCCTCCAGCCGTCCTCTCGGCTTCTATATCCTCATTTTCACCCCATTTTTCCAAAAGATGTAACAAGAGATCCTTCGTTCTATGAGCATTGTTTTCATCACCTCTTCTGTACGGAACTTGTCGGACTTTTTCCGCGCCGTTCACTAATTTGTCGATTTTATCGCGTCTTTTGTCAAATTCTTGGAAGAAGCTGTTCCGGACATCTACAGGTTGGTCCGGCACGTCCCTGCTTAGGTTGGTGACTCGCTTCGATCTCGTCGTAGACTTGACCCAGGGCATTTTACTTGTCATCGGTTTCTCAGTGTCCTTGTCTGTTAAAAATGCTGTCGATATCTTTGTCGTCGATTTTGAAGTAAATATTCTTCTGTCTTTTTTAACTGCATCTCCGTTGGTCAATGTTTTAGTTACCGTTATTTTAGCTTCCTTTTTGAATCCATTTTTGAGTTTCTCTTCTTTAATTTCTTTATTTTCTGTCACATTTTTATCGAGTTCTTTGCTATTGTTGTTGTTGGTTAAATCCGTGTTCATCGTGGAAAGCATGAACAGGTGATCGGAAAGCTTCTTTATTTCTTCAGCTAGGTTCTTCCTGACAATGACGTCGTGCTTCTTGTGCAAGAAACAAGAGCTGTCAGAGGCGCGTCGCTCCACAGGATTGTACCTCTTGGTCGGGAATGTAGTTTCTCTCAGCGGAGGAGGTTCCAAATCGTCCTCATCGAAGACTCCGTCCGGGGAGCTGCTGAGCGAGCTCCTGGGGGAGGGGGAGCAGCCCCCTATGGAGGAACGCTCGCAGGCGGCGAGGCAGGTGATCTCGTGGGCCTCGTTGTCGAAGACGTAGGGCGAGTTCGGATGGTCCCCCCAGCGCTCCACGAAGAGCCTGAGGTTGTCCTTGGCGACGTCTAGTTCGTGTTTTCGCGCGGGGCGGGGCGCGACCCACGCGTGCCGGAGACACTCGGCGGCGCTCGGCCGTGACCTGCGGCAAACACCCCTTGTTACTACCGCTCCCAACACCGAGGGTTACGGACCTACACAGGCTACAGTTACTGCACTACTCGCATGGGTTATATCACAGGATGACTTACTATTATGGTGTGACTTAGAAACGAGACAATTAGATGGATTTCCGTAAACAGTGTATAAATATGGCGTAGCCTTGATGCAATTATGTCGTTGGTTCAACCAATTTTGACTCTTAAGTGATGAAACGAACATGAATTAATTCACATACATTAACTTTAAACCAAATGAAGCAATCGTTTGGGTAATTTATCTTTAATGAATGATTTTGGGGGAAATAATGGTTTTTAACTGTTGATTAAATTTACATTTATTTGTACCGTTTGTAAAATACTAAAATTCATGCAAAACATGCATATTTTATTTAAATAGTAAGTCACCCTGTGGTCATAGTTACGGGATAATTATTGTAATTATGAATCGACGATACTAAGTGCAATGCTCTACATTTTAATACTTCTAAAAATTACTAAATAAGCAGTGTATCTTTACTATTTACTAAATTCAGCGTTTGTTAGTAACAATGTCTACTTCGTGCAAATCTATGTTAGTTACTTTGATTATTCAGTGTTGGATAACACAGTAACAAAGGGTATTCACCCGGCTGGCTTTAACAGCTTTTAAATTAACGCGCCAAAATCGATAAAAAATTCGAAGAAATAAAGAATAAGAAAAATCTATTACGAAAATCTACCAAAAACTCAGCAACGACAAATCCTACTAAATAGTAATATTTTTATAAGTTGGTCACACTGAGTGTGTGCTCAACAATTTCGTACCAAATTTAAAATTACGGTAACTTACTCTTTGTCTTTCACGAGTAGTTTCCGAATGAAGTCTTTTGCGTCTTCTGATATTTCATTGAATGCTTCATCGTCGAAATCGTATTTCGCGACGGTGACGTTCGCCATTGTTTCTATGTCTGTTTCTCCCATAAACGGCGATAATCCGGATAGTCTGGAAATATCAGAACATGTGTTGCGGATTCAAACTATCAAGATTGATATTTATTTAAAGTCGGATTGCGATTAATATTAATTTATTTTATAATTTTACATTTTTGGCGGTAATCCTTGTTCTTCCTTTTTCATGGCAACGGCAACACACCCGTTATGCCATACAAAACTAAATAGGCTGTATATAAAATAAACATGCTCCAACAACACGGGCTATTTACTAACTTTCTGTTTCAGAAGATTTTTTACAAGTTTAATAATTTTAATCCATGTTGTAATCGTTACTAAATATGTATTAAAAAAATTGATTCAAGGTGTCTGTCTTTATATACTGTAAAACTACTTAACAGATTTTGATTCGTGTTTAATTTCATTCAACAAATGTTTCAGCATGCCGTTTGTGACATAAACCAAGTTGCTCGTCTCAGCTAGTAACATAACATAATCTGCCCATACAATACTTACAGCACATAGCATATAACTCCAACGGACCACATATCAGTACCGTAGCCGATCTGATCGAAGTTGACCACCTCAGGGGCGACAAATTCGGGCGTCCCGAAAAGCACTTGGAGCTTCTTCTCAGGGTCGTAGAATCTGGCCAGGCCGAAGTCTATGATCTTGATGCGGTTACCCGTTTTTGTTAGGCAGAGAATGTTTTCTGGCTGTGAAAGAAAAGGATAGGTTTAGCTGTGATTTTTATCATTTTAAATGAGTTGTCTAGCTGGTAATAGCATGAAGCTTTTGAACATAAGTCCACTCTCGATAAACGAGCGATGTTACATCTAATGGGGAGCTATTACATTCGTCAATGGAATGCTGAATTGCTAGATGTCGGAAGCCACTAAAAAGTACTCAAGTATTCACAAAATCTCATTATAAAATGACCAATTAATTTGAATACAAAACGGGTCACGAGACTCATTGGATAGCACTCGACTAACAATATCAATGTAAACTCCCGCGCATTTTTTTCCGACATTTTGATTTACAGTTTGGAATCGAACCAAGATGGCTACGTTACGGCACCCAAGCGTTATCATGTTTAACGTTTCACATGAACAAAGAGGTGTAAAATATAATTTTACAACGTGCTTCTGTGTTTATAGACGATATTTTATAGTTCGCTGAGTATTGTAGCTGTGAATGACTCGAATGTTTGTGCTATTTTAACAGTAACTTCGAATGATATGACTTGTTTTAAGTAGATGGAAATAATCATTTTTAGCGAACTATGTAATCTTTATTAACATCGAAGTGTAATAGTAATTTACCTGTGATATTAGAGCAAACAACCCAAAATTGACATTTTTAACTAGTTTGGAGCAAATTAACTTGGTAATCTTTAGGGGGCACAGTTACTTCTAGGTTTTTTTTTCAAGAATAATAAAGGTAGCACCAGTACCTGCCAAACCTCATCGTGCTACTAAATTAATTGAAGAAATATGTAGGACTAATTTAAAATCTATTTAAATTAAATATATTTACCTTCATATCTAAATGAAGTATATTCTGACGGTGGACGAATTCGATTCCCTCACATATTTGCCTCATGAATACTGTGCAAGCTCGCTCTGTCAGCACGAAGTCTTCGTCGATTACTCTCTCAAACAACTCTCCTCCAGTTATTCTGAAAAGAATAAAAGAAATGCAAAATTCTCGCTAGAAAAACATTTCTGTTGTAGGCTATTTCTTGGTATTTAAAGTTAGATGTAATGACTTTTGGTAGAACAAAAGCTGTCTTTGATCTTTCTCTTTAACAAGATCGTATCATATGCTTTCAAACTTGAGTCCAATACATTTAATACGTAAACAAAGTGCAAAATAACAAAATCCATCGTTGTTATGTCAACTTTAATCTTTCTACTTTCATGTCACGAGCTCATCTGAGCTGAAAGCATCGCATTTAACATTAAAGGTCACTCCGATGGAAAGTGCCGTACACAAAACGTTGCATAATCACTAACATCGAAGACAATGTGATCAATTGTAATAAAAACTCGATCATCAATCGTAATTTCTAATCGATAAACGGCTTTTAAGTGGACTTTAAATTCTGAGACTCTGATAAGCCGCAATGAATTAAAACTAAGTACTTTCGTCGGTCATCCAAGTGGCATTCCAATACGACAGTTGGCGCCAGACGGGATTATCAGACGCATAATATTCTTAGCTCAGTATATCCATTAACGCGAAGGGCCGAACCTTCCAACTAGTACAAGATAACGATAGAAAAAACATTTCCGTGAATAAAACAGTATAGCGACTGCCAAAACTCGCGGCAGATGAAATTGTTGACAACGCGGTCGCTGAATTTGGCGTGAAATGAACGTTAATTAAATTCAGGGTTGCCAATTAATTGTTTGAAAAATTACTACTCGTAACGTCCTTCGGCTTATCTATAATAAACAGACTTAGTAGTATTTATTATTTAAATAAAGTAAATTTTAGACATAAACCTATTAATTGGTGTACTCGTACATTCAATTTGCTAGCACGTCTTTATATTTAATTTCATTTATAGTGCTACTTTAGATTCCAAGACAATTTACGAGAATAGAGGATCTTTTCATTTGTTTGTCACCACATTAGGGTCAAGGGTAGCATGCGTCAACATTATTTCGCTTGTTCCTTTCTTCACTAAGAATATTTTTAGAAAGTTCTAGGGCGCTAGGCAACGGATTGACTTCTCAACTATCATGATTTAAATTATTGTGATACTTCCAAGGAATTTAACTGATGATGAGCCAAATATTGACTGATTGATTGTTTACACGTGTTTTCAAGTGCTTAGAAACAGTACTATTTGTTATTTTCTCTGGATTTAATACTTTAAAGGAAGCACAACTCGCATTCAGTTATGAATGTAAATGTACGTGTTTGTAATTTAAATTTGAAATTGTATGGAAATTAGCGGCTGGTACACGTGTACTTCGCGGTAAAATATTCATGTGATCACCTTTTGTGGGTGTATGAGAAAGTAATATTAAGCCTGTGAGAGCTTAATTTAATTTAAGCAGTCACCGTGGCTTACAAAGTACCAAATTTTTATTCATACTGTGATAGAGACGAATTCCCAATACTCATTTAAAGACAGTAAGAACAACCATTATTAAAAATTGTACTTGGAACGAAGTTCCTTATCGCGCGTTGTGAGACGGAAAAAATTCTTACGAAAGTTGTCACGACCCTTTTTTTGTTTAAGATGATTATCGCAAGATGGCGCTGTGATCAAAATCTTTTAAAACGTGTTTTAACCTTATCGCACGTAAAAAAAAAATTGGAAAAGAATATATAAGATATATTTTAATCGAAAGGAACTTCGTTCCATCCGGGTGTCCCTTGACACCTCTCAAGTTTTTTTTAATACAAAAGTTGGACCAAAAAATTTGATTTTTATTAAACAAAAAAATGACAGAGACAATCTTAATTCGTTATAAGGATCTGTCAGAGACAGCCCTGATTCAGTTGGAGTGAAACAAGGTAAATGTCAAGCATACGTTCCACATACGTCGGCATGTAGGTAACCGCACGCTTTCACTGAAATGCTTTTACAAGTCTTTCAAGAGACATCTAGATACCTTCTAATGAATTGGCTATAAGTCTGATCCAACGTTACCAACTTGGCACAGAATATAATGGTAAAGTCGCAAAGTTTTATTGACCGACTTCCAAAAAGAAGGCGGTACTCAATTCATCAGTGCTTTTTAATGCTTTTTCCTTCACTTTTGTTTGGGTCGACCGATTTAAATGATTCTAGTTTTGCTCAATTGAAAATAATCGTGGTAAGAACCCGTTTAGTAATAGTGTAAGTGATGTAGATAACCGCGAGTGTTTAAATAAATTTATTACAAAGAGTTATAATTGTGTTACTAAACTGAACCCCAATATAAGTATATCAGTAGAAACATATAACATTCTTTTTGAACAGTTTTGGAGCAAACAATTTACATCTGTCAATCAGTAACAGATCCAACAAAAACATTCATCATCTGAGTTTAATGAAAGGGCACCCAGAAATTTATGTTTACGTGAAGGTCGAAAAATGATATATCGTTTCGTTGTTTTGGAAACTTTTTCTGAGTTCCGTGGGAGTTGTTATTGTTGGCAACACTGAACACGAACATTTTTACTACCTGCTAGAAGTGTTTGTTACACGTTAAACTGTTTTAAATTTAATGAACCATTGGAGTATTTAGATGTCCTTCCAAAATTAAATTAATGATGTAACGAAGGCATCATAGACAGTCTTGGTCTTCAAAGTAAAGGTTAACCATTTATCTATATTTGTTAAATGTCACTAATAGATGGGGACTAGTAGACATTTTTTTTTTTATTTGGAGGAAATCACCGGGTCCCCGCCCGCCTGGGTATGTGGGAGTTGAACCGCAATAAAACCTCCAACCGCTCACGCTCAGCGTCCGAACCCCGCCTGAAGCCAGAACCCAGCACGGGGTTATGAGGGACGACGCGACGCGTTACGCCATCGGCACTCTTTCCCGTCGCGCCGCCCCCGACTAGACAAAGGGCTTTTTTTGTTAGTTCAGAGGTTAAATTATGAAGCAGAAATACGATAGGATCAGCTGATGCGTGCGTGTTTCTCAATACAAATTTGTTAATTTCCTAACTCCATGAGTAATAACTTTGTTTACACCACCCTCGTGTTAGTTTTACGTCACTTTCCATCTTTTTATAAACATTTGGAAACGATTGAATGAATACTGCGGACGTTCCGACGTTATACTATTTATTTTGTTTTTAAAACGTGTGACGTCATCGCGGTATTATTTTAGCATCGTTTACTGGCGAATTTATTCGGAAGATAAATGTGACGTCTGCATTTCTGTAGTCTATGCCTGGCGGACATTTTTAAATGGCGCGTAAATTGGTTGGATTATCATTGAGAAATTGTGGAAAATCTTCGATCAAATAGACCATAGTTAGAGTAGATTGTCTAATCCCTCTTCTGAGGAGACCTGAGCCCAACAGTGGGCAGTAATGGGTTGGTACAGATACAGATACAGAGTAGATTGATGGCAATAATTTACTTTTATTTTGGATCAATAAAATTCGCAAGCAAAGCAGTTTTTCTTAGATATAAATGGGGGTATTATTAGGTACTTGGAATGCAAAATAAAGATCAAGTAGGTTATGTACTTGTTCTATTTACGACTATACGAAAATAAATATCTTGAATTATTCAAGAATGTGTGTATGATCCAAGCAATTAGAGCGATCACCGGTGTTTTTCGTTTATATCTTAAATTTGGCAGCATTCCACAAAACTAAATCTTCCACAATATAGATTTTTGAATTTATTATCGTCATAGTCCGTGATGAACTAAATTAAACAATTTCCAGCATAAAATGCTAATTTTTAGACTTTAGGAGAACTGCTGAGTAAACTTCAGGAGAACTAGGTATCGCCATTATTGAAAGTGTAAACAACGCCTAGACTAAGGAGTAAATCTAAAAAGAAAAACTGTTATTCCGTTTTCTAGCAACTGTTAATATTCATTGTAATACTTTCTTGCAATAAATCGAAATTTGATTTTGTTAAATCTATTATTAGTATTGGAACGAAGTTCCTTATTGCGCGTTATCGAAAGGGATCGGAAATTCTTATGAAAAAGTTGTCACGACACTTTTTTTGTTTTAGATGATTATCGCTAGATAGCGCTGTGATTAAAATCTTTTAAAACAATTCCTTATTTTATTTTATATGATTAATGCTAGATGGAGCTGTGATCAAAACATTTTATTACAATTCCCTCACTAATTAATCGAAAGGAACTTCGTTCCGTCCGGGTGTCCCTTGACACCTCTCAAGTTTTTTTTATTTTCTATACCATCTAGTAGAGGAGGCGACGATGCTAAATGGGGATTTACTCGAGCGTTGAAGAGACCTATTGGGATGCAAAGCTTAGATGATAAGAAGAAAAAAATGTTATATGACATATACCTTTACATCGGTGGGGAAAGGGGCTATAGATTTTTAAATATGTAAAAAAAAACTGTTGCATGGACATCCTCGAGCGCGTCAGATATTGATAGCATCAATGCTCTACGTATTTTTAATAACGTACGTATGTTAATCTGATCATTTGCGTGATGCGTGTGTATGTATTTAAAGGTTGAAAATGAAAAAAAAAAAAAAATTATCGAGCGCGTCAGATTTTCTAAGGGAGTGTTAAGTACACCAAAAAAAAGCTCTCATTCACTAATCTGACGATTTCGATGGGACGCAAACTCGCGGCCATTTTCATAATGTGCAAAAAAAAATCGCCATTTTGAAATACTCAAGCGCGTCAGATTAAGATATATATGGTTCATCTTTATGTTCTAAACGTACTGTCTCATAATCTGACGATTATCTAGAGGGATTCGCCTGATCTGACAAAAAAAATAGAAAAATGGTTCACTTTAAAGCCATCCCTGCAACTTCCCGCTAATTCCATTCCTGAGTTCAAAGAAATAATATTTCTATGCATTTGAGCTCTCCCAGCTCGAAAGTCTGATAGAAGTTTCATAGAACACTATTTTTGGAATTTTCAAACCGCAATAACTTTCGAATGGATCAACCAATTTTAACGCGGTTGGCACCATTCGACGTAGTTTTATCATCCTCATAAGTAATTTTGATCGACTCACAAATTTCGGAGATAAATTTCGGAATCCCGAAAAACACTTTTCGGGTTTCTATCGTTCACGATATCTCTCGAACGAACCTTCCCTGGACTTCTACGAATATTTCAAGATTAAAATAAGCCAAATCGGTTCAGTCTTTCTCGAGTTTTAGCGAGACTAACGAACAGCAATTCATTTTTATATATAAGATTTTTGTTATTTTGGCTTGCGGAAATCGTCAGATTATATATTTTTTATTATTCTTGAATTATTTCCTTCAAAATAAAAAAAAATTGAGCTACGCTCGAGAATGTCGAGATGACGTTTTTTTTTTACAACTTTGTTACCGTCTCCTTTTTTTACGTCACTCTCAAATTGTCAGATTATTGGAATATACACTTTTTAGGATGTAATTAACTCACCCTACCTTAATCTGACGCGCTCGAGAATTTCTGATCGTCAATTTTTTTTTACTAATCTGATCCTGTATCCTTCACGGGCGGCCTTAGATATGGGCCTCATATTTTGTGGAGGTACTTAACCGGGTACAAGGTACCCCCTGTATATTAATCTGCCGCGCTGTAGTAAATCCCGGAATCCCCGCTTGGGCTCCTCTACTAATCCATTACATTGGATGTGGTGGGTGACACGTGATTGTCGGTTTCATTGACTGAAGTCGGTGCCAATCTCTAACCAACCAAAACTAACAACGTAGATTTTTGAAACAAACATTTGGCAACAGGATAAAAGCTTTAAAATATTTTAAGTTTATAAAACTAC
The DNA here is from genome assembly GCA_030269945.2 of Trilocha varians. Classification (NCBI taxonomy): domain Eukaryota; kingdom Metazoa; phylum Arthropoda; class Insecta; order Lepidoptera; family Bombycidae; genus Trilocha; species Trilocha varians. Next base: position 7,186,107 of record AP028266.1, read on the forward strand.
ATTAGTTTCCTTCCATATTATAGAGATGTCTTGTCATGTTTTATGGTGTTAGAGGAGGCGGCACGACGGGAAAGAGTGCCTTGGGCGTAACGCGTCGCGCCGTCCCTCATAACCCCATGCTGCGTTCTGGCCTCAGCCGGGGTTCGGACGCTGAGTGTGAGCGGTTGGAGGTTTTAGTGCGGTTCAACTCCCACATACCCAGGGCGGGTGAGGATCCGGTGATTTCCTCTAACTAAAAAAAAAAAAAAGTTACAGGTGTGGTCATCTATAGACTGTTGATGATATAAGGCTATTCGTTTAGGATTTGTTATTAAGAGATAGAATGGGTAGATACTATTATTTAACATTTGGTTGTTTTATTTTTAAGTAATATTTTTATTGTAATTGTCCAATAACTTTCTTTATGTGCCATATGATTCCAGTGGCGTGCTACTATTTCAGCAAGGGAATCATCTATTTGTCTTTCATTTTTACTAATTTCAACATTCTATATCGATTAAATACACCGTATTTGATAGATTTTTTTGTTCTAAATTATAAAAGTTAGGTTATGCAATGTTTATTTGAGTATATAGACTGCACGCCACTATGTTTCTCCACTCGAAAGTGACAACGATTAATGCCGGCCGTACAGCACGCAACATGTGACATATCATTTGGTACATGTATACACTTTCTTTGGCCAAAACTGATAAAACTCACTTGTTTGGTTAACTGTCTGTAACACTTTCCTTATAGACAATTATTTAGTGATCCGAAGCGGTGCTTTCTCTTTGTCATGTCCATGTTATTTTTTGTATGTAATTTGTGTTTTGTGTTAGCAGTTGTTTATCAGGACGTATTTGGTTTACCTTTTCATTTCAAATGTGACTACAGTGCGAACAACAACGTATTGTGCGGAGGATGACCTTTTTGGCGGGAATGCAAACAGAATAAACGGCGAACAGCTGGTCTTTAGTTTTAAAAGTTCAGCAACACAGCATAGATGATTTTATAAAGGCAGAATGATTTTGATTCTTGAATCAACCATAAACAAACATAATTCAGCTCGTCATGTTGCCGAAATTGATAAAAAAACCGCCAAAATTCAATTTGATTTTCTAACATCCTGTCATCCAGTGCATGCCACCCACAGTGCAATGACGCATAATGAATAGAAGCGTCAAAGTCAAGTGCTCCCCTAAATGGCGACGCGTAACGTATGATATAAAATGAGTCGTGGCGTCAGGCGCGAGGCGTCAGGCGTCGGGCGTCAGTTATTACGGCGCATAGTTGGCGCGACGCCAGCTGACCGCTCTCTAGGTACGTTCGTACATAAACGATTGCCTTACGATATTGTTTACAAAGTAACTATTTGTCCTATTTCTCGTGAATGCTCCATTTTCCACGTGTCAAGGTCTACGTTTAAGCATTTTGGGCTAATGATATGTTGTGTAACGTGTGTCGAAAATATTAATAGGTATTGAATATTGTTTGCCAACACTGTCCGTTGGCAGACGATGTGTCTATTCGGTTTCCTGCATTATAAGCGATTTGTGGATTGTGAGTTGCCAATTTGGAACTGTCGAAAGCTGTGGCTATAATAAACAAGTTAACAAGAGTAGCATTTTCAGAAACAATAATAACACAACTGCAGTTATTGCTACAATTATACATAGCAATTATTGGATTTCAGATAACTATTAAGTTATTGTCTTTTAGAATAGGATTTTTAGTTATTTAGAAAATATTTAGTTTTTGTCACATCTTTTAAGATCTTAATTCTAAGTTTTTTTCCATGACAATAATAAACTCAATTGTCGCTTCTAGAAGTATGAACGGACTGAATTTGCAAAACAAAACATCTTCCCAATTAAAACTGCGAATATGTTTAAAAGCAAACAAGTCAGTTCTCGTTATATCTTTTTAAATAAAAATAAAACGTTGCAGATTAAAATAATATAAACTTGTAACACAATGAAATATTGTCAGCGATGAAATATAATTACTCATAAATTAGTTCTTTAACACGAAAATTTCATGTTTCGAAATGCGAGTGCTGCCAACATAAAAATATAAAGTTAAATTATATTTTTTATTTTATGTTTACGACCGATGGCATCCACGTTACGTAATCCTAGTTTCAATTCATAGTATAATTTGTAAGACTGAAAGCTTCACGGAATCTGAATTAGATATTTTAATTTAAACTGAACTAAACGCTAAATTACTGTATTTGTTTATTTTCGGCGTTCTCGAATCAGTAAACAGATTACGTAATATTATTGTCCAAAACATGTATTATGTTTGTATACTTTAAAAATAAAATTCCCGCCAAAACAAGCTTTTGTCAATGAACATTTCGTAACTATGACTGTGCAGTGTGCCAACATTAAAATAGAAAATATTAATTTGTGAGTGTGACAAGAGTTTTTAAAACATTTCACTTTGTTTTTCTTTGATTATTTGCACAAACATAAAATCGAAAATCTTCACCAAGTGAAAGGCTTTGTTATAAAGTCCATAAATTTTAATTTTTGGTTAATATACCAAGGATTACGTATCGCTCCGTCATCCCCGATGACTGCTTTAGTACAGGAGCAGGTATGTATGGGTCTGACATCTTTAATGTGATGTGATCAGTCTCATATATATATGTATGGTCTGTGGTGATCAGTACAATTTCCTGGCTACCATAAACAATTCTTCTTATACACAGAGGAGGATAGTTCATAGTTAAGAAAAGGAACATTGTCGAGATTTATCTTTGAATCACGGGACTATACCGAGTATGACAAATAAATACTGGTTCCTTTTCTAATCGTCAAGGTTCAGAATAATTATGCTAATGAGTGTCACGGAATAAAAGTGAAATCTTCTGTAATTAATGCGTTAAGGCGTGTTCTCATCTGACGGCGAGGCTGTCAGCGACCGATCTAATTGCTCCTAAATATAATATCAAGGAAATATTTAATGGTTCATTAGGAGTGATGACATATGGGACCTTTGGTGGAGAAACTTGCTGGTGTATTGTAGAAGAATGGAATGTTTTGTGACTCTGGTGTTCGAGAATTCTATGTCTATGAAATTAAGAACAGATAAGTATTTTTTTTGTTTATGAAACATATTTTTCACAGTTACAGCTTAGTCAGTGCATAAAGTACAGTGAAAAAGAAAAAAACTGCAAAGGAAACTTGAATCCAGGAGTATGGAACATGCCTTCTGGCCCTGAGAAGGTTTAAACAAGAAATAAGAAATCGTGATGGACTTTTCCTGGAACTCGAATTTCATACAAACATCATAAATGAAACATTTTCAATGTTGGACAGGCCGTAAATAAGAAACGCGGTTCAACAATACTTCAACAATAATATTTACTTAAATGTGTGAAGCAATAAAATTGTTTATGTTTTTATATTCAGGAAGTATATTCAAGGCTAAAAAAGTTTGGTTCAGCAGTTTTTAATTTTGATTCACATTTAGGTATATTATGAGAAATATGTATTCAGAAACTACATTCTTCAGAGCACTGTGCACTGCATTAGCGCTTCAATGGATGTTTTAAGAATCTTTAAAGCTTTTTCTTATTGGGTAGTCCACGATATAAGATTATCGTCCACCATTGTGTGAACCATTGGTTTAATTATTAATTACCTAGAGAGAAAAAACTTGAGAGGTGTCAAGGGACACCCGGATGGAACGAAGTTCCTTTCGATTAATTAGTGAGGGAATTGTAATAAAATTTTATATATATTTTTTTTATAAATAAAATATTTTGATCACAGCGCCATCTAGCATTAGTCATATAAAACAAAATAAAGAATTGTTTTAAAAGATTTTAATCACAGCACCATCTAGCGATAATCATCTAAAACAAAAAAGTGTCGTGACAACTTTTTCGTAAGAATTTCCGTCTAGCCCCCTTCGATAACGCGCGATAAGGAACTTCGTTCCAAAAGTTATTAAAATTAAAATTTCTCATTAAAAATTTTATTGTACCTCTAAAATCCAATCTTCTTTCGTTCGACAGTTCTTTTTCCTTATATTTCTGAAGATATTGAGCATCATTAATATTAAAACAAGTGTTTTATATAAACGTATGCGTTTAAATACCTCTCTTTATTGATAATGTACGTAACATACGTGCGTAATTTCTTTACGTCAATGTTAAACACTAATTTACACAATGCCAACGAAATAAAACAAGATGTCGTACATTTCGTGTATTTAACGTAATTAATAAAACGAGTACTTGAACAAGATGTACTGTTAGTTTTGGGAAGTACTTTAAACCAGTCTGGGTGAGAGCTGCTTAGGGTTGCCAAAATATTGGAACAAAAAGTACAGTTTCGAGTACCAAATCAATTGTGAAATGAGAATTTAGTTGTTATTTTCATATTAACCTCGTATAGCGCGATTGTCAATATACTATTTAATGTATTATTAATGACTAGCTGGCCCACACAACTTCGTCTGCGTCACATAAGGAAATTTTCTCACCGTTTAAACCTTCCCTGGACTTCTACAAATTTTTCAAGATTAAAATAAGCCAAATCGGTTCAGTCATTCTCGAGTTATAGCAAGACTAACGAACAGCAATTCATTTTTATATACAGGGTGTTGGTGCCCGGTGAAACAATACTTTGAGGGCTTAATCTATATCACATTTCAAATCATATACACATACTTTTGAAACCGAGATGATCACTTTATTTTTCCATACAAAGTTGAAAAATTATTATTTTGTATTATTTTTGACAACCCTACCCTGACCTACATATAGCGTGCTATATCTATATGCTATTTTCACGCACACAGGCGCATCCGATCGCAATTTTAGAGCTCCGTACTATAATAATCTCCTACTAATAGAAAATAGATACTAGTTTTGATTAGTTATAACTTATGATATATTATGCCTAGAAAACTCAGACTTGGTGGATGGCTTCTACATCAAGTATACTATTTGCTGTGAAAGTATTATTTCATCGGATTTTAACACCCTGTATAAGAAGAAGATGTGTCGAATTGAATATGTAACAAAACTCTAAAAATATAAAACTACCTCTGAAGTTGATTTCCCTAATTAATCACCAAATCTATTACTAGAACTAATTTTGGGAATCGAACGAAATTATTTTTTCTAAATAATGTGTCAACCCTTGTATTACTCCTGTTGCAAAAAAACATGCATTCCGATAAAGACTTTGACCCCATGGTACATACGTGAGTACATACTTAATTTACTTGTTGGTGGCATGAGATTTGGGTTTATGAGCAACGGTAACCGCTTACTGTTACGTGGTCGTCTGATTGTATGTTTACTGTTTAAGGCAATGTTGTCGTTTCATATGATACAAACAAAAATTTACCAAAAATAAAAAATAAAAACTGATTTTTTTAATGTCAATTTTTCAAAATACCACAAAAACAACTAGTCAGATCCTGAATACAATTTAGATAAACAACTTAGATACTTTAAGTATAGTTAAAAGTAATTTTCAGGTGTTCAAAAAAAATTATAAGACCACGAGGACCATCACCAAAAAACTATCAATCGAATCCATTCACCCAAACTAAACTATACTGGCACGCAAAAAAAAACTGCAAAATTGCTCTAAAACTAACAAGAAAGCGATATGATACTGCAAACGAGGTTGGACAACAATCTTTCACTAAAATGATCGATAGTAACGAGCAACATTCCAATATGAGACGTTTTATAACCGTCCTTAACCTACATGCGACGAGTCAAGAACTGAGACATAAAACAGAATTCGCGTGTCGATGACTCAACGGTCGAACGGTATGGAACCGTGAGTTCTTATTTTAATGTACGACCTCAAGTTTAAAGATGGCGGCTTTGTGTCCAGCAAGAGCAATAAAATCGTTTAATGTGCAATTTGTGTTTTTGGGAAAATTTTTGAAGTTGGCAATAATTAATATTTTTTTTTCATAATATTTTCGGCGGGAAATGGGAACGCCATGGCTACCAACATAAAAATAAAGGGAATGCAAAGTGATTTCTGAAATGAAGTCCTAATTAAATTACCGCGAAAATCTTATAAATACTCAATATTTTTTATGAAGTTTGTAATAAATTGTAACGATTAAAGACGAATAAATAAATGGTGTATACAATAAATAGCTCTCGATGGTGATGACTCACTCAACTTTGGAATTTACTTGTTTGTTTACATTTCAGAGTTGTACGATACGTTTAAAGGGATCACTACTTTTATGGCTAACTAATTGATGATGTTGTTGCCAATTTAGAGCTAGTTCGATTTATGTTGTTTTTACGTTATTTTTAGCCTTAAGCTGTTCGTTTTTCGAGTTAGTTTGATAAGTAATTTGTTTTTTGTAAAATTCAATGGATTCTATTTTTAAAGTGCATTTAGAAGAAAGTGGAATCTCAATTGAATGCTTCGGTACTAATGAAAATCATTTTGCAAATCTCCATCGCCTCGGATAATACACTTCTTTTTCATAATTTTAGTTTGTTGTTGATGTTTTTGTTTTAGGTACTTCTGTTTATTGGCTTAGAACAATTATAACTGTAAACTACGGACGAGGAGCGCTGTGAGCTGAAACACAGGCCCCTAGTTAAACTAAGTTGAAAAATTGTATTAAGCTAAATAATAAATAAAGAAATAAATAAATTTGCGCCTCCTTTGAAATTTAGGTTTATGTTTAAACAGTTTTGTCATTTATACACTATATAAAAATCTATGGAATTTATATTATACTCTAAGCAGTTCTAAGCATTTCAAAAGTCTGACTCACAAAATCGCCGAATACTTATTCCAAATCATTCATTAAAATCTTGCATAAACGCCAACTTATATAAATATCAAAGTATTATTATTAACTCTAATGAATTTAGTACTTGGCAAGAGTACTTATATAATAAATTAAAAATCCTTTAGATCTATGTAACATATTGTCATGTGTGATTCAAACTTTGCACGCGTATCCTAGTTCATCTATATTTTAAAAAGAAAGGTCGAGAACTAAAAAAAGCGTTTCATTTGGTCCAATTTGAAAATAGATTTATTTATTTAGTACGATGAGACATCACGAAAAAGTGGATGCCGTACTAATAGTGAGTGTTGAGTAATGATATCTAGGACTGCGTAGTGCAGTCGTTAAAATCTTTATAAGTTACTAGCTGGCCCGCGCTATTTCGTCTACGTAACAAAAAAAAAGATTTAAGCGCTGACAAATTGTGATTTTTACGACATCGCATCAAAACCTCTTGCATTAACAGTGTTTTTTTGCTATCATCATCATCAGTAGCCTATAGACATCCATTGCTGGACAAAGTCCCCCCCACAAACCTCGCCACAACTGTCTGCATCCAGCGCAATTCTCTGCTATATTATGTACTAGCTTTTGCCCGCGACTTCGTTCACGTAGACTTCAAGTTCGTCCCGTATTATCAAAAATTGTAGCCTATGTGTTATTCTGATGTATAAGCTATATTGTCGTAAAGTTTCATTCAAATCCATTCAGTAGTTTTTACGTGAAAGAGTAACAAACATCCATACAAACTTTCGCCTTTATAATATACAGGGTGATTTGTTAGAGAGGGTACATATTGCAGGAGGGTGATGAGTACTCTGTTCTAATACGGAATATTACAAGAAATAGGTAAAATTACAATTTTTTTTTTTTTTTTTAATCTAAATTCGACAAAACTACCTCAAACATAAACAATTTCGGCTTAAAGAGTGTTGACTAATGACCTCTAGTGATCTCGCGCACCCCACACCTCCGCCACACCCATCAGCTGTCGAAAAACCATAATTTAGATAATATGAACTATCAAAGTTCTATTAAAACAACAAAAAGTACTCACAACTCCAACACGACGCACATGTATTTCCCCCAGTCGTACGCATCATACAGCTGTATGAGCCGAGGGTGTCGGAGCCTCCTCATCACATCGACTTCTCGTTCCACATTCCGTCTCTCATCTCGTCGGTTCACATGGACCAACTTCGCTGCCAGTTCCAAGCCCGTACTCTTTTCTCTGCATAAGTACACTGTGCCGAATTTGCCTCTGAAAAAAAAAAATTGTTGTTAGATGTTTGCAAAGATTAAATTATGTAGAGGTGACGATAGGATAGGGCATATAGATCTAAAGGGAATCAAAGTAATCGATCCCATTGCAGAGCCTAAGATTTGTTTAAAAATCGATGCTAAATTATAATTTCTAATCAGTTCTACAACGCATGCGAAGAGCAGTGGTTTTCGCGTTTTCTGATAAAAGTAGTTTTTTTTAGTTGAATCCTTTTATATGGCAAATGGCAATCTAAAAAGATTGAATAGTAATTAATTCGGAGACTCAAGTAAATTTTATATTGCATATTTAGAAGCAAAAGCAACACAATAATCTTAATATCTGATTTTTAAGTATCAGCAAAAGACTATACGAAACTACAAGACTACAGAATTACTAAAAAAAAGGTCTTAATGACAATTTAGACATTATGTAAGTAACTAACCGTCCAATTTCCGAGAGCATTTCATAGTAGTCGTTGACATCCGTGTTCCTTTTGACAGTGACATCTCGACACGGGAATGGGGGCTCGATCTCTGTAACATAAAAATACTTTTCTTTAAACACTCGCGGTTATCTACATCACTTACACTATTATGAAACGGGTTCTTACCACAATTATTTTTAATTGAGCGATCCCGATATGGTAAGAACCCGTTTAGTAATAGTGTAAGTGATAAAAATCTATACTAATATTATAAAGCTGAAGAGTTTGTTTGTTTGTTTGTTTGAACGCGCTAATCTCAGGATCTACTGGTCCGACTTCAAAAATTCTTTCACTGTTGGAAAGTCCATTTATCGAGGAAGGTTATAGGCTATATTTTATTTTCAAAAAAAAGAGGGATCCGCATGAAAATATCGAATATGTAACAAAAGATGAAAAATCGAAAACCTATTTATGCGTACGCTGCAAAAACTATTGACAATAGAACAAAATGATGTACTACGGGTTTTTAGGTCTTTTGAAGACAAACAAAAAAGTCCGCGACAGCATATATCTAACTATCATAGTTTAGTCACAATAACCGCTTTTATGTTTAAAAAAATATTTTTTTTCGTCCTAAGATTGAATTTAACGTTAAATGAGTATCGTTATATTAACCCTTATCCAAATTAAGTATTTTGTTATCAAGAGTATTAATGTAGAAGTAAATTACTTTTTGTTTTATTCCAATCGGACTTTTCATTTGGAAGTTATTACGAGTATAAAACATGATGAATACTCCCCGGGCCGCGCAAATGTATCGCAACAACATTGTGAGTAGATACTGTTTGAACCCAATCGTGACGCAGACGAAGTTGCGAGGGTCATCTAGTACTTAAATAAAGCGTGAATTACATTACGCCAATACTGTAAGGTAGGCTCCGACAGTTACCCGGGCGAAAGACAGCATGGTGTACCGTAAACCATTCTTAATCACATTAAAAATGCTAAAACTGCCAAATAGTTCATTATTTCTTAGTCCTTGATCTCAAAGCTTGTTAAGTAGACTTTTGTCTTTATCCAGTTGAATTTCCAGATTAATTGTGAAAAGAAAAAAAACTCTTTACGAACTTTTCCATTTTCATGCAACCTTCTCCTACTGACTCTGGCACTCTACCAGAAAGAAAAAGATGAAGGAAAATACAAAAGTGCTATTCTTTGAATGGTATCTGTTGATGGTGCACTTACATTATTATTTATTTAAGCATTAGTATTGATCCGTTTGCCTATTTAGAAAATAAACTTATTCAGACACTCGCGGTTTTCTATAATACTTTCAAGCATTTTCAACGGGTTCTTACCACGGTATTTAATTAATTGAGTTGTCTCGATATTTCAACGTTGTTGCAAACGTGATACAGATACAGTGAGTGTGTCGTGATATGAGTTCGAGTTCCAGATGTACTACCCAAAAGCGAACGAGAAAGAGGGTAGACAGATTTGTTTGCTCTTAAATCGACCCGCAGTATCCAGTCTTCTCGTGATCATAACGTTTGCAACAACGTTGAAATATCGAGACAACTCAATTAATTAAATATCGTGGCAAGAACCCGTTGACAATGCATGATAGTATTTAGAAAATAGTTTTACTCCTTCTATTTTTCTACACATCTTTGCAATTTTCGCAATATTATACTCTTAAATCGATCTCGTATAGTTCTCATAAATCTTATTTCTATGCATATCACGACACGACCCAGATACGACCAGTTTTGCACGTTTTGGGCGCGTTTGAAAAACTTCATGATTTCAAATAGGTTTTAAAATAGGTATTTATTAAAACTAATTGGATATATTATTGTGTTGGAGGCTGTGGGATAAAATTGACCGCGGATTTAGAAATGAGGTAGGTAAAGTTATTTTGCTGCTATTGAAGTTGTATTTTTGTACTTTAGGAAAAGGCAAAGATTTTATACCTAGTTAGTATACGAATGTAAGTTAAATTCGTTTTTATTGGAACGAAGTTCCTTATCGCGTTGTGAAAGGGGGGGTAGATGGAAAAAATTGTTACGAAAAGTTTTTTGTCACGACACTTGTTTTGTTTTAGATGATTATCGCTAGATGGCGCTGTGGTCAAAATCTTTTAAAACAAGTTCCTTATCGCGCGTTACGAAAGGAAATATTTTTTATAAGACATCTTTTAATCGAAAGGAACTTCGATATATTCGGGTGTCCCATGACACCTCTCAAGTTTTCTTTTTAATTATTATCTTGCTAAGATTGACTTAAAAAGTAATAAATAGGTATTACGTAATTAGACTATTGTCCATTTAAACAGTTTTAGTAATTATACTGATTTCTCAGTTTAAACACTCTGTGATGTGTTATTAAATTAAATTCGCAAAACTCGAAGATGGCTGTACCTTAAACTCTTTGTAACGCAGACGAAGTGCATTGGTCAGTTTATATTTAAATATAAACTACACTAAAGTATGAAGACATAGCACTTTTAACAGGGGTGACGGCTTCAGATTATCGAGTATGTGGAATCCAGTGCTAAACACAACAGTCACTAAGGGTTCATGCTCAGAGAGTCTTGTAGATACAGTGAGTGTGGTGTGTCGTGATGTGAGTTCGAGTTCCAGTGGTACTACCCAAAAGCGAACGAGAAAGAGGGTAGACAGGTTTGTTTGCTCTTAAATCGACCCGTAGTATCCAGTCTTCTCATGATCATGACGTTTGCAACAACGTTGAAATATCGAGATAACTCAATTAATTAAATATCGTGGTAAGAACCCGTTGAAAATGCATGAAAGTATTATAGAAAACCGAGAGTGTCTGAATAAATTTAAAGTATGAAGCTTGAATAAGCTATGATACATGAATGCATACAGGATGCATGAATCCGAGATTCACATACTGGCGCCTTTTATGACGTCATAGGCGCCGTACGTTACCATTTAAAGTTAGTTGTAAAGGTCCACGCGTATATGAGCAGCATTTTTACGTCTAATATGGAAGACGGATTTTGTATAATGGTGGATGTAGTGTTTTGTTTTAGTATGTTAAAAATAAATTTAATTGCTGTTGGTCGTAGTTTTTAAAGTAGGTTACAATTTTAGACTATAAGCAATCGGTATTTAGTTTTATTTCAAAATGACTATATTTTTTTTTTTTAGTTGGAGGAAATCACCGGAACCCGGTACCGCATTAAAACCTCCAACCGCTCATACTCAGCGTCCGAACCCCGGCTGAGGTCAGAACCCAGCACGGGGTTATGAGGGACGGCGCGACGCGTTACGCCCACGGCACTCTTTCCCGTCGCGCCGCCCCCAAAATGACTACATAAACTTTTTACGAAATAAAGTTGTTCTATGAAAGTAAATAGTGTTTGTACCTATTATCATGTATATCTCTTGGACCAAATACTGAAGAGCATCGGAAAACGATTGTAGTAATTACGTTTTTAAATTGCCTCTAAATTGTTAGGGATTTACCTACAAAGTTGAAGTACTAAAATTCATAACGCTGTCGCTAAGAAACTTACATTTAGCTTACATTTTTTTATTGCAGACAGTTAAACCATTCAAAGATATGTACAAAAATAAACTTATTTAGACAGTCCCGGTTTTCTATAATACTTTCATGCATTTTCAACGGGTTCTCACCACGATATTTAATTAATTGAGTTGTCTCGATATTTCAACGTTGTTGCAAACGTCATGATCACGAAAAGACTGGATACTGCGGGTCGATTTAAGAGCAAACAAATCTGTCTACCCTCTTTCTCGTTCGCTTCCAGTGGTACTACTCAAAAGCGGTGGTACTACTTAATTAAATATCGTGGTAAGAACCCGTTGAAAATGCATGAATATACATAAATGCTCATTTGTACATTATTTTCTGATCAAATTCCTTTAATAAAATCATCCTATTAATCACGTATCCCTTTTTTAGTTTTCCGGCATTCATAGCAGTGACTGTACACATTGGCAACAGTTCAATTTATAAAAAGCAAGCTCAGTGCAACGTGCATGACCTTTGTGTAAACTATTGTTTAGTCTGGTGCACTGACTCCTATCAAAATAGATCTTTTGTTAAAATAAGATGTTAATAATTTTTATTTCATTTTTCTAGGCTGTATGAGCGAAACCAGTCGTTTTGACAAGTTATTAATGTCAAAATGTAGGGTGCACAACCCAATTAGGAATATAGCCCAATTAATGATAACTTTAAAACTGTATTCAATTGCGACTATTTTATTATTTTCGCTGTGAATAAATAAATAGTAGAAATCTGCAGCTTTACAATTTTTATAAGAGATCGTAGAGCTTATAGCGCTGGATTTATCGCAAGCTTTTATAATAACTCCAAAATCTATCAACACAATTTCCACCTTGTACAAAAGTGTAACCTAAAAAGATGCCTCATTATGAAATAAATGGAAGAATGATAAACACAACAAAAAAATTGAATTTTTGGAAGGTTTTCATCTGAAACTTGTAATAAGTATCTCGATCGCATGGTGTTCTCGAATATATGGTGGTGGACTGCATCTTCTGAGGAGACCTGAGCCCAGCGGTGGGCAGTAATGTAGTTACAGTGCAGTACACGTCAGAAAGAAGTACATAGTAAGATCGCATCGTGTTCCCGTTGAAGGATCCCGGGTGAACGCACCCGGTCGATGCGATCACCTTTGCGTTACATGTCAATTACTCATACTCTTTATATAGACCAATAGAAAAGTAATGGACACAGAACACGCGTAGAGAAGTTAAACTAAAAGAAAACTTTTTGAGATTGACAAACATAGAGTTTGATGTACATAAATAGCAAAATATGGTAAGTTAACTCAAGGTTGTACTGACTATTACAGAAAAAAACAATTTAATATATTTTTTGTACTATTATATTTACTAACGTAATATTCAGGGTGGATTTGTAACTTTGGACAATCTGACGTGGATGAATGACCTGTCGAAATAAAACTTAGAACCTCTTTTATTTTAGGAATCGGATATTTTTTTTTTTTCATTATACTATGTAAGTCCGCAACGATAGTCGTACGTTTTCCATACAATGTCTGAAAAAAAAGTTTAACCGATCCAAAAAAATTAAATGGTGGTATATTGTATTTCGACAGGTCATTCATCCCACGTTGGATTGTCGAAAGTTACAGCTTCACCCTGTATATTATATCATTCACTAATCCATAAAAATATTCTCATCAGCACTTAAATTCTCCTACAGAAAATGAAGAAAACACAAAAAAAATCCGTCTAATGCATATTCCATAGATAACGACCATGTTAGTTCTATCTAACATAAACTAATTACAATTAATTATAATACATAACCTCAATATTAGGTATGTATCGCGCCATTAATTATGCTTTTATTGTGTTCAATACAAGGTAAGTACATGTTTAATTTATTTGGTTGTATCAAATGATAAGCTATCGGTAAAGGTGTGGCAAATAATTGGGTAATTTACCTTTATTTTAAACTAGTACTTACTACTTATAATTTTGTAGTAAAGGTCTCATTTATTCTACTATAGTTTCTTTATAGTATTTTTTTGATCACATTTTAGAAATATATTTTATGATTTTTTTTAGGAAGACAGTAACTACTTAAGACGAACAGTTAAAGTTCAGGCAAATTCCTTGACTTGGGACTTGGGCTTTAGTTAGACGAAGCAAGCAAAGTCCATTGGTAATATCTCCAATAGCTTTTTTCATGTTATTTTTCTGTAGGTACTGTTTTTAGCTATTGGTGCTGTTGATAAATCTCGTTAATTGCAGAGTCTCATTTCGAAAAAAACAGTCCCTGTACTTATGTAGGTAGAAACAATTAATTATGTGACTTATAATGATCTAATCTCTGTATTAAAAAGATCACATCGCTAATGGAGTTTCCTTGGGACTATTTCCAAGTTTCACTTTGTACATTAAAATCAGCACCAAGTCTTTCAAACCAGTTTAAAATATTGTATTCTACATGGAGCCAAATAGCCTATCGCAAAAAAACGTGTACGTGGAAGTGCTCACATTTCATTGACCGGCGACATTGAGTTCTGTCTAGAATTACAACAGAACTGACATCATAGAAACCGTTAATATACGACGAACAAAAAATACTGAGTTTTTTACCTTTGACGTCATAAGTTAATGTTGAAAGAGGAATTTGTAGCACGGTTCATCACGAATTTAATTCTATTTAAGTGTGAACTAAGGTTTATAAACCTATGACAAAGTTTCACATACCTATTATCTAAATTTCGGCCGTCCTGAATTGTTGCTATTAGGCAACAGCTATTAAACTTGTAAATTATCTGTACAAACCCCAACACAAATCTCAAAAGTACTTAATAAATTTGCTCGAACTGGTAATATAATAATACAGTTCCAGGATATTTTGATACTTCTTCAGGTCCAATACATGATTATAGGATGGATCCTAGCTTATTTCATCCTAGCTCATTATTAGTTCCAAGTAATAATAACAGTTACTACCTATCATGCGACGTGAATAATTCCATAATTTGCACAAGTAAAAAATTATTATAATACACACACTTTTTGTTTCAAGGCAGTCAAACGACGATACGATCCACCTGATGGAAAGTGATTCAATTGTATTAACTAGTATGAAAATGAATAAGACTCGCTTCTTTACTTCCTACCTTTTCCTCCTTCTTCTATCTAATCTTACTATATTCCAGACTAATTTAGTTAGTATCAAAACCCTGATCATCTCAAAAAGCTGCTACGTTATAAACTTCGAAACAACATCCCGACAGTATAAATTTAATAATTCTGTATCCTTGTCTTGTATCGGATAACCACGATAGTACTGTAGGCATGCACTGAATATTAATTATAATTTGACGTCACTACTTCTACGTACGTGCATACATACACCTATGCTCAGATAACTACGCAACAGATAGGAATTTTTAATTGGAGGAAATCGGCATCGGAAATTCTACATATCCATCCGTTATGTAGGATTTTCACAGCACTAAAATCTACAACACCGATTGAGGCCACCCAGCACGGGGTATGCGGAACGGCACGACACGTTACGCACTAAAGCAATACTCTACCATTAGTATAAGTAAGCTAGTAAAGATCTACGCAGCTTCTTTTGCGTCAAAGAAAATTTTCGTATATCGATGAAAGCGCATACGAATGTATTACGACATCACGTCAAGACCTTTTATATGTATTACCAGTTACCACTTACCAGTGTTTCTCTACTACATCATGCATGTATTATAAATCTACCTCTTGAATCGGTCTTTCTATTCTAAAAACCAATCAAAATTTGTTGTGTATTTTTGAAGATTACATGAGACCAGACAGCGGGAAGCTACTTTTAACGCTTTACGCACTAAGGCATCCTTTATTGTCATGGCGCCCCGAGGTTCAGAAGGGTAAATTATTATATGGAACTATACTTTCAATAGGTAATAATATTATTTTACTTCAAATTCCATTGTGTAAAAGAGTAATTAAAATAGATTTTTAATTAAAAAGAATGCAGGCGTGTAGTCGTAATGACATTCCTCCGATAACACAGGTACTTGCACATGTATGAACACGTTTTACACACATCAGAATGATATACAACAATGATATGCATTTCTGTAGCCAATGATTATAATTAAGGAATGCGTGACGAGTGCCACGTTAGCCAATGTATTATCTTTTAATTAGTAATTAAAGAGATTTTTGAAGAGACTTAATTGAACAGAATTATGATTTAAAACAACTGTATCCATAGCAAAGGGCAAACCCTCCACCAACCCATGGTCAATCCAGCCTCTAGGGCATAACGGACCGAATCACGGGAAAGGGCAATATAGGTAGACCATAGACCTTAAACTACGTTTTACTTTATAGCTAGGTAAGCAGACTTGCTAACAGACCACCAGATGGTCTCTCGCTATTGGATCTCTGCATAGTCAGGGGACACTGGAAAGCGGCTAGCTACCGACTGTCTTTAAGGACTATCTTCAAGCCTCATTTGAAGAAGGACAAGTTCATTCCATAACCATTGTATTTTGTGCAAAATTTCAAGAAGTGACCTTTTTTAACAGAAGACCGTGAAGAAATGTCTTTCCATGGCAACGAAAAACAGTTCAAATGGACATATAAAGTTATGGTACCGGACCATCATCATCATCATCATCAGCCCACACTCGTCCACTGCTGGACATAGGCCTCTCCCAAAATGCGCCACTGAGCTCGAACTTCTGCTCATCTCATCCAGTTGTTACCGGCCACCTTTCTTAGGTCATCGTTCCATCTACCGGACCATACTCAGCAGTAAAGGACGTCTCAAAGTAAAGGAGAAAAAAGGTTAAGAGATCTTTAATTGAGTCTTTACGTTTAGGTCGCTAGTGACAGTATCCCCAGACATTGTAGAGGTACATGAGCGACAGTAACCACTTACGATCAGCCATCAGGTGTTCGATAGCCAAAATGGCCATAAAATATCGTGCCAAAGTTGTGTTTCTTATTATCATAATTTAAATTTTATTTTGTTGTTACGAAAAAAGACAAACTTTTATAAAACAAGGCAGCGAGCCAAACTGGCGTATTGATAGTGTATTGCGTTGTTAAGCCGGCTTACTGTATCTAATGTTATTAAATAGATGCGTGTCTGTTTGTGCGTTGAGCATATCTATACTAATACTTAATATTATAAAGCTGAAGAGTTTGTTTGTTTGTTTGTTTGTTTGTTTGAACGCGCTAATCTCAGAAACTACCGGTCCGATTTCGAAAATTCTTTCACTGTTGGAAAGTTCATTTATCGAGGAAGGTTATAGGCTATATTTTATTTTCAAAAAATTAGGGATCCGCATGAAAACATCGAATATGTAACAAAAGGTGAAAAATCAAAAACCTATTTATGCGTACGCTGCAAAAACTATTGACAATAGAACAAAATGATGTACTACGGGTTTTTAGGTCTTTTAAAGACAAACAAAAAAGTCCGCGACAGCATACATCTAACTATCATAGTTTAGTCACAATAACCGCTTTTATGTTTATAAAAATAAAAAAATTGTCCGAAAAATAAATTTAACGTTAAATGAGTATCGTTATATTAACCCTTATCCAAATTAAGTATTATATTATCAAGAGTATTAATGTAGAAGTAAATTACTTTTTGTTTTATTCCAATCGGACTTTTCGTTGAGAAGTTATGACGAGTATAAAACGCAAAAAAATATACACAACGCGATCCGCGCAAATAACAACATTGCGAGTACTGTTTGAACCCCTTTGTAACGCAGACGAAATTGCGCGGGTCAGCTAGTTTACAAATATACGTGTTGGGTTTGATCAATGAAATCCAAAATGCAAGTTAAAATTTAATACATATAATTTACAAGGAACATGAAAGGACTTCGCAAAATGGAATATTAATACTCAATTATTTAGGTATTTTTAAATAAATAAACAAATTTTAATTACCTACCTATTACTCTATTAAAAAGCAGTTGTGTATGTGGCGACCAATAATAACGCGCGAGATCCTGAATCGCGGTTACGACATTTGCAGAAATCTTCGCATATATACGACATCTGAAATCTACCACAGTGGGCTTCGGCCTGACCACCATACACTACCTCGCCCGGTCGGAGATCTCCCTTAGGCCATAAGTCCACTGTACCCACAGTGTAGTTTAAAATTAATAAGATGAAATATGTAGACACTAGTGATAATAGATTCTTTTTTCAGAAACGCCTTTTGACATCAACAGCCATGATAATTTTTATTAACGTTGAGAATAATTAAACTACTTCATTTCATTTCAATGAAAAGTAAAATCATTCGACAACAAAGTTGTGCGGGTCAGTTCGAATTAAAACTGTATATGTGCATTCTAAATAATATTAAGTTAAATTTGAAGAGCATCATAAAATCACACCAATTTAAAATGCTACAAAATCTTCCAGTTATTGCAGTTTAAAATCAGTATTATTATTAACGGCATTTAAACTAAATTGACCGTGTTTTGAGGTTAATTTGTCTGGTGATAAAACCACATCATAATGTTATACAGCAGTGATGAAGAATCTAATATATATAAATCTCGTGTCACGATGTTCGTCCGCGATGGACTCCTAAACTACTGAACCGATATTAGATTAATTGGCACACCGTAACCAGTCTGGTCCAACTTGAGAGATAGGATAGCTTAGATCAAGGTCTGCTGATGGAGCTGGAAGGTGGCCACAGGAACTCCGTCAATAAGCAAGATAGCCTCATCGTGTTTAGGCTCTAATGAAGCGTTCTGATGAGTACTTTAAGAAAATTCCCGGGAACAATTCCTATGAGACGCAGACGAAGTTGCGCGGGGCAGCTAGTAGTTTTATAAAAAGTGAATTTGATGTTAGTCAAATGATTTTTCTCTATTCAAAAAAATATTTTATCATCTGACATTTCATGTGATTGTACCATGTGTCAAATGAAAGTTCCTCAAGCGCGATTTGTATGAGGTTATTAGTTTTAGACTTCCGAAAAAGAGAAGGTATTTTTTTAAGTTTCTTAAATTTAGTTTGTATGGATTCTTGTTTTAAAATATTTTAGATGAAGGATGATGGTCGTTGTGTTTTAAGTACTTTTGGATCTGTGTGTTTGATCATGTTTATATTTAACGGTCACGATGTTATACGATGTGCGTGTTTTCGTATATTTCTGTTATTGGATAAACTGATTTCGATAATTCTTTTTTGTTATAACTTTTTTAACAGACATTTTGGACATAGTCTTATATAAGTTTGATAAAAATCTGATTGGTAGTTTATGCGCTATTCTTGAAAAATGGAAGGCGGTCGTTTTCATTTTTGTAATAAAAAATATTATTCTTCTGTTAAGTTTTTATTTTGTGGCAAAACTAGTCTGATTCGGTACATTGACATTAGACGAAAACGGGACAATCCGAACAGGTGTTTGTGTAAATTATCTATTTTTGTATGCAAATAATATGATTCATGTCTAATGTTATCTTTATCACTGTTTTGTTTATTGATTCATACGACTTATGAGGATTTCTTATCTTTTGTTTGTGTAGTCTATGTTTTGAGCTGTTATTTTGGGGCAAAACTGGAGTAAGAGTCAAAATCGAAACATTGGTAAGTCACCTAATTTAAGCCCTTCAAAGATTTTTGAAGTCCCGCATTAGGCAAGCTTGGTGAGCTAGTGTAGATATAAAATAGGTACGTATTTTTTAGAACCTATAAATAACTAGCTGACCCGCACAACTTCGTCTACGTTACAAAGGGGTTCAAACAGTACTCGCAATGCCGTCGAGATATTATTTTCGCGGCCCGCAGTGCCCCACATTTTCATTGCGTTTTATACTCGTAATAACTTCTAAACGAAAAGTCCGATTGGAATAAAACAAAAAGTAATTTACTTCTACATTAATACTCTTGATAACAAAATAATTAATTTGGATAAGGGTTAATATAAAGATACTCATTTAACGTTAAATTCAATCTTGGGACGAAAACATATATTTCATAACCATAAAAGCGGTTATTGTGACTAAACTATGATAGTTAGATATATGCTGTCGCGGACTTTTTTCTTTGTCTTCAAAAGACCTAAAAACCCGTAGTACATCATTTTGTTCTATTGTCAATAGTTTTTGCAGCGTACGCATAAATAGGTTTTCGATTATTCGCCTTGTGTTACATATTCGATATTTTCATACGGATCCCTAATTTAATAAAACAAACAAACAAAATCTTCAGCTTTATAATATTAGTATAGATAATGACCTTAGGGAGATGCAGCTGACTTCTCAGTCAAAAAACTTTGAACTTTTTATTAAAATGTCTAGATGAAGTTTCCTTTCTATACAGTTACTAGATGACCCGCGCAACTTCGTCTGCGTTACAAAGGCACGCGCCGCCCGGCGCAAACAACTACGACCCTGCATTTTAAATTTGCAATATCTTCGGTAATATTCACTTAAATTACATGCTGTAAAAAGCATATTGATCTATAATAAATGCACAATTTATTTAAGGTACTTAATTGGATAAGGATTAATGCTGTATTGTTTAAAATCACTTCGTAAATAACCATTTTTTAGTAAAGAATAAAAATGGTTATGCTGGGTTATCCCTAAGAGATAGACATATACCATCGCGGACTTTTTTGTTGAACTTTTTAAGGTGAACAATAATGTAGTACATTATTTTGGTCTATCTCGTAGGGTTCAGCCAGCGTTTGCAATATAAGCACAAAAAAACGTGCTCATTTACGACATCACATTAGAAACCTTTAAATTTATCAGTGTTTCTCTACTATATTATGCATTTATTATACATACAAACCTTCCTTAAGAATCACTCTATCTATTAAAAAAAACCGCATCAAAATCCGTTGCGTAGTTTTAAGGATCTAAGCATACATACGGACATACAGCGAAAGCGACTTTGTTTTATACTATGTATTGATTCTGCTCTTCTTTCTATATTTTGCCCAACAGTCCGATCTTTTCATAATCAGTCCGATATTTAGTAAAACTTTTCGTCACAAACTGTCATCGACCGACGCGTCCGCTGTCGTCGTTCAAACACTCGGACGAATCGAAAATAAAGCCGGATTCTTTGGCACTGCCAAAAATTGCGTGGTTTGTTTATTTTTATTTATACCAGACGCGAGTTAAATTAATCTTTATTCTTATTGTTAGAACGGTCGATGTTTTTGCGTTCGATACGAGATTTTCGTTGAGTCATCTGTCAACTGTCCAATTGGTGTTAGTACCGAATATTAATATATGGGAATCAAGGTCATGTGTGTATTTAAGTTTTAGTATTATAATGAGAAGATGAATCAACAAAAACAGCAGGAATACTATGGAGAAGAAAGGCTAAAACCCCCCTGCCAATCGCGCTCGACATCCGATGTAATAGGGGTGACAGGATGCGTTCGCGATTGTCGCTCACGTATCGCCCCGTCACCCCCGGACGTCGAACCGGCAGCCGTCGGTGCGACGACTACCGGCTCACTCGGTAGGCAGGCCAAAAGCCCGCCGAGGTGGGGCCGTGTGATGGTGGGTCTCCCTCGGCTCAGGCCGGGTCAAAACCAGCCTGGGTCGGGGAACACGGCTTGTCATCCCACGGTAGATGGTACGGAGGGTGCGCGCTGATGCCTAGCGCAGCACCCCTCGGGTCCGGTGTTGTTGGACCCGGTACTCTTAGGGGGCCAGATCCCGGGACAACTCCCGAGGCCGGCCCCCGCTCGACGTCGGCGGCAAGAAAGGCTACGGACAGAATATTGTGGAGAAGGATGGAGGAGGCTCTTGCCACAGGGCACACAGACATGGTTGTCGAAGCAGAAAACAAACCATAGTTATAGTTATAGATATTTTAAGGTAAATAGCATGGTTTAGTTTGTAAGTATTATATTACTTAGGTTTTAGGTTAAACCAGTCTGAATAAAGAGCTTTATTATTATTATGTTATAATGAGACATATTTATAGTACTTATTGATAATATTAAAATTCTCTCGTGTGATACTTCAAATGTGGGTCTACAGGAGGATGCTGAGAATATCGTGGAAAGACAAGGTCACGAATATAGAAGTCTTGCGACGTGCCAACACAGAAAAACAACTGCTGAAAACCATCAAAAGAAGGAAATTGGAGTATCTGGGGCATATCATGAAAAGCCCGAAGTACGATTTGCTGCACTTGATCGTACAGGGCAAGATCCAGGGGAAGAGAGCTGTAGGTAGAAGGAGAACATCTTGGCTGAAGAACTTGCGCCAGTGGTTCAACAAAAGCGCTCGTGCTTTGTTTCGCGCTGCTGTGTCAAAAGTACAGATCGCCTTAATGATCGCCGACCTTCGATAGATGATGTCACAGGAAGAAGAAGAAGTGATACTTCAGCACGATTTGTGTTAAGAAGTTTGAAGCTTTAAGTATCTAAGAATTAAAATTAATATAAAGACATTACCATATATAATATCAAGAAGTATTTAAAAGTAAAATGTAAGTCTTACCTCCCACAGGATCTGTTTCGTCGACGTGGATCATATCTGATGATCTGAAACAAGAAAGATCATATATAAACAAACTAAGTTCAGCGAATACCGCTTGAAGACTGGACTGACACCATGATATACGATGAACTTTATATTTTAAAGTAACTAGAAGAGTTTTTGAGTGAAGATTGTGATGTAAATGTCTGGTGGGAAGACTTGTAAAATTGAGTGACGTTTTGAAGTTAACAGTAGGTGAAACCACCTAAAGAATGGCACAAACTCTATCCAGCAGTGGTTGAAGACTGGTAATTATGACAACTAACGGAGATAACGCCAAACATTTATTGGAACGAAGTTCCTTATCGCGCGTTATCGAAAGGGGACTAGACGGAAATTCTTATGAAAAAGTTGTCACGACCCTTTCTTTGTTTTAGATGATTATCGCTAGATGGCGCTGTGATTAAAATCTTTTAAAACAATTCCTTATTTTGTTTTATATGATTAATGCTAGATGGCGCTGTGATCAAAATATCTTATTTAAGTTATAATAATTAGTTAGTTTAAAACGTCTGTCTCTCTCTTTCTTATTATAATTAAATTTTATTACAATTCCCTCACTAATTAATCGAAAGGAACTTCGTTCCATCCGGGTATCCCTTGACACCTCTCAAGTTTTTTTGAAACTGAATATAGGATACACTTCTTTTTTATTGCATGATAAATAAATGAGTCTAGGATGTCGCTGAGTATATTAATTATATTATAGAGAGCTTAAACCACGCAGTAAGCTAAGTATGCCTTTAAACAAATTAAAAAACATTGTTTAGTCATCAATACAATTGTTTTTAAATGTTTAATGCACCTCTATAACTCGCAATTAAGTTTATAACCTTTGTATTGCACAGTAAAATCCAATAAAGCCTTAAACGATGTAAAATGATCATAAAACTAACGAAGCGAGTTATAATAAGTGTGTGTTGCCAAAAGGGGCTCATTTATAGGGCCATTTAGTATTAAAATGCAGTGTTTTGTGGTCACTTTGCACCATTAACGCTTATTGATCCATTTTTGTTTTTTATTGAGCACTTATCACTCGATTGGGAACTGACCAAAGTTGGCTTTTGACTAGTAGCGTCATTTATAGTGACATTTAACAGTCACATGAGTATACGTATTTGAGAAGAAATAACGTCCTTAACCACTCAACTGGGAACATCACTATTCGCTAGATGGCGAAACTGGGGACTTCGTTCGGAATCACTACCGTGTTTTGCCCCTTTTTAAAAACATTTTTTACCAATAATTCTTAATTTTGATTTTTAATTAAACCTTATATTTTTGCAAATCTTTATTACTTAACGACGCTGTATTGCATTTTCAGCGAAAATATATTATCTCCGTAAAATATGAGACGATTAAAAAATGTAAACAAAACAAGTTTTAGAACTGTGCTCAATTTTGGCTCCTGCCACAGACTTGGCAAAAGTAAACAAACCAATTTGGTTGCCGATCCCAGTTGAGTGACTAAAAGTAATAGCGGGTAGGCATTGTCCCCTGACATTGAAAATGTTCATGAGCGACGGTAACCACTTACAGTGGTCCGGTGGTTCTTCTGACAGGTATAATGTAAAATCACTTAACTGCGTAAGGCTAGAGTTATGGACTTTTACCCTCGATGAAAGACATCAAATAAAAAAACGATAAACAAAAATCGAGACTAAACCAGTTTTTTTTTAATGAATGTAGGTTCAGACTTATACTAATTACTGTCCAGTCAGATAATGTTTATTTTTATAGATAATAATCTATTTAATTACGTACTACTTTCAATAATCGTGAAGTAAATTAATCAAAAACAAGGTCGTATTCTGAAGCAGGATGTAGGTTACTTTAGGTTTTTGTTTGTTGTTTCAAAATGGCCGCACTGCTGGGTTTGACCCTTGATTTGCTGATCAACACTTTCTTAACCACTCAACTGGGAACGTCACTATTCGCTAGATGGCGAAACTGGGGACTTCGTTCGGAATCAATACCGTGTTTGAGCCCCTTTTTAAAAACATTTTTTTCCAATAATTTTTAATTTTGATTTTTAATTACGTTATATTTTTGTAAATCTTTATTACTAAACGACGCTGTATTGCATTTTCTGCGAAAATATATCATCTACGTAAAATAAAGACGATTAAAAAATGTAAACACAACAAGTTTTAGAACTGTGCTCAATTTTGGCTCCTGCCACAGACTTGGCAAAAGTAAACAAACCAATTTGGTTGCCGATCTCAGTTGAGTGGTTAAGATGCATTTTTTTAGTGTCATTTGCAATCTCTCTTTCGTAAATATTGACAATAGAATGTGGGTTACCCTTATAACTTTTTGTCATTTTGATCAGGACCCAAAGTTACGAGTGAAAACTATATCTTTGATACGCTTTTTAAATTATCGTAAATTTCATTGCGTGTTTTTAAATATGCGGAACTGTTATATAACAGAAATAAAGATTGACATTTTCCATAGCATATAAAACTCGAAACTAGTGAAAGTTATACATTAAGAAGAAAACAAACTGCCTAATATAAATATCATTGACATGATGATTGATTTTAAAATAAAGATTATATTTCCTTTTTTAAAACGGTTTTCAGTATAAACCTCTTAAATTTACAATCAAACTACAACGTAAATTGCTTGACATTAAGATCTAATTTGTTTTGTAAACTTCGTTAGATTAAAACAAAAATATCTAGCAATTTTAGTCAGTAATGAGATGTACGAAAACACATTCATGATATTTCATTTTTATTTGAATGAAACTCAAAGAAATTATTGACAAAGACAAATCTAAAATACATTCAAGGTTAGAATCTAGAGAAATATTAATAAACTAGACTGATTTTAAAAAGTCTTACTATATTTACTGCTTTTTCACAATATTTTATTTCAGACTAGCTGGCCCACACAACTTCGTCTGCGTCACATAAAGAAATTTTCTCACCGTTTAAACCTTCTCTGGACTTCTACGAATATTTTAAGATTAAAATAAGCCAAATCGGTTCAGTCGTTCTCGAGTTTTAGCGAGACTAACAAACAGCAATTCATTTTTATATATAAGAGAAGATTATCTGGATTGAATTAACTAATTGTTTGTGCATTTAAACGAACTAGTCTAAGAACCTTTCGAAATGAAGAAAAAGGTAAAAAAAGTACTACATATTTTACTATTGATACTCACTTTTCGAAGACATATAGATAGCATTACTGAGTCATTGCAGTATGCTTTTTGTCCTATAAATCTTTAACTAGATAATAGGAACATTAATTTGATTTGCTCATAAAAAACCTAGTACCTATTAGGTATTCTTAATAGAAACAAAAGCAAGCATTTTAAAATGAAACTCATTAATATAAAATTATGTAACTAACAAGTTACGAGGAAAAACACATTTAAAAAAACTTGAGAGGTGTCATGGGATACACCATTAGAACGAAGTTCCTTTCGATTAAAAGATTACTTATAATTTTTTTTCCTAACGTAACGCGCGGTAAGGAACGTGTTTTAAAAGATTTTGATCACAGCGCCATCTAGCGATAATCATCTAAAACAAAAATAAGGAACGTGTTTTAAAAGATTTTGATCACAGCGCCATCTAGCGATAACCATCTAAAACAATAAAAGTGTCGTGACAACTTTTCGTAAGAATTTTCTCCGTCTAGCCCCCTTTCACAACGCGCGATAAGGAATTTCGTTCCAATAGCAATTGGATTCCACTATTCATACTAAAATCCATAGATACAAGTCTTTTGCCCATTGCAATAAACACTCAATAATCTACAAACTGAACTCTTAATAAAATAAATATTAGGCAAGTTTATTTCGTTCTCGTATAAATTCATTATCAATACAATTATCCGTTTAGAAGTTTTTAAATTGTACATAAACCTGGATTCAGATGTTTAGACGAGGTTGAACTGTGGAATTAGAAATTCGGTCAAGGTTGGGATATTCCGACAAAATGTGTTGTTTTTCTAATGTATCGTTTGTTGATTTCGAAGATAGAATTACGTCTTTGTTTTTTTTTTGCCATGTTGCAGACGAGCCAACGGGCCACCTGATCGTAAGTGGTTACCGTCGCTCATGAACCTCTGCAATGTCAGGGGACATTGAGGGGTCGCTACCTACGACCTAACTTTAAGGACCCTCCTCAAGCCTCGTTTGAAGAAGGACAAGGACCTTTGGTTCAAACTTTTTAGTACCTACTGAAGGGTTCTGAGGTTATGCGATAATTAATTGAAGATAAATTTTTAATTCAAGCTTTTAAGATACTGGACGTCATGTAGCAGTACCTAAAGTGTTAGCCATGACAAGAAAAACGCCCCACGAAGTTCCTTATCGTGAGTTATCGAAAGGGAGCTAGACGGAAATTCTATGAAAAAGTTGTCACGACACTTTTTTAGTTTTAGATGATTATCGCTAGATGGCGCTGTGATTAAAATCTTTTAAAACAATTCCTTATTTTGTTTTATATGATTAATGCTAGAGAGAGAGAGACGTTTTAAAGTAACTAATTATTATAACTTAAAAAAATAAAATTTTATTACAATTCCCTCACTAATTAATCGAAAGGAACTTTGTTTCATCCGGGTGTCCTTTGACACCTCTCAAGTTTTTTTCGAAACTGAATATTAGATACACTTATTTTTTATTGCATGATGAATAAATGAGTCTAGTGAGAGTTTAGTACAAGAGTTCTTATGACCACCTTCTGTCGTCAGATCAGCCCAATGGTTTTTTTATTGTAATGTAGGCGGATGACTCAGTGAGCCAACTGATCGTAAGTGGGACGTCAGGGGACACTGAGGGGTCGCTACCAATGACTTAACTTTAAGGACGTTCCTTATGCCTCGTTTGAAGAAGGACAAGTCATACCATGGTACCAAACTGCTCTACTTTTAGGCCTCTTCAGTATATATATCTCTATATTATTTCTTCACAATAAGATAGGTATCTAATATATTAAATCCATAGAATTATTACATCTGGAATCAACATCATGAACAACAGCATGAAGCCAATTTAAAGTGCACCGATCGCGCGTAACTACACGATATTCTGGCGTTAGTGTACCGATGACACCCAATTCGTTTAACACACTAATAAAATATTACGTACACATAAGTTCTTTAAAATTTCACTTTGTTATTTATGATCTTGATTCAAAATATCGTGTTGTTACGCGCGATCGGTGCACTTTAAATTGACTTCATTCTGTTGTTCATGATGTTGATTCCAGATGTAATAATTCTATGATTAAATCAAACAATGATTGGCAGTTTTGTTCCGCTGTTAAGTGCTGACAGCCTTTCAACATTAGAAGCAAAAAGAGGTAGCTTATAATTATTTCTCAACATTTGAGTATCCGTTTACTATAAGTGCGAACTACTGCATTTCGTACTTGGAAAACTTTGTTTGTACAACCGAAAATATAATTTTGAACCTTATTTGAAACATCCTAAAGTTGAAAATGACATGACGTTGTTTCCAGCAAGTTCAGCTGGCATTCGTTTTATCCGTGTCATAAGTTGTCTTAAGTTAAATAGCTCTTAAGCTTATAAAAATAAGGTTGATTTTACATATGTTTTGTATGTATTTTGCACATTGAAACGTTTTGCATGTTCAGCTTTCGAGTTACAAGGTGAAATTCTTTTTCAATATATCAAAAGCGTGTTAGGTTCGTGCAAACTACAGTCTATTGTGTTGGATGGCGAAATAATTAAAGTAAATACATTTTTGTCGAATGTAACATGTGTGTTACGAAATTATTGAGATTAATGAAGCGAGGTCTTAAAGTATTCGAGTTACAATTTTATTACATTTTATTTTGTATTGTTTGGGTTGTTTGGGCAGTTTACCCTAACTGGATGCAGTTTTTTTTTTTAAAGTTGACACTCAGCTGGGTAATATTGAGTAAATGGAACTTTGAAATGATTTTTTGTTGTTTAATTTATTTATATAATTATTGTTTAATTTGGCGCGTCAATCCTATGATTTAGATCAGCTGAGTTGTTATAGGAATTTCTTGGACAACGAACGATGTGAGTTTATTTTGTCCAGCATGGAATTTCTGATTTTCTCTTTGGTACTTTAGGTTATTTGTCTTTTGATTTATGTGAAATGATTTTTTTGTGTCTATGGTGACTCATTAATGAATGTTCTTAAAATGTTAAGTCATCTTTTGTACGGATAATAAGAGTTACGTAATGGTAGAGTTCATTGAAATTGTGGAAAAATTCGAAAAAAATCCCCATTTTCCGGATATGATCTATTATATTTCCAGTTCAAACTATTTCTATGGTATAATTTGCTTGATTCCCGCCAAAAAATCTAGTTTAAAAATACTTACGGTTGTCTATTTAATTTCTTCATGGCACTCCAGGGAGTCATTTTTGTAAAAAGACGTTATAGCACAAACTCTTTACTACAATCTCTTTACTCTTCGCATCTCATAAAAAAAAGAAAAAAGAAAGAACACTGGCAATATTCACAAAGTTCGAAATGCAAAAAAGGTTTTTATTATCACAGAGTGTTGCCATGAATAAGACCTGCACTTTTATGACACAATGTTACCCAGGAAGTGACAGTTGAATACTAAATTAAATTTATTTAATGCGCCGTGGATTGACCTGGCACGACACGTCTTCTTAAGTATACGTAGGTACATATATACGTCACAAATTCCTTGTAATGATGTGTACATCAATATATCGCTTTATTTTAGTCTTCAATTGCGGTTTCATTACTTAAATTGTTACTTAGTCGCTGTGTTCGTAAATAATTTTCCATAAATTGTGCCTTGACTCATTGTAACTTTGTTTCGATATGGCTATTAGTAGATAAGTTGATTTTATGACCATTATTAAGGTTTAGTTAGTATTTTTATTATTCGTTTAGTTTGTTGCATAACCACATAAAGACGATACGATACTGAAATTATATTTTCATGACTCAGGCAGTCTTTTAAATTGTTCTACTTTCAGATTTTATGTAGTAAATTTTACTTAATTATTTGACTTGACTCTCTGATTTTATAATCTTTGTTCAAATCCACGATGACCTCTCTTCAAATAGTTAATCTATGATCGCCATTTCGTACGATTAAACCATCGGCCGCAAAGACACGACGTTTAAAATAAAAAAATAATTCAAATTAAGAATTGGAAATGTTTGTCACAAACCAGCTTCTGATAGTGGAATTGTTTACGGGTTCGTCGACCGGAATTCGCTTTCCAAACTCGTTTCTCGATAAAGGCAGTTTGAACACGGAACGCCTTGCTACAACGCGTTTAGCCAACATTATAATGTGAAATAAGATTGGCCCAATGCTCTATTTTCAAATAAAAATAAAATTTTATGTTTGTTTCGTGTTTAGGTATAGACGAATATTATAATAATGTGTCCCACTTCAAACGAGGTTTAAGAAAAGTTGTTTAAAGGGTTGGTGATAACGACCCCTCATTGCCCTGGCATTTCAGTGGTTCATGAGCAATGTTAACCGCTTATCATCAGGTGGTCCGTAGGCTCGTTTATCTACCTTACAATAAAAAAAACTTTTTGTTCTACTTCTACTTCCTTCCTCTTGCTACCTTGAAGCCCAAACTACTACTATTACCTACCAACGCAAGGTCCTTCTTGCTCTATTGGTGAACGAACCGACTGGGACTAGCTGAGATATATGGGTAGGTATAGGTGCACCTCAGCACTTAGTCTAGTAAGCTTAAATGCTCCTTCGTCAAACCAATAACTGCAGAAGTTTGGTATCAGCAAGCAGAGTTACCAACTCAGGGTTCTTAACGCTGATGGTGATTAAATCCTTGTGTAGCATTTTTAAAGAGTTAGGGTTCTTAGCGCTTTTCTTTTTTTTTTTTTTTTTTTTTCAGTTGGAGGAAATCACCGGATCCCCGCCCGCCCCGCGGGCGGGGTATGTGGGAGTTGAACCGCACTAAAACCTCCAACCGCTCACACTCAGCGTCCGAACCCCGGCTGAGGCCAGAACCCAGCACGGGGTTTGAAGGGACGGCGCGACGCGTTACGCCATCGGCATTCTTTGCCGTCGCTCCGTCCCCGGACGCCGAACCGGTAGCCGCCGGCGAATACGGCCACCGGCTCTCTCGGTCGGCGGGCTTTCCGAAGCCCGCCAAGATGGGACCGCGTGTCACCCTCCCGCGGAATACCCCGCTGGGTCAGAACCAGCGTGGGTCGGGGAGTACGCGGTCTACCATCCCCCGGATGCTCTTACGCTAAGGGCGTGCTGAGCGAGACACGGCACCTTCTTGGGTCCCCGCTCGCACTCGCATGCGTTGGGGACCCGAAACTCTTAGGGGGCCAGAATCCGGGCGAGATCCCGGTCCCGGCCCCCTGCTCGACGGCGGCGGGTGGGTAAGTTGAGAGTGGCATACAGCCTCTCTCTCTCAGCCCCCGCCACCTGCTTCTGCGAGATGGTGGACTCGCAGAAGTCGAGCATCGCCTTCCGGTTCTTAGCGCTTAAAGATATTTCTATTAAAATGCACTTCAGCAAACAAAACAACTCCTTATTTTAATGTTTATAGTCGTTAATTAAAAAAATCAATAGCTAACAACAAGCATCAATCGTATAACAATAATTGCTCATTAGCACCTTCGTAATTAACAGAATGACACCTCATTTAATTTTATAATCTATGATGACACTGGCCATTTATAAAAAAAGAACATTAATTTAAATGCATGTAGCCTGCAGTCATCATTACAACCTTCTTGGTCAAACAACAAAAAGTTTGAAGTCGACGACCGCTTTGTTAAAGAAAAAAAAAACGTTAAATTATACCGCCTATTTGAACAAGAACACGTTCATATTTGGAGTACAGGATGTGTCGGGGACTATTGACGTCATAGATGGGTCTTATATCTGAAATTGTAGGGACTAAAATGGGTTATTAAATGTATTTTTTAGTTTAAAATGCTATAAGATATTGTCAAATTATTGGAGGTAGTAAATGGACCTTCCATACCCTGGTATTGCATTAGCTCGTTTGTCTAACTTAACCAAGCAATAAAAAAAAACAACGATCCCGTCAAGAATGAACTAAATACATGCTTTAGTAAAATAACTGAGAGCCCGAGGAAATAATTTTATAGCAACATTAGCCTAAACGTAAATTAGGGTAAAAGAGGGTAATCGGAGTCACTTAAGCGAGAACTCAAATAACATCTTAATTAAAAAGTTAGTATTTATTGCAATTGTCTTTAAACATAATTTAGTTATTGAACTATCATTACAATTCAAGTTCAGTAATTTTGGCCATCAATTATGGAAATTATAAAAGTTTAAAAAAAAACAGATTTGACTCCCATTACACCGACGTGGGGGTAAAGCAAAAACAAAAAACGGTCATTCCTCAGTGGTGCAAGGGTTGATTGGTGCGAGCTGTTCGTGGCTGCTTGGGGGCCTGGAGTGGAGGCTGAGGACAGGCTGTTTACGCGACGGTTTCATGTAGTGTTTCGTGGTTATAAGGGTGACTCCCATTACCCGCTGACCCCCATTACCCTCTCTTCCCCTACATGAACGATGACAAAGGTAACTAAGACCAGCATTACTAAGGTGTTGTCCCATATTTCCAGCAATTGGGATGCGCGACGAGAAAGAATGCCGTAGTGCGTAGCGCGTCATGCCGTCCCGCATAACCGAGTGCTGGGTTCTGGCCTCAGCCGGGGTTCGGACGCTGAGTGTGTGCGGATGTCAGTTTTAGTGCGGTTCAATTCCCACATATTTGGATATTTAATCCACAATTGAGATGGTTTAATTTGCGAAGTAAAATATCATGTATGAACCTCGTTTCATTTAGTCTTGTAGTCTGAACGCAAATGTATTATGTACCTATGTTTTTATTGTCAGCACGTTGTACCTACAACAATAGCGGACCAAATATGGCGCCCTCCTTTTACGGACCTCAGACGGAACAAGTAACTGCAATAAAAATATGACAATCCACAGTCTTACTGCGAAATTAAGTAAATTATTATGAAGAAATAAAGTATATTTTAATAACTTAATCATCTGAATTTGTATTTGTAGGTTCTGAAAGGTTTAAACAATGTGTTTTCGGTTCTAAATATTTACAAGATTACAGCAAGGAAAAACATTGTTAAATCATAATAATAATTCATCTTCCGTTTACAAACTTAAATAAGAATTTACAACAACAGAGTAATTATAAATTAATAGTTAAATAATTATTAAATTATAATTTATATTACATTTAATCATGTAGGTATTTGAAAGAAAACTTTGAAGAACCAGTTATGGAAGACGAAATATAGTGTTTCAAGGAGTTGAACTGTATAATTCTTTACCTAACGAAATTAAAACTGCTAAAAGTATAGCACTATTTAAAAAACGGTTAATACCATTTATTATAAAGAGTGATAATGAATTAAACTAATAATAAGGAAAAATTGGTCTCAGATTGCTAATCATCAATATTTCAATGTACATTTTGTTTTTTAATTTTCTCAATCTAAGTGAATGATATGTATTGTTCTTTTTTGAGAAAAATAAATAATCTATAAACCGAAAACTTTGTCACAATATCAAATCGTATCGTAAATCATTAATACTGAACTAATTTGATCAACTTCTCTCGTTTAGTTTTAGCTGTATATTAGCAGCAGCTACTATTATGAAACTATTAGCAGGAACTATTATGAAATAGCTATGCAAAATTGAAAATACTATTTACATTTGAAAATCACGCTAAAACTCAATAAACTTGAAAGACATGCAGTTAGCAATGCATTTATTAAAATTTGGAATACTTTCACTGAAATTATATTGCACACTTTAGGAATTCGATGACGAAAATATTGGTCAGCGAGATATATTGAGACACACCTCAAATAAAATCATATTGGTTTGCCAATATGATTTTATTAAGGAGTTTATCCTTCCTTGTTAAGGATTGAATTTTAAAATGTTTATAACGGATGAAATTGAGGATCGGTTGCAATTTTTTTTTCCTACCTAAGTGAAAGTATTAATTAAATTTCTTTAAACTTACTCAATCGGCTAATCTCTTTGAATAGTGATAGTATAATTACAGCAGAATTCCGTCATTCCAAAATCTTAAAGAACTTATGCGTAAGTAAGTGGTCTGGCTTCTTCTCATAGATATTGTTCCATGGACTCGTCGATTTTATTCGCTACATCAAACAATCAATATAAAACACATTAGATTCTTATAGAAATAGCACCATAATCCAACCAATATTCTTCAAAAGTTTTATAGTCATCGTTGACTAGATTCACCCCGGTAAATATGTCGGTACATTATTCAGAGTAGCATTTATATTATATTAATCTTTCGAGTTCTAAATATCATAGTGCGTCCCGAGGCCAGACGATCTATTTCAGAACGAAGCGTTACTTACGAACGTAGAATAAGCGGGAATATTGTTTCCGAACGAAATGTTAAAAAGAGACACCCTTGGTGATAGAATCTTGACGACCTAGGCCCAATTTCAAAGGAAGTTCTTCCGACATTTTGTTATTTTTTAAATGGAGACTGAACAATGTGTCTGCTGATTATAAGTTGAAGAGTTTGGGAGTTTATCTAATAAGTGTTCAAATGGTAGAATACTAGTGTTGGTTTAGTATAGACACTTATGGCATAATAATATTAAATTATAGGTTATTTGTGGTATAGATCTTTTTTATTTAAACATAGATCATAGAATGAAACGTAGATACGTCGCTCATGGACCTCCGCAAAGCATTGACGTGACGTTACTTACACCTACCTACAATACAGAACTTTTCTGAAGCCTCTACTAAAGAGGGATAAGTCATAGCATTCTGGAAACACTGAGGAGGGAGATCTATTTTAAAGCAGGATAGTATATGGCCGGCCGGCTTGTACCTCTAAATCTAAAATGTGAAAAAAAGATTTATGTGCAATTTTTCACAACACCACTGGCTAAAAACGGTGAAGGAAAACATCGTGAGGAAACCTGCATGTCGGAAAAGGATTCTAAAAATCCTTTGAAGATATGTGAAGTCCCCAATCGACACTGTGCAAGCGTGGTGGACTATCCCTAATCCCTCTTCTGAGGAGACCTGAGCCCAACAGTGGGCAGTAATGAAATAAGTAATGGGTTGGTACAGGAGTATATGGCAAAAAGGATCTATTCTTCTCCGTGGATAATCGTAAAATGATGACAAAAAGGCGTAAAATATTCATTTAATAGTGTATTACTATGTATATTTTAATTAAAGACATAAAGAATTTGTTATTATTCTACGTAGATGGACGAGCTAGGTCAACTAATGTTAAGTGGATGCCGGAGAAAACAAATTAATTGCATTCATCACATAAATACTTTAAGGTTTTTTTTTACAGAAGACCAGACCAGAAGAAGTCTACATGTTGTTAATTGGATATAATTTCCACAATGGCATGGTGCAGGACTCTTTTAATCTTCTTTTGCAGAAACCTCACAATATTCATTCCGAGGAGGGGAGCATGTCATTGAAAAAATAGTTTTACGATATAGTTTTTGTATAACAATAATTTAGTTTAGTTAGTTTTGCCCTGTTAAATGTGCATTGCTTAAAAAATTGGTTGCCTGTAAAGTCGGTATACGGGCGAAAGTTTTACGTGACAACGACTCGGGCATGGTTAGCCCGCCTAAGAGCGAGAGAGACAGACATAAAAAGTGAAAGGCACGCGTGCCTCTCACTCGCTCTCATTGTGAGCGCATAACGTGAGCGGAGCGTAACGCAGTGAAGTGAAGTGTCACCCGGCAAATCAATTTATAAGACGTTGTCACGTCAAAACTTATGATAATAAGAGCCAGTGATATCCAGAAAGTTGGTGTCGAAGAACGTAAGATATTTGTTTAGGTGTACACATTTTTGTGACGTTGCGAGTTTGTACGAGACGAATCGGAAAACAAAGCAAACTTTACCATATTCATGAATGTATGAAAAACATTGTTGTTAATAAATTGTACATTTTTATGATTTAAATCAAAATATAAAAGGCCCTAAGTAGGAAGAAAGTAAGATGCCATAACTCAAGCGACTACATTTTTTAACGTTCCTATTATATTTCTAGTATTTAATTATATTAATTACAGCAACATTGTATTGGAGGGGGCGACGGGAACAGATAGCCCATCAGGTCACTGCGACCCTTGCGGATCTATTGTAACCATCCCCTTGTATCACAAATCTACGCCCAGGCTTAGGTCCAGCATGAACTGGACTATTTTCCTAGGGTAGATGTCCCTAATATCTTCGGAGAACAAGATATGTCCCCCGAGGATATGAGACCTAATGCTGTTAACAGCAGAACAATCGTAGAGCAAGTGCAGAGGAGTTTCCTCCTCCTCCTCACATAGTCTGCAAGTAGAGTCCACCAAAAGACCAAGCTTCCACATGTGCCTGTATTACAGGTAACTTCTGTAATAAATGCAAAAAAAAAACAAAACATGCTTCTTTGGTGTAACGAATTCTCTAATATTAATTGACAAAAAGGGTGTAAGTCTCAAACTAAAGTTTTCGCAGATTTTAATGCTTAATGACACTGTTAGATAACTGTTTTTTTTTTAACTCTATCCAAATTAACGATTTAGTCTAGTGGAAATATTATAATCAAAATTATAAAGCGACTGAAACAACGGTGCATTTGATAAGATAAAGAAATATAAAAGATCGTATCGTAAAGGTCGTATATTATCTGATAAGTTTTTAAAGGATTAGTTTTATTTATATTTACTGTACCTATTTAATTGTGCAATACATTGGTTATGCTATTCTAAGACAATAGTAGTTTAATAGCGTTATATGTCGGTTGGGGGTGACATATAACATTAAGCTGAGTTCCGACTGGTTTGTGATGAAAACTTATTTATTCCATGTTTGTCTTTTTTATTTTTCATTTCTGTAATTTTATACCTGTTTTCATCACAAATAAACGATGTCTATGTCTAATTCATTATTTTAGGAAAATAAGCACAAATTAGATTTTTAATTGTGTTTTTGATTGCATTTATTATTGATTTTGCCTTAATATTTGTTATAACCAAATTAAAAGGAAAGAAGTATCCGATTCATCAGAGTATGAGCTGCCATAGAGATACCAACTAATTAACTTGGTTTATCAATATAATTAAATAACAATACATTAATATTTTTAAACCTAATTCGGAGGTAACTGACGTTATTTATTATCGTACTCAAGATAACTGATCGATATAAAATTCCTATAAAACACGTAATACCGGTGCTTGTGTTGATATATACTTTGATAATATAATAATGCAAAAAATTACGCACAAAAATCTAGTTTATTACGAGTAAATAATATATCTATGTTTATTTGACTTCTACATTGTTGACTACAATAACAGCTAAAGTAATGAAAATTCAAATTATAGATTTTGGACGTAATATTCAATTGAATTCAATAAAATTTGATTATAATTTCCGGCCTCTTTGGACCCAACATGGTTTAATATTTTTTTTTAATTTGTAGGAAATCACCGGGGCCCCGGGGTATGTGGGAGTTGAACTGCACTAAAACCTCCAACCACTCATACTCAGCGTCCGAACCCCGGCTGAGGCCAGGCTTGGCACTCTTTCCCGTCGCGCCGTCCCCATGGTTTCAAATTGGAGTATTTTAGCTTTTTGCACCTTACGTTTGGTTCCTATAGCAACCGCTCTACTTGTCTTTAAGACTGCTACTGGTAACAATAAAGAAGTTAAAAATATCTAAATTCAATAGTATTGTAGGAAATAACGTTATTGTTCGAATCGAACAAAAGATAATTGGTGAATAGCATCGAGACTAGACCATTGTTTTCATTATTATACAAATAATACTCATGTTATTGACACGTAGTATAAATATTCTGTAATAGGTACAGGTCGGTAAACTGTGCATATAAACACACATACTACTATAGGTACTATATACACATGTAAAAGTTCCAACATAAGTTAGAGCTGACTGTAAAAATCATGAAGAAAGAAGAAGAATCCTACTTAAGTTGAAAATAAAGTACATTTTAATTTGGCTTTAAAGGTTCCCAAATTCCGATGTAAACAATATATAAGAATTAGAAATCATTCAACTTCAACAAATACATATTTTAGTTACTAAATTTACAGTAAAGTGACCTAGGATTCTAGATTCTTCATCCATAAATAAATTGAATAATGAATTCAATCAATAAATATTTATCAATAAAACAGATCGCTCATGTAACCGCAAATAATCATTGATCATCAAGACATTTGAAACGTATTAAAAATTATAATGACATGAATATAATATTGTATTTCCTTACGTTTTATACTTTCTAATTTTCTGTAGGTTTTTCCACTTTCCTATATAGATGCAGCATTTATCAATGTCATCCGAGAATAGGCATCTCGTGTGATAAGTTGACAATTGGGTGAAATTAATTTGAAAAATAGCTTCAGAACTGATAATTATTTTTACTGTAATTTCCCATTTTTATTACATTTTAGATGTTTCTGTGTCTGTCATGTCAACTTTCCCAGAATTTCAAGCCCATGGTCCAAGTAACGAATAAGTGTGCGGAATGCGCTACAAAATTAACATTTTAACCGCAACACGGATGGCAAGGAAACTTTAATAAAAATTTGACTTAGTGTTTGAAAATGTAATATCATGTAAAAGTTTCATAGAGTTGATATAAACTAATCTAAGAACAACCTTATATGGTATTTATACCAATTTACCTAGATTTAATAACGCAAAAACTTGATTTCATTACTTAGGTCTAATTTGGTAAGGTCTTTCAAAAAGGAAACTTACCTCCGATGAACTAATTCACATTACACTCATGCGCATCCAAATTCACTGCTGCACAACCACTGTTTAGCACTGTTACACATGTGACACTGATAAAACGATTTTTATGGGTTACAGTTGTTTGCAATAGACGGTCGTCGGTCGCGAACGCTCGGTTGCGACTGCTTTGCTCCGGCGCACGCGGTGTACAAGTCTAATTTTATCGTGCCAGTAATACGAGATAAAGCCGGTCTTTATTGAGGAACTTTTTTATTTTATAAGGATCAGACAGTCATATGTGCGCGGTTTACTAATGAGATACTAAAGAGTTATGATGGGGTTTTAAATCTTGGGTTTGATTTTAAGGTTGTCTTTCTCATGGGTCGATTTATACGCCGAAGGGACCGATGCAGAGAATCAGCAGCAGATCATATTTTCTTTTTCTTCAAACGAGGTCTAAAGAATTGTATATGTTAGGTTGTAAGCTCAAAGAGCAATGGAAATGGCTATGCTGGATGTTTCTCTGTGTGATCAAATCAGAAATGAGTAGATCCGCAGAAGGACTAAAGTAACCGACATACCCCCCACAAGATGGACCGACGATCTGATCAAGATCGCGGGAGGTCACTGGATGCAGATGGCGCAAGACCGGTCGATATGGCGAGGTTTGGGGGAGGCCTATGTCCAGCAGTGGACGTCTATAAATTGATGATGATGTAAGCTGTAGGTAACGACCTCGTAATGACCAGATACTTCACCTCGAAGTCAAATTGTGATTATAGGCAAGGTCTCCCATCTTCATCAGGTGAGCCGTATACTTGTTTACAAACTACTGTTTTATATTATTATCGCTCATGAAACCCTGCAATGCAAGGGCATATTGTGTGGCTCTATGTACGTATTCACTTGATGTTTGATGATGTTGAATATCCAGGGTTTTCTTCGTCGAAAAGATTGTTTGTCACTTTTATTGTTAAAGAAACTAGTGGTTCATAGTTCTTACTCATAGATTTAAGGGCAAGGTTATCGTAGGTAAGGACTCAGATAGAGCCAACAAGTGAATCTTGGTGCGTAATGCGTCTTGCACATGACTGGTTGTGTTTTGGTCCAAATTGGAATTCAGACTTGGAATGCGAATTTCAAGAGGTTTAAGTAGTTTCAAACTCAGAATAAACGACTAAACTTTGCTAGCACTTATACCTACCAATTTTGTTGGTTGCTCCGCTAGGTATACCTACCTAGGACACGTTGATATGAAGGAGAACGAACACTGTAAGATAAAATACATTTATTCAGGCAAAAGTGTAAATTTAACAGTTAAATAAAATGAAAGTTTCGTATGTTAAATTGCAATTTCTTACCATTCAAAAAACCTAAAAATAACTCAAGAACTCTATCAACCACATCCGAAGGACATCAGATCATGGGATTCATATTTTCACATCAAGAGTTCAATAAACCAAATCTTCTATTATTATTGTTTTCAATGTTAAGTACTTGAAATAATTAAAGGAGAACAACAATGGTTTAATTAATATTAATCATCGCTCCGTTCAAAGGTGGGCGGTGGACACGTAATGCCTTAAATATATAGATAATTGAAGTTACAAAGCACAAACAAACATTATAATATTGTATCTATCTATCCTTCTATTACTGTACCATCCGGCGTCGAGGTGGAGTTCATCCTTACTATATGGAACCACCGCGGTCATCGACGGTCCGTGTCAGGAACACTTTTTTGCCACGCACCCTTCTTCAAACGAGCTTGAGGAGGGTCCTTAAAGTTAGGTCGTAGGTGACGCGACCCCTCAATGTCCCCTGACATTGCAGAGGTTCATGAGCGACGGTAAACACTTACGACCAGGTGGCCCGTTGGCTCGTCTGCCTACAAGGCAATAAAAAAAAATGTATTCTTAGTTTTATAGACACATACAAACCCGTTCGTACCTGCCTCTTAAACAGCTGATTACTCAATTGATTACATCGATAAAATAGCGTAAAATACTTAAAAAAAACATTACCTATAATATGTTAAACAACGGCTTTGTCCAGTATCGCAGTGTCTCTTTTACTAATGGTGTAGCTATTCGCTTACACACCAAAAGAAGTTGGAGTTTTTATATTTAAAGACAATTGAAGTTTGAGCGTGTTAAAATTAATTTTGTTCGAAAAAGGATAACTTTAAAATAAATTAGTCATAGAATACATATTCGAGTTGACTCGCAAAATTGCCATTTTAATACAATTATTGAATTTTATGGACATTCATTTAAATGTAGGAAATTAAAAAATAAAATATGACTAATTTCTTAAGCGAAAAAATGAATTTAAATTTGACATAGCACGAGTCATAATCATCACTGTGTAATAGGTATGGAATATAAAAAAAGACTAGGTATTAGCAATTACAAAATGATTAATAAAAATTTTGTGTTCAATTTTGGATTTAACTGAGAACAGTGCAGTAGTTACAGAAAAAATAGAAACAAAGATTACACAGGTAAAGATTACACAGTAGAGCGTTTCAAAGATTCAAAGTGAACCAAAATCTGCATTTATTGTTACATCTTTTTGAAATTTCATATTTAAATGTAATATATTAGTCGTCTTAACGTCGTCAAAAGATATTTTAAGTAATAATATTACTATGACATTACTATGAAACGCTTATAACGCTCTACTGTACATTTGCAGTTTTGGAGATACAACAACTTACGTGGGAGGTATCGATTTATTTAGAAACTTTGCTAAACCAAACTACATAGACGATTCATTCATACGAATTTTTTTTTTGGTAATAATTGATTTAAAAAAACCGAGTATCGGTCCTAAAATTAAAAATGTTTTATTGTTATACAAACCATAAACGTCATGTTGTTTCTTTTGACAAGTAGGTAACCGTACAAGTAACCATAGCAACCGTGGCTACACACTTCAAAACAATAATAAGTTGTTACGTCTATTTTGTACATTCATTATCTTACAAAATGGATCTCAGAGTATTGGATAAATTGCGCCTCTTAAAAATAGACACGGATCTGCGTCCTCAGATAAAAATGAAACCAATGAGCCGGTATTACTTCGTGACGTCGACCAATCCGAACGAACAATTCTACGTGTTTGCTTCCACGGCTGCATGGCTCATCAGAAAAACTGGTAAAGATTTCGCACAACCGAACGAAGAAGATGATCCTAATACTATCATAGCCGCTATTATTGACGTGCTCAAAGAAAAGGGAGTCAATATGGATTTTTCATCACATAAACTTAAACAAGGTTGCGGTGATCAAGTGTGTTACATATTAAACGTCCTTGCAGATGAAGCACTGAAGAAAGAGAACTTTGAATGGCAGAAACCTGTAGTCGATATTCCAGAGCCCGAAGAATCTGTAGACGACGTCGATCAAGTCGAAGATGAAACCGAAATATTCTTAGACAAAGTTGAAGAAGAGATGCCAATTTACTCTGAAGAATCTGAAGGCGAGTTCAATGAAGAGGAAAAGGAATCCAACATAGCTCAGAAGGTACACGACTGGGAAGCTTGGAAACTCGAGTTGGAAAGAGTAGCTCCTGCTCTGAGATTGAAGATATCAGCAGATGGACGTGACTGGAGAGCCAGGCATGCCCAAATGAGAACTTACAAGGAAGAGTTATTCGACAGATTCAAAACAACTGGTACTCAACTAAATAAACTACACAACGGAATATCATCAGCCATGGACAAGATAACGGCCAGAGAGAACATACTGAATGAACAATTTGAACCTTTAGTAAAAGAATATGGCATCCTACTCGACGAACTGAACAAAGTAACGAATGAATACAAAGAAGCGAGCGTAGGTATTACTGAGAGACAAGAAATGCTGAACGAACTGTCAACGAAACTGGAAAACATAAGACAAAGAACAGAATCTAAAGGTTCTTCAATGAACGACAATTCTCCTTTAGTAACTGCCAAGAAAGCTGTGGCGACCTTGAAAAGAGATATACAGGAAATGGATTTTCAGATCACCGTGTTACTCTGGCTTCTGACTACAAAGGAATCGAGCGGGCACAGTTTACTTAATAACCGGGAATCTGGGATGATTGCCAATGAAGCGTACTAAATATATTTGGCGGAAGGAAGAAATATATTTGGACGGATACATAATTTGTAAGCATATCTTTATCGATACACTAGATGACCCCCGCAACTTCGTCTGCGTCACAAAGGGGTTCAAACAGTACTCTTAATGCTGTTGCGATATTATTTACGCGGCCCGGGGGGTATTCATGTTTTATACTCGTAATAACTTCTAAACGAAAAGTCCGATTGGAATAAAACAAAAAGTAATTTACTTCTACATTAATACTCTTGATAATATAATACTTTATTTGGATAAGGATTAATATAATAATACTAATTTAACGTTAAATTCATTCTTCGGACGAATTAATTTTTTTTTTGAACATAAAAGCAGTTGTTGTGACTAAACTATGATAGTTAGATATATGCTGTCGCGGATTTTTTTGTTTGTCTTCAAAAGACCTAAAAACCCGTAGTACATCATTTTGTTCTATTGTCAATAGTTTTTGCAGCGTACGCATAAATAGGTTTTCGATTATTCACTTGTGTTACATATTCGATATTTTCATACGGATCCCTAATTTTTTTGAAAATAAAATATAGCCTATAACCTTCCTCGATAAATGGGCTATCCAACAGTGAAAGAATTTTTGAAAACGGACCAGTAGATCCTGAGATTAGCGCGTTCAAACAAACAAACAAACAAACAAACAAACAAACTCTTCAGCTTTATAATATTAGTATAGATTAGAAAATTAAATTAATGCTGTGATTAATATTACTTTGATTTCAAAGTTTTTATCCTCAACTAGCTGGCCCACACAACTTCGTCTGCGTCACATAAGAAAATTTCTCACCGTTTAAACCTTCCCTGGACTTCTACGAATATTTCAAGATTAAAATAAGCCAAATCGGTTCAGTCGTTCTCGAGTTTTAACGAACATCAATTCATTTTTATATATAAGAAAGATTATTTTTGTCATTTTGTCATTAAGCAGCAAGTACACAAGTGGAAATGAAATTGGAACTCTCGCATTTGCTATAAACAATAATGAGACACCAAATGTGAAATGTCAGACATCAAAAGATGGAATTTAGTTTTGATTTTAGTAGTGTTAGTTGCCTATACCTACAATTTTTTTTATTTACGCTCTACTAGTACAGGTTATAGTCGTGGTGGCCGAGTGGTTGAAGCGCTTGCCTTCCGTACGGGAGCTCGCAGGTTCAAAACCGGCCGGCTTGTACCTCTAAATCTTAATATGAAAAAGATTTATGTGCAATTTTTCACAACACCACTGACTAAAAACGGTGAAGGAAAACATCGTGAGGAAACCTGCATGTCGGAAAAAGGTTCTAAAAATCCTTTGAAGATATGTGAAGTCCCCAATCCGCATTAGGCAAGCGTGGTGGACTATGTCTAACCTCTCTTCGGAGGAGACCTGAGCTCAGCAGTGGGCAGTAATGGGTTGTTACAGTACAGTACAGGTTACTAATCCACATAGGGGTCGCGTTGTGGAATATGCCTGATCCTTTTACTGAGAAGACCTGTGCCCAGCAGTGGGTAGTGTTATACAGGTTACAGTACTTCTTTAAATGGTAAAATGTCTCCCTGTATAAATAATAAGAGATTATCAACATATATGCAAACATAAAATAAAACTCCGATGTTTTTATTTAATATGTTTATTGTTTTTGGTAATGGCATTATACTAAAAAAATATATAATTCTTGCAATAAAACATAGCTTATTTCTTATAATATAAAATATACGACTCTATGATGAACAAAAAAATATACTGTACTTTTCGAAAATAATAATTTTAGGATTTGTTTATATTTTTCATATAACATTTAATATAGGTAAAGATTGATGTTTTAAGAATAATAAGAGATTCATAAGTGTAATTAATAATTATTTTTTAGGTTTCAGCTGAAAATCAGTGCTTTTGGTCTTCTTTGAGACCATAAGTTTTTGCTGAGCTGAAACCTATTCGCATGCCACTGAGGACAAGCATCTATCTTGTTCAGGTTTATTTTTTAACTTTTATGTCCTTGTTTTAATAGGTATTTATACTGTTTAAATGTTATAATAATATGAATGTCCTCTATGTGCGTGTTGAATAAATGCTTTTTCTTTCTTTTCTTTTCTAATTTATTAATAGAACATTTATTTCGGAAACTTTGTTAAACCAAACTACATAGACGATTCATTCATACGAA
Source organism: Trilocha varians (assembly GCA_030269945.2). Taxonomy (NCBI): domain Eukaryota; kingdom Metazoa; phylum Arthropoda; class Insecta; order Lepidoptera; family Bombycidae; genus Trilocha; species Trilocha varians. Next base: position 7,230,733 of record AP028266.1, read on the forward strand.
TATTTTTTCTGTGGTATAAAATTAAAAATGTTTTATTGTTATGCATAATTTCAAAATCTTTTTGTATTATGATTTTTTTTGTTTTCTATAGTTCTAAAAATTATTATTGCATAATTGATTTAAATTACAATCTTTCGCAAGCCGCTCTTTTACATTTCAATATGCTCTTAAACTAAAAAAATAATAATTTACTATTATTAAAAATCATAACACTATGTAATACTTATTATCTAGATTAATAAAAATATATGTAACTATGTAATATGTAGTGTAATTAAATTATTAATAAAAATGTACTCTGTATTTTATGTGTTTTAAGGTAAAGGGGGTGACGGGGCGATACGTGAGCGACAATCGCGAACGCGTCCTGTCACCCCTACCAGCCTCGTGCCGGGTTCTGTCCCGGCCGGGGATCGGACGTCGAGCGTGAGTGGCGGGAGGTTTTGGTGCTGTTCAACTCCCACATAGCCCACTCGCGGGGTGAGTGGACTTCCGGCGAATTCCTCCCGCCCAAAAAAAAAACTATAGTGCCAAAATACGATTTTACAGAAGCAAAAAACTAAAAAAAAATGATAGATAGATAGATAGAATATGCTTTATTGTACACCAATCAACGAAAAAATAAACAACATTAATTAAAAAATATTTGTCGTATATCTGTAAAAATAGTTAATTTATACTCCTTTTTATGTATATTTTTGGTGTTTTTAAATTCAATTATTTTTTAATTACTCATTAAGTAATTTTCGTAAATTTAGCGTTTCATTTTTTTTAATACTTTCATGCATTTTGAACGGGTTCTTACCACGATATTTAGCACTTTTTTTGCCTATCCACTGAAAAAAAAAGTTTTATTTAATAAAGAAGTATAATATTAAATATATAAAAGCATTAAAGTATGAATTTAAATATTTATAAATTGAGATCAATGGTATCTGTCAAGATTCTAGTTGACGATACTTTTAAATGAGTAATTTATCTCAAAAGTAAAATGTTCATAGTTATTTTAAATTAACTTTAAATAGTCAACAATTTTCCTATTCTCATTATAATTTGCGATTTTATGTCAAAACTAAGCTATCTAGTGAGGTCATTGACCGGAGATAGAATCATTGTGAGGTAATAATAGTTTTTTTAGAAGTTAAAGAAAAAAATATTACAGAGAATTTAAGACACCCTGTAATTTGGGTCGTATCCTTCGATCAAATATAAATCGATATACAATAACAACAACGGCAAATAAAATAACACTTGAGCAAGATCACGTCAAGTGAACCCCCCGTTTACCACTTGATCATAAAAATTTCATCTACATATATTTTTCGTAAGTACTTATGATGGAAAAAATATCCCACAAACGATTTTTAAAAATTTTGAATTTAACTACATTTTTTTTTAAATGAAAATTTTAAGCACTTTTAATAAAAAAATGGATTAAAAATCAACGAAAAATATATGTAGACTAGCTGCCCCACGCAACTTCGTCTGCGTCGAAAAAATAAAAAAAAAATTAGGGGTGGACTATCCCTAACATTTAGGGGGATGAAAAATAGATGTTGGCCGATTCTCATAGATACCGGATAAGCACAAAAAATTTCAACAAAATCGGTCAAGCCGTTTCGGAGGAGTTCTAGTTCGACCACCGTGACACGAGAATTTTATATATTAGATTAAATTTTTATGATCAAGTGGTAAATGGGGGGTCCACTTGACGTGATCTTGCTCACTTACAAAACGTATGACTATCGTTGCGGACTTTCATACTATGATGAAATTTTTTTTTTATCCAATTCTTAAAATAAAAGTGGTTGTAAGTTTTATCCACCCTGATGTATTGTTTAATAAAATAAGCCTTTATATGTCAAGAGTTTGACATTTAAATTTGAATTTTAGAGACACTGTGCATCTGATAAAATTTGATCGAAGGGTCGACGACTCCATCGTATACAGGGTGTTAAAATCTGATGAAACAATACTTTCACAGCAAATAGTATACTTGATGTAGAAGCCATCCACCAAGTCTGGGTTTTCTAGGCATAATATATCATAAGTTATAACTAATCAAAACTAGTATAAATTTTCTATTAGTAGGTGATTATTATAGTACAGAACTCTAAAATTGCGATCGGATGCGCCTGTGTGCGTGAAAATAGCATATAGATATAGTACGCTAAATTTAGGTTAGAGTAGGGTTGTCAAAAATAATACAAAAAAATATTTTTTCAACTTTGTATGGGAAAATAAAGTAACTATCTCAGTTTCAAAAGTATGTGTATATGATTTGAAATATGATATAGATTAAGCCCTTAAAGTATTGTTTCACCGGACAACAACACCCTGTATTTGATTTATGTATTTAATTAATATTACTATTTTTAGTAGCTTGATGTTGAATTGAAACTTTGATGATTTTTACCTGCGACTGCCAAAAAGGTTGCGTTAAATGTTTAACGTTACCGAGGTGGAGTACCTTTTTCATACTTAAACGTTAAACGTAATTTTTTTAACGGACAAGTTTTTTCTATAGAACCGACTTCGATGATTTTTTTAAACTATGGTATTTCCTTAGCTTGGTTGAGGAGTAGGCTCTTCGCTTGCCCAAGGTAGACGCTGTCAGATTTAGAAGGTTCTTCAAAGGTGATGTTGTACTTTCTTCTGAGATCGTCCATAAATTCTTGTTTTAGTAATGCTAGGCAACTGTAAATGCAAATAATTTATTTAGTAAACAGTTGAATTGTGAAGATAAATGGTGATTCTTATCTCAGACTAGCTAAGCGCAACTTCGTCTGCGTCACAACGGGGTTCAGACAGCACTTGTGATGTTGTCGCGATATTTTTAAGTAGACACCTACACATATGACTTACATGCGGTAGTGCGGGTTGTTCCTGAACGCCGTGATGTCATGTGAGGGTGCGTGTGGCGTGTGAACTAGGAACGCAGCCGGCAACACCACGGCGCGGTAACCACTGCCACGCAACTCCACGCTGTGGGACACCTATAGATACATCAACATCAAATATACTAATCATCATAATCAGGCCTATAGACGTCCACTGCTGGACATAGACCTCCTCCAAACCTCGTCATAACGACCGGTCCAGTGACCCTGGTCAAGTTTCCTCTACCGGTTCATGCCGGCTATTCCAGAACTTTTCGGACCCACCCTAAAATACTAGTACAGGATAAATATTAGTTCAAGTTGAAAATTTTAAGTGCAAATATTTTTAAAAATTGGTTGCCTGTAAAGTCGGTATACGGGCGAAAGTTTTACGTGACAACGACTCGGGCATGGTTAGCCCGCCTAAGAGCGAGAGAGACAGACATAAAAAGTGACGCGGCACGCGAGCCTCTCACTCGGTCTCATTGTGAGCGCATAACGTGAGCGGAGCGTAACGCAGTGAAGTGAAGTGTCACCCGGCACCACCAATTTATAAGACGTTGTCACGTCAAAATACTTCACATTCATATCGTCATACTCCTGTAACACCCTGTATATTAGAGATAGTTCAAAAACATTGGACAACAGTGGTTTCAAGTTGTATTTTGATAGGGGATTCATTCCATTTTGTCTTGGAGAAGGTTAGACAGCCAATATTACCCACCTTGTGAAATTTGGGGCAATGCCACCAAGTGGGAAATCTAGCTTAAATCATAAAAATGTTACTTGCCTTATTCCACCCAAATCCGGAGAACCTAGTGTCGTATTTAGGCACTGATCGGTGAACTACCAAATATGGCTCGTAATCTGACTCCCATTCCACCTAAAAAGTAATTAAACCTAATTTATTGCAATGATACTTTACAAGTAATTTAGAGTAATTTTAGGGGATTTTTCGGGATAAGTTTTATGGGAATTTTAATTGTTTATTAAAAGCAAACTTGGATGGATACTGTTATCTAATCCGGCCCTACATACCTCGTAGGGCGCCGTGGCCGCCACCCATCTGGTGTAGTTGGTGGCCCTGTGTCCCTTGGGCCACTCCCTGGTCCTGAAGGGCGCCACGTCTCCGCCGCGGTGGCTGGTGGAGAGGCGGGCGAGGAGGGAGGGCTTGTCTCGCGGGACGGAGGCGCGGTATCGCTGCGTTTCGAACGCCGGTACTACAAGGCACTGGAATTTATGTAAGTTCCATAATAACATGTAATGAATTTGGTATATCAGTGGACTATGGCCAAACGGAGATCTCCAACCGGGCGAGATAGTGTATGTCCGGTGAGGCCAAAGTTCACTGTAGTAGAGACAGAAGACGTCCCTTGGACCCCATAATGGCGGTCCCGGGGTAACCGTTCCAGGCGATGGCCTGTTTCGTTAGTAGCTACGTCGCCTGCTACTACAGGCGGGTCGCTTGGTAGGGCCAGAAGGCCTGTGGGTAAGTTTCAGATGTTGTATATATGCGCAGAACTTTGCAAATGTCGATCTTCGATCAGGATCTCGCGCGCTATTGGTCGCCACAGTGACAAATCACAAATAGCTGAAATTTTCAACCTTTTTTTATTGCCATATGGCAGACAAGCCAACGGGCTACTTGTTCATAAGGGTGCTGTAGCTCATGGATTTCTGCAATGTCAGGGGACACTGAAGAAGACCTATTAAACAGAACCTCAAGGTGCACACAAACTAATTAAATGGCTTTGAGCACGTCAAATCATGACATAAAATTATTTCTATAGTTTAAAGACCTAACGTTGTCTCTAAATCCTTTTACCACAACTTATGACGTCACAATTGTTAATTTTTTTTTTCAATTAAACCATTTACCTTTTACACTAGCACACAATCGAATGTGTCATTTCACGTCAAATCATGACACGAACGTAAACTTTTTAAAATTATAACTTTATTCTTAAAGCATTTTACCATACTAATGACGTCACAAAACTGTCACAGAGTGGGTACCTAGAGATACAACCAGGGGTAGGGGTCGTCCCGAGAAAAGATGGCAAGATATTTTCAATAGAGAGTCGGTGCTGATTGGATGCCAAAGGCAAGGGACCGAGTGCATGGGGGAGGCCTACGCCAAGGAGGCGGCTACTGTATCCACTCAATTGGGATCGGCAACCAAATTGGTTTGTTTACTTTTGCCAAGTCTGTGGCAGGAGCTAAAATTGAGCACAGTTTTAAAACTTGTTTTGTTTACATTTTTTAATTGTCTCATATTTTACGGAGATGATATATTTTCGCTGAAAATGCAATACAGCGTCATTTAGTAATAAAGATTTACAAAAATATAAGGTTTAATTAAAAATTAAAATTATTGGAATAAAATGTTTTTATAAAGGGGCTCAAACACGGTATTGATTCCGAACGAAGTCCCCAGTCTCGCCATCTAGCGAATAGTGACGTTCACAGTTGAGTGGATAGGAGAGTGAAGGAGAAGATTTCTCAAGACCCAACAGAGAGACCAAAAAAAAATTTTTTTTTCACACATACTGTTTTTTAAATAGTTAATGTAAATTTGTCTCTTATGTTTAAATTAGTAGTAATAAAGGCTTATTTTATTTATTTTATTAATGACGTCACAAGAATTGTAATTAAATCCAAAATACCTTCTTCTGTGGATAAGGATTGATCAACTGTATAACTTCTCTCAGATGTTGGTACAATCCCGTCATGGGAACGAAATCAACGTCCATTAGGAAAACGTAGGGCGTGTTCACATTCTCGAGGGCCACGTTACGAAGGTAATTAACTGGGTAGTGTACCTGAAATGCAAGTTTAAGGCATTTTGCAAATTTGTAAAATGTAAATTGAGGTTTTTAAACAAAAATTATGTTACTTTCATGCATTTTCAACGGGTTCTTACCACGATAATTAAAAGCGGACGAGAAAGAGGGTAGACAGATTTGTTTGCTCTTAAATCGACCGAATCGCAGTATCGTGATCATGACGTTTGCAACAACAACGAAATATCGAGACAACTCAATTAATTAAATATCGTGGTAAGAACCCGTTGAAAATGCATGAAAGTATTATAGAAAACCGCGAGTGTCTGAATAAGTTTAAAAATTATGTTAATGGTAGATTATTGAAAAATGCACAAAAGCACACACATTTATGTAAAAAGAGCTAGATGGGAATTAAATTAATGTAATGAAACAGGTTTGTGTTTTGAAATGTCCCTTAGAAAATATTCTACACAGGACCTATTTTAAATAATTTTAAAATTCTTAAAATGCAGTTTCATCTCGTCTAAAATATAGAAATGTTTCCTGTTAATAACTACTACTCGTCATTCTTTTCCTGGAGGGGGCATTTCAAAATTCCACCCTATATGATACATACATAGATAACTTTCCATTTTAAATATTGTACGGTTTGTGTCAATAGCCTATTACACCCCATTTTTTTTTCTATTTTAATTTATCTTTTGGTCAGAAAAACCTTTAAAAAAAAAATAGAAATTAGGCTAAAATTTGCCATTTCAAATTCAAATTTGGCGCAAAAACGTCGCCAAATGCACCGCCTCCTTTTTTTTATTTTTTTATTTGGGATTAACAAACAGTTGTACAATATATTTTATAAACTAAACTTAGTCTATGTGTACAAATGTATGAAACTTAAGTAGTGATTCAAATGTACAAATCATAATGTTTTCTCTCATAACTTTTGCGTCACTCACAGAGTAAACAGCGGTGTAAACACTACGATTTGCTAAGGGGTTTACTGTAGAGGTGACGTCATATTACAGCCATCATGGTGGATAGCGTTTTTGACATTCGAAGCACAGATAAAAAACACGAATTTTAAAATTAGAATATAAAATATATTTTGCGTTTTCATGAGTAGAAATCAACATTAATCACTTAGTTTTTCGTAAATCTATCAAAGTATGATAATTTTATATATTAGATTAGCTTGGTGCGTAATAGCCTATTGTAACACTGTTAGAAAACAATTACATTAGTCAACTTATCTTAATATTTTCAAAACATTTTTTTTTACTTACGGAATCATGTTTAAATACTAAATGATATCCTATATTCTTTCTAAAGCTGAGCGTATCCGACCAATCCTTTATGAAACTCTCCAATTTGTTGACGTCACAATCTGATAGATAAATGGCCGCGCTTAGGGGACCTGAACAAAAACATTCATAGAATAAAACTTAGTGATGACGTCATTGTATGGTAAACACTGAACGAAATTCATAGACAACGTTCCATGCGATTAAAGTTTATAAGGTTTTTTTTTTGCATGATGGATAAACGAGTATTTGGCACAAGTAGTGACAAGTGGTAATTGTCGATTGTATGAACGTATGCAATAATGCACTGTAGCCTCTAATAATTCATTCTCAATTTTTTTATTTGAAATGGTATATCGTTAATTCAAATATAATTTAAATCGTTATTTACAATTATGGATAATTACAGTATGTCAGTAAAATGGGTTATTTATAATTTGAAAACTTAAAGTGTTATAAATTTCTATTATTTTATGGTGATGGCGTTCACTGTCAAATTAACTATTTTTTACGACTTATCAGCTTAATTTTTTTACCTTCCCAATGATTAACGAGTCGTTCCAAGAACTGCAATCTGTCCATAGACAACTGTAAGACTAGCGTCACATCGAAGTCGTCTGAGTTATTGTAACTATACTCCATGTAGTAGAGGTGTGTGCGGAGCTTTATATGTTGCGCCGCGCGGAAACTGACGCACAAGTCGGACGGATCTAACTGGAATAAAACATTATACCTTTTACTACTATCCACTCAACGGGGATCGACAGCAAAATTGCTTTGTTTGTGTCTGTGCCAAGTCTGTGGCAGGAACCAAAATTGAGCAGTTCAAAAACTTCTTTTGTTTACATTTTTTAATCGTCTTATATTTTACGCAGAAAATATATTTTCGCTGAAAATGCAATACAGCGTTATTTATTAATAAAGATTTACAAAAATATAAGGTTTAATTAAAAATTCAAATTAAAATTTATTGGAAAAAAATGTTTTTAAACAGAGGCTCAAACAGGGTAGTGATTCTGAACGAAGTCCCCAGTTTCGCCATCTAGCGAAAAGTGACGTTCCCAGTTGAGTGGTTATCAGATCCAGTCGGTCCAAGGTACCGTACGAGGCAGATCTGTACGAACTAAAAGTCCGAGAACTTTTATCAGAGGCCAAGACGCACTTTGGGTCGCTGAGCCAGCAGGTAGTTTTACTGTTATATTGCTTACTAGTGCTAGTAATTCTGCTATTTTTCACAACACCACTGGCTAAAAACGGTGAAGGAAAACATCGTTTTTTTTTTTTTTTTTTTTTGTTTTCCTAGTATACGTAATTCTATAACGCACACTATTATAATTACAATCTAGTCTAATTCAGACTAATAAGCAATTTTGTTTTAACCTAAATTACTATATGATTTTATGCTAAGAATGTGTCCATTGGCACTTTTCTTATTGTCTCTATTATTAAGGTGTAGACACAATGTTCATGTGGTCTTTATTATTACACTTCACTGATTTTATACACTAATTGTATTATTAAGTACACTACACTAATTCGAACGGTTTCGTTCTTTTGAGTCTTCTTTTAATGTCTGTGATGTCAAGAAGCTGTATTGCTTCTACGTTGACATGATGGTGAAGCCTCCGTTCATGGGCTTCTGCGCAATTCCTTATGATGCTAGTAACAACCTCCATTTGTAGGTCCCGGTGGAGGTCACTGTTTCGGGTGTACCAGGGAGCCCCTACTGCTTCTCTCAGTACTTTGTTTTGGAATCTTTGCAGAATAGCAATATTACTCTGTTTGGTGCAACCCCATAGTGTCGCGCCATAAGTCCAAATAGGCATCAGGACTTGTTTGTAAACTAGTATTTTGTTGTGAATTGACAGTTTAGATTGTCTTCCGAGTAGCCAACGCAGTTTTTGGTATCGGAGTTCTAGTTCCTCTCTTTTTTTCTTAACATGGGCTTTCCAGCGCAATTTCGTGTCCAGCGTCATGCCAAGATATTTCGCCGTATTCGCATATGGTATAATTTTACCATTAAGGAATACGTCATGCTGTTCGTGCTGTTTATTAGTAAAATTTATATGAATCGATTTGGATTCATTTAATTTGATGTTCCATTTTTTTGTCCAGTTGTATATTTGATCAACTGCACTTTGCAATTTTGTAATAGCCTGCGTGTGCGTATTATCTACTGCCATTATTGCTGTATCGTCAGCAAATGTAGCAATAGTACAGTTTTTTAGATTTGGAATATCAGCAGTGTATATGAGGTACAGGACCGGACCTAATACACTCCCCTGAGGTACTCCAGCTTTTATTACTTTTAATTCTGAGTATGCATCTTCCTGCCTTATTCTAAACATTCTGTTTGACATGTATGATTGAAGTATGTCTGCATACCTTTTTGGTAATGTTTTTCTGAGTTTGAACACGAGGCCTGCATGCCATACTTTGTCAAACGCTTGCGCCACATCAAGAAAAATAGTAGAACATACTTTTTTTTCTTCTAGGGTATTCTCGATGATGCTTGTAATGCGATGTATTTGATCTATCGTTGAGTGTTTTTCTCGGAAACCAAACTGATGATTAGGTACTAATTCAGCCCTCTCTATGATAGGTTTTAACCTTTTTAGTAGTAGTTTCTCGAAAAGTTTGGACATAACGGGCAAGAGAGAGATAGGTCTATATGATGATGCTTCATGAGGCGGTTTTCCCGGCTTAGCAATCATGATTACCTCTGCAACTTTCCATAGGTCTGGTACGCAATGTAATCGAAACGCTGCATTGATTAATGTTGTCAATTTCACAATACCTTTTCTAGGAAATTTGTGTAGAATTTCACCTGTTATCAGATCATAACCCGGTGCTTTTTTCGGGCGTATACTGATTTTTATTTCCTTTTCAACCTCTTTAGGTGTAACAAGCATGATATCGTCACATAAATGGTGAGAATTCGTTTGAGGGAGAGTCCGTTCACCTGTTCCATTTTCATCAGGTTGGAAAATAGATTCAAGGTATTCTGCAAACCGCTTCGCTTTTTGTTCATTATTAATTGCCCATTTATTATTGCTGCTTTCTCTGATCGGAGGAATTGTAAAGTTGTTTTTATTTATACTTTTTGTAGCTTTCCATAAAGCGTAGTCTGTACAACGGTTACCTGTTAATTTTTCAAGATAATTTTCAGTGAGTTCGTCGTTATAGTGTTGTATTTTTCTGTTAATTTTTTTTTGCCAAATTGTTGAGAATTCTTTTATCTTCTGGACATCTAGTATAATGCCACACTTTGCGTTGTTTCCTTTTTTGCTCAATTAATATCTTGATTTCTCTAGGATAGACATTTCCTCTAGTTCCTTTATTGGCTACAGGTGTGTGTTTCCAGAGTGATTGTTGTATAAGTTTTATAAAATTTTCCAATTCGCTATTTAATTGCTCAGTTGTCTTGAGTGGAGTTCTCAAGTTTATATTGCGGTCTAAGTCTGTTCTAAAGCCTTCCCAATCAGTTTGCTTGTTAACCAAAGCAGGAGGTTTTTCTTTTAGTATAATTTTGTCATTAACTTCTAAAAATATTGCAGAGTGGTCAGAGTTCATATCATAACTCTGGTACGTTTTTAGATAATTTGTAGATATATTCTTGACAATAAAAAAATCTATAAGGTCAGGTATTTTATTTGGATCGGTTGGCCAATATGTTGGAGTTCCCGTTGATGTAGTATCACATTTCATTTCTTTAATAGCACTCATAAGTTCTTTGCCCTTAGTTGTTGATAGCCTTGAGCCCCAATATGTGTGCTTGGCGTTGAAGTCCCCTCCAAGTATAAATCGATTACCAAGGCATCGTAAGAAATTCATATACTGATCTTTTTTTATGTTATATCTGGGTGGACTGTAGATAGACGAAACCACCACCACTTGTCTTTTTGTTCTCAGACTGATCGCCACAGCTTGTATCTCTTTTTCTTCGTAAGTATAGTACTCATGGTGATCTATTTGTTCCTTGATGATGACAGCACTTCCTCCTCTTGATGTATTATCCGGATGTAGTGCGTGATAAATTTTGTAGCCCTTAAATTTAATGTGACATTGTTTAGTAAAATGTGTTTCAGATATAAGACACACATCCACTTTTTCCATGTCTAGGATAACTTGCAGTTCATTTTTATGCTTTAGTAATCCATTTGAATTCCATACCATTATTTTAATTATGTTATTCATTTTTGTGGCTTGGCAATAGTAGATATTTTGGTGCTACTTTCGATTTTTTGGAGACGTTCGTCAAACGATAGCATAAGTTTTAAGATATCGTTTAACTTCTTATCAGTACTATCGACATTTTTGATAATATTTGAATTATTTCTGCTCGTTACCTGGGCATAAGATAATGTATTTTTTGTGGTTTTGGTGTAACTAGCTTTATTTGAACTAGATTTAATTGCACTTTTTTTATTATGTGTTTCTGATTCTTGATTCGTTGATCTCGCTGGTTCTCCTGGCTTAGCATTTCTTGTTCTACTTTTGTTGCGTAGCATTTGTATTTCTTTGGCAACGAGACACCCTCGATAGTTTGCAGGGTGGTTATCGCCACAGTGGACACATTTAGGTTTTTCTTCTTTAGATTTTTTGCAATCACTCGTTAGGTGTTTTCCAGTGCATTTTACACACCTAGGTTCTTTGGAACAGAACTTTTGTGTATGTCCATATGCTTGACATCTCTTGCACTGGGGAACTAACCTATTAGTTTTAATTGCCTGTATTTCAACTTTACAGCCCAAAATTGTATTTATTTTGTAAATTTTATTTACATCTTCATCATTAGAAAATGTGAGCATAAACATATTTAAAGGTTCTTTTCTTCTCCAGCTTAGCTTATTGATTGGTTCAGTTATTTTTAGCCCTTTATTTTATAGATCTTCAACAATTCTTTCTGGTTTACACGAAAAGTGTAGTTTTTTTGCCATGACTCTAATGGGTCTGTGCTGTTTGTTTTCATATGAGTGCCAGGAACACTGCTTATTATTCAATAACTCCGTTATTGATCTATACGAGTCCTCAGTGCTTGTATTTATCTTCAAAGAGTTACCGCTGAGCATTTTGGTTGTAAATGTATCAGCCGACTGGGTAGCTGTTAACAGGTCGTATAATTTTTGATATTCCATTACTTCGTCCACTATTATTGGTGGTGGTAATGGAGATTTTTTTATTTTTTCCTTCTTTTTTTCTTGAGTAGAGTGCTCAGTATGTCGCTCTGATTTTACATCTTGGGAGGGTGAAGTGTTCAGTTTTCTTTTCTTCCGAGACTTCGTCCGGATCCACTCTGTTTCTTTTGCGAGTTCTTCCTCGTCAGTGTGGTAATCCATTGAATTTGATTCTGTAGCAGTTGGTGCAGGTTGGCTCTTTGCCAAGCATTGCAACTGTTCTTGCAGAATCTCTATTTGGCATTTTAAATCGCCTACTAGAGTTTCTAGTTTTTTTCTCTCTTCTCTTTCAGCTCTGTAGTAGCTGTATAGTTCGTGCTCGAGATCGGTTTTTAACTTGATCTGCTGATCCTTCCCGGGTGAGCCTGACGCCATTATTAGAGCTATACGTGTGTATTCGCCTTAACAATGTTAGTCACGTTCGGAACGTCATTATCTAGGTCGCCACATTATAGTTCATTAAACTTAATGTATAGCACTACACAACTTGTGCAATGCGATATAATGATGCGCATGCACTTTTTCGCGTAAGTCTCAGTGACAAGCGTTCGCAAAGGAGGTCGAACGATCACTGAGGAAAACATCGTGAGGAAACCTGCATATCGGAAAAGGGTTCTAAAAATACTTTGAAGATATGTGAAGTCCCCAATCCGCATCGGGCAAGCGTGGTGGACTATGCCTAACCCCTCTTCGGAGGAGACCTGAGCTCAGTAGTGGGCAGTAATGGGTTGTTACAGTACAGTACAGTACATAGATTTACAGTGTGTAATGACGTCACGAAAATTAGCATATTTTTGAATATTTGCTGCATTTGCAAAATATCGTGCGAATGTTTTGACAAAAGTTGATGTAGATAGATTCCGACAGAACTAAATAAAGGCCTGTACCTGTCCTGTAAAAAACCTTGTACTTTTTGTTGGAAAGGCAAAAATTCGTATTTTTTTTAATTGGAGGAAATCACCGGATCATGTCTGGGGGCGGGGTATGTGGGGGATTTGAACCGCACTAAAACCTCCAACCGCTCGCACTCTCTGTCCGAACCCCGGCTGAGGCCAGAATCCAGCACGGGGTTATGAGGGATGACGCGTTACGCCATCGGCACTCTTTCCCGTCGCGCCAAAATGCGTATGCCGAAAATAAATATTTTGCGCGAATTTTTTCGCAGCATCCCTATTCCTCAGTACATATTATAATACTAGCTGACGCACGCAACTTCGTCTGCGTTACAAAGGGGTTTAAACAGTACCCGCAATGCCGTCGAATTATTATTTTCGCGGCCCCACATATTCATTGCGTTTTATACTCGTAATAACTTCTAAACGAAAAGTCCGATTGGAATAAAACAAAAAGTAATTTACTTCTACATTAATACTCTTGATAACAAAATTCTTAATTTGGATAAGGGTTAATATAACCATACTCATTTAACGTTAAATTCAATCTCGGGACGAAAATATATTTTTTATAAACATAAAAGGGGTTATTGTGACTAAACTATGATAGTTAGATATATGCTGTCGCGGACTTTTTTGTTTGTCTTCAAAAGACCTAAAAACCCGTAGTACATCATTTTGTTCTATTGTCAATAGTTTTTGCAGCGTACGCATAAATAGGTGTTCTATTTTTCACCTTTTGTTACATATTCGATATTTTCATGCGGATCCCTAATTTTTTTGAAAATAAAATATAGCCTATAACCTTCCTCGATAAATGGACTTTCCAACAGTGAAAGAATTTTTGTTATCGGACCAGTAGATCCTGAGATTAGCGCGTTCAAACAAACAAACAAACTCTTCAGCTTTATAATATTAGTATAGATAATCAGTTTTCTTACCTTTGGAGTAGCCGCTTCGTTTTGTGCGCACGTATGTAGTTTTTCTCTTAACAAATTTCCATCGAAATTAACGTAACTTTGGTATAAATTTCTAAAATAATCTGCGTCTCTTATTTTAATGTTGTACTTTGAAGGCGAATTCCAATGGAGGACCTAAATGCAAAATATTATTATAGGGGTGGTCAGGGGTCTTAATTGGGAACTATGGGCTCCTAATTCGGAGGTAAAAATTTACATTTAGGGCTTTTTATTAGCATTTTAGCGATTTTGAAAGTACTTTTTAGACATAACTAGCTGGCCCACACAACTTCGTCTGCGTCACTTAAGGAAATTTTCTCACCGTTTAAACCGTCCCTGGACTTCTACGAATTTTTCAAGATTAAAAAAAGCCAAATCGGTTCAGTCGTTCTCGAGTTTTAGCGAGACTAACGAACAGCAATTCATTTTTATTTTAGACATAATTAACTATATTTCATTTTTCAAAAGTCATAAAGGCAAACTTGTAAATGATTTTTTTTTTGCTATTTATTTAATTTACTAGACTGTAATATGGACTACTTAGGAAAAATATGTTAGTTAAATAAATAAAACATACCTTAACATTATTCTTATTCTCTCCATAACAGTTTTTAGCCAATGTTTTTGTAGACATCTGCACATTGTACTGACAACTTATTTTATATACAAACTTCGGATATTTCTTAATGATAGCATTTATGACATCTTGGTCAGCCAATGTCGTCTGTTTTAATTCCTCTATGTTCTCATAAATAGCTGTTTTCCATAGACTAGTCCAAGCTGTGTTAGTTCTTATTTTTTTTAGGTCTAGCAACATTACGCCTGTGTTAAAACCTCGGCCTAGAGCTGGCCATCTTTTCGCTTTGTCGTAATACCAGTTGCTTTCATTCTCGACTAGACCTATAAACTGATAGGGGTAAATGTTTTTATTTGTATTAGATTTTTAGAAGGGTAGGTTGGTCCTAGGAAAAGTTGAACAAGATTTCGATGAGAGCAATTTGATAGAGAAATTTAAAACAAAAGCTGGTGGAAATACAGGGTGGGCAATCTAACGTTTGCATTTTGAACTTCTGTTTATTTAGAGAATGACAGCTCAAGTGTCATTCAATTTGTGTTTATAATTTAGTTAAAGGTTTGACATTTACGAAATGGGACGCTATACGCTTGAACAAAATTGGGAAATATTGAAAAGTTACTGCCAAAGTGGTGAGTCCAGACTGTCCAGACTTCAGTCCAAACTCAACGAATTGCCATGCTCAACGAATTTTTGTTTCCAAAAGTAGAAGAGTATGACATGGACGACATTTGGTTTCAACAGGATGGCGCAACATGCCACACAGCCAACATGACAGTCGAACTTTTTCAAAATGCAAACTTTATATGGCCCACCCGCTATGTTTTAAAGATATTCTTGGATGTAACAAATTTCATCCTAGGTAGTACCGAGCGTGATGACGTGTCATTTTTCAAATGAGGCTTGAAGATTATTTGAGAAGTCGTAGGTAGCGGGTAGGCAGTGTCCTCCGTCCTTGCAGTGGTACAAGAAGAACGGTAACCACTTACGATTAGATGGCCCGTTTACTTAAGACTTTGGTAGACGATTCAAGGGCTGTTACAAGTACCTACAAACAATACCGTCGGTTGGGCGTTGATGAGAGGTTAATTATGTAATACACTTTACCCCAAGAAAATGAACAAATTTATACCTGGTCCTCCGTCATATCTCTGAACAGTCTCCACAATTCCGCCACATCACTGACGAAGGTCAAATCCGAGTCCAGAACCATGATCTGACTCAAATTCTGCGGTAAAATATCCGGGAACAACAGTTTGACTAGCGCATAGACCCCTGAGTAATGACTGTTGGGGATCCAACGTACCTGAGCTAACTTATCCTGGGCATTGTAACATGTATACTTAACTGAAAATATAATAGAATACCAAATACAGTAAGTGGCCGAATGCACATCGGCATTTAGACAGAGAGCTGAATATAAATTACTAGATGACCCTCGCAACTTCGTCTGCGTCACAAAGGGGTTGAAACAGTACTCGCAATGTTGTCATAACTTCAACTTTGTGACTAAACCATGATAGTTAGATCTCGCGGACTTTTTTTAGATCTGCCTAATACCTTCCTATTTATATATAGCCTATAACCTTCTTCGATACATGGACATTCCAACAGTGAAATAATTTTTGAAATCGGACCGGTAGTTTCTGAGATTAGCGCGTTCAAACAAACAAACTCTGCAGCTTTATAATCTTCTTTCTCTAATATATAAAATTCTCGTGTCACGGTGTTCGAACTTGAACTCCTCCGAAACGGCTTGACCGATTTTGTTGAAATTTTTTGTGCTTATCCGGTATCTATGAGAATCGGCCAACATCTAATTTTCATCCCCCTAAATGTTAGGGGTAGTCCACCCCTAATTTTTTATTTTATTTTTTCGACGCAGACGAAGTTGCGTGGGGCAGCTAGTATTAGTATAGATATAGCCGAGCAGGTGTGTGCGACAGAGATGGCGCTCTATAAAACCGAAATTATGAATTGCTGTCATTCCAAATGCCGATGTGCAATATATATATTCGGCATCTTTCTGTACTTTAATGAAAGACCACAATATAATTCAATGAAATATGTACAACATTTTTTTAATCATTTAGTTGGAGCGGGATGTATACTAATTCAAGTCGTGGTAGCCGAGTGGTCAAAGCGCTTCCTTCCGAACGGGAGGTCGCGGGTTCAAAACCGGCCGGCTTGTCTAAATGTGAAAAAGATTTATGTGCAATTTTTCACAACACCACTGGCTAAAAACGGTGAAGGAAAACCTGCATGTCGGAAAAGGATTCTAAAAATCCTTTGAAGATGTGTGAAGTCTCCAATCCGCACTAGGCAAGCGTGGTGGACTATGCCTAATCCCTCTTCTGAGGAGACCTGAGCCCAACAATGGGCAGTAATGGGTTGGTACAGTACAGTACAGAATGCTAATTCGAGATCCTTCAGATTGTCTCAACCTCAACGTCTATTATTAACATAGGCCTTCCCAAACATCACCACAACAACCGATTCTGTGTTGTGACCACGACCCTGACCAGATCGTCGATCTTGTGGGAAGTCTGCTCACGCTGTGGTTCGTGGCCACCAGGCACACCTCATGCCATAACCAAATACAATCTTAATAAAAAAAAACCTCAATAACAATTACGTATATTTACCATCAGGCAGCATCCAAGTGTCAAAAAGCACAGCAACGGTATGCTCAGCAGTGTTATCTACCACCATATGAAAATGCAAAGGATTCTGTCTATTATGTAACAACGATTTCAACATAGGAGTGATCAGTCTTGTACATTTACCCATACAAACTAAAGCTATGTGCACTGTTTCACATAATGTTCCTATTGAGTCTGGTATCTGAAAATTAATATACAGTTGCCTCAATCGATGGAACTAAAACATTCGGAAACAACCTCGGGAACAATTTAGTAAAACTTAAATAGGAATAATAATAATGTGCATGTCTTCCGACAGCAATAGCTAAGCCACAACCCTTTGCCTTAACGCTTTTTAATTTTATTGTTCTTAGTTGTTAAATTTAGTCTAGTTTGTGTTATGGCAATAAATTTAAATGTTTTTTTTTTTTTTTAATATAAATTTTTTTATTAAATTTAACATTTATTTTCTAAGTATTAGTTTCACTTTCAATTTTTAAAAATCATTATCACCGGCTTTTTAGCAACAATAATTCTGTCAGTGACAACAGGCTAGTCCTAGAAGAGCATTATATGACTAAAGGTAGTTATTATCCTGGCTACCTGGTTATATCTATGCAAGTACTTGCTGTTGCAAAACGAGAAAAATCAGAAACCACGTCTAATATTGACATGAACATTATTACTATTACATTCTATGTTGATCTAAATCTTACATGTACTTATCAAAACAATAATACTTATCATACCATTTTACATCTTAATTACTGCGATAAGAAATGTAAACTTTGTGTCTAGGTGTAATATAGGTCTTAAACATTTGTACTATAGCACTAAAATATACTGAATTTAAAACAATATGATATATATACATATAATAATTGTCTGGAAATTAATTATGCATTTATGTCATTGAATACAAGACAGGTGTTCATTAAAATGTATTTCAGACAGCTTTGGCAACAATTTTTTTAAATAGTATGCTTTTTCAATTTGATTATTTGAAAAAACTTTTAGTTGATTTACCAAGATTTTACTTTCATTACAAAAAGTTATTTTGTATTTTTATTTAATGTTAAATTAAATTATAGCCTAAGTTATTTTTTAATAAAAGAACTTTCTACAAGTAAAATATTTTTGAAATTAGACAAGCATTTTTAGTCTCATTCTGAACACATTTAAATAAAGATCTATCTTTTTTTCAATTATATATCTGCATGCAAAACTGATATAAATATACACTTTCTAATAAAATAATACTCACTATAGGAACTTCGTACTGAGTTGTATATTCTACCTGTTTCAGAGTGTGTGATTTTAACTGAGATTTATAAACATTATTCTGTGATTCCAGCACGCTTATCCTCGATATCAACCACCAGTAATATATGATGGAGACCACAATCCACACTCCGAATGGCATTACCAACCATGGTCGTAAAACTAGGCATGATAGTATGTTTTTTGTTCTGAAATTCATGACGGGTTTGATCTGTAATTTAATAGCATGTTATCAAAATGTTGGATTATGTTACGGTGTGTACAATAATCAATTGATTTAATTTTTTTTAAGAATATTTTATTTTTAGGTATTTTACCCTTTTTACTGGCTCACGGCCACTACTTATCTTCTAGGTAATTTTTGAATTGACAGTCTATTAAGTTATTTTATTTCATAAAGGTGTTTCATTTGTACTTTACCAAACTTTTTGTAAACACTAGTCTTGGCAGATTACAGCTCCTTCATGAAACAAGACTAAGACTTGCAGTTCAAAAATTTCAATTATAAGTATCAATAATTATTTAATAAAAATATATGGCAAATAAATCGTAATTTTCCTGAAAAATAAGGAAAAACACTAGCTTACCTTTTTCAATGTACTGGTTCTGAATTCGTCTGTTGAGCTTCTTTTAAAGAAATTTTATATAATTACAAGCAACATTTAAATGACAATTGTACTTATTTAAATTTACGAATTAACAGTACTTATTTATGTACATTTTTAGCGCAATTATTTAATTAATTGGATCGTTTTACTTTTGTCCACTTAAACATTCTAAAAGTATTTAGTATTTATTCTTTCATTTAGCATTATTTCTTGTTTCTTAAAACAATTTATTCTACAAATCAAAGCATGAAATAATTAAAATTTCAGTAATATATTTTTATTTTACTAATTACAGCCGGAAACAGCAAGTGATTTTGACATTTCATCACTAAATGAAACTGACAAATGACACTGCTGACAGCAAGAATTTGATTTGTAGGGTTAAGTCCCTAGAAAGCAAGCAGTTTACAAAAAATGAAAACTGTCGCTTTATAATTTGTCTCAACGAAATACTACTTATTTAAACTAATTACTTCTAATACTAATTAAAAGTCAACAGTGATCAGTTCCTATAAAGCTATAAGTCACGATCTCGCATCGTGATGATTTCACAAATTATAGTTGAGCAATTTAGTCCGTAATGTTGCAATGCGTGGACCCATTTTGGTGATTTCAAAAATACTTGTAGCACAACGAGCAATGCTAATCTGTTCTGTTTTATAAAAGGCAAAACTATTAGTCTTTTCATAAGGGTAAAATTGCAATAAAGTGGTAAAAATACCTTAAATATGCAAAGATTAATTTCAGATTTTTCAGAAACAGCATTGGAAACATAGTCGTTAGCCAAAATCCTTAACTTTCCAAAATTTAATTAAGATTTTCATTATCTTCAGTTGTTTTACTTCCACAAGTACAGTAATTGCTTACTTTACTTGTACTGAGGGATCGACACTCATGACTCGTGAGTTTCTAGAGTAGTCGAGACATGGCAAATAGCTTAAAATCAAGGTCCTCACGTTTTCAATTTTGGAAATTGTATAAATTTCCCTTTTATTTTCTGCTTAATATAATTGATTGATATGGATATTATGGCTTGTTTGCTGAATCAGAAAAAAAAGACATGAATTCGTTAAATTTATTTAATAAAATACTGTCAAACACGCATGTATATAAAGTTTAATATGTAAAGGTATCAATTATATGTATAACTTCTATATTTGTACATAAGTTATATAAATTTGATCAAATATTACTTCTAAATGCAGTAGGTATACTTACTTATATAATGTCAAGATTTTTTTGTACTGAATCTAATATAATTACCTACATGTCATGTTTATAAAGCCTAAAGTCGTCTAAAATATACTTAATTATATATTTTAAATTGTCATACATAAACCAATACCAAGTATATTTAATTTTAATAGTGAATGCAATAAAATGGTGGGATTGTTCATAAATAAATTCTAAGTTGTTAAACCTCTAAAAAGAAATCCAGAGACGCTGTTTAAATTTAAGGAATTGATTAGTAAAAGAAAATCAAGTTTGTTATTAGCGTTCTAAGAAATCGTAATAGAGTAGAAAAACGTAGAATTAAAAAAAAACCATTCATTAACATAAAGTTAAATCTTAAAACTATTCTAAGTACATAATTATTTAATAATATAAAAAAACACACGACGATATAATCTAATATTCTTAATTAATTTCCGTTTCCCCTCCCCACTGCCTTGGTTGTTCCTGCTGCTGAGGCTGGACATAGGGCTGGCCGTAGGTGTATCCAGGGTCTGAAGGTTCCACCACCTGGACCCCTTCCGTGGGCTCAGGACTGTCTTCCGTCACATCCTTCTTGTAGGGGATGCTCTCGTCATCTGAAGTTACTTTGACGGATTCATCGGGGTCCATCGGACGGGTTCTGAAAAGTTAAATCAAATAATAAGAAAGGTAAGTAAACGTTAGATCCTTAAAATTAGAACATGCGATCAGTTTATGTGTTTTTTAATTAATTGGGTTTTGACAGCATAATTTACCAAGTTATGTATTTCTAATATTCATACCTATAGATACTAACTGAAGATCAAATAACTATAATATATCCATAATATATCAATAATTTCAAGTAACGGGTGGTTAAATTGTAAGGGCCGATTTTGAATGTGAACCACACCTAAACGCCAAGTATTTTTCCAAATTTAATTTGACATTTCTCTACTTCAGACTTACTCAATTTGAACCATAGAGAGATACACAATCCAACAACGTGTTAAAGTTATCCAGACTTATTATGAAAATGGGCGTTCAAAGCAAAATGCACATCGTGCACTTCGTGATTTTTTTGGTCAATTTGATCGTCCAAATGTGCGTACAATCGCAAAAATCGTGAAAAAATTCGAGCAAACCGGGTCTGTAGAAGATGTGAGAACACCAGTGCATGCTCGTACAGCTCGTACTGCAGAAAATATTGCTGCTGTTCGCGATAGTGCAAAATGAGGCTGGTCAGGCAGTTACTGTGAATGGTGTTCGCTATCGTGAGATGATAACGAACTTTTTATGGCCACAATCGGAAGATATGGATGTGGACGATATGTGGTTTCAGCAGGACGGTGCCACTTGCCACACAACTAACGAAACAATGGCTCTTTTGCGCAACAAATTCAATGGCCGTGTTATCTCACGTAATGGTGATGTCAATTGGCCCCCAAGATCATGTGATTTGACACTGTTGGACTTTTTTCTTTGGGGTTATTTGAAAGAAAAGGTGTACGTCGATAAGCTAGCAACAATTCAAAAGTTAAAGGATGAGATAATTCGGTACATTAACGGCATAGAACCTCCATTATGCCTCAGCGTCATCGAAAATTTGGACCATCGTATGGAGGTGTGCCGCCGAAGTCGCGGCGCTCATTTGGCCGATATTTTGTTCCATACATAATTGAGTAATACCAATATATCATAATAAAATAAAATTTCAATAATTTCCTAAATAGTTTGTATTTTATTCAAAATCAACATCGGCCCTTGAAATTTAACCACCCGTTATTTATGATCTAATCTAATCTACTTTAAAAGATACCGAATTGAACCCAAACATAGGCTCAACACTCACTTGACATCCAAGAACTCATTTTCCTCCCGTTCTTCCGCCTTCCTCCTCTGCAATATCCTCCAGCCGACGCAGATGAGGACTATTATGATGGGCAGCATCACCGCGCTGATGATGCCCCATGTCGCACCCAGGGTACGAGACGAGTACTCTTGTTTACCTGGTTTAGAAAAAAATGTGTAAGAGTAACTATACATAATCTATTTAATAGATTGTAGTTATTTATATTGTTAACATTGATTTCAGTTATATTATTATATGGTCAAAAGAGAAAGTTGAATTAACATCAACAATTACTTCATAACAATTAACGATACCTGATATTGCATCTGCTCTCTTTCTACGTCAAATCTTTCTTCAATTTAGGACTTATTATCTTTAAATTAAGTAACCGACAAACAGGCTTTTGCAACGCACCAATTTTGCCAGCAGATTATCTACCACACTATTAGATATCAGCCGACCTACTTTATCATAGAAGTGCAAATAAAAAATATACTCACTGTCACTGTGGCCCAGTTTTTTGTGTACAAAATGATAAGAAAGCAAGCAATAACCTTACATATTGTTGGAAAAATAAAACACATCACATTGAAAGAGAAAATTTCCATTCCACAAGAGTGGTCGTAAGATATTCCTTGCTTTCTTATTAAAAACAAAATGACGATATTGGAAGTTATTCTACCGATTGGGAACAGAAATTTCCTCTTGATGTGACTGGCTTTTGTTTTTATAAATAAACTGTATTTTCGTAACATGTACAATAAAATAGAAAAAAAACAACATTAAAAATAACGGGAAATCTCACGGAACACTAAACATAAAAGTGCAGTTTCTGATATACTGTGCAAGCTAAATTTAAAAATTCCCCCACACTTGTTGTCATACGAATGGGCAGTGAAATATTACTAATCTATACTAAGTATCTACGTAATTTATTATTTTAAAGCTGAAGGATTCATTTATTAAGATCGTTTACTCATTCATATATTTATTTAAGTATTCTCCCTTTCCATATCGAGATTAAGAATCTTATTATTTAAAAATAACTGTTGACCAATGAAAATATTGCAGAAACGGGGAAAAATTACTTCCTTCAGCTACTTTACTACACTTATTCTACTTTACTACTAAAAATCAAACCATAGTTGATCGACTACTAAGGGTGGGTACTTCGGATGTCGGTGGATCAATAAGAGTCTCCATAGACTTGCCCTTGGTAGGGGGTATGGAGAAGGTTTTAATGCCATCAGCAGGAGCACTTTTAGGGGCTTCAGGAAGACCAGGGTTATTATAAGTACTTCTGGGACTTGCATCAGAAGATGGGCTTATCGGAGGGGAATAAATTTCAGAGTAGGTGGGTGAATACTGCGAAGGTATTGGACTGTACTGATCGTCAAACTTAGGGGCGTAAGGATCCTCTGACCCTTCTTTGGTGGAGTATCCTGAATCTGATGGAAGAGCCTGACGACCTGTTTGTCGAGGTCGGTTCAAATATTGTATGTCTTTGGCCGGACGTGTGAGAGTAGAATCTCGGTTAGATTCGGTATCAGAAGGCGAGGTTAGCGACAACAAGTCCTCTTCAGATAAATCCCATAGTTTTTCCGGGAATTCCACTTCAGGAGCATTTGGTAAAGGCTCGTTAGTGCGATATGTTTTGTCGTACGCGCGACGCTTCTTAGGGAAGCCTGAAGATTTGTCAGATTTGCCAGAATCGCTTTTACCGGAATCCGGGTACCCTATTCCTGAGCTATCGCCATCAGCTGGGGGTATTAGGGCCGATCGCCCCACAATACCGGTAGCTGGAGCTTCATCTGTGGGAGTTTGGGGGACCTTTTTCTCGGAATCAGGTAGTGTGGAGGATTTCATAGTGTCCGTGATATTTCCCATTGATGGTGATCTAAGGTTAAGTCTGGAAGCTGATTTAGAACGCGGTATATCTTCGAAACGGAAGCCTTCCTTGCCCTCGGAGCGTGGTTTGTGCCAGCACCAGAACCAGAGAAGGCAGATCAAGAGCCCTAAAGGTAGAATAACTGCCACTATGACGCCCCAGGTCAAGAAAAGTGCGCGCTGAGAGAATTCTTGATGACCTGAGTATGAAAATTTGTGTTTGTAGAGTATGACCTAGGTGTGCGTGTTTTTTGAAGCCTGTTATTAAATTGAATAACATATCTCATATTTATGAAGTCAAGAAGTAAAACTTTATTAACACAAGTGAATATAATTTTTAAAAAACTGATCCGTATAATCTTAATCAATCAGTCTAGAATATGAATAGATAGAGCTACATTAAAAAAAAAATACGCGTTGTCAGAAGTGTGTGTAATAGTAAAATTTGATTCATTAGAAACTTACGTAGACACTCAGTGTATCCATAGTCAGGTAGATTCCACCGGCCGTTGTCTTCGCAAACTCTTCTCACGTCTCCAATCAGAATGAAGTTTTGATTGCACTCGAAGTTTACCTTTTGTGAACAATAATAATTATAATTTACACTATTTAATAGGTATGTTGTTTAATTAGAAGGAACTAAAACTGGACTTGCAAACTGCATACGCAAGTTTGTTTGAAGACGATTTTTGTTAAACTCTTGATATTCGAATTTTTAAGACTTGTTAATTGTTAAGTAACAAAGGAAAATGAGCTGTTTTAAATTCGGATACATTTTCTGACGTAAAAGAAACGTCCTTAAAACTATGACCAATTTTCTTTTTATAAATATACCTTAATCAAAACAATAGTTATCTCTAATATTATTAACTCAGAAAATACTTACCCTGGTACCAGGCGTGAAGAAGAAGTTACTCTTTCTTCCGAAGCGAGGAGTCTCTAAAATACCACAACTGATGACCCGCCTCGCGTTAGTTTGTTTTATGTTAGTCTGAGAACAAAACATAAATAATAAATATTAATGAGAGTAACTGTGAGAAACTGATTCGACAATATAATTGGTGTAGGTACTAAAGTAATCTAATAAAACTATTTAACCTAAGTAAAAGTGCTCATTTATGTGGGAATGGTAGTTTCTGAACGAACGATGTTGTGAAAGATGTTTTTGAACGAAGCTCAGAGTGAAAGAGATGACAGATGTAAGAGAGAGATAAAAAAGGAAGATGGACGAAAGACGCGAAAGACGAACGTTGTGTTAAGAGGTTTATTATTTTTTATATGTTACATCATTTGTTAAGTTGTGAAATAAAGTTTCCGTACCAGTCCTCGGTTTTTAAATTCTATCCCCACAAATTTTGGGGGCTCGTCCGGGATAGAAAAAATCTTCAGGAAAAATAGTACGGGAAAAACGACGCCGACACGTGGAGAAAAAAAAAAGAAGATCGCGGACGCTAAGTTCAAGATACACACGAGGTACACTACTTTTGTATTACGACGGCTACAAAAGCGGTAAACAGAAGGATGGCAAGACGATGTACCAGAAGCCATTCTTTTGAAGACGACGGTATCTGTGAGCAATCGTCGCGAGGCATGTTCCACCTCACAGAAAATGTGATTAAAAAGTTCAACGGGAGTGATCAAACATATGCGGTGACGAAGTGGATACGGGATATCGACGAGAACGGAGAAATATTCGAATGGACGCCTAAACAAAAATTGTTGGTGGCGCGGCGTTCATTGACGGGCACAGCAGCGTTGTGGCTGAACTCTGAAAAAACATTTACCAGCTGGGAGTCATTGAAATTAGCAATTTCCAAAGAATTTCCGGATACCATCGATGCTAAAACAATCCACGAGATGATGAGCGCAAGAATCAAGAAAAAGAGTGAATCGTGATTACATGTTTGCAATGAAGGAGCTTGGACGTCGAGGTAAGATGGCAGACTACGTTGCAATTAAATACATCGTAGACGGGATCCACGACAACGAAGTGAATAAAATCATGCTTTACGGAATAACGACGTACTCGGAGCTGAAAGAAAAACTTAAAATTTACGAGACGGTCAAAGAAAAAATGCAGAAGGAACCAGAAGTTCGCGAAAAAGAAAAACTGAAAAATACTACGAAGCCTAGATGCTACAATTGTGGAGAAAGGTGTCATATTAGCGATGATTGCCCGAAAAAGTCACAAGGGAGAAAATGTTTTCGTTGTAATGAGTATGGTCATATTTCTTCAAATTGCCCGGCGAAGTTCAGAAATTCATCGGCTACGGAACGGCAACCAAAACACGTGAACATCACCACCAATCAAGACGGCGCGAACGCAACACACGACAATGTTGGCAGCAATGCAAAGGGTGTGATTGGTCAATCGGACAACATGGCGTTTGACAGGTGTCATAGGGGCGACTCTAGTGTTTTCGATGTAAACAAAAATTGTAAAAATATGGAAAAACCTTTAAAATTAATTAAAATGTTTGGTGATAATGAAATTAACGCATTGATTGACAGTGGCAGTGAAGTGAATTTAATAACAATGGACTGTTATGTGCAAATGGGTTCTCCGAAGTGTTATTCTAACGAGAATATAGTTTTAACTGGTTTAGGTTTGTCAAAAGTGATTTCGAATAAGCAATTTATAACGTGTATTGAAATAGATGGTATTACGTATCAAGATGTCAAGTTCCATGTAATTCCTAAAGATTGTATTCCTTTTAAGATAATATTGGGGCATGAGTTTTTAAAAAATGTAATAACTGTAATGAAAAATGGTTTGGTATGGATGAAGCCAAACAATTGGTTGAATAGTTTGAGTTGTTTTCCATGTTGTGTTGATATTGTAGGTCATGTATTGGATGAGGGTATAAGAAATGAGGTTACTAGTTTAGTAGACAACTACAAGCCGTGTCAAACAAAAGAAGCTCCTATTGAGTTGAAAATCACACTTAAAGATGACATCCCAATAGCTCAACGACCCCGTCGTATCTCACCGCGGGAACAAGAAGAGGTGGATAAACAAATCAAAGAGTGGTTGGAA
Source organism: Trilocha varians (assembly GCA_030269945.2). Classification (NCBI taxonomy): domain Eukaryota; kingdom Metazoa; phylum Arthropoda; class Insecta; order Lepidoptera; family Bombycidae; genus Trilocha; species Trilocha varians. The sequence goes on from AP028266.1 coordinate 7,257,800, forward strand.
CAAGGAGTAATTCGGCTCAAAGAAAAGTTAGCCAGTAAACCTGTATTAAAGATTTATGAATCAAAAGCAGAAACAGAACTTCATACAGATGCTTCAGGTATAGCATATGCAGCCATATTATTACAGAAAGATGATAAAAATGAGTTGCACCCAGTACATTACATGAGCAGACGAACCACTGATGCAGAAAGTAAATATACAAGTTATGAACTAGAAGCTTTAGCTATTATTGAAGGTATAAAGAAGTTTAGACATTATTTGTATGGAAAGCATTTTAAAATAGTTACAGATTGTAAAGCATTTCAAATGACGTTGAACAAAAAGGATTTAGCAATGTCTACAAGAGTGGCAAGATGGATATTGTTTTTACAAGATTATGATTTTACTATTGAACATCGTGAAGGTTCAAAGATGAGACACACAGATGCTTTAAGCCGAAATCCGTATGTTAATCTTATATTTTCAGATCTACACACTGATTTAAAACGTGCACAAGAGAGTGACAGCGGATTAAAAGCAATTATGGATATCTTGAGAGATAGCAAACATTATAATGATTTTTATTTACAGGGCGAACTACTCTGTAAGGGACCACATCATTGTTTGGTTGTGCCACACATGATGGAAGTTGAAATTATAAAAAGGGCACATGATAATGGTCATTTTTCAAAGAAGAAAACAATGGAATTGATTAGTAAAGATTATTATATATCAAAATTAGAAAAGAAGGTTGAAGATTACATATCTACATGCATACCTTGTTTGTTGGCATCACGTAAAGAAGGGAAACAAGAAGGGTTTTTGAATCCTATAGAAAAGGGTGATACACCATTACACACTCTTCATTTGGATCATATTGGACCACTAATGGAGACAAGAAAGCAGTATAATTACATATTGACAATTGTTGATGCATTCACTAAGTTTGTGTGGTTGTTTCCCACAAAGAATACATCTACTCGAGAAGTGTTGAATAAATTAGAAATTCACCAACAAGTTTTTGGAAATCCCACTAGGCTTATTACTGACAGAGGTACTGCGTTTACGAGTAATGATTTTACAGAGTATTGTAAGCAGGAAGGTATAGAGCACATAAAGATAACAACAGGAGTACCAAGAGGAAATGGTCAGGTGGAAAGGGTTCATAGAACAATAATTTCAGTACTTACTAAACTTTCAGTTGAGAAACCTACATTGTGGTATAAGTCGGTAAATAGAGTACAGAGAGCACTTAATAGTACTTATCAGAGGAGTATAAATAGTACACCTTTTGAATTACTTTTTGGAACGAAAATGAAAAGGAAGGAAGATATTCAATTACTAGATTTATTGTTAGAAGAGGAAAGGCAAAGTTTCGTTGATAATAGAGAGGAACTTAGGAAGGAAGCAAAAAAGCAAATATTTAAGGTACAAGAAGAAAATCGAAGAAATTACAATAAGAAAAGGAAAGAATGCAGTGTATATAAAGAAGGTGATTTAGTAGCTATAAAAAGAACTCAATTTGGTGCAGGACTTAAATTGAAACCAAAGTTTTTAGGACCATATAGAATAGTAAAAGTTAAAAGAATGAATAGGTATGATGTTGAGAAAGCTGACTCACAAGTTGAAGGCCCTAACAAGACTACCACATCTGCAGATTATATGAAAAAGTGGCCTGACTACATAGATGATTGAGCAAATGGTAAATATAAGTTTAAGATTGATGGTATGAAAGGATGGATGTTTTTTATCATTTAGAATTAAAGTTGTTTAAGATGCCCTGATATTTTACGTTAAGAAGATATGTTTTGTTATGTTTATTTTACAATTTGTATTAATAATTAAGATGTGTTATGTTAACGTAATTGTAAGAATTTTGTAACTTTTATTTATGCTGTATAAGTTTTATCTATGATGTATGATGTTAAGTTGTAAAATTAGTTGTTAAGTTGTAAGTTGTACAAGTCTGAGGACAGACTAATTGCAGGACGGCCGAATGTGGGAATGGTAGTTTCTGAACGAACGATGTTGTGAAAGATGTTTTTGAACGAAGCTCAGAGTGAAAGAGATGACAGATGTAAGAGAGAGATAAAAAAGGAAGATGGACGAAAGACGCGAAAGACGAACGTTGTGTTAAGAGGTTTATTATTTTTTATATGTTACATCATTTGTTAAGTTGTGAAATAAAGTTTCCGTACCAGTCCTCGGTTTTTAAATTCTATCCCCACATTTATTTTTTATGATAAGTATCCCGTCCACGGTGTTCCCGAAGCACTATGACATGTCTCTCTATAAACGAGGTTTAAGAAACGTCCTGCATGAGTAGGTAATAACGGCCCCTCATTGCCCTGGCATTGCAGAGGTCCATGAGCGACAGTAATCGCTTACCATCAGGTGGACCGTAAGCTCGTTTATCTGCTGTGCGTCGTGCAATAAAAATGTATGTATGCATTTTTGATATGACTTTTAACTGTAATATACAACAACTTTAAATTACTTACAAAAGCGTTCACCGGAAATAACTAACTTTAGAACTATTAATGTACTATTATCTATTTAAATATATATATTGCAATTTTAAAACCTATGAACGTGTATGCACGGTGTATAAATGCAGACTGACTAGATACTATTCTTGTAACGTTGTTTTAAATCCTTGACACATGCATTTTAATGGAAAAACAATAGAATGAGATACACGACACTAAGGAATACATTACAAAAACTATAAGTAGGTACAGCAAGTTAATCTTTGCAAGTAATTAATGAGTAATTAGTATTCATTAAATGCAGTTTAATAATATACTTCTGCATGGATTAATTAATCTCTTAAGACCGGATTTGAACACAAGTTTAAGGATAACATTAGTCTTAAGGTCACGTAACTTAAATAAGTCTTAGTATTAGGTAAGAAGGACCTTGGGAGGATTTTACTTTAAGAATCCAGCACAATATAATCAAGTTCAAGATTTGTGAATAATCTGACTACATGACACTATTTTAATTGTTATCTGAGGGTGGAGTAAGACCACTCGAAGTTTATATTGAAATCTAGCTGTTGTCAGCGACCCTATGACCCGTTTTTTTTTCCCCGGCAATTACTCGATTTTTTCTCTACGTGCAAACTTTCCCTGAACTTTCACGAATAATTCAAGACCAAAATTAGCCAAACCGGTAAAGGCGAAAAGTGGTATTGATATTTATAAATATGGATTGGGAGATACTTAACTAACAACAGTGAAAATGAACCACGCAAGCATTAATTTTAGGAAAACACACCTACGTATCTAAGAAACAAAGAATGTCCTATGTAGGTACATATCATAATTGTGGGAAAACGCTTTTCTGAGCGACCGAGGTTATCTAGTTGCTTCTATGATTCATAGTTTTAAATGATTGTGAATCATTTTTGCAATTGCAATTAAGTTTAATTATATTTAATTGATCTGATATTTTAAATGAAGTTGAGAAAAATACATACTCTTTACTAGTCTTTACATAAACATTATGCACATATAGGATTTAGCCAGTTCTCTTACTGTTAGTGCCTCGTAGGCATGTCTTGATTTGTCCGTTTCGTAGTTTTATTCTACTTTTTATGTTAGAGTTTTTCTAGAGTAAATTGGTTACTTAGACATATTTATTATTACATATTATTTATACGAGAGAGTAATTAGGTAATTAGAAGTTAATTTTAATCTACTAAAACTTAAATAAAAAACCTATGAACAAAATAATACTCACAATAGACGACAAATAATTCTTCGTAAACTCAGCCATATCTCGATTCAGCGTCATACCAAAGTCATATCGGCATTGGTACGAATCCTGACATATTTCCATTGCTCGAGCCACGTCGTGAGATCTATTAGCCGGTAGAAAATCGGCTGGCTCTCGTATAAAGTTCGGTATGAAATCGTTGTCGTTATAATAAGCTGCTGTTCGACCGTATTCCCTGACAAACATCGCTACTCCTATGCCGTGTTGTTCTCGATCAGTCAGTTGCCCTGAAATTGTGAGGATGATTAGCATTTGCAGGAAAATTATTTGCGAAAATGGATGAACTTGAGAGCTTATCTTGTTTATGGATTCACCGCCGAAGACTTGTCTTTCTTTAAACGATTACTAATAGTTTTTAGAAAAATGAAAAAGCCTGACCATTTTTTCAAAGAAAATACATGTCATATTTTCAATTTATATGTCCAAATTAAGCGAAGAAAAAACACGAACAGCATATCGTGAAATCTTGGCCGTTAAAATATACAGTCATCTTGAATCTCTTCCTTTTGAGAAGTCACAAACTACAGCCATTATTTTTTTTATTCGCAATTAAAACATAAACGAAGATTATGACCAAGACCCTTAGAGTAAGATAGATCAGAAGCTTTACCACTTTATAACGAAATCAATGTATAAGAAACACTATATATTTAATTATAATAGGTATATAAAGGGTAAATTTGACTTACAATGTTGAGCAAATTCCCTGTGAGCTGTTTGGAAATTATTCAAGTCTACCGAAGCCAGCGTTCCGTCCGGTCTTGTGAAGTCATCGTTAACATCCAACGACCAATTACCGAATAGTCCTCGAGTTTGATTCTAAATAAAATAACTAAATTAAATATAGTTGCAAGTAAAGAGCTTGAAACTTAAAGGTCAAGAGTTTGAAGGGTAACATTATTCACGTTTATAAAATATAATTCTCGGACTTCAAGTTGAGCTTGTACGAAATTGATATGATCAGGATTTGTTAGTTTAGGGAGTAAAAAAAAACGAAATTAAAAAAAATATTACTTTCACAGTCTAACTATACCTCTTCTTCTTCGAAATTGAAATTATTTTGATTCCGTAGTTTACGGTGCAAAAATAAGTAAATTAAGGAAAGTTCCAAAAAGGTAATAAGGTTTTTAATTTTATTGAAACCTCCGTTTTGTTATCATCCAAGTTTAAAAAACAGAATTCTCTAAATTTTCCTCCATCAAAATTTGTGTCGACTTGTGATATCTTAAGTATGTATGTAAAGATAATATCTTACCATAAAGTTCCAAGGTAGATACACCCTCGCCGTCATAAAGCCTCTGTTTTCCACCACCTCGAGTCCAGCTCCGGACGAGAACATCACCACTATCTCCGACTGGTTCAGGATGTACATGGGCTGGTATACTGTCACACCTGGTTATACACATGAAGGTTAATAAAAATGGCAGAATTATATGCATTTAGCTTGAATTATTCCTATAGTTTTTCGCATCGATCTTATATTACATTGTACTGAAGAAAAAAAGTATAAAATAGAGTCTCCAAATAGATTACCAACGCTAAACATAAATTGTTTTACAAAATATCTTAAAGAATCTTCAGTTTAAGTCATTTCAATGTTAAACGACAAAAGATTTTGCACTTTTCCATCTATTTTTACACTTTAAGGATACAATAAAACTCGTTTTCTGAGCCTGTGTAAAGGAACTTCTTATAAAACTTACCTGGGAAGTACTGCACTCTCAGTGCACTCCTGTCGAAGTAGATCCTCTTTCCATCCGCGAACACATCCAGCCTGTACCTCCATTGCGCGTGCTGGGGTCTTATACGCACCTAAATGTTACATTAAATTTATAAATACTTATGATATAAACCTGTGTATGAATTAAAGATGTGGTATAGAGAGTTCTTCTGTTTTTCTATTGCTATGAGACTTGTCTAAATCGAATAAGGCACAAAAATATATATTTTTGACGTGACAACGTCTTATAAATCGGTTTGCCGGGTGACACTTCAAGAAACTGCGTTACGCTCCGCTCACGTTATGCGCTCACAATGAGAGCGAGTGAGAGGCACGTGTTAAATTATTGCCTTTCACTTTTTATATCTGTCTCTCTCGCTCTTAGGCGGGCTAATCATGCCCGAGTCGTTGTCACGTAAAACTTTCGCCCGTATACCGACTTTGCAGGCAACCAATTTTTTTAGCAGATAAAAGACTATGCTTTGGATTTCTGAAATGCAAGTTCAATTAAAAGGATCAACTGACAGAAGTAAACTGAATTAAATTCCTCTTTTCTGAGAGCTAAGCTAGTTTCCATCCCTTTGCAATAAGTAAGATACTGACCTCAATAGTAGCCGAGTTATTGGATGCGGCCACAACAGACGTTAAGTGTGTCGCGTTGACAGCACCGTGGATATTACGAGGTACTTGTTCGAATCTGCCTTGCACATCCAGTTTTAGTTGGGGATGATCGACTCTTGTTAAGACATATTCACCTAAACAAAGAAATTTTTTTTTTTGTGAAATTCATTAAAGAAACACTGGTTCGAAATATGAATGAGTATAAGAGTGTTGAAAAACTCCACTTCCTAAGAAGAAGTTCGTAAGAAGGAGTTCCTTTACTTGAAAATCTTTACACCGTAATCAGCCCCTGAAAAGCGTTTTAAGTAATTTGCATTTCGTGATATTTCTAGGTTATCTTTACAATGTTAAGTTTTAGTCAGGAACCTACAACTTATTCTTAGTCCTAGACTCTACAAAAACAATAACAAAAATCAACATAAGACTTAGTGCTATCTTACCTTTGCCATTAAATGTGTACTGAAGGTCATCAAATGTGATGATGTGGGGATCACCAAAGATACCAGCTACTCCTGGAGACTGGTACGCCACGCAGTCCTGGGATGGACGACGTTCAAACCTGGAGGAACATTGGTTTCAGTTGAGACGTTAGAAGAAGTTTGTTTACATTATAATAACGACTATTTAGAAAAGGCAATAATAGGTAGATACAAGTGACGATTTTCATTTGGTAAAATATTTTCGCTAAGAAATAGAATATAATATATTTCATGTACAATTACACGTTTTGCAAATGCTTTAATATTGCAAAAGGTCAGCCATTTCAAGATCTCGACGTAGAGTTAAACAGGGATATCTTCAAAGGCCATTGGTAAAAGCTAGTTAATGATTTTTTATTTATTATTTATTTATTTAAGGAAACAACAGTACATTTTAAAACTTATGGACATGATTACATAGGTTATACATAGACCACATGATTTTTATTTACCTGAAAGTTTCGCAACCAACAGCTTGTTCTTCTTGCCACATGCAACATTGATAGAATGGTATCATGTCGTGGAACCAACGGGACAAGGACGGAACCTGATTAGAACAAGAAAACGATTATTGGGTGAGATGAGTAGTTAATATGTGATGATAACTATGCTTGATTGTCTACTGTGAAGTTTAAATTAATTGATGAACAAAAGTCGTGGTGGCCGAGTGGTCGAAGCGCGTCCTTCCGAACGGGAGGTCGCGGGTTCAAATCCGGCTTGTACCTCTAAATCTAAATGTGAAAAAGATTTATGTGCAATTTTTCACAACACTACTGGCTAAAAACGGTGAAGGAAAACATCGTGAGGAAACCTGCATGTCGGAAAAGGGTTCTAAAAATCTTTTGAAGATATGTGAAGTCCCCAATCCGCACTGGGTAAGCGTGGTGGACTATGCCTAATCCCTCTTCTGAGGAGACCTAAGCCCAACAGTGGGCAGTAATGGGTTGGTACAGTAATTGATAAACAAACTTTATTGTTGGTGTAAAGTTGAAGCTTATGTTATGTGTGGTGATTTCCATTCTGACTCTCAATCTTTTCATGGATGAAAGAGAGATCTATCAAAGTACCTTATTGGCTTCGTTGTAAGGTGTGAATCCAAAGTCGTGCGACCTCGAAGGTTTGGAGCCCCACATCTGATCGTAAGATAACATGAGGAAGCCGTTCTTGTCGTAGCAGCACTGCTGACCTGAACCTTCCGCACTGGGAATAAGGTGGTAAATTCGTAATTAATACAGTTTAATATTTAGTAGATTCGTAGATCTATGAGATGGTATGTAATAAAAGAAACAAAGAACTTCATGATTAATGATTCATCTTATGTAAACATTACTCTCATACCTACCGTTCAGATGTTACATGTTTTCTTTTGTGATGATCAGTAAACGAGTAAACCTGATGGTAAGCAGTTACCGTTGCTCATAGATCTACTGTATAGGAATTGTTTAAACTTTGTTTGAAGAAGGACATGCCATAGTTATTAAAGCACATAATACCACAAATAATAATGTTTAATTCTTACCTAGGAGCACCACTCCTAACACAGTGAATACCACCCCAATGGTATCTACAAGTAGGGTTCGTGTCTCTATCACAGTCCAGATCGGGCATAAACCGACCCTTGTCCAGGAGAGCGTGTTCCAATGTACACGGACAGATCCAGACCTGGGCAGCGAAGTTCTTCAAGAAACGGTCGGTTCGAAGCCAGTTGTTGCACATGGCATTAGACCAGCGTTGGCCGTGCAGTCGCTCCCATTGAGGGGCGAAGTACCAGGCTAGAGGAATCGGACGACTCCATAGGATCCTAAAAATAATAATTGAGATATGGTTATGGACCAATTTTGGAAAGTCCTTCAGTTGTTTTGTTAAATATCCGGATGTGATTTTGACTATTTACTTTGGACATGATTAAGATGATGATGATGAAAGACAAAAACTTGATGAACTAGGACAGTCATAGACGATAATAAATTCCAGTTGTTTTTCGAGACAAATAGACTTTACTATACTTACGGAGATATCACAACCCCTCCATAAACTTCAGTGGTAGTCAAATTTATTTGCAGAAAACCAAACTGCATGTCATTGTGCATGATATTCTCTCTGTTCCTGAAGTTCTGAGGATTTATCACATATTCGCCAGTATTCGAGACTCCTGTCTCAATCATATCTATGTACTCCAACTGGGGTCTGATGGTGACTTCCTTGTAACCCCACAAACTGATCTGAAGCTGGACGTTTAGGTTTGTGGTCAAGTTGAATCGATCCCACGTGATCCTGACCTCTGGTGGATATCTTTCGTGTATGGAATTGTCTGGGAAGAAGATCTTTTCTGTGGCCGTTGCTGGGGTTTCTGGAAGTGTAAATTTTGCTGTGAGCTGCTGTTACGTAGAAATTTGAAGAGTAAAGGTAAGTCTTCTATTAATAGTTTTATTAACTGTGTACATAAGTGCTGTGTTTCTACTTTACTTTATTCAACTGTTTGATATCCCCTATAGAGCCCTGATGTTTAGTCACAAGATACCAAATCGAAAGTTACTTGAAGCTGAAAAGACTTACCAACGAAGTACCTTCCCTTCCACTTAAAAGGTTCATTGTTAATTGCCACTTCAAATCTAGCGTATCCATTATGATAGAATCTAGGCTGAACACAAACAGCTCTGTTGACATCAATCACTACTCCTAGGACTGCTTCAGTATCAAATCTACAGGTTATTCTGTCGTTAGGGTTGAAACATGGGCCTGTGATGTTGACCACAGTACCACCAAGCATGTTGCCACTCTCTGGGGCGAACATTAAGGGGAGATTGGCGCCATCTGTAATGAAAATAGGGTTAGTGCTTTAGAAGTGACTAAAGAAACTTCTCATTATCTCGCAAATTACGTTTAAAATATAAAAGCCCTAAAAGCTTGGATTTAAGTGAAAAAATACCTTTTTGGTGATTGAACTAGTCAAGTATTCAGATATCAGAGACAAAGTTAAAAATGTGTGTAGGATGGGTATTACTCATGAGAATAGGTATTTAATATGCATCAAGACAATAGCCACAATGATGATATCAAGATTAGGTTTAGTAATTATAACTCAGTACCATCGAGACAAATTATTATCGTCTATAAGAAAAAAATAATGGTTCTCATATTAATGATTTTCAGTTATAATATCAAATTGCACATACCAATATCCTTATTACACGTGCCCATCAGAATATTTTCATCGATCCTGAAGATGTGTCGACCAGGGAATCCGTTGGCCCATCCTCTGCCGGTCAAGTCTCTTAGCACCGAAGCTTGAGAGTAAGGCTTGTATTCATAGCTTCTTGTACCGTTACCAGCATTGAAACCAATCTAAAAATGTATTGTTCATTAACTACAAAGATCTAGAGAATACCAGCTCAAATGTATTCCTCTGTAATTGTTAAATTTTGCCTGTTTTCCATAGGGACAGCTAAAGTTTCTCTTATCATAACGTGATAATTTAAATCTTCCATGATACATTAAAATACCTAGCTAACCATGACTTGGTTGCTATGACGCTGTCTATAAGTGAATGAATATAAAAAAAATCTGTTCATTAGTCTCGCTCAGCTGAAACGATTTGGCTAGGTGACTTTTGAACTTTTTGTGGAAGTCCAAAGAAGGTGCAAAGCCAAGAACAAACATGAAAAAAAAACAATAATTTTAACTTTTCTCGCGTCGCAATTTGTTGTCAAAACTTGACTTTGTGACTCAGACGAAGCAGCTCGGTCCATTTAATCGTCAATACATATTTAAATTGTACTTACGTAAGCTGGTACTCCTCCTTCACCAGTAGTAGTGTCACCACCGGCCTCCGTGTGAGAACTCCAGTTGATTTCCAAGTAGTTGAACATAGCATACGTGAACACTTCATCTGTCGCCAAAACCATCTGGAATGTGTTTGTCTGAAAACAACAAATACTGGTTAAAAATATTTTTCAGTCATCGGGATATTCAGACGATCAGCGGCCAATCTTATGAAAAACATTTTTAGATGGTACACTAATTCACCATCACCATGGTCAAATGAAATTGATTTATTACTAACTACGGAATACTTCAATGCACTGAACGATGCTGCTCCATCGAGATGTTTTGTGCTCGTTTTTCTAAAACCAGTATATATTACTTAGCAGCTTCTTTAAGGAACTTCGATTTCCTAGCTATCATTCCATATTTAAATAAGTTTGTAAATAGAAAAGGCCTACCATAAACAGCGAGTTGTCGATACCACCAGCAAAGGACATGTTCTTCCAGGTGATTGTGATTGTATGCTTCGGGAAGAATGTCTCGGAACCGATGACACCTTCGCGAATGTCCCAGGTCACACGTTCTCTCATTTCCACTCCTAGTTGATCTGTACGGGTCTGGAAACATAAGGAATTATATTTATGTAAGAGATAGTTAAGAATGATTTTATGACTGATGAGATTATCCTTTTATTTGAACAAATTTCTAATAAGTTCCAGATAAGAGTGGCTTCTGCCAGAAAAAACATAAATGTAATTTGGTAATTCTGATCTTAAGTTAAAGAAAGTTAAACGGTATTAAAATGATAACAAAATTATCACCATCATCAGTCTGCAAACACAAAACAAAAATTACCACGTTGCCTGATGAAACCATCAAAACGCCAGCTGAAAAAAACTTCATCAGAAACAATTTCTATTTTACCTGCAAATCTCTGTCCAATCTGAAGTAGACACCTGGTCTTCTAGGATCTGGTTCTTCAGGCCTCATGCTACCAATACGACACTTGCTGAAGAATATTCCTATGAATGAGGGATCGTTGACGTCAGGCCAATCTCTTACAGGGAATGAAAGTGGGTATGTGTAGTGGTCTGGAGGATCGCTGAAGTATATGTAGCCGTTCATTGAAAGCTGTGAAATAAAGAGGTTTTAAAGTGAAATTTACGGATGTATGAATAAAATATCTCGTAGCATTAACAAATGCGTAAACTATCATTAACTTTTCATAAAGGTTCTTATCATGTACAAAGACAATCTTTATTATCAACTTGTAGTATACGAAATGTGAAGATCACATTACATGAGTTCTAAGGCTTCCGTTTGGTCTCTTAAACGGGCCTGTGGCTAGAGATATTATAATATATTTCTATGTACCACCGCGAATGCAGACCACGAAAATACTTAGGTAAGACAATATTAAAATCGCATTAGCAGCTCTCAAACATAATCTCCAGTTGCACTGAAGAACTTGTTACTTAAAAATATATTTTTTGAAACTTACTCTAGTATAATTGAATCTGAACCCAAAGAACGGCAGCTGAAAGTTGAAGTTCTTGTGGATCTGCGGCGTGGAAGTATGGATGTCCCTCTGGTAGTCTCCAATGTTCTCATTCCCGCCCTGGTCGTAGAACCAGTAGAGGAAGTTGGATCTGATCTGCTGGAGACGCGCTGTCGTGATGACGTAGGGCTGACCATTGTTTTGGTAGGTTGTGGAGGGTAGAACCCTTCCGTCGATGTAAGCTGTTAAATAAATTTGTTATTGAAATACGGAGTATGGGAAACAGAGAAAGCAACCTACAGTGATATTTTCGTCGTTTTATTTATTTTGTGTGTTCAGCAGGTAATGCACAGAACTAAACATAACTATAGTTAATTGTAGTTAATACATTAAAATTATCTAATATTAACGCAAAATAATAATAGATTTGGACCGATCAATTAGCCATTTAAAAGTGTTTTACCCTAGTGCTTAGTAAAGGACTGAAGACTAAATTAACTAATCTTCAAGGATTTTTTCTGTTTCTGTCTGTACCAACCCATTACTCCTCAGAAGAGGGATTAGGCATAGTCCACCACGCTTGCCCAGTGCGGATTGGGGACTTCACATATCTTCAAAGGATTTTTAGAACCCTTTTCCGACATGCAGGTTTCCTCAAGATGTTTTCCTTCACCGTTTTTAGCCAGTGGTGTTGTGAAAAATTGCACATAAATCTTTTTCACATTTAGATTTAGAGGTACAAGCCGGCCGGATTTGAACCCGCAACCTCCCGTTTGGAAGGACGCGCTTCGACCACTCGGCCACCACGACTTTTCTGTTTCGTTCTTCATTATTTTTAAAGCATAATATAAGGTTTCATTAAAGACATTTGAACAAACAGCGCTAGTGAGTACTTATATCGGTTCTGATAAATGATATGTTATCTTTTTATATCGGGCACAGGCGGCGAATACGATGGGTGATGTCACCTGCTGTTTCATGGCATTCCAGATATATGTGTTGTTCTTCGTAGTTTTATTAACATTAGCGTAGAGTTGTTCATTGAATACTATGTAACTTTCTGCTTGATGTGAATTAAACCTACATTTCCATCGATTAGGACTCTAGAAACTTTAGAAGGGTTTTTCTAACCTTGATTCTGAGATTAATAACAATGGACGGAGTGGACTTTTAGGTCTTGAAATATACTTTTAATTTAAATCAGTGAACGTGAATTGTACAGAGAAAATAATCTCATTAAAACCTAAAACCAAATCGTAAATTTACAATGATATCTAAAGCATTGTTTTCACCATTCTCTAAAATGATAGAATCTGGTCAACAAACAAATTATTACTCATAATTTAGTTGCTTCAAGGAACACGTTTGTTCTTATCTTAGACAAATATTACATTGCGTATACATCGTCATATACTCAAGAGCTTACTCATCAGATTGTAATGACTAAACAGTAGAAATATAGATTGTTTTACTGATTATAAAGAAAAAAGTTGAGACTTAGGAGAAAGAGGCAGGCAGCTCTATAGAGGCTATTGAGGCTGAACAGAAGTGAAACCTACATTTTATTGTACCGGAAAACTGTTAAATTTACTAATAATATGCGTACTAAGGGTGGTCCATATAAAGTTTGCATTTTTTCATTTTTCAACTGTCATATTGGCTGTGTGGTATGTTGCGCCATCCTGTTGAAACCAAATGTCGTCCATGTCAACTTTTGGAAACAAAAATTCGTTGAGCATGCCACGGTAACGCTCGCCATTGACCGTAACGGCGGCTGGCCCAATGATGCCGCCGGACCAAAACCCACACCAAACCGTAACTCTTTGTGGGTGCATTGGCTTCTTAATGGTGACGTGTGGATTTTCCGACCCCCAGATGCGACGATTTTGCTTATTGACATAGGCCAATCATTTTTATGGATTTTTTTTTCACATTTCTTACAGTTTGGACTGAAGACTCTCCACTTTGGAAGTAACTTTTCAATATTTCCCAATTTTGTTCAAGCGTATAGCGTCCCATTTCGTAAATGTCAAACCTTTAAATAAATTATGAACACAAATTGAATGACATTTGAGCTGTCATTCTCTAAATAAATAGTAGTTCAAAATGCAAACGTTAGATCGCCCACCCTATACTTTTAGTAATTCAACTATACTGATCACTCAAACACTTTACATCGTACATACAGGTATTAAAGATATTGATATCCTACTATGTTACTTTACAGCGTATTTTTTGCTGCTGGATTTCGTTCTATTTCTCTAAATAATACTTATCTTATTTTCAGAGGTATAAAACTATAAATGATGGTCTTTTTTTAATTTTACACAAGATGCTACAGTAATTCATTCTTCCAGTTAATTCGAGAGGGAATTGAACTAACGACTTCCAGCCAATTGAACTGTGCGCTGGTTTACCTGCTATTAATACTTACTACAGAAAAATATACATTGACATTGAGCCGGCTAACAAAAGTAAAAGGATCCGAAAGTCAGAGAAACATTTTGATTGACATCGAACCGGTTAATTAAGTTATATGGTCAAAAGGGGCTGAAAGTTCGCAAAAAGCTCTGAAATTCTGAATAGTCAATAGTGGACTAAATAGCTATTGCAATTTTTCGGTAAAGTTAATTGTCTTCCGAGTCGAGTACTCCGAAAGCATTATTTCAGACTCGGAATTTCAAATCTAATCTTAAATTACTGGGTTATGGATATGACATTATTAGGCCCCGCAATTGCAGAGGTCCATGAGCCACGATAACCACTTACGATCAGGTGGCTCGTCTACATGGGAATAAAAAGGCAAGTACATCATAACACATGAAATAATGCAGTATATATTTCAACATTGACCCGGTTTGTAGGCACACAGCGACCCAAAAAACGTGATCCTTCAGTCTAATATGATGAAATCATACATTTTATTTAAACAAATTCTGTAGCGTTCTTTATCTTAACAGATACGAGCCCTTATCTGTACCTAATTTATCGTTCATTAAAGTTGAGCATGACGGCCATTTTGGAACAATGTTTTACTTCGTTTTTCATTGCTAGAAAACTTTATAAATTATAAAAACTTTAACCAAAACAATTTTATTTAAAGGGTTCCCTGAGCATTGCTAAAATGAGCAAAAGTTACCTTCAAGTAATAACTCCATTGCATATTTGAAGGAGTAATCGGTATACCTAGTTACGATCTTTGAGTAATCTTAGCTTTAATATTGAGAGTCGAAACTACACGAAATATTTTGTATTATATACCAAACTAGCTTTTGCCCGCGACTTCGTTCGCGTGGACTTCAGGTTCGTCCCGTCTAGTCGTATAGCCTATGTGTTATTCTGATGTATAAGCTATATTGTGGTAAAGTTTCATTCAAATCCATTCAGTAGTTTTTACGTGAAAGAGTAACAAACATCCATACATCCATACTTACAAACTTTCGCCTTTATAATAGTATATGATATAACACCGATTATGAGTTTTGCATACATGTCATCTTAAGTTAATATTCCATGGCGAGGCAATTTTCACCCAAGGTAACGAGCGAGAAGAGTGCATTAGACGAAAGAAATATTTTATATTCTTTCGATAATCGTATCTTCGAGGCGAGAAAATGTCACCGTCTAAATAGCTCTTTATTCTAAAACCTTCGAACTCAACTTAAATGGATAATTAAAGCATAAGATATTGAAAAATAGACAAAGCTTTTATATAGGAAGAAAAACATAGCGGAAATTTTTAATGTTTCGAAAGTTACGATTTTTCTTTTCGTGATGTAAGGTAAGAAGAAGAAAACTCTTTGAAATGTGCGAGCAAGTTGATATCAATTAATTTTCAATATGATTCGTATTACCTAGGTGTGGCCGTTATCAGATATACACTGTTACGACTAAATGGGTCATAATTATTGTTAAAACAAGCTTTTACAGTTTATGCATTGAAATAAAATTTTGTTTTTAAGAAGAATACAATTCACGGCTTTATCTAGGTATTAAATATATAATAAATAATAAACATGCACCTATAAAATTATAAATATACCCAGTAGTTAGGTTAACGTTACTGACATCCAACACGGCATATCAGATTACCTGTAGTAAACACTAACTTAGTATACTATGTATATTTACATAGTTATATGTGACTAATGACTCATATAATTATATGACTCATGACTTTATGATAGAGTAGTATTATGATCTGTAAGTATACTATGGAGTACTATGTGTTTCAAAATGCAGATAGGATTGTTAGAACGACCGTCTTTTAAAATTATGTTTGTCGATATAGGTACTGTTTTTGAAATGATTAGTTAAAATGAGAAGTAAATTAATAATATGGCTATAAAATAAGTAAGAAAGAGGCAAGAACTCCTCTCCGATAGCTGTCGTGCTCCATTGTATTATTCGTGTGTCGTATTATTATATTTCTTACTGTAGTAATGTATAATATACATTTAATATTTTACCATACTATATGTCTATTTTTCTTTGTTAAATTAAGATTAAATGACCAGTACCTCTAAACTACAGACATATTCTCTTATTCTGTGTCTAAAACTATCTATAATATCCTTTAGCGCTTCCATAATAAGCCAAATCATCAGTGTTTCCATAATTTAATATACCGTGACCAAAACTCAGATAAAAAGATTTTATCCTGCAGTTTCACAATATTAACTAAGTTATTGCCTTGAAAATACTCACAGTAATCGGTACCAGTTATGACAGTAGTGCCAGGACTTAAAAGTTGACGTTCACTTTCAACATTATTCGAATTGAAATCCACAGCTTCAAGATTAACTGGCTCTTCTCCAACCAGTCCATCATTGAGCTGATATTTCCCACTTCTAACTGTCAAATCTTCTGTTCCAGGTAGAATTTCTACAGGAGAAGGTTCTTCATATATCTCATCTTCTTTTTGTTTTTCTGTTTCGAGTTCCACAACTTGCGCTTCAGTGACACTCACAGTTCTTTCTGTTTCGTTAACAACTTCATCTTGTCCTAATACACTAGCACTTAAAACTAAGATTGTTGCTAAAACTAATTTAATTTTAACACTCATTGTTCTAGTTTCGTTCACACATTTATGGTCATCCTTGTTTGGTCGGCTTATCGGTTTTTTTTTCTCAACAACGACAGGTGCCTTGCTATTGTACTGGCCGAATGGAGTGTGGGTATATTGTGTGCGGTTGATATCACTTTATCAACATAGATATGATAAGATAGTAAATAGGAACGTTAGGTGTGCCAAATTCTTTGTCCTAATCGTAGCCCTGCTTATTTAGGGTCGCGGTGTACAATTTTACGTGATATGCGACTAATTTCTGTACAATTGAACGTTGTAATGATCTAATGTGCAATTTGCGTTCAAGTTGCATGTAATATTTATGAATATAGATAACTAGACTCAATTAGGAATTCAAATATATTGCACAAAGGGCATCAAGGATAACAAGATGATGCTGTTGTTTGTTAGTATAATGTAGGTCCTAGTGATTTCATGTAAAATTAGGTACATAATGAAAAACCCTGTGCTAAGTCTGATCTAAGCCGTGATTTGGCCGCTGAGCGTGAGCGATCGGATTTTTTATTAGAGGAACCGTTACCTATTACCTAATTACAGGACTTTTATCAAACGTTTTTAAATAGGTTCATGTCATAGCGGTCCGGGAACGCCAAATTCAAATTGGGATGGAGCAAGGAAATAAAGTATTTTTATTCTATGCTATCCCATTATTTGTTTTAGGCATCTAGTTAAAGATTATATTACGATTTTAAGTTCCGTTAGTGAGTACATTGTTATCGAAATAATCAATAAATCCTTCATAGTACATTATATCTACTTTTATCATCGATAACGATGTTTTTGTAACAAAACGCTCGACATTACACAGAACTGTAACGTTGATTCATGAATATTTCGTAAATTAATCATTGTACTTCCGAACAGCATGTACCGGATGTTTAGATTATCAAGTAATCCGGAACATTGCATAAGATTAAAGTCAGAATTTAACAAAGAACTCAAACTTATTCTTGAAGAATAGCATATTCACTAGATACTTTTTTAAATTACCTAATTATTGTGCTATTCTCCCAAAATAGGTACCTAGATAGGCAATTGTTTGTATTTTCAAACAAAAAGAGTATCAGAGAAATCGGTTAATTCAGAAAAACGCCGCCGAGGAAGGACAACAAATCGTAAATTTTTGGAACGAAGTTCCTTATTACGCGTTATCGAAAGGGGGATTAGACGGACTTTTTTGTTTTAGATGATTATCGCTAGATGGCGCTGTGATTAAAATATTTTATTTAAGTTATAATAATTAGTTAGTTTAAAAGGTCTGTCTCTCTCTCCCTTATCGTATAACTTAAAAAAATAAAATTTTATTACAATTCCCTCACTAATTAATCGAAACAAACTTCGTTCCATCCGGGTGTCTCTTGACACCTCTCAAGTTTTTTTTTGTTCGTGTAAAAGTAATTTTAGTAATCATCAAACAAACAAACCACTAAATTAATAATACCTTCTTTTCCTCATTAAACCAGCCAAGATCTTATTTCCAGTTTTATAATCCAGTGTACCTAGCATTAATTTAAGTACAGAATATGTTTATTATCGTAGATCGTGAAAAATGAAATTTATCGAATGCGATAAATTTAATTTTTCAACTTCATTTTCAGTTGTTAGGGTTCAAGAGTTTCATTTTTAGAGGTCATTTTGTAACGCTTTATTTAGAACTTCTTATTATATTTTTTCGTGGTAGCCGAGTGGTCGAATCGCTTCCTTCCGTTCGAGAGGTCGCGGGTTCAAATCCGGCCGGCTTGTACCTCTAAATCTAAATGTGGAAAAAGATTTATGTGCAATTTTTCACAACACCACTGGCTAAAAACGGTGTAGGAAAACATCGTGAGGAAACCTGCATATCGGAAAAGGGTTCTAAAAATCCTATGAAGATATGTGAAGTCCCCAATCCGCAATGGGCAAGCGTGGTGGACTATGCCTAATCCCTCTTCTGAGAAGACCTGAGCCCAACAGTAGGCAGTAATGGGTTGGTACAGACGTTATATTTTTTAGGTTATATTAGTATAGATACGAGTATCTGTAAGCTATAGTCGCTCATCTATAACAACGGAAGAACAGAACACCATTTATACAGATATCAATCTTATCTTCAACTCTATTCTATAATTATTTACCAATATACTTAAATGAGTTCACTGTTCGAGAACAATCAATTTCATTTAAGAAGAGCTAAATAAATTGACTGTTTGTGTATTTGATAAATAACTAATAAATACTTTTGATTTGGACGTTATACATTGCTTCTTCTAGTTTACTTGTTTTTGTTGATATAGGCTAGGATGTAAAATAAAGGCCACAAAGGCAGTGCTTAATTTTCGGCATGGTTCCCGAAGTGATTCACGTGATTATCATCATCATCATTGTAGGCGACTGAATGCAACTAAAGCGCCATCTATAAATAGTTTTATTAAGAATGATTAAAACCTCATTGTAAATATACTTTTTAAATATAAGATGTAATGTTGGCGCGCTTTTTTTAAATTTCGAATTTTTGAACATTGACAAAATACAGATTTCGTCATATTTTCTCAACTTTTATTTATCGTTTATCGTTTTTAATTGATTGTTTTTATGTTTCTTCTGCACTGGCAACGTTAGATTTCTTACAATCATCATTATCAGCCTATACACGTCTACTGCTGGACATAGGCCTCCCCAAAATTCTGCTGCAACGACCGATCCTAAGATCGCGCCTACTATTTCGTGGCCGCCACTCCAGAACAACGACCATTCATTCTTCACACTTCTTTGGGCTATGTCGGTTACTTTGGTCTTTCTGCGTGATTATAAATTTTAAAGAAACATGTACCTATAAATGAACTATGAATACTTATGCTTATACAGATTTAAGCGTAAACAAACATTCAGCTACCAGACAGTCCAAACAGGGTGGGGTAACAGGGCCTAACAGGGGTAACATTGCATTTAATTTAGAGATCAAAGCCAGACACCACCCTTATCGAGGGTGGCTGGACCGGGCTTGAAACCTAATTAAAACTCTATCATCGACATGCAGCCCCCCCCGAGGGGTAGGAGATATTCAAAGGGATGAGATCCCCTATAGTGATGTGGTAGTTGTAGATGTCGATAATAATTTCTATGGAAAAGCAATTTAGTTTTAGACTATGCATACTTGGTATTGCCCAAATGTAAATGCCTATTTTTATTTGTATTCGTTAGGTATGAGAATGGGAAACTTATCACATTGGCGACAACTCTTCCCGAACTTTTTTTTTTGAAATTATGTTGTGAATGAAAAAAGAAAAATCCAGCTTACATCTCATCATAATTCGCTTGTAAATAAGAGGGCAATAAAAGAAACGAAATGTAACTAACACGTTAATATTATCAACTATGAAACATACTGTTTATACGCAAAAAAAAATGTGACAAGATTTATCGATATCGACGGCTCTCATCATCCCTAGTTCAACAGAGGGGTGATTTAATACATTTATATCTAGGTACGTACTAAAGCACTGGTCTAGACATGTACCTACCGTTGCCATGGCAACGCCTCGATCCGCCATTCTGTTCTGCTATCGATTTATGTTCAGCGAAACATTCCATATTATCGTATAGTCAAGTGTGCAAGGGACTGGAATTTGTTTTCGTTTTGTTTTCATGTTCCGATATATGTTTAAGATGAAACTCTGAGATGAATGCAGTTTTACTTATTTCTCAAATTGGTATGTTTCCTTATCTCAAAATAAGTACTTTACCTGTACCAACCCATTACTGCCCACTGTTGGGCTCTGGTCTCCTCAGAAGAGGGATTAGGCATAGTCCACCACGCTTGCCTAGTGCGGATTGGGGACTTCACATATCTTCAAAGGATTTTTAGAACCCTTTTCCGACATGCAGGTTTCCTCACGATGTTTTCCATCACAGTTTTTAGCCAGTGGTGTTGTGAAAAATTGCACATAAATCTTTTTCACTTTTAAAAATGAGTACTTTACTAGGAGCTTACCTACTACACGTCTCTTGAAAATTTCAACTAACAGATAAATCATAACTAATAATTCTGAAATACCCTGTATTTTTAATATATATTTGCGTTACCGTAAAAAGTTCTGATTTAACCGATTTTGATGATTCTTTTCTTATTCAATCTTCTTTATCAAGATGTCACCGGAAGCAGTCAGGTTTAAGTTGTCATCATAACAATTATGAAAATGAATACCACTGTTGGAAAGAAATGAGATATTTCCCATAACTTTCTCAAGAGAAAACTTGATACTTTAAAATAATATTTACTTGCCAAGCGTGTTTCGGAACACAGTACTAACGATAACAATTGATTTTAAGTGCATATAAAACGTATATGTAATGCATGCGTCTCAGTGCATTCGACATCACGTCTTGACACGCACGAGTTTATAATACTCAAGATTGAACCTCTTTTGTTTTTCATAAAAAAGTAAAAATGCCGTGTGGAGGCTGCGGAGATGGTGAGTTGTTTGAAATACATTATTTTTAAAGACAAAGATACTGTAACAAATATTGGACATAGACATTCTTTTTTGTGGTAAAAATGGTAAAAACAAAGTCAAAGTCAAGTCAAGGTCAAATCATTTATTTTCAAATTAGATGTGGACACACATACATTTTGAAAGTCGAAAATAAAATCAAAAGTTCTACCACCAGTTCGCTAAAATTACGCCTCCGTCCTGAGAAGAACCGGCGCAAGAAACTCAGCGGGCATGTCTTTTTTTGTTTTTTTTTTTTTTTATTGTTTTACTATATTTTTGTTTTCAACAAATGTATCAATTGATTTGACCTGGGACGAGCACCTCATTCCCATTTTGTGCAGTAATTTATATAATCATTATTACAAGAAAAGGATTGTGTGTTATGTATCTATTTTATGGATTTTCATTGTCTTTCCCATTTTTTATATTAGTAGGAATATTGTAGTAGGTATTACTAAAAAATATATAAACTAAACAACATTACAGAAAGAAACAGAAAACCTATCTTATAATATAAAATAATTGTTATGTTAATAGGTATAATATGAAATGGAAACTTCATTGTTTTTTCTCCACAACGTGACTAATGGCGTCCATTTACACAATTGTTTTTTTTCAATTAAAGTCACTGATAACGAATCTATATTCAATTTTCTTACCTTTCGTTTGTATTTTAATTTTTGAGTCGTATTTGTCTTCGATAATAATTCTATAATTAAATTAAAAATTCGATGATAAATCGAAATATAACATGATATAGGTAAAGCCGATTAAAGCGTTAGAACATTGTGCCTCCAAAAAGTTTAATTCTGACAATAAAGAAACTTATAAATTGAACAAATAATACCAATAAATAATTTATTTTCAAACATAAAATAATTTACATAAGGAGTTCAACAATGGCCCCCGCACTAGGCCTGTATCGCTGGACGCCGTAAGGATTGTACAATTATAGGTTCCAAATGAAAGATGGAAGAGAAAACAGCGGACCGCTAACAAACATAAAACAATAATATAAAAACGATGTTACGATGAAATTAAACTTAACATTACAATAACAAGTTATTTAGGGATAGTCAAAATTGATTCAGTACAATCGTAATCAAACGTCAGAAGCCACCTGTGGACAGCACTTTTAACTTTGAAGATTGAAGAAGAGATATTGAGATCGAGAATAATGTGTTTTTTTCGCAACTACATAGGAAAATGAACTATAATATATCATATTGTTGCAGTAAATTACTTATTCCTTACAAAGAATATAGAGACAACGAATATGAAATGATGGGCGCTAAGTAGGTATCTGAATTCAGAAGACATATTTTTATAATTTTTGTGGTGTTTATAGTTCTAGCCATTTTTGTATTGTAATTCTAAATCTATGTCTCACTAAAGATCCAATGTCCTGTACAGAATGATCCAATTAAATAATTCTATCAACCATAGCGTGCCCGCACACCTAAAAAAGTATTGACAATAGGTACTTTCGATCGAGGGATGGGAAAAGATACAAAAAAATACCATGTTAAAGAAAGTGTTAATTAAAAACCCATTTTCAAAAATAGCATGACCATGTTTTAGGATAAATAATACTTGAAAACTTAATTATATTTTAGGATCGACTTCCAAAATCGTATAATGTTAAAAATACTAATTTTATCATCGTAAGTCTACTATCGAGGTGGTATTTTAATTTTTAATAATATGTGCAATCAATTAATTCAAATTTCTATCATACTTTTACAGTTTTGATGCTGCCTGAAACAACTTTTTTTCATGTCTTTTAGCGTAATACATAGAACTAAACTCACTTGACGTAAGCACCAGGAGGTATATACAAATAACACAATTTCAACATCTAAAAGATGTTTAGTGCATGCTACTCAAACGCTATTATTGCTATTTTTTTTAAACATTACAATTAAATTTTTATGTCTTTTAAATCCCTTCTCTGCTTCTCTCTCTCTCGCTTAGGTGTGCGGGCACGCATACTTTGGACAGTGCGTCTCAAGCAACTCATCCTCAAAACTGTTTTTTTTTGTTGGCAGCTTGCAAATGCACCACAAGCCAGTGTTGCCAGAACTGTAAGTGTGATTCCAACTGCGCATGCTCTGGGAAGAAATCGGCTCCGACTGAAACTACTACGAAGTCTGAGAAACCATGAAGACTTATCTCAAAAAATCATAATTTCATATTATATAACTCTTTCATGACATACATAGTTGATTTCCTAATTATTTCTCAGTAGGTGTTCCCTTTGTTGTATTGGAATATTTATTGGAACGAAGTTTTGGAACGAAGTTCCTTATCGCGCGTTATCGAAAAAAATCTTACGAAAAGTTGTCACGACACTTTTTTTTGTTTTAGATGATTATCGCTAGATGGCGCTATGATCAAAATATTTGAAAACACGTTCCTTATCGCGCTTTACGTTAGGAAAAAAAAATATAAGAAATCTTTTCATCGAAAGGAACTTCGTTCTATTCGGGTGTCCCATGACAAGTTTTGTTTAAAGTATTTTTTTCTACCTTAATCTGATGATGTTATTATCTTAAGCATGACACTGTACACACAATACTTTACTATGTATTTTATTCACTTTTACCTACATACTATTATAAAATAAAAAATGCTGAAATACTCATGTCTTTTATTTTATAAAGCGTATTTTCTATTTTAGTGCTCTTGTAATTATTAGGTATTGATATATAAAACTTCTCGCACTATATAGTTGTACTATAATAAGATATTTGGTGCTCTAATATGTTTTATTAAAATAATATAAATTGCAGACCTATGCTGCAGGCAGCCACTTTGGACATCCACACATTGGTCCTGATTAGGTTTGAACATATACAGGGCACCACTAAACTTTCATTTCAATAAAATATAATTTAACTAGGTAATGAATTTGGTGGCGGCGCGACGGGAAAGAGTGCCGAGGGTGTAACGCGTACCGCCGTCACTCGTAATCCCGTGCTAGGTTCTGGCCTCAGACGCGATTCGGACGCTGAGTGTGAGCGAATGGAGGTTTTAGTGCGGTTCAACTCCCACACACCCGTTTTAATTTAAAAAATAGTACGTTCAAAATCAAACAGTTTTGAAAATAGCTCCAAAAATACTTGATCAATAAATATAAAAAAGTAATCAAGACCTCACAACGACCATTTCATACATAATGGTTAACCCTATCGATGTACCTAAACTAAAGCTATGAGAGGAAAATATTAAAAAAACATAAAAAAAATAAATCAAATTGAGCACCTACCATTGTTTTCTCTACACCAATTTGAACAATCAATTTGATAACCTCCTCCTTTTGGGAAGTCGGTCATGAAAACTACGTTTTTTGTAATGCAATTTGTATGAAAAAACCTTTAAAGATTCACTTGTTCTTGTTACAGTTTTCAACCTCGTCACAGACTACAATAGTAATATTGTAAAAACCGCGTGGTCTTCAATCAGCCTTGCGGTTGTTCCTCTAAGTTTTTACGATATATTTCATGTATATAAAGTACTTGTAACAGTAGATTATCATAGTATTCTGCTACTGACAACATGCCTGCTCCCGGTGAAACCTGCAAAGGTAATTGTTATTTAAAACTGTGATTTTACAAAGTACTGTAACAACCCATTTCTGGCCATTGGGTTCAGGTCTCCTCAGAGGAGGGAACATATTTTAAAAAGCAATTTATGTAATCTATTAATTTTTTTTATTTCTTTTTTTTTATTGATATTTTTCTCTTTTTGATGACAATTTTATTCTTTGCTAATTTTTAATTTATTTCTTGTAGCCCTTTTTTTATACTGTAACTAATTATTATAATTAATTATTTTTACTGAGATGTGTATGATAACTGATGCCGTGATGACGTTCGTGAACATATGGCTTCAACTGAAAATCAGCGCTGTGGTGCACTACCACAGCATGTGCTGAGTTGAAGCCTTATGGTATGCAGTACTATGTTTTCTTTTTTTTTCTTTTTTATTTTAGTACTTGTTTTTTATACTGTGTAACCATTAAACCTTTCTTTCTTTCTTTCTATTTCTCACATTAGTACTTTTCATTTGACTTGGCACAAAATGGTTTAAATTGTATATTTCTATTTTTGTTAAACTTAAATTCATTGATACTGTTATTAAGATTAATAATTAATTTTGATTGAACAGATACATGCAAGGATGACGAGGTTTGCAATGACAACTGCAACTGCGACACCAGCTGCTCCGACTGTCCCCCAAACAAAGGTACGGAATCTAATTCAATTTAAAACGGAGAAGTAAATCAAATCATCTGTGCTTCTTGTGCACTATGACAGATATCATACGGCATATATTTTACGTAGTGAATCTCTCTTGTTCAACACCTTTACACATAGTTTTCAGTTTGTAATGGTAACCCTTATAAGATGACCTGGTTTTTTTGAGTTGGAGGAAATCGCCGGATTCCCCCCGCGGGTTATGTGAGAGTTGAACCGCACTAAAACTTCCAACCGCGCACACTAAACCTCCGAACCCCGGCTGAGGCTAAAACCCAGCACAGGATTATGCGGGATAGCGGGGCGGGCGGGGATCCAGTGATTTCCACCAACTGAAAAAAAAAAATCTTGATGAAAACATCGTCGTTATGACGAAATTTGTTGTTTCCTAAGCATTTGTGCTTCTCCAAACGAGGTTTGAAGAGAGTCTTTAAGGTACCATCAAGTGATCAGATTGTTTATTTGTCTTCACAACCATTAAAAAATATTGAGAAAGGTCTATGGATGTTTACGGGCAGCTGATGATGATGATCCTATACTGGAAACGAAATTAATATTATTACTTTTTCTTCCAGGTGGCTGCAGTTAGTACCTATTTGGATGACATATTTCAAGCGTGTTGGTTGTTCTATGATTATGGATAATAAATTACTGTGATCGAAGTTTTTTGTATTATTTTTATGTCTGTTAAGATTATTTAAGTCTGTTCTATTCTTAAGTTAAAAGATATTTAATTAATTGAGTTGTCTCGATATTTCGTTGTTGTTGCAAACGTCATGATTACGAGAAGACTGGATACTGCGGGTCGATTTAAGAGCAAACAAATCTGTCTACCCTCTTTCTCGTTCGCTTTTTTCTTTTTACCACTTCAAGGTGCACTTTTCATGAATAACATTAACGAAATCGCTATAATATAAATTGAAATAAAGATACTTGTATTATCAAAACATACTTTGATTACTACCATATCTAGTATCTTAGGAAGTTAACAAAAATAAATTGTCTTGTAGAATCAATTTGTACTGTAACCCATTACTGCCCACTGCTGAGCTCAGGTCTCCTCCGATGAGGGGTTGGCATAGTCCACGCTTGCCTAATGCGGATTGGGGACTTCACATATCTTCAAAGGATTTTTAGAACCCTTTTCCGATAAGCAGGTTTCCTCACGATGTTTTCCTTCACCGTTTTTAGCCAGTGGTGTCGTGAAAAATTGCACATAAATCTTTTTCATTTTAAGATTTAGAGGTAGGTACAAGACGGCCGGACTTGAACCCGCGACCAATCAATTTTTTTTTTTTATTAAGTAATAGATCTTATGACTTTAAAGATGCAATACAAGTTAAAGGTACTAAACTACACTGTATAGTACTAAAACCACAGATGAGATAACATAAGAACTAATGCCCTATCTAGGTTTATGAGACCTTACATCTATCATTTACACTGTCAGTATTTGTTTGCAATTACATATTGTTAAAAAAAAATTAGTTTCGGAAACAAAGTTAAGTACTTAGTTTATACAATAGTTTGAACAAGTGGAGCAAACAGGTATCTCTTTGGTACCCAAGAAGCGGTACTAGAAGGCAGGGTCGTCCAGCAAGAAGGTGAGAAGATGATCTTCGCTTAACGTTGGGACCGCTTTGGACACGGGTTGCTTTGGACAGACAACAGTGGAGGCAGTTGGAGGACTATGCTACAAGGCATTACGAATTGAGGGACATACTGTAGTTGTAAATATTGTTAATTTCTACTATTTGAATTTTTTGTATAACTTCTAATCTTTAACCTTAACCATTAATTTTGTATTTTATAGGCTAAATAAATAAATTATATCAATACTATTGAAAAACATCGATGTTTTATGACTTCGTATGAATATAAGATTAAAACCATAGTATTCTTCTACAATTAATAAAATACTATGGCGATCCACACAATAAATTCCCCCTACGAAGACTGTGCGTCCATGACATAAAACGAGATCTCGGCGGTCGAAACCTGATTTTAATGATTTACAAAAATAAAAGAGAGTTTATAGTTTGAAACAAGATTTTATTGACTGTCGTCTTCGATCAAATATAATTAGATAAATAATCATTTATCGCTAGATGACGCTGTGATCAAAATCTTTTAAAAATCGTTCCTTATTTGTTTTAGATGATTATCGCTAGATGGCGCTGTGATCAAAATCTTTTAAAACACGTTCCTTATTTGTTTTAGATGATTATCGCTAGATGGCGATGTGATCAAAATCTTTTGAAACAAAACTCGTAAAACACGTTCCTTACCGCGCGTTACGATAGGAAAAAAAAATATAAGATATCTTTTAATCGAAAGGAACTTCGTTCTATTCGGGTGTCCCATGTCACCTCTCAAGTTTTTTTATTCGAATTAAGAAACCACCATTTTTGAAGTCAAAAATACAAGAAATAATTAAGAAGAAGTTTATTCAGATAAGACAGTAGAACAGCATTATAGTTATGAAGAAGACGAGAGAGAAGGAGATTGGGAAGCAGGTTTCCAGGGTTGAGCTGATGCGGTCCCAGCGGGAGGTTCGGTCGGTCCTGGGCCCGGAGCTGGGTTGATAGTTGTCCATTATCAGCAGCAACCGCCTGCAAGAGAAAACAATTGATTAGACTTTAAAAAGTTGTGAAGGTATTTGTATATACTTGTCATGCGAACTACTTTTACTATGCTATACGAAAGTAGAGCGTAAAATGGCACCAACTAAACACTACAATTTATAATTGGTAGTATTTTCATTTTATTAGCTGGACCGTGCTTATCGTTAGAGAAGAAAAATTCTAGGTATCACGTCATATCTAAAACTAGGTGGCCCGCGCAACTTCGTCTGCGTCACAAAGGGATACAACATAGCCTATAGCCTTCCTCGATAAATAAACTTTCCAACAGTGAAATAATTTTTCAAATCGGACCAGTAGTTCCTGAGATTAACGCGTTCAAACAAACAAACAAACAAACAAATTAACTCTGCAGCTTTATAATATAATAAGTATAGATAAGTAAGATTGTCTTCCGGGCGCGAGATTGCATGTGGATTTCGTCTAAAGAAAATATTTGTCATGATTCCATAAACTATAAACCTACGAGGTAATAAAAAAACCCATCCAGTGAGAAGCAGCATTGAGAGATTGATACAGTATCTAAAGTACTAGGTATACAGTGCATTTAAACAACTTAAAACAAATCTTTCAAACGAGGTTTGAAGAAAGTCTTTAAAGGTAGATGAAAGGTAACATTGCAGTGGTCCAAAAGCGACAGTAACCCGATCGCTCGTCTGTCTACAAGGCAAAAAAAATATATTTACCTTTAGAAGAGCAGTCGTTACAGCCCTTTTCCTTGCAAGCGCAGCTGTCTGTGCAGGTTCCGTCAGCGCACGAGTCTGAGTTAAATATATTATAGAAAGTTAATAACAAAAAATAGATTTAAATACTTTTTCTACACTTTATAGTTACTGTTAACAATAGAGCTTTCGCGTGCTTTCACCTAGAGAACAGAGATGAAGTCCGGTGGACACAACAACATGCATAATTTCTCAAAAAAATACGTTAAGTTTAAAATGATCATATACTCAATTAATAAAAAACGAAAACTTACATAATCAATACTAAGGCAATCTCCCAAGAACTTTACAAACAGCTTATTTTATACAACAATTTTATAGCTTAAATATCTTCTTACCTTTGCACGGTTCGCAAGGGGAAGGCATCGCTGCAATGATAACGCCAAACTATGTGAAATACGACGATCAATGATGTTATATACAGCTGAAAACCCGCAAAAACTATAAGAACTAGAGCAAGGCTGGTGGAAAAAACGCATCTATTATAACATCGATATCAATGTAATATCTACAATAGAATTCGTTTTTGTTTTATTGATATAGAAACGCGGGAAGAAATTTGGAACTTGCTTTTTTGATTTTGTTGCGTGTCTTGTTTTTTGTTTGTTTTTTGGATTCGTTATTTTCTATATTCAATTTTTCTTATGAATAATTTAAGTGCGTTTTGCTTATAAAAATCTTTATTTAATTTCGCTACTTTACCCTTTTCGTACGAGTGGATCAAAATTCCACTCTGTATACCTGCATAATTTATAGTATCTACATAATATATCTTATGCCAATATTAAGAAATGTTCAGAGCTTTGCAAATTTCAATGCTAAATGTGAATGCAAATGAAACATAATTTCACTTAGGTAACGAACTACTTCACACAAGATTCCAAAACAAGAGTTATTCTTCACATTTACCAGTATTGTAATATATTTTGAATCAGTAACGAAAGGAAGATTCATTTCAATCTCTCACACTCACTAGGTAAATAGTGTAGTTGTAGTAGCAGTAGTGATTATTACGCAAATTGATAGTTGGAACGAAGTTCCTTATCGCGCGTTGTGAACGGGGGCTAGACGGAAATAATTCTTACTAAAAAGTTGTCACGACACTTTTTTGTTTTACATGATTATCGCTAGATGGCGCTGTAATCAATTTTTTTTAAAACAATTCCTTATTTTGTTTTATATGATTAATGCTAGATGGCGCTTTGATCAATATATTTTAAAACACGTTCCTTATGGCGCGTTACGAAAGGAAATCATTTTTATAAGATACGTTTAAATCGAAAGGAGAGGATGTCCCTTGACACCTCTCAAGTTTTTTTTATTTGTCAATTGTTCGCTACCTCGTTACGACTCGGTCATCCGTTACAAGACGTAACGGTCATTAGGTATGTACAAGTACTTAGAATATTAGTAGGTAGGTACTGATAGAAAAAAATATGGGATAAAGACTCATAATGTGCCACTGATTAGACGAGCTAATGGAACACCTGATTGTTATTGCCTCTCGTGGAAGTGTTAAGGATAACGGTGAGCCGATTACTACTCTTATGACTATTTTCAAGTCTCGTTTCAAACAGGACTCGTGAACAACCAAGGGGTATATCCAGTGGCGGATTTACCTACAGGCTAAGTAGGCTGGAGCCTAGGGCGGCAAATTTAGCCCAAATTTTTTTAACAGAAATGTTCGTATTGTTTTAAAACTGTAAGTGCAATAAAAAATATTTAACAAAAACAACGTTTACCGACTACACATTATTTTATGTGATCTGTGTTCATATGGTGTAGGTATTTTAATATGGTTGGGAACTAAACTAACGTATTGAATTTCATAGGTCAGTAGGGGTGGCAAAAATTGAATAGCCTACTAGCGGCAAACTTGTAAATCCGCCACTGGGTATATCAAATAGAATAAGGAGAAGGATACAAACTGTAGTCTTCATAACGTTATTAACTAAGAGCAACGGTAACTCTTAAGTACTTACTGTCGGGTGGTCCGTTGGCCATCGTCTGCCTAGATGCCATTAAAAAAAGATAGGGATAGTTTACATCGATAATCAATGCTTTGTAAAATAACCTAAATAATCACATTATTACTAAGTTCCAAGGGCTTCCTGTTTACTACACTTTGGCATCACAAAAAGTAATTCGTAAACAATTTTTTAAGAAGGAAGATTAACGATCTGAGCCGCCACACTTCACTGAATCTCCGCACCGGAACACATCCTCTAAACGGCTGCATTTCCTTAGTTTTTACTAAAAAACCTTCTGCAAACGATTCGAACGATATTTAAGATGTTAAAATTAATATTGTTGCAGTCATTCGATTACGAAACAGGCAGTAGATATGGCTACCATCACACAAACTATTCAACGTAAGTTTTGTATTTACTGATATTATTATATACCTAGAAGTGATTAGAATGTAAATTTTTATCAATTTCAAAAATGTAATGCAATGTGTGAAAATTGTTGTAAAAAATTTATAAAAACTTATTAACTCCCACAGGCCTATATGATAAATGCTAAACTAGTTAATGTTTTATAAGATTATACAGCTAAGCAAAGCACTAAGACCTCATAATAATACATAATCTGAAAGTTTTTACAAAACGCCTGTAGAAGTTTTAGTCCATTTTTCAACTATCCTTTCTATTTCATTGCTATATTTATTTTATCAGGCATTTCTTTTTTCTGTATCACATTGTGAATAAGAATTTCTTAACTTCATCTAAGTTTACAACAAAATATACAACATGATGTTGAATGTCTTTGGTTTACAACTAATGCAACTCAACTGATGCTTTTTCATATTATAGCTGCTTGCGAATTTTTGGAACTTTAAATAGAAAATTACCACTATTTTTTCCTACCATCACAGCTTCTTAATCAATTTTACAGAATACATCACCAAAAATGAGCCTAAAACTGAGAAGAAAGATCCTCGGAAGACCTTAATGTGTCCACCAGGATGTTCCTGCAAGAAACTGAACCCCACCAGATCATTTCAACTTCTCTTCAACGCCATAGGAATAATAATTGCTTTGCTTGCTTCCTATTTCATTATTAGCACAAATTCCAACCTTTACCTCGTTTTTTGGATCTGCTACTCCGTTCTAAGGCGTATGATGACCAAATCCAAGGCTCATGAAAAATCTGACTGAGGGTACTTTACGAGTATTTAAGATAACACCAAAAATATGTATCGCTAAGTCATGGGTGATCTTTTCAGAATTTAACACCTGAAGCTTTCATTTTAATGTATTGTAGTTGAAAATACTGCTGATAATTAATAGAAGTTAGATTGTAGAATAAAAAATTGAGTTTTTACACCATAAGCTATCTAAAATGAAGTTGAAAAAATCAATAGATACGTACAGTAATACTTTAACCAAATCAATTACCTTAATTTATTTAAACATAGTACTTAGTTTCGTACCAGCTTGTATTTTAATTTTCTGTAAAGTTTATTTCGAAGGTAGTTATAAAAAAAGAGAGTCAGATAGTTTGCGATGAAATACCGGAATGATAAAAACACAAATTACTTTTTTTCGAGACGCTTTCATAAGCTAATCCTTTCAGAAAACTGTTACGGGTATTATTTGTAAGAATAGAATAAAATTGCACTGAGTAATTTAATTTAATTGTATTTATTTATTTAATTTATTGTCCAATGTAATACCTAATGTTAGTTGTAATAAAGATGATAATGTGTGTAAATTATATCAGTTGTGTTTTATTTACCTATATTATGAAATCGTGCCTAAAAAAAAATATTCACGATTCTTTTCTCAATTAATTTAAATTTTACAATACTATAGTAGGCTATATTATAGAACTTAAATTAAACTGTTTTTATTACAATATGAAAGAAAAACGAGTGTAATGATACTGAGTAGGGATTTGCCGTCGGCCGACGCTCGTATACTTCTGCAATGCCAAAGGGTTTAAGGGCCGTCAGTCGGTTACCTATATTCAAACGATAGCCTAATAATAATTCCGATATACCAACATAGATCTTTTTTTATTAAAGCATTTCTAATAAACTATAATATAAAATGAATCGCAAAATGTGTTGGTAAGCGCATAACTCAACAACGCCTGGACCAATTTGGCCAAATCTTTTTTTTTTAAATGTTCTTTGAAGTTCAAGGATGGTTTTTACGGCGAGAAAAAATCGAATAGTTGCCGGGAAGAGTGAAAAAAAACGGGTCATAGGGTTCACGCAGACGACGTCGCGGGCAGCAGCTAGTTTATTATAAAGTTTTTTTTTCAATAGAAACTAAGATCCTGGATTTCATGTAGCGGTACCTACAGTGCTAGCTATACAAGTAAAACGAGCACAATACGCCACGGGTCTATCTTGTTTAGCACAGGAGTTCCTATGACCACCTTCCGAATCCATCATCAGATCAGCGCTATGCATACTATTGCATTGTCACGCGATATACATGATACAGCTGCGAGCAAAATCACGCGGAAACCGGGAAGTTTGTCAAATTTAGCTTGCAATATTCCACCCGAACTTACATAGAAACATAAAGACATCCAGTGAAAATAAATTTATTATATTAAATAGAATAGTAACTTGAAAGATAAGGTTTCCCTTCTGCAAGAGATATTCTTGCAAACTGCCGAACACTCACCTGTATTAAACATCAGCATTAGAAATGTTGAAATTAAAACGCAAATTGGTATTTAAAATAACTATAACATTACACTGCGTTGAAAGTAGTTTAAGATTACAAAAACTTTAGTGTTATCTAGAATCAGTTGCCAGTCGGAACACATCAAGCAAAAAGTGCGGCCGTAAATCGTAATGTTGGTAACACAGAATAAATATACTGTGCAGAAGTATTGTAATGTAATATACCTAAAATATGATGACTGATTTTCAAAATCATAAAAATCAAATCTTACTTTTAGGTGAAAAAATCCTTACAAATTGTGATCTTAAATAAGGCACACAACCGAACAGAAGTGTAGATTTTTTTTTTTTCAGTTGGAGGAAATCACCGGATCCTCGCCCGCCCCGCGGGCAGGGTATGTGGGAGTTGAACCGCACTAAAACCTCCAACCGCTCACACTCAGCGTCCGAACCCCGGCTGAGGCCAGAACCCATAGTTTTACAGTTAAGTATTCACTTAAGTATTCACAAATGATATAAAATACCTCGCAAACACCGAACTCATTTGCTATAAAGGCAAATGAGACACCGAATATGAAATGTCAATCGGTATACGATGAAAGATGGGATTTCTTTTGATTTTGGAGGTGTTATCTTGGTGCCATTTTTACTTTCTAATTGTAAATCTAGGAACTTTCCAGTTATATTTGATCAAAGCATACAAGAGTATCTAAAGAGGTCTTCACTAGTTAGATACGCTTTCATATTTCATATCAATGACAGTAGCTGTTATAACGTACAAGTTCATCAAACATGATTTGTATGAATATACACTGCTGTATAAAAGTTATTTTGTGTCAACTCTGTACTCAGTCCGTTGAACCCGGTGTGGCGGGACTAATTATTGTAAAAAATATAATATCGAGACACGGACTAAGGGAAAAAGATACTTTTGATGCGAGATGTGTACCGAACGAGTTTTTTTGAAGCAAAATTGTAATGGAATACTTGTAGTAGATGAAATGAACAAGTGGACTTTATAAGCGAAAATCGGTACAATGTGACCACTTTTATTGAGGAATTCTATTAATTTTGAAGACCTCAAAATTGCAAGTTTTAAATTAAGTATAGGGTGGCCAATCTAACGTTTGCATTTTGAACTACTGGATATTTAGAGAATGACAGCTCAAATGTCATTCCATTTGTGTTCATAATTTAGTTAAAGGTTTTACATTTACGAAATGGGACGCTACACGCTTGAACAAAATTGGGAAATATTGAAAAGTTACTTCCAAAGTGGTGAGTCTTCAGTCCAAACTGTAAGAAATGTGTGTGTGTGTGTGTGTCAGATGAAGCCCATTTTCACCTCGGAGGCTATGTCAATAAGCAAAATTGTCGCATCTGGGGGTCGGAAAATCTACACGTCACCATTGAGAAGCCAATGCACCCACAAAGAGTTACGGTTTGGTGTGGGTTTTGGTCCGGCGGCATCATTAAGTCATTTGAAAAATGCAAACTTTATATGGCCCACCCCTTATCTCTGACAATAAAAGTTACTTCTGGAACACAGTGTGATAAACTTTATAGTCATTTATTTAGTAATTAATTTATTGCAAATTTAAATATTAAAAATGCGAATAATCATTACATCCTGGGACTGACAACGGGAATAGACTTTGTTTTATATAAAGTGAATTGAAGAAGGAATATTGCTCCGACCCCATCTAAATGGGATAAGGTATAGCGAAAGTAAGATAAAGTAGACACATTGATCTACCAAACACATGTAATATTTATGTTGTTTTCAATCTGTTACTGTAGTCCGTACTCCTCAGATTTAATAGCACTGAGAAAATCGTTTATGAGTCATAAAACCTCAAATTGCTGGTTTGTGAGTATTGCGCATTCCAAGTTTCTTAAAGTAATATTGAAATTCTGATGATTCAAGGGCTATAATACAGGAATGGATGGTGGCTAGTACCTACCTTCGCGTTTTGTCAAAGATCTTTAATCATTGTCTACCCTAGGGGTATCGGCGCGACGGGAAAGATTGCCGAGTGCGTAACACGTCGCGCCGTCACTCATAGCCCCGTGTTGGGTTCTGGCCTCAGCCGGGGTTCGGACGCTGAGTGTGAGCGGTTGGAGGTTTTAGTGCGGTTCAACTCACCCACATATCATACCCGCGGGACAGGTGGGAATCCGGTGGTTTCCTCCAACTCAAAAAAAAACCCTATGAGTATCGTTTTTATTTGTAACAGCCGTAACAACCT
Source organism: Trilocha varians (assembly GCA_030269945.2). Lineage (NCBI taxonomy): Eukaryota > Metazoa > Arthropoda > Insecta > Lepidoptera > Bombycidae > Trilocha > Trilocha varians. The sequence goes on from AP028266.1 coordinate 7,293,720, forward strand.
CGGATCTTTTATGAGATCTTTTTTGACACGAACTATACCGCTTTGAATCCCGTCTTCGGTGTTCCTTGAGCACTACGGAATCCATGAGCGATGATAACCAATCAGCATCATGTGAACCGGGCTGTCAGCTTGTTTAGCCTCTGCCTATAAGAAAATTAACTTCAATGGTTACTTTCAAAGAATCATTTCTTCCTGCCTACACTTTATTGAATAGGTAGGTTGTCTTTAATGGAACGGGCAATAAGAACTGACCACTTCATGATGAATTATGAAAACACAATAAATACGCATGTGGTAAAACGGTTTTCATGGTTTGTTCAAATAATTAACAGTCTTAAAAGTTATAATACACATTGGCCATTGTTAAGTACCTAGTATATACTTTATTCTGTATAATTATGTAGATGATAGTTATCGACAATAGTCGTGGTGGCCGAGTGGTTGAAGCGCTTGCCTTCCGTACGGGAGTTCGTGGGTTCAAAACCGGCCAGCTTGTACCTCTAAATCTTAATATGAAAAAGATTTATGTGCAATTTTTCACAACGCCACTGGCTAAAAACGGTGAAGGAAAACATTGTGAGGAAACCTGTATATCGGTAAAGGGTTCTAAAAATCCTTTGAAGATATGTGAAGTCCCCAATCCGCATTAGGCAAGCGTGGTGGACTATGCCTAACCCCTCTTCGGAGTTATGTTTTGTTACAGTACAGATAACGGCCCTTTATTGCCCTGGCATTGGAAAGGTTCATGAGCGACGGGAATCACTTACCATCAGGTGGGCCGTTAGCTCGTTTATCTCGGGGACGGAGCGACGGGAAAGAGTGCCGAGCGCGTAACGCGTCGCGCCGTCCCTTCAAACCCCGTGCTGGGTTCTGGCCTCAGCCGGGGTTCGGACGCTGAGTGTGAGCGGTTGGAGGTTTTAGTGCGGTTCAACTCCCACATACCCCCCCGAGGAACAAACACAAAAAAAGATACAGACGAATTGAGTAGGTACCTCCTCCTTTTTGGAAGTCGGTCAAAAAATAGGTCCAACCATCCTTACAAAACTATCGCATTTATAAAACTAGAATCTCTCGACAATTCTTCAGCAATTAGTAATCTTTCTAACAAATATTTTCATTTAGATTATTCCGATTTCCACTTCAAACAGATCACGCAACAAAAATTGTTATGAGCAAAAAAGCAATTGCATGATTTAACAAAATCGTGAAGATCATTGTCGCGAGGTCGGTGCCCTGATGATTCTAACGATATGGACATCTAAGGAATGATTTTTCCATTTGCGCGCAATTCACTAAGATAAATTTTTTTGGTCGAACCAAATATAGAAACTACGTGCAATCGTAAATCATTGGTATAGCTTAAGTTGTTTATCTTAAAGTAGAAAATGAAACATTTTTTAAAGGACAGATAAACGAGCTTTTTTTTTTTTTTGTTGGTGGAAATCACCGGACCGGGTATGTGGGAGTTGAACCACACTAAAACCTCCAACCGCTCTCACTCAGCGTCCGAACCCCGGCTGAGGCCAGAACCCAGCACGGGGTTATGAGGGACGGCGCGACGCGTTACGCACTCGGCACACTTTCCAGTCGCGCCGCTCCCTCCCCATCTAAATGGCATATGGTATAGCGAAAGAAGAAGGTTTCGACACGATGTTTTATTTTATAATTTTTAACCAATGGTGTTGTGATGCATAATATAGGGTAGATAAAACTTTTTACAAATTAAGATTCAGAAGCCGGCCGGTTCCAACACGCGATCTCACATGGTCTAATCAAGTATAAATTAAAGTAAAAAGAAATATCGACAGTGGTATGAACAGATTCTTCGAAAACTAGTCTTAATTTTGAGGTTATAATTTTCCCCACATTAATCTGAGATTTTTTTTGCAAGCCACGTGCAAAAGTACCAAGTATTGATACTTATAATATAATCGAGGTGTATGTGCGTCACGAGGGGAGGGACCGGTTCGCGCTTGTTTTGTTTACGGCCCTCCAATCATTGGCTCGTCTGAACCTACTCACTGGGATACTATTTTATTTTAGTCAGAGAGGTAGCTTGTAGTAAACAAACACCTATAAAAAAGTTGCAAAATAGTTCTATTGTTGTGGGGTGTCTTTGTTGGTGGCAGGTGGATGGTACCACCTGATGGTTAGTGGTGGTGTTACTCGTGACTTAGTAGTAGGGATGTTGCGAATGTCGAATCTGGACATAAACGATGAATGTTACTACTTACTACCTTCGAAATAAAAGTTTTTTTATAAGTTTAAAAGAGAATGCGAAGATTTGCAATAAATAGTAATGAATGATTCGAATTCGCTAATTTTCGATACATACGTAATTTAAATAGTTAGAGAAGGCCGTTAAGAACCTTTTAATCCGTTTAGAAATAAATATAAAATAAATGTTTTTTATAGATTGTTTTAACTTTCTGATTGAATCGGAATCATTTTAAACTGTGAAAACCGCTTAACCTTTGAATATAATCATGAACTTTAAATTATTTTAGATACCTATATTATAAATTTTACTTTTAATAATATACAATGCTTTCTTCCACATTTATCTGGTGATTACACTCCAAATAAAACGCTTACAAATTAACATTCAACCATGACGCATTCGCCCATACTAGTCTCACAACCGGTCAATTCCCTCGCCCATTATCCCCTCCAATACAATTTAATTGAAACAATATCAAGCTCCTGGTCCTGGGGAGACAGACAGTCGCTTCGATCGAATCCCCTCTCACCGCTATTGACCCGTCGGCTTTAGTCCGTTGCGCGCGCATCGGAGGACTCGTAGCGAAACTCAGCGCATTCCTTACCCAGGCAGCCATGCCTACACCCTGCGACTCCTGCAAAGGTCAGTTTTAAATCTAAAATAATACCTAGAAACTATCAAAACACTAATAATCTTTCAGAAAATTATTAAACAACCTCTAATTGTTATTTGTGCATAAAATTGTGACATAAAAAGATTTGATTTTTCTTATTGGCTACCATTTTGCGTTTTGTGTTTAAGATCTGTAATGTTTGTTTGTTTGTTTGATAGCCACTTGCGGTGGAGGAGCGGCCGCGTGTGGTGCCAATTGCACTTGCGGGCCCAACTGTGCTTGCGGGGATGGCAAGCCTGGTAAGATCTTTACTTTTTCTTTTGCTTAAACTTATCCCATTCAAATGTGGTCGATGCAATACGTTTTGCATCGACCACGACACAGCCGCTAGTTTTCAAATCTAATTTTCATGGTGTGCCCTTGACATTGTGGAGGTCAATGTCAGCCTACCCTCAGGTGTGGCGTTCGGAAAAAGTGTTCTATTATACATTTAATTGCAAACAATTTAGTTTTTTCGTGTGATTTATTTGACGTATTAGATTATATAAATGTGTTACGTCATAAGTTTTTTTGTGAAAGAAATTGTAGGTTAAATTAATTCAAGAGCACCAAATATTTTATTATTAGACATTTCTCTTTATAAGGAGGGTATTATTATTTTTTATTAACCATTTTTTTCTTATTACAGGGGAAAAGCCATGCTGCCAAGGCGGCAAAAAATAAATTAACCACATAAACCATATTTAATCCCTAACTATGTAACTTATTTAACCTTTTCAATATTTATAATATGTATAAGAAGTTTAGTATTAATATGTAGATGCTGTAGAAGCATAAGTCGTGTAAAAGTATCTCTATAAAATTAAGTTCAATATAAATAACGTTTCAGCCCTAGTATAAGAATATCAACCCACTTATTTAATTTGTAATGTAGTATAAGAGACAGTATCGATAACTATTAAGCTGCTTTTTCTTGTTTATTTCTAGTATATAAGGTAGGATAAGTTTTTTTCTCAATATTTAGATTGGTGTATTGCATTTTTCTCTGCTTTTGAAGTTAGATTTAAGTAATATATTGTCACATTCAATGTTTAGTCTTATATAACATTAACCATGAAACGTAGTACTCTTAATACTCATTATGTTTTAAGGTTAGGTTTAGGATTGTATTTCGCTTGTCTGCAGCTCGCGTGTATGATCAACGTAATTAAGGTTTCTAATATATATTCATCTAAAACTATATACTATATTCATTTAATACTAAGTAATATATAAGTGTGTGTTTATTCATCATTCATAATAAAGTAGGTGTGTAGAAATGGTGTTTTTATTTGTAAATTCTTATCCTAATTCCCTGATCTTAAGCTGCATTTTTGCGATTGTATTTTTGGCCTACAACTCAGTTGAATATGTTCATGGGTCACTAAAGAATAAAGATAAAGTATATCATTAAAATTAAATACCGTGGTTTACAAATAACTTGCCTTCAATTATGTACCTACCATTTACATAAAGAAATGGATGGATGAACTTATAGAAAAAATGAGAATAGATTTCAAGCCATTTCAACAAGATATATTCGTATCTTGCAGTTTGAATATCATTTCTTTTATATGGAAAAGGGTACAAAAATGCCTGGGAGTTTGTTTCACCAGTTCTAGTCAAGATGATGGTAGGTATAGGTTGAAACTGGTAGTAAATTCATTGTGCTAGGTGTTTTTTTTTTATTTGGAAATAAATGATTTGACTATTATATTCAACCACTAGCAATACTAGTAGTATCTGTAGTACGTACGTCATTGTCAACTAATTTTATTATTTGTACCTTACATAATGGTGTTTGTAAAAGGACAAAATATAAAAATCATGCCGCTGAGTTTGTTTCATAAGTTTTTTCGGTAAGAACGGTACGAGATTTTTCATTATACCTTCAATCTCAAATAGTTTTTACAAGAATTATAAAATGTCGCTGTTGTTAAAATTTTCAAGTGGAATTCCCAACAGCTACCTAAAACCCACTTATTCAATAAAATTAGCAGTAGGTTGGATTTAAAAATTCTCTTTGAGATTAGCATGATTGATTTAGAAGTTTTATAAAATCTAAGACATGTTATCCAACATTGATGGCTAAACACGGTGAAGGGAAACATCGTGAGGGAACCTGTAGACTGTATATTTGGGGAAAATTTCAAATTTCCTTTCTATTTATGAAATTATCCACTCAACTGGGAACGTCACTATTCGCTAGATAGCGAAACTGGGGACTTCGTTCGGAATCAATACCGTATTTGAGCCCCTTTTTAAAAACATTTTTTTCATTAAACCTTATATTTTTGTAAGTCTTTATTACTAAACGACGCTATATTGCATTTTCAGCGAAAATATATCATCTCTGTAAAATATGAGACGATTAAAAAATATAAACAAAACAAGTTTTAGAACTGTGCTCAATTTTGGCTCCTGCTACAGACTTGGCAAAAGTAAACAAACCAATTTGGTTGCCGATCGCAGTTGAGTGGCTATGTAAAGTCCCCGACCCGCATTAGGCAAGCGTGCTGGACTATGCCCGATTCCTCTACTGAGGACGCCTGAGTGGGCAGTGCATTGTTACTGGGAACCACCTCAGATTAATTCTGGTTCATAATTAACCCTGTTAGAATCTCAGGAATGGATATGTGGCGTCAGTTTTCGAACGAAAGAGTTCAAATCAGTTTTTGATTTCCGAACGAAGACGTTAAGAAAAAAGATCGGACTGATGGCGGGATTTTGAATAGACACAAGACAGACAGTCTAAAATAAAATTTAATTATAACTTGTTAAATGTTTGTAAACTTTTGCAACATACTTTAAGTTAGGGCTTGATTTAGAAGGCGGTAATTCTTGACACGACACGTATTGTGAGGAGGTTCCTCTCTCTTGAGCCCTGACCACTGATGGCTTGGGTCGTAGACCTCGTCTCCAGTGGCCCTCTGTTTTTTATATTGTATTTTTAAATTTTATTTCTTTGATATTTTTTTTAAAAATACAATGTAAAAAATAAATGAATACAGTGACATAAGATTTAATTAATGTTAGTGTTATTCTTCCTGGCCGCCTTAATTGCGAGTCACGAATAATCTTCTGTCATCACTGTGTTTCAATTTCTACAAGTTGGAAAAGCCTGCAGACCATTTCCCACAGATACTTTTCTTAATTTGTGTCATGGATTTTTTACTAATTAATTAGAAAAATAAAAGACATAATAAAGTTTTTAAAACATCTCTTTAATTTTACGACAAATGTATATGAATATAAGTAGTATTCCTTAATGGAAGCAATGAATGGGACTCGTTAGAATTTAGAATAAACATTAATAATATAATATCCTAAATATTTAGGATTTTCAAACTTATAACTAACTTACTGAAATATATTTGCGCAATACAAAACATACAAAGTAATTAGCAAATACACAAATTCAGTCTGACATCAGCAGCCATTTTCCAAAAATAATCTACCATTTGGAAGCTGAATGTTGATGTTGCCAGCAACTCGCGACAATTTCTACCATTCTCGATATAAAAATATGACACATATTTCTTTCAAAAAGCCGTAAAACAAAATTATCTCTAGATCTAGTTTATAGAAATCGCAAATAACAAAATAATGAGGCAATCTCTACATCTACGATCTATAAATATATATTTTTTAACATCTAATATTCGTTTGTAAAAGTGTAAATAATTAACACGATACAATAAAATACATAAAAATAACAATTTCTTTTCTTTTCTATTCAAGGCGCCCTTTAGGACATCTCAAGTAGTTCAGGCACCTTAAAATAAAATTCAGATTTCACAAAATATCTTAAACACTCCATAGAATTTCAAACATACAACATGCTACAGTTCCAAACTTTCAACAACATTGACACGACTACAATAGCTTGTACGAAATGCATTCTTTATACCACGTTCCACGAATTATTCCGGCAATTCAGAATATCATGGCAACCCTGACTAAACAAACGTCAAAGTTAAGCGCGCTCCAATAAACTTACGAACTATGACAACATTAAAAGTGTTCATAACATTATTTGATCACATGACAATCACTTAAAATCACATAATCGTTATAAAACACGAGATAAATTTTTTTATAAACGTTCCAAATACGAAAATATGTCTAAAATGTGTCAGTGTGACCAAGAAACAAAATTTAATTTTGATTTTTTTAGAAACGCAATTATAACAATTCAAAACCCTTTTTAAACTTTTGTAAAGTGATTTCAAAACTAAATAAGTAGTAAATAATCTTTAAAAACAGACACATCATCGTATTTAGAACATAAAATTGAAAACTTAAAAATAAAGATGGCTTCCTTATTAAATTTGGCGGGAGATTTGACAGTTGTCTATGGCACGGGTTCCTCTTCAGTACCGTCGTCCGAGTCGTAGACAGGAGCTCCGTTCTTCATCTGTATCACAGACTTTTTACGGTGTCTCTGCTCTTTCTTGTCTTTGTCGATTACTCTGTTAATAAATTGAAAATTGATATATTTATTTTTATTAAACTAGTTGATGATAATAAATATGTTAGGACTGTTGTGTGGATAGATAATTTCTACTATGATAATTTGCAATTCATCTAGTAGACCATACATAAGTTTAGTATTACTACTAAACTAGTAGTAAGTAAATTTTATTTATGTACTAGTGGGCCCGCGCAACTTCGTCAGCGTCAATTTCAATTAAAATATATAAGCCTATGTTCTTTCTCAGCGTCTAAAGATTGTCTGTGACAAATTTCATCAAAATCGGTTAAGAAGTTTAAGCGGGAAAGCGTAACAGACAGACAGAGTTACTTTTACAATAAAAGCAGTGTTTTAAATTCTTTTAATATGTAGTTTCGTACAAATAACAATATCATTATATCTTCGAATCTTTGATACTATCGTTATACCTACTATGTAGACTATCTATACTTAATATTACAAAAGTGAATAGATTGTTTATTTAAAAGCGCTAATTTCAGAAACCACAGATTCGATTTGAAATATTCTTTCAGTGTTTGATAGTCCATTTATCGAGGAAGCCTATACATAGGCTATATTATATCCATCTGTGACGCAGACGAAGTCATCAAGTGTATGTATAAAGCCCACCTGCCGCTAATGAGTGGTCTCAGAGCCGCCTTGAGGTTGGAGAAGAGATGCGGGTACATGATCTCCTGTGCAGCCAGCATCTCGCGCGCGGAGTCCAGCGGGGCACACTCCGGACCCTCGCCGGACCGCTCCGGGACTGAACATGCACCTTCTGATAACTCTTTCCTGGAATAAATTGTGTTTCATTGATTGATTGGTTGGACGGAGTTTTTTTAATACTTATATGTTTAAATGATTTCAAAATAGGAAGTTTTTCAATTCGACCATACATTTTTTGTTTGTTTGCTGATAACTTCGTCGTTCGTTCATGAACTATTTTGCTTATTCGTGAAAGAATTTTAAAGGTGTCCACTGTCCTCATGATAAGAAAATCAGAGTTGTATGATGGAATTCTTGTGGTCTCGAAGAGAAAAAAGATTGCATTCAAGAAATCAACGGAGCCCGACGGGAATCATTTTGTACCAGCTATCTAAGAACATGAATATTAGTCATAGTTTTTTATAGATAGTTCTTACCCGCTATCCCCGCTGTCATCTGTTGGTGGAGTGGACGGTGATGATGACCGTTGTGCTGTGCGGAAGTCTGGGAGTCCACGAGCGCACGCGAACGCGTCCAATGCTCGTTCGCGAACGTAGATGAACGGACGTATTACACGAACTTCGTGGTCTCTACAAAATAAATAATTTGAGTCTATACAGCAAGGAGAAGTAATAATTTATAAATCATTTTGAATGAGAGTGGTTCGTCGCGCTTGGTCGTATGTAACGCTTGTTTGGTAGAAATCAGCGTATTGTTTAATTCAGATTGATTGACTAAGTTGCACATTTATCGTTTTGTTCTGGTCAAATCATTTATTACTCTTAGTCAGTTAAATACAACAAATAAAGTCAATAAGTCGACAGAAGACAAAACGATATCATCAAAAAAGATATTGTAATCCGTCAAGAATCGTGTTCCACTAGGCACTCGCCGCCGTCAGAAAGCGTGTTCTACTTGTCACTCGCCGTTACCTGGGCGTGTAGTGCGCTCTCAGTGTGGCGAGGCGAGCGGCGTGCATGGCGCTCGCGAACAGCGCGGCGGCGGCGCGGTCGAGGTGCTGCGCGAGTGCCGTCACGCCGTACCCGTGCGCCGCGCATGCGCTGTACGCACCGCGACGCACGCCCGCACTACTCCATCATTACCTGGGCGTGTAGTGCGCTCTCAGTGTGGCGAGGCGAGCGGCGTGCATGGCGCTCGCGAACAGCGCGGCGGCGGCGCGGTCGAGGTGCTGCGCGAGTGCCGTCACGCCGTACCCGTGCGCCGCGCATGCGCTGTACGCACCGCGACGCACGCCCGCACTACTCCATCATTACCTGGGCGTGTAGTGCGCTCTCAGTGTGGCGAGGCGAGCGGCGTGCATGGCGCTCGCGAACAGCGCGGCGGCGGCGCGGTCGAGGTGCTGCGCGAGTGCCGTCACGCCGTACCCGTGCGCCGCGCATGCGCTGTACGCACCGCGACGCACGCCCGCACTACTCCATCATTACCTGGGCGTGTAGTGCGCTCTCAGTGTGGCGAGGCGAGCGGCGTGCATGGCGCTCGCGAACAGCGCGGCGGCGGCGCGGTCGAGGTGCTGCGCGAGTGCCGTCACGCCGTACCCGTGCGCCGCGCATGCGCTGTACGCACCGCGACGCACGCCCGCACTACTCCAGCGATGGTGGTCTTCTACGCATGAACCTGGGAACGAAGCATTATATTCTAAAGTCTACTGTAAGAATAGAGCTAGGTTCGGCGTCTGGGGGTGACGGGGGGAGTTCCTTGACGTGCAACGCGTCGCATCACCGCGCATAATCCCGTGTTGTGTCCTGACTCCTGTCCTCGGTCGAGGTTCGGATGTTAAGTGTGAGCCGCAGAAGGTTTTAGTGCAAAGTGCAAAAAACAAATCTTCGATGATGGTAATGCCGCAAAAAAAAGATTCTCTCGATGATGACTCCATAAACGGCTAGGATGGCCTTGACTTTTGAAAAACGTAATCGAAAGTAATAAGTCTCTTTAATCTCTTTAACTCTCATTTATTTTACAATTCAAAGACAATATATTAAGATAGGTACAATCTCACATAGCCAATGAAACTAATATCATACATTTTTATCATTTTTACTTTAAAAAAATGAATTCAGACAGCCAAAAGAAGCCGAAAGCTTAACATCTTCCTTTTCTCTTAATACCCGCTTATTTGAACTTGTGGGGAACATTTCCGTCTCGCGTGAAACGCATCGCGTTAGACGGAGTTTTGCGTTGTTCTGCGCGCGCAGCTTCGTCTCACGAGTTTGCGAAGATGCGGGCCGAACAAAGGCAACTAAACTAGATTTTCTTTATTAATTAATTTTATCTGTTTTCTTGTAAATACATCTAAATATACTTTATACAATCTTACAAATCGTTCATTTTTAATACCATTCCACAAAGTCATCACTTACGTTCTGTCTCATCGTCTTCCCATTTATCCTGGTAAATGAACTTGACTCCGAGGGTTCTGCAGTACGCCATCAGATGCAGGGGATCCACTTGGGTCTTCGGTTCGTTCACATATAAAGCACCTGAAATCAATTATAATTATATGTTTAAATTAAAGCAATTGGACTTTTTAAAGTCGCGAGAACCTGTTTTTTGGGACAAAGCTAAACATCATTCGAAAACGATGCGCATCGCTGCTTTGCAGAGTGCGGGACTGCATTATGATGATAGCCCAACGTTACGACTCACCATACATAGCCCATTGCGTGGATGCTCATGTGGGACGAGTCGAATGGAAGCGTGGCCTATGATATATTGCTTAGGCCACGTTCTGTTATGTTGTCACTAACACTTAGATTAAGACTTACTAACACTTTTTTTTTTTTTCAAAATGTCTGTTTACAGGCATTATATTAACTTGTACTGGATGTAACTATGTACCTATGTAAGTTTGGATAAAATCTTACGAGTTGAATATGACCAACTTGTCTATTTCCTATTGAGATAAAACTTTACTTACATATCGCTTGACAACGCAATAAATAGATATCATGGAACTGATTTGATGATGAATTCGGAAGGCATAAGAACTCCTGTATTAAACGAGATAGACCCGTCGTATTTGGGCTTTATTTATTTGTCTCAGATAGTACTTTACTGCTACATGATATCCAGCACCTTAAAAACTTGTACTTGAAGTATTTTCTTTAATTATTATTTTTGGAACGAAGTTCCTTATCGCGCGTTATAAAAGCGCGGAAAGGGGGCTAGACGGAAAAAAATCTTACGAAAAGTTTTAATAGAGTTAGTTTTTATAAAGAAAAGACACTTTTTTTGTTTTAGATGATTATCGCTAGATGGTGCTGTGATCAAAATTTTTTAAAACACGTTATTTATTTGTTTTAGATGATTATCGCTAGATGGCGCTGTGATATTTTTTTTTAAAACACGTTCCTTATTTGTTTTAGATTATTATCGCTAGATGGCGCTGTGATCAAAATCTTTTAAAACACGTTCCTTATCGCGCGTTACGTTAGGAAATAAAATATAAGATATCTTTTAATCGAAAGGAACTTCGTTCTATTCGGGTGTCCCATGTCACCTCTCACGTTTTTATTTTATTTTACTTAGTTAATGTCTACCAGTTTACCTATTTAAATATTATACACGAAATGACTACGTTACATACACTCCATCAAAAATACTCACCAATACTAAAATGCATGCCCTTAGACCTGGCATAGAGCTGGTAATGATGCATGGTGTGCAGCAAGGCTACGGAGTCGCGGTCTCCGGACAAGCAGACCAGCACCTTGTCTCCGGGACGGATCATGTTGTACTCCTGGATGGCCTGGTGACAGATAATATGATGAAGAGAATATTGAAAATTCATGACAATATGCAGTTCCAACAATGTGTTAAAATTAGTGTTTCCGTAATTGAAACTCTTGATATAAACAGAAAAAATACACACAAATACTTAAATTAGAGAATTCATTACAATGCTTTAATTTGAAATGGCTAAGCGTAACATTCAGGATTTTTTAAATTTTAGTGGTGTTCAGTTGATGCCATTTAATCACTTAATTTTTCATCTTTTTTTATATAGCAGACGAGCTAACAGGTCAATCTGATCGTAAGTCGTTACCGTCGCTCTTGGACCTCTACAATGTCCTCTAACCCTGCCACCACCTACGACCTACCATTAAAGACTTTCTTGAAGCTTCGTTCAAGAATATCTAATTTGATTTGATTAAGATCGTGATTTCAATAATCTCAAACTCATAAGCAATTATACATTTTCACTACAAATCTTTCAAATATCTCTTACCTCAACAGTAGCCTTCCAGATAGTCTTCGGTGGACAGTGCCACTTTCCTTCATCATCGAAGGTGAAGTCGGTAAGAGAAGTGTCGCTGCACGCGCTGCTGTCATCTGCCTCTTCTTCCCAACATTCGTGTTTGCATGGCCGGCATTCTGACTCACTAGAATTAATGAATTAAACTTTTTGTTGAATATGTTAAAATTACAGAAATTTAAAACTTAACTACCAATTCTAATAGTTGTACGCGACTGAATGTAACTGAAGCGCCATCTATAAATAGTTTTATTAAGAATGATTAAAACCTCCTTTGTAAATATCCTTTTTAAATGTGCGATGTAATGTTGGCGCTCTTTTTTTAAATTTCGAATTCGTCGTTTGTCCAACTGCCCTCAATTAAGGAATGTGCAGAAAAGTTGTTATATTAAGTTACTAGATGACCCGCGCAACTTCGTCTGCGTTACAAAGGGGTTCAAAAATTGTAGCCTATATAGGCACGCGCCGCCCGGCGCAAACAACTACGACCCTGCATTTTAAATTTGTAATATCTTCGGTAATATTCACTTAAATTACATGCTGTAAAAAGCATATTGATCTATAATAAATGCACAATTTATTTAAGGTACTTAATTGGATAAGGATTAATGCTGTATTGTTTAAAATCACTTCGTAAATAACCATTTTTTAGTAAAGAATAAAAATGGTTATGCTGGGTTATCCCTAAGAGATAGACATATACCATCGCGGACTTTTTTGTTGAACTTTTTAAGGTGAACAATACTGTAGTACATTATTTTGGTCTATCTCGTAGGGTTCAGCCAGCGTTTGCAATATAAGCGCAAAAAAACGTGCTTATTTACGACATCACATTAGAAACCTTTAAATTTATCAGTGTTTCTCTACTAAATTATGCATTTATTATACATACAAACCTTCCTTAAGAATCACTCTATCTATTAAAAAAAACCGCATCAAAATCCGTTGCGTAGTTTTAAAGATCTAAGCATACATACAGACATACAGCGAAAGCGACTTTGTTTTATACTATGTATTGATTATTGTATTAAGTTATTATCTAATACAGCTATACTCTAAGTGTGTTCCGCGGAACCCTAGGGTTCCGTGAAACCTCTGTCGGGGTTCCGCAAGAATTTAGAAATAAAAAAATCAAAACACCTCTCTCTGGTCGCTCCGCGGTTGTACGGACTCCGCGGCCGCGCGGAGACAAAACGCTATGAATGTTATTTATTACCAAGTGGTGAAGTAAATAATAATTGGTAACTGACATTGTACTTTTATTATGCAGATTAATAAAGATGTACCGTGATGTAGCAGCAGTTGATAAGGGACTCACTCCGCTATCCTTAGCGAACGGGAACTGGCGGACGCTGAAGGTAATGAGTGTAGCGGATCGCACGGACGTATGGAAGAGCAAGGAACTACACGGTCGGTTCTACCGGGCCCTTACAGGTCCCGATGTAGATAAGTCAACCTCCGTATCTTGGCTACGATACAGTAACCTCTTCGGAGAGACTGAAGAGTTTGTCTTTGCAATTATGGACGAAGTTATCATGACGAACAACTACCGGAAATATATTCTAAAGGATGGGACGGTCGACATTTGTCGGGCATGTCACCGTCCGGGAGAGTCTATTAGACATATCGTTTCCGGTTGTTCTCGTCTTGCTAACGGCGAGTACTTGCACAGGCACAACCAGGTAGCTAAGATTATCCAACAACAACTTGCTCTGAAATACGACCTTGTTGAAGCCGCTGTACCTTATTACCAGTATCAGCCTCAGCCAGTGCTCGATAATGGTCATGTAACGCTCTACTGGGACCGATCTGTTATCACTGACAGGACTATTGTTGCCAATAAGCCTGACATAGTGATAATAGATCGGGACGCGCATCGGGCAGTGCTGATCGATGTCACCATTCCGCATGACGAGAACCTTGTGAAGGCAGAAAAAGAAAAACAGCGGAAATATTTGGACTTGGCCCACGAGGTGACCGACATGTGGCGTGTTGAATCAACCATCATTGTTCCGATCGTTGTATCTGTGCACGGTCTAATAGCGAAAAGCTTCGACCAACATCTAGAGAAGCTTTCGCTCCTCGGCTGGGTAAAGGGCCTGATTCAGAAGGCGGTCGTTCTTGACACGGCGCGTATTGTGAGGAGGTTCCTCTCTCTTGAACCCTGACCACTGATGGCTTGGGTCGTAGACCTCGTCTTCAGTGGACCTCTGTTTTTTATATTGTATTTTTAAATTTTATTCCTTTGTTAATTTTTTTAAAAATATAATGTAAAAAATAAGTGTAAATAAATGAATACACTTATAAAAATAATTGTTTTCTTTTAGGGTTCCATCAAGTATTTTGCTTCCCGAAAGGGTTCCGTCATTTAAAAAGTTTGAGAACCACTGATCTAATACAAGAAAACGATTTGCAGAAAACTCAGTGAAATGTCTAAGAAAAACTTGTTTTTTTTTCATAATTTTATGTTCTTCAGCAACAGAAAAAGTTACACAACTTATTCCGTGAAGTTTCACTAAGCTAAAACTCGTACAATGAAGTGTAAAACAAAATATAAGACTGATATTAAAAGTTCTGACCTCCTATCGTAAAATCGTTCCTCATGCGAAGATCTCTGGTCAGTCCCGTAGCCGCTCGACCGACTGCTGCGATCTGAACAGCTTGAAGAAGCGTTTGAAGACCGGCTCGAACGCTTCGAGTCTAATGACGTCACGGCTCTAGTGGAACCAGAAAATGCTGTTAGATTTTGCTTTAGAAGGGGTAGGAGAGTATTAGTAGAGTGTCAAGGTATATTAAAGATAGTAAAGCAGGAACTAAGTGCGTTACTATTGAGGAAGTCGAAGTTAAATTGTAGATATAAAGGATTTTAAACAAAATGAGGTTATGTCTGAAGTAAGTTTTCTAAAAAGAAAAGATTGATTGTAAAATCTTGTTCAATCAAAATGAGAACGAAACCTCGTTATCTCTTTGGGGCTAAATCTCGCAAACTATGATCAACAGATATAGCATATAATGAATCATTCATCAAGTTTTTGAACGATTTCTCAATGACCTTGAGGAAGCTTTGGGGATAGCCAAAATCCAGCAGTTGACGTTTGATAATGATCGTGACACCATTTGAAAATGAAAAATATGCAGAAGATGTCACCAGAGTTTAAAATAAAAGTAAAATTGGCGTGAAAGACATGAATAATTGCTTTTAAAAATGAAATATGATTGTACGGAAAGCTTGTCTAAATGCCAAAGTTTGGATCTTTCGACCCATTAAAAAGACAGTTGCAAGTATTAAAGATAATTAAAAGTTTGTTGACCGCTTAAATTAGGTAACTCTGTCATGTCTTTTGTGCCATCGAAATTATATTTTTTTGGTTTACACTTCATTGTACAAGCAATTTTTTAGTATACTTAGTACTAGGTAGTGGTACCTATAAATACTTTGGTTTTACATTATTACAATATTTTGCTTGAACGATTAGATTTTTTTCAAAGACGAGGCAAATTAGTCTACATTTTATAGTTTAAAATGATTTTACACACATGATTTACCAGATGACAAATCTAAAATAAGTATGCATTACACGGTACAAATAGATCATCATTTTATTGATTTTATGTCTATTTGTTCTGAGTAACCTCTAAAACGACAGGATTCATTTCCACGGGACTTTTACAAGATTTTTTCGGCCCTCACTCATTGCCTGTCATTTCAAAGGTCCATGAGCGACGGTAACCTCTAACCATCAAGTGAGCCGTAAGCTCATTTGTTTACCTTGCAATAAAAATAAAGATATATATCTAAAATTATGTTTTCTTATAGCCACGTAAATACACGAACTTATGGCCCTTAAGGACTCCTGCAATGCCAAGAAACACAGTAATACCATCTACCACAAACTAAAGTCTACCAAACAACTTCAATTTACCTGTTCTTCCTATCAGGCTCATCAGGAACTTGGAAGACAACTTTGCCGTCGACCTCGTATCTCTGTCGAGAATGTTCTCCAGGGCATACTGGTACACCTTCGATGATGTCTGGTACTTCACTCTTCTCATACTTGGGACACATGCGAAGTCTTCCCTGGATCTTTCTTGCGTGTTTCGTGGGATCTGTTAATGGTTTAGTTATTTCATTTGGTTCTTTTAATCTATAAATGTTATAAAGGGGTAATGTCGAGCCAAATAATAGGTCTCAATTACTACTTGTGTCTTGAAGGAGGCGTGTTCTTTATCGAGGGTCACCAATTGTGAGTATTTATTTATTTTATTGATTCACCAACAAGAATAGTTTAGATGATATTAGGCCAAGTTGTGGGTATAGTGGACTTATGGCCAAAAGAAGATCTCCTTGCGTGCGAGGTAGTGTATGGTGGTCAGGCCGAAGCCCACTGTAGTAGATTTCAGATGTCGTATATATGCGAAGATTTTTGCAAATGTTGTAACCGCGATTCAGGATCTCGCGCGCTATTATTGGTCGCCACACACTACTTATTTATATTATGGTATATACAACATAAACAATTGAATCAGATTCGCAAAGGTTACGACTAAATTGGAACCAGTAGTTCTTATGTTTCTTCTTCTATAAGAATAAGTCATAGAGCTTATGAAACCATGAGATTTTAGGACGTAAAGCGAACGTAAAAGTAAAAAAATAGAACGAAAAACCTTAAAATATCTTCTACTGTTATCGTTAAGAAATCCGAATTGCTAAATCTGGATGTTTCAAACAATTACACCTAATTTCTCGTACATAAACGACGTCTATATAAAGCTAAATTAATTATTCATTCTAGAACATTCTTGAATATATTAGCTCGAACCAACATCAATTACATTCAGTAAACGAAAGCAATAAATCTGTGTTTACTTATAACGAACAAACGAACAATGTTGTAGTCATCGCATCCCATTGACATTGAATTGTATCAAGTTCAACAGCCAAACTATTTACAATTCAAGCGAGGTCTATTTGAGCTAAAAATAGCTTGTTGCCATCACGCTAAAACTATAAGAAAATCTAGATTTAAGACCAGTAAATTTTCTCAGTCTTTGCGACGCCGGATCTCCGAATATTTGCGAAAAGCTTCGTTTCTCAGTTTTTAAAATTCAAAATGAGTTGATATTGTTTTGGAATACACCAGTTTTTAAAGAATAAATCAAAGTAAAAATGCTTACCAAAGTCTAAGAAGGTATCCGAGTCGGTAAACGTCATGTTAATCCCGCTGTCCTGGGAACTAACTGACGGGTTTTGGCACCAAGTTTTTTTGATACAACAGTGTCGACAGTTGACGTCATTGCACACTTCATCGTCAGACAGCTTGTTAGAGCTCAGAGATTTGGGAAGATTTGGCGAGTTCTGAGTTGTGACCACCTGGATTATTGTATCAGGAGTGGAAGTCTCGCTGGAGTTGAACGATATACTATTAGGCCCAGAAGCCTCGTGGGAAGGAGTGCACTGAGCTGACTTTGGAGATTGAGGTGAACGTTTGCAGAATCTGTCTTCTTCATCATATTGAGACGGTAACACTGGACTAGTAGGACACTTCCTAAGGAACTGAGTTGATTTTTTCAAGTCGAGTCCCAATTCTGGCCCGGATCCTATCCTTCTGCGGCCTGTTTGTGGAGGAGAACTCTTTCTAGCACAACTTCCCGTGTAGTCCGGTGAGATCATTCCGTCTACTTGGTTCACCATCTCCCTGATCTTATATTTGACTTCTGAAGCCATTTCCTTGGATCGCTCCATTAGATACTCGGTAACATCTATGACCGAGACAGAGTCCTTTTCGTTTTGACTAGATACCGACGTTATACTTTGATTGGCTTGTTCCACTGCGTCTGAGTTTTCGAGGATATCATCAACTTTAGATATGACCTCGCGTATGCCAGATTTGATTTCTGCTGCGATCTCCCGTGTCATCTCTTTTACATAGGATAGATCCTCTGAAGTGTGTGAAGTAAGGGAAGTAGTTGGTGAACTGCGACCAACTTGGCTGCAGTCTGATATGGAAGTACTGCTCTGTGTGCTGTACGACTTTCCGGGTGAGATCAGTGGATCATCCAATGAGAACAGATCTGTTTGGCTACCACAGTTGCAGAAGTTACTCGTCTTTTCAATGACGTTATTCGGGCTTGCTTCTTTCAAGCCTAAATTCATTTTTGTTTGTGCGCTTAATGCTGCTGGAGGACTGTCTGAACCCAGACTGTAGCACCTTGATCGAATCAACAAAGGTTGTCTTGAAGGACCTAAACGCAGCGGTGAAACGGACTCGCCAACCGTGAATTGTACTGGTCGAGTATTTGTGTCTTCTTCTTTATGTGCCTCTCGGAGGCTGGATTCTCTTGAATAAAACTTGCTCTTTTGTTTCAGTCTAAACACATGACAGTCATCAATTGCTGACAAACTGAAATGTCGTGCAGATGACCCTAATATAGGCGAGGAGGTTATGGAAGACCGTGAAACATGGAGGCTTTTTCTTGCTCCCGTGTACCCAGAAGGGTCAAATGGCACTATGTGTTTGACATTTGAAGAGCGACCAAGGAGAAGATCATGAGCTTCCTTGGGTAACATGAACCATCTTAAGTAGTCTATGCGAGGGTTAAACGTCATTTCCGGTTCAGCTGACGAAAATTTCATAGCCAGCTTTCTCGCTCTGTTGAACAGATTTCTGGCAGTTTGTAGACATTCAGTGTATGTTTGGGGAAAGATTCCGGGACCTGGAAAACAGAAATTAATCTATTTATTATAAAACGTTTAACCTTAAAAAGAAATATGTCGTTAGTTTTTCACTTACCAGATATCCGCCTCTCGTTGGCAGATATTCTGCCATTTTTGAAAATCAGAGAATTTAAAGACTTCTTGTCTCTCAAAACTGAACACGTATGGTGTCTCCACTGTCCAGTCTGAGGGTTTACCACGTACTGGGGCAGTATCTTCCAACCTTCAGTGGCTACCATCTTCAGCGCTTCAAGTACAAATGCCAATTCTGTTTCAGACATGAAATATGGAAGAGAAACCCTGCAGAATCCAGGTCTTAAGTGTTCGTTGTAGATAGGAACTTCAGGAGATGTAACATTACTGAGTTTGCGTACTCTCGCGATCTCTTTTTGCCTGTCGACAACATAGGAGAATGTAAGAATTATGTTGTCGATTACCAATACATTTACGATTACTAGACGACAAAATCGCCTGATCTGAAATAGTAACCATCGCTTTTTAATATCAGTAATACTGCTGACAGTTCTTGAACTCAAGTTTAGGAAGACAGACATTTATCAGAAAGAAAGAAAGAAAATACATGTATTCAGCACTGAAAAGCTTACACACTAAACATAAGAATATTGAATCGAGTACTATATTGAAAAATAAACAAAGTAAAAATTAATACGATATGCTTAACGAAATAAATGAAAAAAAAAAACAAAGCAAAACAATAACAATGATAAATTAAACTAAAACAGATGGATCAAGTATGTGCAAGATCTGTGCTGAATGGGCGACCAGCTCAGCTAAATGCTGCAGCTCAGCTAAATGCTGCTGCTATCAGGCACTAAAACAACACTAAATTCTTTAAATGAATTGAAAGAGATAAGTACTCGTTCGTGACGAAGAATGGGTTTGAAAATCAACGCTACATTGCTTACTACACATATGTCAAAATAATACTGTACTTAGATTTAAAACGGAATTTAAACCTTATCTTTCAATCTCAATTACTCCATTCTGAATGAAAAAAGGCATCGTAATCTAAAAATAAAAGTAACAAAGTAATAAATAGATTGATCATGCCAACACGCTTATCCACCTTGTTTAGTTTCCGTGCAAATATAATTCACAGATTGCCATGATTTATTAACACTTATTTAAACGAATGTGTTTGGCCTTCGCATTCAATTAACGGTTAACAGCAAAACAATATTTTTAAAGTTCTTGATATTGTTTGCTGAATTTCAATGAAGTTCTTGCGGAATAAATGATATGGTTTAATGTAGCGTTCTGGTAAAAGGAAATCACTAACTTTTACGGATTTGGAACGTTAAGTGGGCATATTATTATGATAAGGCTGTGGATATAAAACCTACATAGCTAGCTGGATAAGGAGAACCATATTTTATGGTAGCTCTATGATAGTAGTCTGAGCCAAAGTTAAGGATTATGTTAGGTGATTTTCAGAGGGGCGACGCGACGGGAAAGCGATGGCGTAACGCGTCGCGTCGTCCCTCATAACCCCGTGCTGGGTTTCTGGCCTCAGCCGGGGTTCGGACGCAGAGTGTGAGCGGTTGGAGGTTTTAGTGCGGTTCAACTCCCACATACCCCGCCCGCCCTGTGGGCGGGAATCCGGTGATTTCGAAAAAAAAAAAAAGGTGATTTTCAGAGACGACTAATAAATTATTACACTAGTTTTGTTTCGATTTTCATTTTCATATTTAGCCTTAATTATACCTTGTCATTACAGTCAATTTGCGACAGTAACCAATTCCCATCAGGTGGTGGGTCTACCTAAAACCTCCCAGCAACCTACCTAAAATAAATATACTCAAAAGAACTCACGCTTCAACATCAAGCAACTTCTCATACTCCTTCAGCAGCTGATCATCAATCCCAAGCACATCAGACCCGTAGTTCAGATTACTGCTCAGTCCACCTCTCGCCTGGATCCCGAAGACATCGTTCAACACGGCGCAGACGAAGTTGTGGTGGAGGAATGTTCCCCGAGGATGTTTGACCATGAGCGAGAAGATGGGTAGTCTTCTTACTATGGGGGAGGCGTTGCCGAGGAGAATCAGCTCGGGAATGTTCTTAATGTGGGATAGGACTTGTCTGTAACAAGAAATATGAATTTAGGGAATAATGAAACGTATTGTAAGTCGTGGTGGCCGAGCGGTCGAAGCGCTTCCTTCCGTACGGGAGGTCGCGGGTTCAAATCTGGCAGGCTTGTACCTTTAAATCTAAATGTGAAACAGATTTATGTGCAATTTTTCACAACACCACTGACTATAAACGTTGAAGGAAAACATCGTGAGGAAACCTGCATATCGGAAAAGGGTTCTAAAAATCCTTTGAAGATATGTGAAGTCCCCAATCCGCACTAGGCAAGCGTAGTGGACTATGCCTAATCCCTCTCCTGAGGAGACCTGAGCCCAACAGTGGGCAGACATGGGTTGGTACAGAAAAGTATCTATCATATTTGAAAATGGATAGAGGTACTAGGTATGTTTGTTACACGTTGTTTCTAGTGCAACTTCACATATTTTATAAGTTTCATAGTACATCACTATCAATTGTCATGTCTTTAAATCTGATATGTACCATATTAACCATTAGCTTTCGCCCTATATTATAAAGTTCATAACATCTTCAAAACAACTAACAACAAAGGTAGGGTAAAGGCGACCTTCCGCCGTCCCCTGAGAGATTGCAGAGGTCTATGAGCGACGGTAACCACGCCTGATCAGGAGGCCCGTTGGCTCGTCTGTCTACATAACAGAAAAAGAACTGCATAGATCAGTCACAAAAAACTTAAAACCGACTCACACAGTACCGTATTTATTCCTAGTAACAATAAATTATGATGTTAACGACATTCCACTGTTTCTCTTGATATCGATCAAAATACCATGTTACAAGAGCTCTACTAGTATAAGAATCTAATAATACTAAGGGTCCATTTAATTTGGTCTGTTTATCACGCACCGAGTATTGGCATTGGACCTTGATGGTGCAATTTGTGTGCTAATTCGTGTCCATGTCTGTCTATTCAAAGTCTATTTTATTTAGTAAAGTATATTTCTTTGTCATTGTTTCTGTTAGATGGTTTCGATTGTTGTCAGTATATGTGTGTTTTGTAAGTAACTATTCTGAGAAGAACGAACGAACAATTATTGCTAGTATGATTTTTAGGAAGAGTTTTTGGGTGAAAGACAATGTATCCTAAATAACAATATGTTATATGCATATGTTGATATAAAAAGGGAATTGGCAAAAACATAACTCCAAATTTTTATAGAAATTGTAAAAGAAACTTTAAATACTGATTGTATTTAATCTATTCTATGTATACAAGTAAAATTTCTTCACAATTTTATTGCTATCAATTAGAACTTCGACTATCTCTCACTATTATACGTTTGCGTTTGATCAACCATAGTCTTAGGTAATTAACTCTCTAATAGGGGTGTGCGAATAATTCGAACTCACGAATTATTCGTTCCGAATCGAATATTAATATTTGCTTCGAAATTCAACGAATATTCGAAAAATTTCGAATAATTTGAAAAGTTTCGAATATTCGTCGGATTTCGAATAGTATCGAATTTGACTACGACGACTACGACTATTTTGTAGACATCTAGCCCATTAAAGATATTATCTACAAAATACAAATTCTTGTCCTATTTCCGACGCATCGTCGTTGTCCAATTGGATACTATTCGAATTATTCGATTCGATTCGATTCGAACGATATGTGCACACCCCTACTCTCTAATCCTACCCTACTCTCTATTTTTACTAACAATACGACATTCATAACACTCATAAAAAATCCAAACAATTAAAGCTACTCTTGAGCTCTTCTAAGGACTCCCTCTACCTCAGATCAAATATTGAAGATCCCAACTCGCCATAATCCTCTGACAGATAATCCTTCTTCAATCCTCATACGGAAACCGAATGTACGTGTAGGATTTCCTGCATGTAGGAAGTCGAGACGTGACACGAATGTATTCTAGACACAGGTAAATATAGAACAAGATCGAACCTTGAACTCTGGGTCGACGAGTATTGTTAAAATGAAGGATTTACGTTTTTTTAAATGTGAAAAAAATGTTTTATATCAATTTTAGTTAATGCATAGTACCTAGTAAAATATATTTTTCCCGATATCGATCCTCATATAGGTATGCTTAAATCTTTATAACTACGCAACGGAATTTGATACGGCTTCATTTTAGGTACACCAATTTAAGACGAAGATTTACATGTTTTTTAGTAATTGAGAAAAATTGGTTATTTTAGACGTTTTTTATGTGGTGTCGTAAGTAAAAACATTTTCTGCGCTTACATCACAAACTCTTTCTGATTGCTCCTGATAATAATAAAATAATGTCCATTAACTATTTAAAATACGTAACTGTTTGTGCCAGTATGTTGTAAATCAACAAATATTATACAAATTAAGCTAAACTTCGTGAAACTTGAAACTAACATGAGTTCTCTCTGAAACTATTATCCAACCAAACCTCAATCAATTGTTACGTAATACAATCCACGTCTTCTATGTACATATATGAAACTGGGTCAGAACGAGAAGTTATCAAATAAATAGTGTTATTCAACTTAAAACCATAAAATCTTTGGATTTTCGCCAAAATCTGGAGAAACTAGAACTCCAGTTGCAATAAGCAAACTGCTAAGCTAAGAAGAGTATCTGTGTAATAAAAGTGTTTGTATTTGG